>JBBPBO010000002.1:26054408-26496089 GCA_037974295.1 Cicer cuneatum | reverse complement strand
TTTTCAATAGTTGGAAGAATTCAGTTTCATAACAATAACTAGATATAATAATTTCTAATTAAATATTTAACAAAGTAAGAACTTTAAAAAAAAAAAAAACTACTATCCCATAAATACGCTAGTGATAAAGATTATAACCGATTTCAAAGTAGAATTAGATTATAATGTTATCCATTAAAACAGATATACTCCTACTTATGTGGTTTAGTAGTGTAAGGAGAGTGAGTATAAATATTATATCTATATAAAACCATAAACATCAAGATTTCTTAGTGACCATAACAAAATATTTAAATAGCAAGCTCTCTTTAATTAGCTAAAGTATTCATGAAGAATTCAAGAGTGAAGGAGATCAAATTTATTAAGTCACGGTGGTTAACAATAATATTAGCAATAGTTTTGCTAATAATTGTAGCCAACCTTGAGAGGAGTTATCATCTCATTATTGATGATGATTTTGAAGCACATGATTCAATTATTAATGATGTAGAGATGAATGTTCCAATATTATTAGAGCATCCTTGTGATGAATTCTACATAGTTGGAAAAGGAGAAACATTCTATAGCATTGCTGAAAAGTGTGATGATCCATTTATCTTGTTAAGTAATCCTCACATCCAAGATCCAGATGATTTATTTCCGGGTGTTATCATTAGATTGCAACCTGTTCATGATTATTAGGAAATATAAATTGTTAAGTAGTTTAGTGTTGCAAGATGTAGATTTTGATGATGTATTCTTCGGCTAAAGTTTTCAATGAGATAGTAATTTATATTTACGAGGATTTTTTTATTGGGTTTTGGTAAAGTCCCACGTATATGTAATTTTTTAATTTTTAATTAATAATATTTTAGAGTAATATAAATGATAAGAAATTTTGGGTGCCATCATAATTGAAATATCATAGTGATGCATTTTTATACTATTTTTGTTTTTATAAAAGTTCATTATGTATATGGACCGCTTTTTTCTTCTATTTAATGTATTTTGAATCATGTTATTAATATAATTTAAGTTTTTAATTATAATTATTTTTATTAATTAGATTCTGAGAAAGTTGTTAACAAAACAATATCAATTGGCTAATTTATCTGCAAAATAAGAGAGAATTGTTATAATAATATAAATTTATCTACAAATAGAAGAGAATTGTTAAAATAATACAACACGTTCATTGTTTTGGCATATCTATTTAAGCGCATTTTTTTTCTTAAATTTATTGTATTTTATTTTATTTTATTAATAGTATTTTGTTTTTTTAAATATTTTAATTATTTTTAATTTATTAAATAATAAATAATTCAATTGTTAAAATAAGAAGAAAAAAAAATTTAAAATGTGTACATGGTCGTATCCCAGTAATATGATCTCTTAATATTCTATTTTATCATCAACTCAATCACTATTCACTTTTGTTTTTTTTTCTTATCACGGAATAGATCACTTTACTTTTTAAATGCCCACGATTTCAGAAGTGGCAGCTTCACATAATAGATTTCAAATGAAATTCTACGTAAATATTTGAAAAAAAGCAGAGATTTTGGTGACTTTTTTTTAAAAAAAGTAGAATATTTAAATAAATTAACCCACAATTTCAGAAGTGGCAGCTTCACACAACGGATTTCAAATGAAATTCTACATAAAGATTTGAAAACTCTACATTAGTTACTTCTATCATCTATAGTATATGGGTAACAAGAAACACACATCGTGAAAACAGTTAGACTAAAAGGTAAAAGCCGCGACGCAAGCGATGATAAGTGGAAAAAAAATTCGAGAAAATTCATTTTAAGAATGTAATTAAACACTATCTTACCTCTTTTTCTAATTTTGATATTTTCTCATCTTTCAACTATTATTATATATTATAAAGTACAAAAAATTTAATAAAATTTATGCAATTTTGTGATTAATTCACATCATTACGACAACAATCTGTAACACAACACACATAATAGTCGAAATCGCAAAATTCTTAATGTCACCGCAACTGCAGCAACTATTTAATACCTTGCCTTACAAGGAAATTGACTTCTAGTGATAGACAAAATATGTCACTAGAAGTCTTTGTCTATAGGTAAAGGTCTATACTACTTTGAGTGATACCCGCATTCTCCATCAACTTTAAAGGAGTGACTTGTTATGTTACTTGATAGTCACTACATGTTTTCAGTTTCTACCTACAACGATGACTATCACTAAAATTTGGCTTCAATCTATGATCTAGTACTAATGCACGGTTGCTATGTACTAGAATTTCAAATCACTTAGAAGATACTCAATTGATAATTGCAATTGAGAACTGAAAAAACATAACCTAAAAACGATGAAACGAAGTTGCAATTAATGAAAATGTGTAATATCATACCACAATTCTATGTTCAAATGAGTGTTCACGCAGTAGAGTATCTCCTAGCTATAGATTCACCAATTTAGGGTTTCGACCTTCGAATTACGGTTAAGAGGAAACACAATTCACGATAGAAGAGGAAAATCAAATTTGCAAGAAAATTGAATTTGTAGTGAAGTAGAGGAAATCGATTTTCTTATAAAAGGGGGAAATGATTTTACCTTGATTTGTTATGAGAGAAAGAAATGTTTGTTCCCAAGAGAATGAAGTGTTCTTATAAGAAATAACATACTATTTGTATTATATTTGTCATCGCAAAATCTCACTGTCATAATAGGTTTTGAGGATGTGTCGTTTGTGGATGTGACTATTGGGCGAGCTCTGGACGGAATTAGGGAGTATGAAGGTGCGGCAGACATAGTTTCAACGCTGATGGTGACATCACATGCAACGGAAAACAGTAAGCATGGCTTAGTTACTATGAGGTTCCCAAATACCTATTGGGGCTAAATTGCTAAGGTCATAATTCCCAAAGTGTATATGTAGACAAAACTAATGTTACTAGCCAATACATCGTGATCTACAAAATCAAGCCATGACTAGCCTCAATGGCAAATATCTCAAGTAATGTGTGTTCCTGTCTATTACTAGTATATGTGGCGCCCCATGTATGGCTTTGATCTCCCTCCAATTTCTAGCATGGAAGTTTCCTTTATTCATACATGTCTTTCCACTCGATTATAGCCTCTGTGAAAATAGTTGTTTCAGTTAATTAGTGGTAGTTAAAAACATGGAACACGAGTCATGCAACTGAATTATCAATTTCAACATGCTTTTTGAAAACATTTGACAATCCCATGACCTTATTGGAGCTTCTTAGACTTGAGAATGATTCGCGCAACTCGTGTTCTACAACACCTAGTTCACCTTACTTGAATTTGGCTACTTGTGCATCAGTTAAATTACATTCAATTTTTGAGCATTCTCGGCTAACAACATCTAAAATGATAATGATTGGATAGCTGTTGACAAGTTTGGTGAGAAGGTTGGTGTTGAAGTTGAAATTAATGAGGTTGGTGAAAAGCTTAATGTTGAGGTTGAAAAAGGCAAAGAAAATGTAAATGAGAAAGGTAGTTAAGGAAAGAAATATAGTGGTAAGGATAAGGTTTCTTTGAGGATGAAAAAGGAAAATAAGTGGTAAGTGAGAAAGGTTGTAAAGGAAAGAAAACAAGTAGTAAAGCCAAAAGTGTTGAGAATGTTAGTAAGTCAGTAAAAAAGTGGGGAAGACCAAAAAACCAACTTGTTGGAAAGAAGGTGCTTTAAGATGATTGTAATATAACGTAAATATTGAAGATAACGAATTAGTTAATGAAGTTGAAGCTACTAAGTCAAGTAAAGCCAAAGACAGAGGATTGAGTGTATGTGAAGAGAACAATAGTAATGAATTTGATACTGGTTATGATAGTGAAGAGGAAGGTGTAGGTCTATTATTGGATTAGCTTGGTTTTTTCTTAAGGGATATTATGGTGATCGAATCCTATTTGCAATTGGAATAGACTTGAATGATGAAATGTTACCAATTGCATTTGCGGTGATAGAAGGGAAACAAAATATTCTTGAAATTGGTTCTTGGATCTTCTGACAAATGATTAAGGTGGCACAAGAGCATGCAAATCGTATACATTCATAAGTGATCAACTAAAGGTAATACACGATTTGCATTAATTTTGCATTTGTTATGTTTTAATTGATCAACAAAATGTGTTTTAATTGATATAATACACTACATGATCTATTGCCAACAATTGAGGATTTACTTCCATGTGTGGATTGAAGATTTTGTGTCTAACATCTTTACAATAATTTCATAAAAGACGTTTCCAAGAAAGAAATTGAAGCAATTAATGTGGGAGGCTGCAAATTCAAAACATTCAAGTACCTAATCGAGATGCTTCCAAGACTTTGGAGCAAGTCCAAATCCACTCAATCCAAAATGTGACACTTTAGTTACTAATATGTTTGAGGCTTTCAACTTGGTCATTGTTAGTTCTAGAGTCAAGCTCATAATGACCATGCTTGAAGATATAAGAGTTTACTTAATGGAAAGGTGGGGAGAAAATTGGGAAAAAATTCCAAGTAGTACTCTACCAAACATTAAAAAAAGACTTAAGAAAGAGACCTCAAACACTAATAATTGGAGTGTTGGTGATAATTTGTTTGAATTTAGACATATTTCTCTCAATGGCGATGAGTTTTCAGTCAACCTTAGTTCAAGGGAATGCTCATGTAAGAAGTCGATGTTGACATGCCTACCATGTTGTGATGCCATTTCTTGCAAGGCTATTAATCCTAATCAGTAAGTACCAAACTACTATAGCAAGGAAACATATGAAGCATGTTGACAAGAAATGATATTTCCTACAAATAGTCAATCTTTAAGGACTAATCACATTCACCTGCAACCACTGCCTATAAAGAGATATTCAAATAGGCCAAAATAGGAAGAGAAACAACGAGCCTTGTAAATTGAAGAAATATGATACTCAGCTGAAGAAAGCTACTTTGGAGATAAAATGTTGTAAGTGACATACAATAGGACACAAAAAGTCTACCTGCAAACTTCCACCTAGTTCCACAACACTTGTTGTATCTTAAGTGGGAACACAATTTGAACCTGTTGTAACCAGTACAGACCCAAGACCTGTTGCAACCAATACAGACCTAACAGTTGTTGCAACTATTATAGACTCAACACATGCAACTCGTTTTCTAGCATCCAAAAAAAGGAGCTATCACACAACCACCAACAACCAACAAAAGGCAGAAACTGCGAGGTAGAAGATTGGATGAAGCTACGCACAAGCACCAAATGAATGTTTCATATGTATTGTCCCTATATTGAAATGATTTTATAAACATGTTTTTATGATATTTTGAGAACCTTGTATGTTTTTGGGAACCTTATATTTTGGTCCCTATTTTAAATGAATTCTTTATGTATATCTTGGGAGCCATGTATGTTTTTGGGAACCTTATATCTTCATTCCTCTTTTGAATGAATGCTTTCAGTATATTTTGGTCCTTGATATGCTAGTACTATTACAAATTGTTAAGTTGTCATATTTTGGTCCCTATTTTTGAAGCACATTGCTTGATCATTAACAATAACTAAGAGTTTTGTGTGTCCCTTACCCAATTCCAATATTTGATCGGACCAATTTTTATACCATAACACATCCCTTAATCTGACCAAACCCGATAAGTTACGGGTTCAATAACGACGGGACAAAATAAAGACGAGACTGAGTTAGTACTAAGACGAGACACTAAATAGTAATCCTTAAACATTTTTTTAGAAAGAAAAAATTAAATATGAAGTAACTCATAGCAAGTCACCTACGGTTACCACTTTTCAATTCATTCAAGAGTTGTAACTCATAACATTATTTTACAAACTCTTAGTTACTAAGTTAGTTATTTGATTGGTAATTTTTTTATAGAGTGAATCAATAATTACAAAACATAATCATTTTGTCTGTCAAATAATTTGGGACTGGACGGCAAATCTGATAGTTAACCCGAACTCGGTCATTTTTCTACCTTGTCCTTATTTTTGTTTGTCCCTATTTTGTTTTACCGGGTTAGACTTGTCTCATTTCTTATAGATCAAGACAGGTTTGCGGTACAGACCGGTCCTTGTACACTCCTAACAATAACACAAGTTATATCCATTGATTATTTAGTAACAACAACACATTCCACTAACAAAATCATGAGTCAACAAATAAATAACAACAACATTCATTGATTTCTAGATAACATTACATTGATTCAACAAAAACAACACAAATACATTGATTACAAATTATCATTTTGACTACTTCAAGTACATTTGACTCCAATATGCTTTGCCACTAGACAAGAGGATTGTCACTAACATCAAGTTAAAACCAAAACATATAAACCCAAACACACAATTGAAATCTTAAGCCATTTTCTTGTACTACATAAATCATTCTTTAGTTTCACATATTTTCTCTTTTGCCTTTTAATATTCAAATCTCTTTCATCAATAATATCATCATCAAACCACCTAAAGAAATTGCAATATTTAATGTTACTTTGTTTTTAGTTCCAAAACTTTTTCTTGCAATTAATACTTGTAATTCAGTAAGAGTCCGCAATACAACAACTTTCTAACATAAACATTCCTGCAGTCATCTCCTTACCATTGACCCAACAAATCCAAACAATTTTCCAAAAACCTAGCTCTTTTCATGACTTCTATTTTGATTTGAACTACAATGGCTTCGAAAACTCTAAAAGCAACATTACACATTGTTCAGATCTGGAGAAGATGAGAGAGGTGAAGAAAATGAAGGAGATGAAAAAGATAAGTGAAATGAAGCAAACCCTAATTCCAGTCCCAATATGAAACATTTACTTATATATTACCGAGTCACAAATGTCAAATCATAGACCAAAAATGACACATGTACATAATTTAACCGTCTTTGGTAAAAACTAACATAAATGACCAATTTAACTAATAGAAGTATAGTTAAAAGATCAAAACGAAACGAAAAATAATTAGAGGACCAAAGTGAAACCAAAATATGTGTTAAAGGACTAAAAGTGTAATTTAACCTTTCAAATACTTGTGACTCCATAGTAAAAATAATAATCAAAGAAAAACATGTAGTTTCATTTAACGAGAGACTTAAATCAATATGAAGCAATAATAGTGAAAATCATTAAATTTCAAAGAGATGGATTTATTTTTTTATTTGCCTAAATACTCCCTACATCTCACAATGAAGGCCAATTTTGCTTATTTAATTTACACATATTAAGAGAATATTTAACAAATGAATGACAATTTCACAACAACAAAAAAATTGATTTTAAATCTTTCTACCTTAAAAGTCGCACAAATAGAAGTTTGTGATTGGTTGACAATGTAAAAGAAAATTTATACTAATAATGTATCAAAATTAATTTCATTAAAAGTGATTATAAATAAAAGAAAAAGAATAGTCTTCTTATCAAATTATAATTCTCAACTATTAACAGGTTTACCACAATCATAAATAAAAGTAGAATTAATAATTTAGAAGTATTGTTTAAATTAATAATTAAAGATAAAATTAAAAAATATATAATTAAAGTAACATAAAAAATTAATGATGACATTGATTTTAGGCTCAATTACAATTTTGACATTTTTAAATAATATACGGACTCATGATGTAGAACTATCTAGATACATTAATTATTTATATTATTGATTAAATTACAAAAACGAATAATTTCATAAAATGAAATTGAAGTATTTAGATAATTTTATTGTAATTTTATGAATATTAATCATTTAAAATTATTGTATTATATGTCACACTATTTAAAATATGTCAAATTATTTTTTTAATTAAAAATCAAAGAGAAAAATCAAAAGTATTGAATTTTAAAATAAATGTACTAAGTCAAAAAATCATGGAAAGTGGAATTAAATATTTTATTTTAAAATAAAACTTTCTTGCTAAAATAATAAAATGGTGCATCATGCTACTGATACTGTTCAACTGTCATCTTTCAACGTGTGTCTAAAAAGCCCATTAGATTTAGAGATTCCAACCGAAAGTGACAAAAGAAAGGATAAGCACAACAAAATATTATTATGAACGAGAAATTAACCCCCAAAAAACAAAAAACAAAATTATGGATGAGAACAACCCAACATTTCTATTATTAATTATTAATAGTAGAAATATAATAATATCAAGAAAAGTCATAGCAGTGTGAATTTAGCTTCAAAATTTGATTTAGAAAAGAGTTTGAGTGAGTGATTAAGAAAAATGGGTAAAGGGGGGATGTCAGTTGATGATCATTTGGAAGATAAAGATGGAAGTTTTGAACAACAGAATATGGCTGCTTGGCTTGTTGGTTTGAACAATCTCAAGATTCAACCTTTCAATCTTCCAACTCTTGGTATTCATCTTAATTAACTCTACCTTATAAATTTCATTATTTTTGTTATTGTTGGTTTATTTTGTGTTTCTTTTCACAATTTACAATGCCCATTAAGTTCATTGTTAAAGATTTAGGATTTGGATTTTCTGTTGTTGAAAAATGACCAACTTTACATAGTCAAACAGTTTAGGGGTTAATCAAGTGATTGAGTTCAAGTGGTTAACGAGTTTCACTTAAGGATTGAGTTCAAGTGGTTAATGAGTTTCAGTTAAGGAAGAATCGTACTAGTGGGAACTGAGTTCAAATCCTGATTGAAACAATTCTTGGCCAGAGGGTTAAAACAAAAATAAAACAATTTGGGGATTTGGATTGATTAATAAATTGGATTCAAAATTAAAATTTGAAATGTGGGCGTGTTTCGGATTAAGCTTATTGTTGAAGATTTGGGATTTGGATTCCTTGTAGTTGATAATATGTTTACAAAGTCAGGCAAATTGGAACTTTAAATCAATTAATATGTGTGTAGTCGAAAAATGACAAAGTTTACAGAGTTAAACAATTCGGAACTTTGAATCGATTAATAAATCGGATTCAAAATTCAAACTTGAAATGTGGACACGTTTCGCATTGTTTGATTGTTGTAACATTGTCATCAAACGACGGAAGAGTATCTAAATATCGTAGTTAAATCATTGGCTTACTTCCTTTTTTTTTGTATGTTTGAAGGACCCCATGATGTCAGAAT
This sequence comes from Cicer cuneatum, assembly GCA_037974295.1. Lineage (NCBI taxonomy): Eukaryota > Viridiplantae > Streptophyta > Magnoliopsida > Fabales > Fabaceae > Cicer > Cicer cuneatum. The sequence continues at coordinate 26,487,024 of JBBPBO010000002.1, read as the reverse complement.
TAGAATGAAGGCTGTTGGAATTTGTGGGAGTGATGTTCACTACCTCAAGGTAGATATTACTATTACTGTTCCATCTGATTTCATTATTACTTAGATGTGATGAGTTTGATGATCTTTGTCTGCAAGTGATTTCATACATAATCTATTGGCATGGATAACTTGAGCAATCTTTGATTGACTACAAGGATATTCAGTAGCTGTTTACTTTGTGAAAACATTTCCTGTTTTCATTTCCTAAAATTTGTGTTAATTTTCCTCGTTAATAAAGAGGTGAGAGACTTTTGAAGTGAACAATTATCTATATTTCTAGAAACAATGAAAATGTTTAAAAACTGTTTTCATTATTTTCGAAAATGCTTTTTCACTAACTAGAATTTCATCTTATTTTCATGACAATAATTTAATTTAAGAGTCTCTCAGTAAGGTAAAGTGAACACAAATTTTTAGAAATGAAAACAGAAAATGTTTTTACAAAGTAAACAGCCCTGAGTTTTCTTTCACTTTCTGGTTTTTTCTATGAGTAGGAATTGAACTCAGTATCCTGGGATTTACAACATTCACATACCGGTTTTGTCAAATTGTGGCTGGATGGTGTTTTAGAATGGCAGATTTAGTGCCAGCCTCCATAGGCCACAACGTCATTATACAGCGGATTTTTGGTTGTCTGCCATATTCCGCCATTCAACATTGTCACAAGCAATGCGCAACAACCACTTGCTCTAGACCTCAGTGGTATTTCACTTTCTGGTGAATCAAAGGAAGATAATATTCCTTTGATAACTTGGTTTGAAATTTTGATTCAAGGGGTTATTCCCTGCACTTATCTTTGTTTTCTCTAGTATAAAAAGTTTCAATTTTTATTGATTATTTTACTTTCAGACACTGAGATGTGCAGATTTTATAGTGAAAGAACCGATGGTTATTGGTCACGAGTGTGCTGGGATCATAGAAGAAGTTGGTAGTCAGGTAAAGACTTTGGTGGCTGGCGACCGTGTGGCGATCGAGCCTGGGATCAGTTGTTGGCATTGTAACCATTGCAAACTCGGTCGATATAATCTATGCCCTGAAATGAAGTTTTTTGCTACTCCACCAGTTCATGGTTCCTTGGCTAATCAGGTTTGTCGAAAAAAATCACAACTTCTCAAAGCATAGGTCTTTGTTATGTCCAATTTGAAGTGTACTTTGCATTTTGAAATATAAGAATTTTCAGGAAACAATGAAAATATGTTCTAAAAAACTTTTTAGCACTGACACTTATGATCGAAAGTGTGTCCGGTGCCTGACTCGGGTTAGTGTCCAACACTGGTTGGCACAACATAGACACGTTGTTACATTTAATTACTTCCACTTTTAAATTATTATCGGTGTTAACGTGTTCGTGTCAGTGTCATATCTAGTGTCTAGCCTGTGTTTCATACGGAAAAAATCTCATAAAAGTAAAGCAGCATCAGTTAACAAAACAGCATTATTTTTATCTGCTGAATGTAAACAGAATCCTAACAAAACTTTAACTTATTGATATTCTCAAATCTCAACACATAAGATTGCCTTTTGTAATCTTTCTCTTTGAATATATTCAGCTTTTAAGGATGATGTATGCTGGAATGTTTCAACAATCAAGTTTGGTATTTAATGTTAAAATAGCATTTTCTTTGGATTATATTTTATTTAAAACTAAAATTGCTTTGATTTCTAGCAATGTAGTACATACATTGAATTATAGATTGCAATTGAGTTGTTAGTGTTACTAAATATTCTGAAGAATGAGATAATGGTTGTTCCAAAATTTGACAAGTACATATAATCTTGACCGGTAAAATACAATAGCAATCATAATTTAAGTATGAATATCCATGTTTGTATAAAACCATGCTACAATTCCATCATCATATAAACAAGGGTGTTTCCCGCACGTAACTGCAGAGACTAATCCCTCGAAGTAAGTGAAATCCATTTAAGGGAGTGACTTCTCTCAACATATGTTTTTTCATATCATCAATTAGAAATCGAACTCATGACCAAATAGTTAAGGGGCCCAAACATCTACCACTTGTATCACACTAGGTTGGTTCATAGTATTCATAAAACACAATTCGCTTATCCACGTTGCTCCAGTCGTAGCATTTTCATCTATCTTTTATTTATATATAAGAAAAAAGAAACCTTCATACGGTACCAACTGTTTTTCTTGCACCGTGCTGAGCACGAGTTCCATATGCTAGTAGTTGTATATATTCACGCAACACACTCACACTTTCTAACAACATTTGTATGCGATACAATAGATCATCTCGAATGAAACACATGTTTGAGTAGTTGAACTTTTCTCTTTTCAGATAGTACATCCAGCAGACCTATGTTTTAAACTGCCAGACAATGTGAGCTTGGAGGAAGGTGCCATGTGCGAACCATTAAGTGTCGGCGTTCATGCTTGTAGGCGAGCAAATATCGGACCAGAAACGAATGTGTTGATTATGGGAGCAGGACCTATTGGACTTGTTACAATGCTTTCGGCTCGCGCTTTTGGGGCACCCAAGATAGTCATTGTTGATGTCGATGACCATCGTTTATCCGTTGCGAAAAGTCTTGGTGTTGATGATATTGTTAAAGTTTCAACTAACATTCAGGTATATTGAACTAGAAAGTTCTTAAATTCTGCTATATTTTCTTGCAATTAACATAAGTTTTTTAAACAACAGCTTCTCCTATAACTTGAAAATTAGCTTCTGCAATTCTATTTTTCGAATGTTCTCTCATTTAACTTGTTTATAATTATCTATAAATTTACCAGGAATTTTCTGTAAGTATATATAAAGTTCTAATTTAAGTTCTCAAAATTATTTTAATTAGCAATAAGTTAGAAGTTAATCCAAACTAGCCGCCATAACTATGTTGTGTTTTCTTCATTTTATGTATATTCAGGTGACACTCACGTGTTTACGTTGTTATATGTTCTTTCCATCAAAATAGATACTATTCCATTGCAACTTGGTTTCTGTAATGAGTTTTTGAAAGAATGCATTCAATTACATGTTCTTGTGGCAAAATTAAATATTTACTGAAATTTTTCTTGTGTTTCTATACAACAAAAACCAAGCCATATCTCACTAAGAACCCTGTTCAGATCGACAGTAACCGCTTTAACATAAGCGGTTATCATATAAATTCTCGTATGTATAAGTTATTTCTATAATACAAGATGAAATAAAGTCAAACTGTTATTTTTTTATAAGCTATAAGTTGTTTTGTAGAGCATACAGAAATAAGTTGAAAACAACTTATGGACTTATCATAAGTTGTTTCTGTAAGTTCTCTCAAATTGTCTCACAAGTACTCATACCAGTAGATAAGTTCGAGTAACCCAATTCAAACATGCCCTAAGTGAAGTCGAGTGTCGACTGCAAAGATCAAACGACTGCCATAATGTTTTATCATATATCATGTTTCTATCCAAACAAATTGAAATTGCATTCCAGGATGTAGGTGAAGAAGTTAAGAAGATACATAATGTTATGGGAGGTGGTGTAGATGTTACATTTGATTGTGCTGGTTTTGACAAAACAATGACTACAGCATTGACTGCTACTCAACCAGGTGGCAAAGTTTGTCTAGTTGGAATGGGTCATTCTGAAATGACTGTGCCACTCACACCAGCTGCTGCAAGGTAATCACACTTTGGTATTTTTATTTTTTATTAATCTGAAGTGCTACTAGTTGTCATTTTACAACTGTCCCCGAGAATATTTGAACTCGGTACCTTGAGGTGAAGGATGAACTCTTACCACTGAGCTAGCACCTCAAGTTCAATGACACTTGGTCTTAGTATGTATCAATATGTAAACATGAACAACATAGGTTTCGTCCAGTAGTATGGGTTAGAACACTGAAAAAGTACTATGAAGTAGGAACATTCTTATTAGTTCTCAAAGGTTTAGCCCGGTAATATGGGTTAGGACATTGAACAAGTACTATGTTGGAGGTTTAGGATTTGATACCTGCTACTAACGATTTCTCTCTTTTCTAATAAATTAACCATTAATAGTTACCTGTAAAAAACAATATCCTTATTAGATTAAAGTTTGCAAACATGATTTATGTTAGGATACTTTTTTTCAAAAACATATTCTACAAAATGGAATTTAATTAGATCATATTTATCAAAAGTATTTTTAACCGTGTATTTACCGAAAAGGGTACAATTGAAAAGAGTACAACAAAGTATCAGAAAGATAACAAATTTTTTTTAAGCTAAAAAAAAAGTTATTAAAAAGAAAAAAAAAATTCAAACATGCTCTATATATAAACATTATTAATTCAAGTTTACTAGGTTCATGTCATAATTCAAGAAAAATACATTCACATGAATCATGTTATTTTGGTATACCTTAAATTTTTCTTAATTCATGCAATGTTTAATAATCATGGTTTATTACTATACAAAATACAGGGAAGTTGATGTGATTGGCATTTTCCGCTATAAGAATACATGGCCTCTTTGCCTTGAGTTTATAAAGAGTGGAAAAATTGATGTAAAACCACTTATAACTCATAGGTTTGGGTTCTCTCAAAAGGAAGTGGAAGAAGCCTTTGAAACAAGTGCTCGTGGTGGTAACGCCATTAAGGTCATGTTCAATCTTTAGGTAAAAGACATATTTGGATCTTCTACAATTGGATGGAGTATAGTATTGCAGTCGTCGTTAGATTTAGAGAGATAAAAATTTCTCTAAATGTAACAGATTTTATAGCTGTAGTACCATACTGCAGTTGTAGAAGATTTGGGTGCAAACTAGATTGGGAATTTATTAAAATTCTCTTACTATGAACAAAAATTTTCTATACTTGTTTGTTCATGCCCTTGTTCATTCTCTTGTTAAACGTTGTATTTATAAATTTGGGTTGTGAATAAAGTTGGCTTCAATAATAAGAAGTAATAAAAAAATGTGTTGTTTCAACTCTTTTTTGAGTTGAGAAACATGAATTGCATTGTACAGATTTAACAAAGAATGTGGTAGTTCAATATAATATGTAAGGATTTGGTATAGTAATTGTGTCATGGAGTTTCCGATATCAACCATTCGATCTCAAGCTACTGATTGATTGGGATTGTTTTAAACTCATTTTGTTATTATGTAATATAAACCATTTGATCGAGATAAAAACTGTATAAATGTTCTTTTCTTTACTATAGCAAATCGTGATCTAACACACAAGTCCAATGACACTTTCACTGAAACAAAAAAGGTGAATGCTAATTCAATTCTCCAAATTTTTGGATTTTAGTTTCTAATAGTATAAAATATACTATTGAATCCTAGCTTCCGGTATTTGGAAGTATTTGGAAGTGGGGAGGCAAAATTAGGGGGTGAATAAGTAGTCACCAACAAAAACTGTGGCAGTTCAATATGTTATGTTATGGAATTGGTTTAAGGATTTGAAACTAATCAATGACAGGGAGAATTAAGTTTCATGACTCGAACTACTTAACTAATAACCACAAAATTATAAAAACAGACTTGGCCGTCGAATCAGTTAAGGTATTGGGTCATTGATCGAACTAATAGGTAAATTAGTTGAACTGTATGATTGAATCGAATTAAATTAGATGACTCACTTGTATTACTTTGTCCCCAAAAAAAAATAGGTATTAAATCAATTGAATGGATGATTGGTATTTAAAAAATTTTAAAAATGCTCATAATAGTTGTGAAATATTAAAAATAAAAAACACAAATTAACATAAATAGTTCATACAGAGACATAATTTCATAATATTTAGATTTTATAGTTAAAATATTATTATATTTTATCACATTTAAATGTATATGGAATTGCTAATTGGTGCAAACAAAATGATTTGATTCTCTGAAGACATGCATTTTCCGATAACAATTCTATATGTGATTTTTATTCATTTCATTACTCAGTTTTATGTTTGTTCTATTCCATTTTGTTTACTTGTATAAAAATATCACGATGTTTAATTTAATTTATTAATAAAAGAAATAGAAAAAAGTAAATTAAATTATATTGATAAATGAGATAGTTAATTACATTTAGGGATACAAATAATTATATAGTCAATTAGATAAACAACTCATTAGTGCAATTAACTAGTTAGTGTAACCAACTTAACTAATTAACCATCTAAAATATCTAACCTCCCTTCAAACTAGAATGTGTTTATTATACTTTGAGTTTGGAGAATGTAAAAAAAAATGTCGAAAAAGACATTGATTAAAAAGAATATGAAATGTCGAATTACGTCCACTATAAGATTTTGAAATGTCGAAAATAAATCGGCTACAAGATTTTGAATGCCACAAATATATTAACTAAGATTTTTGAATGTTAGAAATACACGACTAAAAGATTTTTTTGGAAGATTTGTTCTTTTCTTGAAATAAGAATAAGAAAGATTCTAATGTAATTTTATTTCTTCCTTTTTTTTTGTAGGTGTTAAAGAATTAAATTTACACCTCCATGCAAAATATTATATTGCCTTTTTTTTTCTTTTGAATGAATCTCATATGCAATTTCTTGATAATTAACTTGGATTTCTAATTGAAAATCCAAGTATAAATATTTTTTTCTAGAAACAAGAACAATCCAAGTATGAGTCGTTAGCTCAACGTTTAGGTGTTTGAGAAGTGCAAAAGGTGAGTGAGCTTATCGATTCAAGTAATCATTGTTGGGACACCCAAAAGTTAGATCGTGCTCTCTCCTCGACTTTTGTTATTTTTGTTGTACAAACACCCATTAGTTGGTTCAACACAACTAACTCTCTTGATTGGCCTCACTCTCCTTTGGGCTTATATACACGAGATATCATGTCATTAAGAGTCTTAAAGCAGAGGTCCCTCTCGATTCGTCTTCTTCAGTGGGAATTGATGAGGTTATCTCGAAAAAGTTTTGAAACGTGAATATCTCTCAAAAAGTCAAGGTATTTCTTTGGAAAGCTTGCCATAATCCCCTCCCTGTTAGAGAAAATCTCCTCAAGACTTTGGTGCAAGATAATGTGTTTGTTCTCTTGAAGTAGAAACGGTAGAGCATGCTCTCCTTATTTTCCCTTGGACCCAACAAAGAAGGCATATATAGCTTTCATCAACGGTTTGCTCAAACTGTCCGGTCTTTCAGTACTAGTGCTACCTTTAGGAACTATGGCTTTGTTTATTGTATTACTCTATGAGGTGTAAACTATTGGAACCAAGTTGGTTCTTTCAATTAAAGTTTTGATGTTAACAAAAGTATTTTATGAAAATCAAATTTTGACTTAGAATAATGAAAAATTAGAGGATGACGTCATCAGAGGATGTCATCAGAGGATGACGTCAGCAGAAGATACCTCCAGAATATACAACCAAAAGATACCTCCAGAAAATACAAATCAGAAGCAGAAGATGTCACCAAAAGATGACGTCACCAAAAGATAAAAATGCCACCAGAAGATTCGGCCAAAAGATATCACTAGAGGTTACCTCTAGAGGATATCACCAGAGGATCCCATAAGAAGCAAAAATCAAAGGCAAACATCAGAGGATATCATCAATAAGAAGATATCATCAAAGGGAAGAAACAGTGACATCATCAGAGGATATTATTCTTGGCCCAAATCAGAAGGAAGCATTATCTAGACTTGGTCCATACCAGAAGGAAACATAAGTCAGACTTGGTCTAGACTTGTTCCAGACCAGAAGATAGCATGGTCCAGAACAGAAGACTTGGTCCAGACCAGAAGATAGCATGGTCCAGAACATAAGACTTAGTCCAAACTTGGACAGATCAGAAGATCAATGGTCCATATCAGAAGATCACATAATGGTACAGGTCAGATCACATGGTCCAGAGTTGGTCGAGATCAGAAGATCATACGATCCAGAATTTAAATCATGATGCAAATCGGTGAAGACTTGATTAAAATTCGAAGAAGACTTGATTGAATTTTGATAAAAATTTGATCAAAGTATTAAGGGAATTTGATTCAAAAATCACTGAAGACTTAAAAGAAATTCGAATGCAATCTGAAGATAAAAAGATACGGTTTAAAATTAAGAGAAACAGGATTGGTCTAACATAATTTTCAAATGCAATCTAAAACTAAAAAGATACGGTTTGAAATTAAGTGAAACAGGATTGACCAACAGAATTTTCAAAGGAAATCTGAGCAAGATTTATCTTGAATTTAAGCTTGGACAAACCCTTAAGTGCAACTATGAAAGGAGGCTTCAGGCAGCAGCATTAAGTATCGAAAAACACAGAACTCAAGTTTCAAATTCAAAGTTATCCGAGAGAGAAATACTTGAGTGCAAAAGCAATATTTTCTAAGTGTTTTCGAGAGAGAAATTCAATGTAACAATCAGTTTTGCAGAAGTAACAAAAGAGTGCAAGAATCAGTGCAGCAATCGACTTTCTAGAAGCAACTTTGCAGAGTTCCAAACCCTTGTAATCAAACCCGTTAGAGGTGTAGATTCCTTCTTCAATCTGAGGTTGTCAAATTGGTAGGAGAAGACTTAACTTGTAGAGTCAATGAGTTGTTATCGTTCCTCAAAAGTCTGGGCTTGTCAGACTGTTTGGGAAGACTAACTTGGAAGGTCAAGTGTTGTAATTCAAAGGTTTTGAATTAGTAGATTAAAAAAAGTGAAGGGACTGGATGTAGTCAAATTAATAGTGAACCAGGATAAATCGTTGTGTTCTTATGTTTTTATCATCCGCTATTGAGTCTGATTAATTATTCGTCAAATTATTTACATCAACATTCAACAAAACAATTCAAGTTTGGCAAACACAATTCAACTCCCTTCTAGTGTTTGCACCTTCATAAACAATTTTCAAATATCGGTCCAAAGGTGGCCACTTATCAAAATAGTCCTCACCATAGAATTTACCTAATTTCTATGGTAAAGTTGAATTGGATCAGACATCTCAAATTTTACAAAATAATAAACACAAATCTAACTAATGTCAACATATATATAATTAGGCCAGTCTTAAGAAAATCAACTTACGCAGAAACACTGGCTGACATAAACTAATTCTCACAGACAAATGCTCATTTAACAAGGCTTAAAATATTATCCAAACTTTAACTAAATAAACCCTTTCCAAGTTTTTCAACATAGCAAAATGTTGTATTATATTCTTCAAGCTCATTCGTGTTCACTAAGAAAATAATACAATTGTGAACAATACAAGACTTGTAAATGCCAAGTACCTTGAAATTATTTGATGTTATATATATACGCATTAAACTGTTTTGTATTGCAATGAATTAATTCTAAATAAATGTTGTGATTATGCAAAATGTTACAAATCTTAATAAGCGTGCCTAATTAAGCACATCTTTGTGCCAACATTCTAAAACAAAACTACTTCCGTAAACATAGATTACACATTCCCGTTTCGTTCAAGCTCGGATCCTCTGCAGCAGTACAGTCTGTTAAGCCAAATTGCGGCAGTTGAATTTGGATTGTACCGTAATAAATGGCTGCACAGGATGGATGGCTGCAGAGAATCCAGGTTCTATTCCAGCACTTATTTTGCACTCTGCAATACCAACCTCATCCCTGAATTCCCTTCTTGCAGCTAAAAAATTACAAAAAGGAACATCAAAAAACTGCTAAAACAATTAAATGGAGTGCCTGATACTTCATTGGATGTTGTTATTAGCTGGCTCCGGTATCCAATTCCACACTCTCACTTGCCCAGTTCCGTCACCAGTAAAGAATATGCTACCAGGACCAGCCTGAATTGCTCGCACCTCTTGTTTGTTGAATATCTTACCTCTCTCTGCAAATCTGAGCAATAAATAGGCCAAACTGTTAAGATTTGGAAACAGAGATATAAAAGACAGTTCATAACAAAAATTGAGTTGAGAAAATAGGAACTAACGCCACTATATTGCAAACGATATGAATTTATTCATTGATAAATTAATAGAACTTCTATGTTCATGCAAACAGAAAATAGTTACTCTCTCTTGACTTGTGAGAATATACACACTCCAAATTTTTCATAAAAAGAAAAAAAAATGAAAAGCGGAAGAAGTCAAACAATATTGCTACATTAGGCATTAATGATTTTGTACAATAAACCAGGCTTGATTTGTTTTGTTTTGTAAACCATACAAATGAATGAACCACAAACCAGATTTTCAGACATTAACTTTGAGATTTCATGAGTGACACAGATCTAACAAGAGCAAGAATAGGAAGTTAACTACTTACGATGGCAGATCATAGAGGCGGACAGTGTTATCATTGCAAGAGCACATCAATATGGGCTTTCCTTGTGAATCATGCATCCCACATAGGGTGACTATACCCTACAGGCAGATCATACGAACATCAGAAACATCATTAAAGCCACCTCAAACACTATGACAAATACCACTAGCCACATTTTACGAGTTTAGTTCACAAGGGTAGTTGCTACATCATTTAATGGAAAAGTTATAACTTATAAATGGAAATGATTCCCTAAAATCATGAAACATCAACATTTCGAATGGGACAAGAAAAACCATACAGAATATCAGCACTGTCAAGTGGAAAAAATAAATGCATACATACATGTTCTTCAGTATGAGTATATGTCACTTCCAAATTCCCACTTTCTGTAGCAAACCATACCTGCATAAATAAATCATAACAATCAAGACAAAAAATAATTACAAAAAAATAAATTTCATAAAATAGTGAGAAACAAACCTTCACTGTTTTGTCTAATGAACAAGATAACAGGAACTGATCCCAGCAAAGAACAGACATCACAACAGACGTATGCCCCGTTAGTGTCTGTATACACTGCAAGGTTTCAAGGTTCCAGACCTGAAAGACAATCAGTCGGAACAAATTAATCAAAATTCAAAACAACACACCAAACCTACTTCCACATTGCTTAAAAAGAATTTAATAGATTATCAAAGAGAGCTTATGTAAACTTACTCTAATTGTATTGTCCATTGAACCGGAATAAAGTCTATTAGCTCCAACAACTAATGAAACAACACCACGGGAATGACCTTTAAGTGATGCAGCTGGCTCAAAACAGTTGGCAGCTACATTAAACTTCCATACCAATATAGATCCATCCTGTAAGACCAATATTTCACTTAAAATTAAAAATTATAATGGTATACCAAATGCATGAAGAGAATTGTTTAGAACATTTTATTTCAATTTTGATAGTAAAATTAAAACATACTTACAAACATTTTTGGTTGAGTATTAGTAAAAATATATTTCTTAAGATCCTAGGAGCATAAAGTAATAAAGCATGACTTGAAAAAGAAAAAAAACAAACACATTGTCAATGGAAGAAATATATTACCTGCGTACCAGCAAAGAGCATATCATTAATCACCACAAGTGCATAAACTTGTCCAACAGGGCCATTTAGACTTAGCTCCATTGAATTTTGCGTATTCCAGGCCTGAAAACCAATTAGACCAACCAAACAGGTTATCAGTCATACGAGTGGCGGAAAAACCATATAAATATTTCATTAAATTAGAGTTGATGCACTTGATAAAAAAATTAACAGAGGAAAAAATACAAATGCCTATTTTTTCTTTCTTACCTTAACAAAATTGGGTATGCCAACAAAAACCCAGGGACCTTCACTGATCATACAACCTACTTCACCACCAAGATTGATCACAGCTATACACTGCACATGATCATAAACAAAAAATAAGATCAGTTTTAATTTTACCTACTTTAGTGTTTTGGCATAAGCTCAAAAGAAAACTATGAAAATTATAGCATAATAATGTAATGTCACTGCTGAGGTTGAAATTGAAAATACAGAAAGGAAAAGTTATGTCAATTAAGATAATATTTTAAAAAATGCTACAATATATTCATGTTATACAATGAATTTACTTTTTTCAATAAAAGTATCATGAAACAAAGTGTCTGACACTGGTCATGAGGCACAGAACAAACATTAACATAAGCAAAAGGTATGAGCAACAAGAAATGGAATTAGAGAGGGGAAGAGGTAAAGTTATGGTATCATCTAAAGCTTCTATTTCAGCAAGACAGCTTTTATTAACATAGCTTTCAAAACATTAACATAGCTTTCAATTATAAAACTCATGTATTTTAATGATTTGATCATGAGCCTCAAGAACTAAGTTGCAAATACAAGGTGTATAACTATAACACTAGCTTTCACATAGAAGTTTGGTGAAAGACAAAGACATGCTTCACGTAGTCCAAACAAACAAATTCCAAACTTCGAGGTATATAAAAATCAGTTCTTTAACATTCCAAAGAGTTGTCTATGTATTTATAACCAAAACAAAAATTGCCTATAAAACAAACAAAAAACAAATAGTAACAACCTGTCCAGACTGGCAGTCCCAAACCCTTACAGTCTCGTCAGTACTTCCAGTATAAAGCTTATCCGAACCAGAGGGCATAGCAATTCCACTCACAACCTGTTTATTCGTCAAAACCACAACTCATCCCATCAACTCATTACCCAAAAATGCACTCATAAAAATAATTAATTTCCAGTTATTGCTAACGAGCCACCTATAGACACAGTCAACAAAGCAATAAATATCAAGCATTAAGCATTTAGTACATTAATAACTTAAAAACCTTAGACTTTTACACTTGAACCATTGCCGTCACTTGTTAACATTTGCCTTTTTAACACTTCACAATGAACCATATGCATAGTAATATAGTATCATAGTAACATATCCACCATTCAAAACATAATCAAAATTATAAACATATATTATTTTGGTGTGTGTGTCCGTGTGTGTATCATGAAATTCAATGATAAACATGTTGCCATCCATTGGTTTCAGTATTTCACTATCAAGAATCCAATAATTCTATGATTCTAAACTACAATAACATAATAATTATATGATTCTATCAAGTAAAACATTTTTCTAAACTACAATATCATAATAATGTTAAACTACAATAACATAATATTTCTTTGATTCTATAAAGTAAAACATTTTTCTTTACCTTCTTATGCCCTTCAAGCTGAGTCAACAAAGAAAAGCCATCCCCTAAACTCCAAGAGTGAAGAAACTTACACCTCTCACCATAACTACAATTTCCTTGAATCCAATAAGTACAAACTCTATCACCACTCACAACAACTCCCCTACCACCACCTCCCCCTACACCACCACGACCACCACCACCGCGTCCACGTCCACCACCACGCCCCCACGTATTAAAACTTGCACCACCACGCCGACCCGAAAAGCTCGAATTTTCACCAGAACCATAAGGCCTTTTAGAAGGGGCACCATTTCCATTTAAACTAGGCAGTTCACTATGCAAAAACGGACATGGATAACGACTGCACTTTCCCGCTTGCCATTGAAAACAAACTTTCTGATTCTTAGAATCACCGCCGGTGGGCCCACCGAGACGGTTGTACACGCGCTTATTACCACCGTCAAAATCCATAGATACAAAAAACAGTGATTTCGTTAAAATTTTCGATCTTTTCTTAAAAATTGAAATGCGAATCGAAAAGTTAACGTCTCAAAGAAACTATCTCCGGCTTCAATTTGAAGAAACTTTGGGTTCGAGGAATTGAATTGGGATTTGGAATCGACCATACACGAGAGATTGTGATCTTGTGAGGGAAGTGAAGTGAGATCATCAAGTGTTGAGATGAATTGAAAAGCGTGGAAAACCCTAATTTTGTTGAGATTAGGGTTCGATGAAAGAAGAAAATAAACCCTAATTTTGAGATGTAGCTTTCGGTTGTAGTGAGTGAATTTGAATGTGGTGTGATTTTGCAGATTAGTGAAAGCGTGAGATTAACGACAAGTACGAAATTACAAAACTAACCTGGGTATTATATTAGTGTCGCTTCGCAACTTTGTTTTTTTTTTTTACGGACTTTTATTTTATTTTTGGATAACGTTTTATTATTATAATATAATAATAATAATAAAATAATATTGCATTCTTTAAAAAAGTTTTTTTTTTTTCCATAGATCATATCACAAACACCATAGTAAATTTATACGCATAAAGTGAAGATTTTATATTCAAATTCGAATTTTTACAAAAATTGAGTTAAATCTTACGAATAAAAATTATAATTATTTTATAAAACCATCAAAAAATCATTATTATTTTATGAATTCAAAATCTAACACTTCTATGTCCATAAAAATTTGGAGTTAATAGACATATTAGTACTAAAAATTATAACCAATGTTAAAATAGTTTTTTCTTTTTTGCAGAATTGATGAATACATAAAAAAAAATTGTAAAATATCATTTAGAATTGTTCATGTATTAATTTATGTTATTGGAAGATTTGATGTAACATATAACCTCACATATCATAATTTAAAGACATTCTTATTGGTCGAATACGGATCCTCAAATCCAAATTAATGAAATTTAATTTGGATGAAAATAAATTCTAAATATTAGATTATATATGTTATTTCTGATTTTTATTCATAGATCCAATTTGAAAAGTAAAAATCTTAACTTGAAAACATTAAATATATGAAGTAAAAATGTCTTGTTTCATCCCCTTCATCTCTTTATATGCCTCGTTTTTTCATCTCATCATCTTCCCATGTTTTAGTTTTGTTGTGTGCCTTCTTTCGGTCAATGTAGTTTCTTCTTCTCATTCATAGAAATGATAAACACACATAAGAAACAATGCAAACTTTCATATTTTCATTTTTAAAAACATTGTAACAAACAAATACAAAAGCACCCCTCATAGTCGCCTCACCTCTCAACTCTTTTGCCTTTATTTTTTCTTCCTCGTCTACTAAAGAGGGTGATTTAGAGCTATTTTTGGCTGAAAGTCACCCTTTTACGATGTTTTTCTCTTTCGTTTAGATTTTAATAAATAGTTTTTATATAAATTTGTTTTTTCGTCGCATTTTTTTGTGAGTTTATTGTCGACGTGCAACATTATTTTGTTTATTGTGTTTGTGGTTCAAATTGACAGATCAGTTTGATTTATTATAAATTCAATCTATGACCTAGTTACGGAATCATGAAGTATGAGTATTCTGAGTACTTTGATTATATCAAAATATTTGTATGCATTTTATCGTTATATGCTATTAACTTGGATGTTGCGAGTTTATTTGCATATTCATTCTTTTTTGTTTTTAGCGAATTTGAATTTATGTTGTCTTCGATGAACTCTATCAATTGAATGAATGAATATATTTTTATTTGTAAAAAAAAAAAAACAGATGCAAATTTTTAAATTTTTAATAAATTTTTATATTTTTAAAATTTTGTAACAAACACATCCTTAATTAAGTTGAAAATAATTTATTAAAAAAGAATTAGTAAGATTAAAAGAATAACAAAGACTATTTTCTTTTCCAAAAATATGATATTCATTTTCTTACTATCATTCTTTTAGTAAAATGATATCATTTTAGTAACAAAGAATTATTGTCATTTTAGTAAAGTCCTCATAATTTAACTAATTTGCAACATTAGTATTTCTTTTAAAATCTAACAGTTTTAGTCTTTTCTCAAAATTTTAATTAAAAAATAATTATGTTATATATTTTTAACAATGTACTTATGATACAATATGATATATTGTCTAAGTTTAAAACTTGATTTATAACATTGTATTTCAATATTTATTAGGACTTCTTTTGGGAAGTTAGACTGTAATTATATTAATTTATAATATCTTTTGTTATTTTTTAATTCAATAATACGAAGTAATACAATAATATAGACCAATATGATTTCACAAGATAATTAAAATTGAACCCAATCCACTAGTTTAATTGGTTCAACCATAAATCGAAGCTATAAGTTTAATAATAGCCCTAAATTAGACGAACAAAGAACCACTACAAAACCACCTAAACCGATAAAAATCGGTAATTATCCGATTTCAAGCTATTAACCCAGATATATTTTATTCACCACAAAAAAACCAGATATTTTTTAACTATAAAAAATACCTTAAATGTAGTGATACAAGCATTTTTTTTTACGGAAACCAACTTAATTAATGTCATTTAATAAAAGTTCAGTAATACAATGTGGAATAAAATTAAAATTTTGGAGACTAGCAAAACTACGAGATAACTATACTAAAGTATGAGCCAACTTGTCTTCTAATACAACTGACTACTAAATTGTTACTTTGGGTGATGATATCCTGATAATTTTCAAGAGTGTGTTTAGATCTGGTAATTCAAAATTTTAGAAAAATTAAAATTTTAAATAATTTAAATATTTCAATTGAATTTATTTTATTTTTAAATTTTGTTGTTTAGATAAAAGAATCGTTTTGTTAATATTGAGTTATTTTTATAAATTTCAAAAGTTTTGGTGCAAAAATAATTATTAAATTTAGGCCAAAAGTGAAATTTTGTAAAAGTTGAGGGGCAGTTTTGCAAATTTTAAGAACTAATTTGAAAAAAAATTAGGGACTAATTTGTAAAAATAAAAATATATATAGACTTATATGTAAATTTTAAAACATATAAGATCAAAATTGTAAACTTGTAAAAATTATAGAATCATTTCATAATTTATATATTATAAAGTAAATAGAGAATTTTAAGTTTTTAGGCTTTAGATAGTGTTTAAAATTATCTAAATTTATCTTTGACAAAATATTTAATAAAATTCCTTCATTTTAAAAATTCTCTAAACTTAATATCTAAACAAAATAATTTGCTTGAATGATTTAAATTTCGCTATAAAATTAACATATCCTTACTAAGGGTGTCTCCAAACTCTATGTTATCGAGCACAAGAATCTTCATTTTAACTTTCACTATTTTTTAATTCAATGCATTTATAACTTTCTTAGCATACGAATAAGTTGATATTTGACAACGATAGTTTTTTATTTTATTTTTATTTCAGAAGTAAATTGAGAATAATTTTAAAAAATATTAATAATATGTATATAAGCTTTTGCAAGCAGTTGATAAAAACAGTTTATGTGAAGCTTTTTTTTTTCCTCCTTTAATTACAAATAATTTATATATATAAGTTCAATGAGTGTTAATTGAATACTATTTTTTATTGATTATTGTTAAGCAATATAAAAATATATTAAAAAATATATAAGTTTAATTTAAATGTACTATTTGTGTAAAAGAATAAAGTTTAATTTTTAATTGTTTGAAGTTATATATTAATTCAAAAATTGTTTGAAATTATAAAAATTATATTATTTGTTGATTATTATTACTTCATATATCATATTAAATTAAAAATATACATATTTATTATTATCCGTTCGACTCCAGTTGAACCTGTAAATCTTGGGTTTTAGTTCTTGTATTATTTTTTAGATTCCACGTCTATAATTTAAGATTCTCCATCTTTTAATTCTTCAGTAGAATTCTAAGTCACGATGATGTGGCGTATTAATGTGTCAAATTTTGCTTAATTGGATTTATGATAATAATGTTGCAAATTTTCAATTTCTAACTAAATAATTATCACATAAAAATATCATTAATAAAATAAATTAGTTTTTGCATGGAAAAGATATATATTTTTGTGCATTCCAGGTGCGTGTTTTATTTATTGATTTGGATGTGCAAGAAACAAGATACCTTGCAAGAGAAGAGACAAACTCTTTTAATATTTATGCTATTATAATTGTGTTTCTTTTTTAGAAAAGATGATAAATATCACTATAATTAACTCACACAACTGCGAGAATTTCAGTATTTTGTCCGTTGAACTAGAACTTAAGGACATTGTGTTATATAATAATAATAGTAAAATAAAGACTTTTAATTGGGTCTAAAATGTTATACAAACTTAAAATATAAAATTAGGGTTTTTGTTTCTCTATTTAATTTAATTTGAAATAAATAGTCATGTTGAATGACTTTAATTTAAGTCAGCCGATGAGCGTTTTGAAATTCAAAAAATTAAATTAAGTATTAGAAAAGATAATGTGCAGATAAATCAAAAATAAAATAAAATTTTGATTTATCAAGGTCTATAAAATAGTTATTACATGTATTTATATATTGATGATCAGATTCTAACTTCTATTAGTCATGATTGTGGCAAACTAAAAATTATTAAGCTCTAACCGTCGTTGTTAGACTAAATTTGTGTGGTTGTGTATGAGATCATGGTCTGCCACTCATCGCCTAACATTCTCACGTTTTGCAATTGATTCTATTGTACTCGTGTGCATTCCTTCTCTTTTCTCGGAGTGTTCCATGAAAAATAATTATTTGTGCATATCACTTTTTTTTCTCAATTTATTTAATTAATTTAGACCATTTCTTCACCGACCTTTATTATTTCTCAGATAAATTTTGAATTACTAAGGTTTTATTTTCCAAAAAATCATATGGTTAAAATAAAAATTGAGTCAATGAATTGCTTAAATTCAAAAGCAGAATATAGTAATCTATTTTGTCATAAAAGCTCTTTTCAATTTTGGAAAACAAAAAGTGACATGGACCATTTTGTTTGTTGCACTTTCTCAATTCCATTGGATTACAAAGTGCCAAGTGTTTATTACACATCACACAAATCTATATCTCACAAGAGATAAGATTCATAGCCAAACAAAACCACACTCACATTCTTTATGCAACTTCATAGACTAAGCTATTAGTTTATGTAATATTACATTGAATAATATATTTCTATAATTCAACTTCACTTAGATGAATTGTAAGATAAACTTCTCAAGTCCATTAATACCATGCAAATTTCATACCAAGAAAACAAATCTTATAAGAAGAAAAACTATAATCTTCTCTTCTTTTTCCTCAAGTGAAAAACAACAAAAAATTTCAACCAATACAATTGATGATAAGGTTTACACTATCAATTTCAAGACAAAAAAAGCATGCAAGCTTGG
Organism: Cicer cuneatum; assembly: GCA_037974295.1. Lineage (NCBI taxonomy): Eukaryota > Viridiplantae > Streptophyta > Magnoliopsida > Fabales > Fabaceae > Cicer > Cicer cuneatum. Next base: position 26,468,175 of record JBBPBO010000002.1, on the reverse strand, counting down.
AATTTCAAGATATCCTGATTTTGAATATGATGCTGAAGGAGGAATAGGAAGTGGTTATGGTTCAAAGATAACACAAAATAATGAAGACAACAATGAACTTCTTGTTTTGTTTGATGTTGAAACATTGTATATTCCATCATTGACTAGCTCTACAACAAAGTTTCTTGGATTGCCTTTGCCACCATTTTTGAAGATTGATATTGTTCCAGAAGGTTTCCAAGGAAGTATTAATCAAGAATCTGGAAAGGTAAGATATTTAGTTCTAAAGATTGCATTGTAATTGTTTAAATTCAATATGTTGTGCTTTATGGTTAAAATATCAATGACACTTACGGTCTTGTTTGGATAAAAGATTTATTATAAACGTCTATAATTATTTCTATAACAAAAAATAATATAAGTTAAAACCCGTTTTTATAAGTCATCCTAAAGAGCTTATGAAAATAAGCTGAAAATAACTTACATACATATCATAAGATGTTTCCATAAATTTTCTCAAATAGTCTCACAAGTACTTATGTCAATAGATTAATTTTAATAAGACAATCTATGATAACTTACTACTTATAATTCTAACATGCTATAAGTTTCTCGTAAATTTAATTCAATAAACCATACAATTGATGATAAACAATTCACTTTAGAACATAAAATAATTTCAAACACCGAAAAAGAAAATCAACAATTGATGTAATATGTATGTGTGCATAATAATTTATTTATATGTTGGCACATCAACTATGATTTTTTTATTAACGTTAATATTATTTATTTTACACTTTTATCAGTTTCATCCCTTCTTTTTTCAGTTACATTCAAATAGATTACTTGAAAGTTTACGGTCACATATGTGCTAAATTAAGTTTACATAGATTATGTGAATTCAGCTCACGTAATCTATTTGAGCGTAATTGGAAAAAATGTGAGTAAAACTAGCATTGATGTTTATTTTATTGTCTAAAGTGATTTTTCACAGGACTCAAATTCAATTGCTAATAGTTTATTATATTACTTTTACAAGGTTGATATGTATATGCATAATAAATCATTGATATGGAGATACATCAAATATTATTTTCTCACTAAGAGTTGATATTATTTATTTTATTGTCTAAAGTGAATTGCTCTTAGGAGTCAAATCCAGTTGCTAATGGTTTTATTATTTATTGTTTACAAGGTTGATCTTGAGTTTAAGGCCAAGTTCTTGTTTTCTGCTGGTAGTATCTATAAAGCTCCACCCTTGCTTGTGAAGACAGTGTTGACATCAGAAGAATCAAAGGGGACTATGAAGAGTGGAAGAGGCATAAGATTGGATAAAGAGGGAAAATGCAGACTAGTTGGTGTGGCAACAGTTGATCCTATTGATGATTTTCTTATGAATTCCTTCCTTGGCCTACCAACTGAGTGTCTTGCTGAATTAAATGCTGTAATCTCAATTTCTTCTTCATCATAGGAGTTAAAATCTCAATACAAAACTAAGATATAGAACTCCATAATATTTATTTAAAAAAAAATGTGTAGTCAAAGATACTAAAAGATAATAAAAAAAACATAACAGATGAATGAGATATACTATGATAGGAATGGATTTGGATTTTGTGCAGTGTCTGCAGATATATTTTAATTTTTTTTTTTAAATTCAATCTTAAAATTTAAACCGTCTAATTTTTTATCAAACGACTGAGAGTGTTACTGCGTGCAATCAGTGACATGTGACTGTACGAAAACTTGATCCAATAGGAATATGCAAAGTTAGAACCATGACTTGTCATTCATGATGACATAATAGTTAATATCTAATATTTTCAAATATATTGTAATTTACATGTTTCCTTTTTCGAAAATATCAGAGTTTATAGGCAATTGTTTACTACTTTTTGTTATATTTGAATTTTAAATTGAAAAGCATTTTATATTGGTTGCACATATATCACCCCTCACTCAATATGAAAGCTTTTTTAGGTGACTCTCAATATGAATGCTTAAGAAATAATTTTTGGAATCATGCTTATTAACAAAGTAAAATACAAGTTTAAAATTAACCGTAGAATAGAAAAATTTGATAGTTTTAGATGCCTATAAATATTCAAAATTTGTTTAAAACAACGAATGATACTCACATAGCCACAAGCGGAGAAATACCACTCCATTTACTTGCAAAAGAACATACGCATCAATCAATAACCCAAATACCATGCAGTCAAATTTTATATATATTTTTATTTTATAATTAAAAATCTAAATCATCTTATCAAATATTAAACAGACTCCGATGTCCAACTACGTGACTACAGGTTCCTGCTGACCTGCAGGGAATTCGGTTCAATCAATAAGATGCTCCAAACACTAGTTCATTGCAAGTGCAAAACTAGAATGAAGAACCAAAATAAACATGTACTATCATTTATGCATAAGGAACTTGGTAAGTAAGAAACTAGCCAGTGTAGCACCCTTACCAAACTCATTCCCCAACTTCTTACCATGCAACTTGTGCAGAGGCATTTCCTAAACCTGCATTACATTTAACACTTCTCTTTTACATTTTTGGACATCCAAATAACAGTGAAAGTATAAAATTTTATTATTTCAAATCTTGAAATTATTTGATTAACATAAGATGAGGTCTTGTACACCGAAATGACATAAAAAATTAATTACAATGAAGGAAGAAGTACTGGCACAAACAGAACACCAGTCAATGAATTACATAGGCAACAATAATAATTTTAAGAAAATAAAAGTGATTGAATATAATCAAATCTGTAAGTGTCCTGTTGTTGTCAGACACCAAACACGCCCTTAATTCAAAGTGTCTTCATTGCTACATAGATTACAACATTCAATTTTTTTCTCTTTTTTGTTGTTGCAAGATACCTCTCAACAAAACCAGTGCGCCATTCCGCAAGTGTTTCTCGATGTTCTCGTGTATTGCTATCTGGTATAACAGTAAATACTAAGACCTTCATAATAATTTATTCAAATGCAAGCCTTTGAGTGCCAACAAGTGAAGCATATTGACCCTTCTTAGCCAATAACTCAAAATGGGTGCCTAGTTCTGCAACCCTTCCATCTGAACAGAGTGCAATTTGATAGGCACTTTGAACTGTGCTTAATCTGTGAGCTATAACTAATGTTGTCCTCCCCTTCATTAAATGGTTGAGAGCATCTTGGACCAAGCGCTCGCTGACAGTATCCAGAGCACTTGTAGCCTGCAGCAACAAAGAATATTGAAATGGATACGGCATTTATAGATTCACTCAGTGTTGTCAAATAGCAGTTGTTACGGTGCTATAGTGTAGCAGAATTTTAACAAACTGCTATTGTTTTGCGATGCACAATTTAATATAAAGTGTTGTCAAATAGTGGCTATAACATTGCAGTGTAGCAAAATTTGAACAAACCATTATTTTTCACAATCCACGATTGACAACACTAGATTCAGTATGGATAAACTTCCCATGAAACACTTAATGGAAAAATAAATATTAAGAGAATCTTATTATAACTACTTTAAACATCATCTTCTCGTATAATTTAAAATTAACGCCTGCATCTCAATTTTAGTTCATCAAACTTCTCCAAAGGAATTTTCTGCAACTGAAAAACCATACACTTATTTCATTCTCGAAGCAACCATAAGCTCGAATTTAATCCAAACTAGGACACAGTTGATCGATATTAAAGAACAGCATGACTGCATGTTGCTTTGGCATCCAGGGAATCTAACCTTATTGTAGGGACAAAATGAAACACAGTACCAAGTAATTCAAAATATTAAACAAAAAATATCACCTCATCAAGTATAAGAATGGGAGCATTCTTCAGGAGAGCTCGGGCAATGGCAATTCTCTGCAATTTATGAACAGTAGAGTCAGGAACCTCTAAATATATTATGTATGTATGTATTCGTGCATGAACATGCATTCTCATGCAAGGAAGGCTGTACATGCAACCACAATTTTGAGTTTTACCTGCCTCTGTCCTCCGCTCAGTAGGCCTCCGCGCTCACCAACAAGTGTATCATAGCCCTTTCCAGACATGATCAACAATAAGGTAAACAATTTAAATGTTGTAACTGTATAAAAGAATTTGCACACCTAAAAGACAAACCAACCTGTGGAAGTGAAATTATAAAGTCATGAGCATTTGCAGCCTTTGCTGCCTTAATTACGTCGTCTTTAGAAACATCGTCATCTGGAAGCCCATATGCAATATTTTCTCCAACAGACACCGAAAACAGAACAGGTTCCTGTCATAGCTTGATGTTATTTGTAAACAAATGAAGCAATATGTTTAACATCAAACATGATTTTTTTTGTTCGTTTTAGTTTTCATACTTGATTTACGATAGAGACAACCCGGGCCCATTCGCTTTTGTCAAATGTTCTGATATCCTCTCCACCAACTGTTATACAACCTCTTGCTGGCTACAGAAATTGATGTCACTTGATTCATGTAACTTTTAAGACATGAAAATTCAGTGAAACTTTAAACTTACAAATTCTGAAATAAGAAATCAAACCTCATAAAAACGAGATAATAGCTGTACTATCGTACTTTTTCCTGCACCGCTAGCACCCACCAGAGCAGTTACAGTTCCACATTTTAGTGTTAAATTTAAGCCGCTTAAAATTTCCACATCTGGCCTTAAAGGATAAGAGAAATACACATCTGCAGTATAATACAAGCATAGTCATCGACAGAAGGAAAAAGCACATATCACACAGTAAAATAGATTTACTTTGATAATGTAATATTTGACCATCTCAAAGTACGAGTAATTGTGTGCACCCGCAATAGAGAGAACAAGAAATTTATGGCCCGTTTACTTCTAGTGTTTCCTATTTTCGTTTCCACTGATAAAATAAATATGAGAGAAGACATGGTTTTTTTTTTAAATAAATTGAATATTTTTCTCTATAGTTAGCTTCCATCTTCTCTCTATTACAACTAAAAAGGAAAATCCAGAACATGATTTTTCAGCCACCCACATACAAAGTAAAGATTGAAAATGAAAATAGAAATGTTGTTAGAGAGTAAGCAGGCTCTTATGCTTCACATTTAAAGATTGGATGTAAATAATTAACACTGAAAATGAATGACTATATGTCTTCCTCAAGCTCCTGTCACTATATTTCAATCATTGAGAAGTATGATTTGAACATACAGACAAGCATAAAGCAATCAGTGCACAGTCAGTCCCTCAAAAGAAATTTAATCGATGTAGTTATGAAACTTTGGAAGTTCATCTCTTGACTAGAAGCTCCCATTAGAAGAACATTAATTAGCAAACATGGTTGTTGATATACAAAAGTCATACAAAAACAACACAACGTAAGGGATAACAAAATTGCAAAAGGATACCTTCAAGACAAATATCTCCAGACCAAGCTAAGCTCAAAAGATTGCTCGATGTTTTCAACGCTGACATATAATGCGAATAATTTGTTTGGTTTTTCTCGGCAGAACCATTAGAGAAGAACAATTTATAGTTTTCATCGTTCACTGCTTTTTGTTTCAGTTCTCTTTCTAAGCCATAGGCAAGTGCATCATCAACTTGAACTCCAGACAAAACAGAGTTGATCCTTTCAACAGCAGCAAACGTTCCGCGAAGATCTCCGAAAGTATTAACCAATCCTTGAACCTGAAAGACATAATATCAGACATCAAAGAGAGAATGAAAAAGAATAAAGTAAAACAAGAAATCAACAACTCAATTTGCCTACGGCGAATGTTAAAGTGAAAGTATATCCAATAAATGATGCCATAGTTCCAACAGAGAGTTGACCCTGAAAGCAAGAATTAATAGCAACTAAGAAAAACTTCTGAATTATCTCAATAATCGAAAATCCTTGGAAAATAAATAATAAGAGAGACGTATATGATATTATGATCACAGGATAAAAATGCTTACCGCCTTTACTTTGCTTCCTCCGAGACAATATAATGCAATTAAAGAAATATAAACAGCAACTCTCGTTAACGATTCGTTTATAGATTTGAAAGTCCCGAGCTTTATCCCACTCGATTTGAAGGATAGAACCTATATGGAATTCATTATTAACATATAAAGTATCCAGAGGATGTCATACCTTTCTGGAAACAGTTATTGATCCTTTAATAAGCTTACCTGGTTAGCAAACATAAACATTTGGCGCTTTTCGCCACTGAATGTTCGCACCTGCAAGTATGCAAGTTATTGTTGCAGCTGTTAATTACAGATCCAAACCTTCAAACTACTCACGATGAATTTTCATCATAATTTGAACTACTAGGAACTCACAGTTCGAATAGCAGAAAATGTTTCTGTTATGCAATCAGAGATAGACGCTTGAGCCAAGCCATGTGATTTAAAAACAGGCAAAGTTGATCTCTTGTAGACAGCTTCGTCAAACCAAAAAAAAAAAAATCAACAGCAGAGAAGAAACATAAAATGACAAATAGTGACACAATTTTTTTTTCCTTTCAAATACTGATGAATTTTTATTCAAGCTATATAGTAAGTTTATATAAGTAAACTATTTTTAAAATTGTGATACATGCATGTTGCATGGATTATTATATCTTTGCTGTCAATAACAGACCATAACAGTGTTAAAGAAAATTTAAAACAACTGGTCATGAATTGTTATGATCAAATACAAATTACAATAGAAATTTACCGATTGAAATGGAAACCGTGATCATCAGAACAGCCAGAATTGGAGCAAGTTGAGGGGATAAAGAAAAAAGTATGAATAATGTTCCAGTGACCTACAAACCCAAAGAAAACAGAAGCAACAAAATGAACACATGAGCATGACCACCAAAATGTAAATCAAAATATGCATGAATACAACCTATGTGACAATATAAGAAGGAACTAATTCTTCCATACTGAAACAAAATAATTTGCTACAAAAGCCACTCCTCAAGAAATGAATCGTACGTACGCGTGCTTAAATATGGGAAATATAAAGCTCACTTCTCATTGGTCTAGAGTTGCTTGCCTCAGATAATGCCCTGAATCCACGATCCCTTGAAACATTATCACTGACAATATCTTTTAGAGAACCCAAATCAGCTGTTAATAAACCAGTGAGTTCACCTACCTACAAGAATAAACCCAACAAGAAAGTGCAATAAGTTTTGCACCTACTCCATTAGCATACATAAAGCAAAGAGAAAAGGTAACATTATATAGCTTACTAAAATTAGTTAAATAAATTTTTTAATTATCCTGTGAGTGCTAGTGCAATAGTGACTGTCTTAACTTTTTAATCTTAAGAGACAGAGATCAAATCCCGACTAGGGAATGTATGACCTAGTATTTCCCCCATGGCGGAATGGCATGCCGGATATTTGAACAACCGCCATAAGAAAATTTGTGAAGGAATGTCTGTCATGACGACGCCATAGGCCGCAAGCCCGCAATGACGTAATAACAAAATGAAAAAATGAAAGGAAATATAACTTAAATGATACCATATACACACCTTGTATTTGTCAAAAAACTCAACCTGCATAAATAAAACAGAAATCATATTAATCAACCAACGCAAAATATCTTCAATTCAATAATTCAATCAACCAACACATTTTAATAAATAGCTATCATGATCTCCACGAATTATCAGAAAGAACTACATAATGAAAAATAGAAAGAGAATAAAAATGAGCAGGAAAGTTTATATAGGACTTTACCTTCTGAATCAATATTCTTCCAAAGATCTGAGCTCTTAGTTTTGACATAACATTCTCCCACACTATGTTCATGTTTATAACAAAAACAACAGTTAAAAGTGGCTCTAGAGCATATAGAACTCCCATTTTACTGAGAAGACTCCACAACGGCTCCGGTCTAACACCAATAAGAATTTCGAAAAACCGCCCTAAGAAAACAACAACACATAAGAATTCATATAACATAATCAATAGTGAAATCATACATAAGCATTGGGTAAACTTGAATCCAAAGATAAAAGACAGCACCTAATTGCTGTAACTTTCAATTCTGCAAAACCAACCCAAAAGCAATGATGTCAATTGCAGATCACGAAAAATAACATTTTGTTCATATTTTGCTATATTACAGTATTGTAGCACTGCTATAACTTCTATTTGACAACACTTTGTACTAAAATAGGACATTACAGAACAATAGCAATTTTATTCAAACTCCGCTACACCGTAGCACCGAATAGTTGCTATTTGACAACACAACCAAAAAGGTTGTTCAACACATCATATCATAGGTGTCTGACTAACATTAATCAAAGTTACACATAATAGGAGAGTGAAATGACAATAAAGGAGTACAGATATTAGTCCTTAAAAATAAAATTACACTAAAATTGAGTCTAATTAATCATCATAGTTCTAAGAAGGAATGAAACTAATCTGACTTATAAAAGACACAATTAAGCCCTTGAATGTTATTTTCATCTTTAAGAATGGAAAATGATATCATAAAGTGTGAGTCGCCCACAATACTAGACTTGATTCACACTAGGATCTTCCACTCTTGCCCCTCTATCAAGCCGAACCAGGCTCTAATACCACTTGTTGGGGGAGTTAGAGAAGCACTTAGAGGGCAGCGACAAGCCAAATGTTCTTTGGACCATAAAAGACTTGGAGACCATTTCTGAACCCAAAACCTTAAGGCAACACATATTTTATATGTCCAACATTTACTATATTCCTAGTCAATGTAAGACTTTTTTACCAGTGATACTTGAATTTTCAACAATCATATATTTAATAAATAAATAAAAGGTGTGAAATGAATGCAATAAAAAAAAAAAAGAATTACCGGAAAAAATGGGCATGGATAAGGTACAGGCGGTGCAGGCAAAGAGAGATGCAACGCAAAGAGCAAGACGAAGTTTGTGTTTGATAAGAAGCATAGAGAGAAGCTCCCATGTTATAACACTCGGTGGCTCAATCTTCTCTTGAAGTGACCCATGGAGCTTCGGATCCGGTTCGGATATATTCGGGTCGGATGCGGGTCCTGTGACGTAAGCACGTGGCGGTTGTGAGATAAGACAACGAGATGATGATATGGATTTTGATTGGAATTGGAAGTGAAAGGGGCGAGTGAGAACACGCGTTGAGGGGGAGAGTGAAAGTGAGAGTGAGTGTATTGGTTTAGGAATTGTGAAGGAAGAAGAAGAAAGGGGAAGGCGAGAATGGCACAGTGTTGTTGTTGTTGTTACAGAGGCCATTGAGAAGAAACGGAGAAGAATTGAATCGAAGAAGAATGAATTATTTGAATTGAATTGAAAGAGGGAATTTTTTATTCATTCGTGATTCTTGAGAACACGATGAAGTCACCTTCCCCTTAACTTGAATAAATCACACATATTTTATCCTTTAAGAAGAAAAAGGAAAATTGAATCACTCCTACCTATTACCTATTTTGTATCTTCAATTAACTTAAATAAATGTCATATTTTTTCATGTGCAATTGAATCATATTCCTCGTTTATATATTTGTGAGATCTAAGTAAGATTGTTTTTATTTCGATTTTCTTTCAATGAGAGTAAATATATGTCTTAGTACAACGTTATATTTTGTTAAGTTATGAGCATATTTTTTCTCTTCTTCGTTTAAACGTCCAACAAATACATCTCTCTTTAAAGTATTAGGTATTCCAAGGTTGTGTACTTCGCAAATTACTTTAATGTTTATCATAAACCATATTTTAATAGTTTTGATCTAAGCTTGAAAGACAACCGCACTTTTTTGTTGAACTTCGAATTAAACTAACACGTTTATATTTTTCTCTTTTGTCGCAACCTAATATTAATTTATTTCTCCTCATTGTCTCTCTTGTCTCTTTATCTGATAAGTGAAGTCACTTTATTTTTTGTATCAATTTTTCTAGTCCAATTCACAACAATTTTCCGTGTATTAAATATCCGAAATAAAATATAAAATAAATTATAATAATTCATCACAATAATAGATTTTTACAATATTAATATTAATTTTAATTATTCATACATGATCTGTGTTAAAAATATTAGTTCAGACAATGTTAATTATTCTATCCTTTAATTATTAATACCTGATTTTTACAATATTAATATTAACATTAATTATTCATATAATTCCCACGTTAAAAAATATGATTCACTGGTATTATATTATTATTATTATTATTATTATTATTATTATTATTGTTTTTGTTGTAATCAATTCACCCATAAAGCTTTTGGTATGATAAAAATTAGCCGTCCGAGAATATAAATAAATAAAATCTAATCCCATTTAATAAAAGATTTGTTTTTTGACCAACATATTAAACAAGATACGAAGCAAAACGATTTATAAAAAAAAAAAGTGCTAAAACATATATTTTTTTTTTACCGAAAAGATTTAGCAAGATATGGAAATTTATATAAAGCTAGCTAATAGTATGGGAATTATTAACTAACAACTGTACGAAAGTGAAGTACTCGATCGACCACATGGGTTCCGGCAATGTTTGTGTTTATTCTTCACATTCATTGTTTTGTTCCTCCAACGTTTGTTTCCATCTCTCACTCCGTTCTTGTTGCCCCTTTCCTTGTTCAACAACAACAACAACAACTGAAACTAAATCCACAAAGAAGAGAAAACGTGCTCATCAAGAAACCCATCATGTTTCAAAAAAGAACAAGAGTTGGGGTTATTCAACTGATTTGATGCTCTATGATGACCCTTGGAAGATCAAGAAAGTTTTGGAACATAGTGATGTTGGTCCTTTGAGTAGACTTCTGTTGAAAGGTGATTTGGTCAAACATTTTGTGGTTCCTGTTTTGTGTGCTGATCATGAAAACATAGATGATGTTGTTTGGAAAGTTGAAAACACTAAAGGTGTTCCAGTCAAGATTTGGGATCTTGACACCAAATCTCTCCACTTTATTAATTTCCACAGATACAACAATTCATCCAAAAGTTACATTTTCAATGGCAATTGGATCCCCGAGTTTGTCTCTAGAAGGCACTTACATAAAGGGGGTGAAATTGGTCTTCATTGGGATCCATACAGAAAATGTTTCGATTTCTCTGTTCTTCGTGTCGCCAATTAACCAATACTTCTAACAATCATTCACTTTTCTGTTTTTCATATTCATTCATTTATTTTTAAACATCAAAGACTTGTTTTTAATGTTGTTAGTTACAGACTTACAGCCACAACTCAACCCCTCTTAAGTTCTTTTCTTTCTTTTGTACGTATGAAACAACGATGATTACATTTTGTTTATGTATGAAAGATATTTGTATCATGTGTTGCTGTTATTTTTATTGTATTATAGCTGACGAGGTATATATATATCCAAAAGATTGCATAATTAATTATGTAGCTGTTGATTTTTTGTTTAGTACAAGGAATTACAATTGTAAAGACTTTAACATCTACAAAAATGGTGTGTGAGTGTATTGCAACTTGATTAGTTTTCTAATATAGTTTTGTATTTTAGTTTTTTAAAGCTGAATTGCTGTTTAGGCTCAATACAAAAAAGCTTAATAGCTATATAATAGCCAATACATTTAAAATGCATAAACCAAATAAACCCAAGAGGAGCTTTTATTTTTTTTGTCATTGTCATACTGATATACAATAAGCACAAAAAAATAAAAGAAAGAAAAACAGTTTTTTTTGTCATTGTCATTACTCATGTACAATATGTGGGACCATAGCCACATGACGACACGTGTAATTTATCCTTTTTCTTCTTTTTTTTATTTATTTATACAAAACACAACTATCTTTCATTTTGTTTTATTTAATAATCAAATATTTATTTGATTTTTTTTCTTTTTGTTATTTCAACACCAATATCACAAATATTATTAGTGTTTATACCGCCACTGTCACGTTGTTTTGTCTGTTTTTTAATTGTGCTAAAGTTAATATACAAAATCAATTTCTCAATCTCTTTGTTATAGGTTTTACGGTTTTACTATTGTATGTTTTTTATGTGGACACTTGAAACGAATCGTTTTATTCAAAAATAAAATAAAATAAAATATAATAATAATAATAATAAATAAATAATAAAATAAACTAAATTTAAATTTAAATTTTTTATTTTATCTTTATTTTCACACTCAACCCTTTGGTTTCTTTTTCTTTCTTGGCAACACCAACTCCTCCCCATTTTTATTTTTATTTTTTTTTCTTTTTTTTCTCCTTGCTTCTTCTCACTCCATAATACAAATTTGCACACATAAACATTCGACCTTTAAAATGATTTTAACAACTGAAAAAACAAGTATAACTTCTTATACTCATACAAATGTTCTTGGTTAAGATTATGGGGTTAGGGGTAGTGAGTTAAGGAAGGAGAAGAATACCTATTATTTAAAAGGTGTTTATTGAAACTCTTTGAGATAAATACATAACTCTGCTAAGAATGAATTGTTGAGACAAAACCCCAACTTAAATAATTTTGATGATAAACAAAAATTAATTAAGAATTATAATTATGATTCTAAAGCATGTTTTTGTATCTAATAAGTGTGCTTGAGTGTATTAATCAAGATACGTACCAATAAATCATAAACAAGATCATTTGAGAGAAGCAAGATCAAAATCTAAAAATCCAAGAACATTTTGGATAACATTCTGAATATCACCAGAGGATGACGACATCAGAGGATGACGTCACCAGATGATGATATCACCAGAGGATACCTCCAAAAGACGTCACCAGAAGATATCACCAGAGGATATCACCAGAGGATACCTCTAGAGGATACTAGAAGATATCACCAGAGGATACCTCAAGAGGATACTGGAAGATATCACCAGAGGATCCCTCTACAAATTTAAAAGCCAAGAATACGCATCACTAAGATCAAGACTCATTTGCCACAAAAAGGAAGAACCAAGTCTGCTCTTGAACATTAGAAGCAGAATGAAGAATGTTCTTGTTTTTTGACATGCTCTCACCTAATCACTGACAAAAGACAACCAATTTTTTCCCAACGGGAAAATGAGCTGTCATAAGCACTTTTTGAGTCTATAAAAGAGAACTCAAGATAAAGGAAATAATCAGAACTTAGGAAAGCAATCATTCTCTCATTCATAATCAGATTCAAGAGTTTCTACATTTTTCATACATTTCTCTAAGTTCTGTCCAGTTCTTAGAAACTGCAACATCCAATCACGACTGTGTTCTAAGATCACTTTGAGTTCCAAAGATCATAAACAAATACTCAAACACGAGTTGAGGATATTTAGATTCTATCAAACAGTTTATCATTCCATTGTAACATCAAGATAAAATGAGTAAAAACTAGTCTTGAGAAGTTGTAAAATTCCTTCTATGTTATAGAGAAGGTAGTGTGATTAATCCTTTGTAAAGATTGAATGATAGATCAGTGAAAAACTCATTTCTAGATTGAAAGGCATTAGTTGTAATAGATCAAGATAGATCTGTAGAAAGTTTTTGTAAAAGTCAATAGAGTTCTTGCCTTGGTGTACTTAGTTGAAAATCTCATAGTTGTGAGGACTGGACGTAGCCCAAGTTGGCTGAACCAGGATATATCTGTGTGTTATATTCCTTCCTTTATCTATTTACTTTCAAGTCTTTAAATATCAAGTTTAATATATTAACTAAAACTGTCATTTTCAACTAACCAAGAATGTTCTCTGTTTCTGGATCAGAACCAAGAACGTTCTCTGTTTTTCTAGTTTACAACTAAAATCAATCTTGAGTTAATTTTTTCAGGAATTTTTAAAAGGTTAATTTACAATTCAAACCCCATTTCTTGTAAATTCCTACTTCATGAATCTCTAGAAAAATGTAATTTTGTTTAAAAATCTTATTTTGGTGTTAAGAGTAAATTTAAAGAATTTTTATGGTTTCCTAGAGTTAGCTAAACTTTAGAATAATTTTTCTAAATTCTTGAGAATATTTTTGATACTCAATTTGTTAGCTGAGGTCCTGTTTGCTACTCTGGGAGTTGTTGGAAAACAAACTTAGTCGATTCTCCATAGTTGTGAGTAGACGACTGTAACACCTCGATTTTCAACAGCGCAAGTGCATTTTTTTTAAAAAAAAGACATAATAAAATAATGTTGTAGCACAAAAGACAAAAGTCATAAATAATTACATCATATACACAAACAAGTTAAGATAGTTTTTAGGACAATAATCCAAAGTATGCAAATGGAAAATACACCAGAACTATGAGACCTATCAGACATCACTCATACCCATGGGGTATTCTCGTCAAACACCTACACAGAAGTACTGCTCCAAGAATGTTATCCACCCATGGTAACGTCAAAAAAATAGAACATGGATCCACCAAAAAAATTCAAATGTCAAGGTATATCATAGATACAGTCATCCCGAAACAAAATAAGTACAACCACAAAAAGACACTACGACCCTATACAACAAAAAACTAATCTGATCATCCCCTAACAACTACAATAACAAGGGTGACCTCCACACTCTCCATAAGTTCCTTCTGACGCAGTATTTCTCTTCGAGGTAACTTTTTCCTCCTCATCAGCCATGGAGGGATCAGTCTCCTCAGAAGTCAAGTCCACCCATAAGATAGGTGGCTTCGGCGACGCTGGAATCTCAAAATAGTTCACCACCTCATTGGAAGTCGGGAGAGGATCATTCACCGAAAGTGGAAGCTCTGACTCGACCTGTGGTGGCGTCGACCCAGGTACAACCGATCCATCAACAAAACCCCAGACCCCCGCCCCTACGGTGGGAGTCATCACACCTACGGTGGCCTATGTCTCACCTCTAATTGAAGCATCCTATGCATCTGCCGATGCTCCATTCGCCTTGAGTACTAATCTCGAGGGTACAGGATAGTCGATCCTCTCGGGAGTGAGCTCCACATGAAATACTGCCCCAACTCTCCTACTTGTCCTCACCACTCTCCCTGTATATATAGCCCTGCTTGAGATGAGGTCGTATACCCAAGCAGTCGGTGAATGCCGGTCAAGGAAGTCTAACGACGTTTCCGTCGTCATGGTAACAGTCGGTGGAACAAACTATGGTATCATCTGAGGGAAAAGCCCAATTTCCACAATAATGTAAAGGGTCACTAACCGAAATTAACAGTTAACAATTATATCATAAACACAAACAGTAAACACTTAGTGTTGGAACCAAGTTGGTTCTAAGTCTTAGGATTTTGATGTTTACAAAAGTACTCAATGTAATCTTATTTTGTACCTTGAATTATTAAATTAAATACCACCAGAAACTGAAATAATCAGAAGCAGAAGATCAAAGTATTCCAGAAAATGAATTCTGGAATTACCAAAAGATACTCTAGGAATGTCAAAACATCACCAGAAGATATCTTTGCTGGCCTAGAACAGAAGGAAGAAAAATCAGAAGAAGACCTGGACCATACTAGAGGAAAGCCTGCCAGAGGGAGAGTTTGTCCAAACCAAGAGGAATCAAATATCAGATTTATTCCAGAAGATATTCTGACCAGAAGATGACCTGACAGAGAGAAATTAAAACAGCGCAGACTTGTTCCAAACTCAACCAGAAGATAAGTTAATGAGTCCAGAACAAGAGAATCAATCCAGATCTGACCCATGCCATAAGATAGCATGATTCAGGGTATGAAACTAAGTCCAGACCAGAAGAAATGAATTCCAAAATCCAACCAGACCTGGTCCAAAATCAAAGGTAAAATGTCCATACTGAAATATTTTTTTCTCAAGTTAATTTAAGTTCATTCCAGACCAAGTCCAGAATTTGTCCAGATCAGAGGAAAAATATTCAGTTTAATGGTTCAGAATAAATTATTTGGCCCAGTGATGGCCCAGATCAGAAGATCAGACCATGGCCCAGTGTTGGCCAAAATCAGAGGGACAGGATGTGTAGTCCAGTAAAGGGTGAGTTCAGAGGATTATAGCATATCAGGTGCGAGTCCAGGATGGCCGAAATCAGAAGATCAGAGGGTTAGGAAGTGTGGTCCAGGGATGGCCGAATTCAGAGGATCACAGCATATCAATTTATTTGGTCTAGATGTGGACTGGTGCAGAAGAATCTAATGGTCCAAATTTAATCATTAGGATTAACGGTGAAGATCTTAAGTTATTTTAATCAAAGTATTAAAAAGATTTGTTACAAAAATAAATGTGGAGTAGTGTGGAATTTAGGAGCTATGGCGGGAACAAATAAAAGATTTGATTGGCCAGTTATTTTTGAAAGAAATCTGAAGATATGTTTTTTATTTAAATGAAGCCCAATTGGTCAAGTTATTTTTGCAAGAGAATCCAGCAAGATTTAGATCGAAATCAAGCTTGGAAGAGGCCCAAATCTGCATCTATAAAAGGAGGCTCAAGGTAGAATACTTTGCATCGAAAATCACAAAAGAGTCATACACTTCCAAAGCAAACACTCAAATTTTTCAGAGAGGTCAATTGTGAGTTCCAGCTTTCAAGAAGCAAGTACTCGTGTTATTTTCTTTCCACTGTGTCAAATCTAAGTTGTTGAAGTAGAGTCTACAATCTGAGGGAGTCACTAGAGGTAGCAGGTTACTTGGCAATTAGATTCATAGTGTTGTGATTTCTTCTACAATCTGGGATTGTCAGATTGGCTGAACACAGGAGCTGCATTCCTCAAAGAAGTCTAGGATTGTTAGACTGTTTGAGAAGACTGACTTGGAGGGCCAGTATAAAAGTTGTAATTCAAGGTTTGAATTAGTGAAATCCTTCAAGGTGAAGGGACTGGACGTAGCCTCGTTAACGGTGAACCAGTATAAAAACTGTGAGTTTTATTTTTACTTTTTATCCGCTGCTAACTCTGTTTTTAATTATACATCAAGTTATGTTTTAAAAATATAAAAACAGGAAAAGTATTCAAGTTAAGTCAAACACAATTCGACCCCCCTTCTCGTGTTTGCACCTTCAATTGGCATCAGAGCTCGGTTTAAAGGCTGAGCACTTAACAGTGTTTGAGGAAAGGTCCAAGGGGTTCAACATGGCAGAATCCAAAGAAGAATTGGGAGGCAACATCAACAGACCACCACTGTTTAATGGAGAAAGGTTTGAGTATTGGAAGGACAGAATGAGAAGTTTTGTCATATCTCAAGATCCTGAACTATGGAAGATGATAGTTAAAGGATACACTGCACCCACTGATCCAGAAGATCCAACTAAAAAACTAGACATGGATGATATGAAACCAGATCAGAGCAGATTACACAAACTTCATCACAAGTCCAGAAACATCATGATCAATGCCATCACATTCAAGGAATTTGACAGATGCATAGATAAAGAAACAGCAAAGAGCATATTTGACAATTTGGTTCTGACCTATGAAGGAACCCAGTAGGTTCAAGAAGCAAGGGCTAACATATTGGTCAGACAGTATGAGCTGTTCAAGATGGAAGAGGATGAAGACATTGAAGGAATGTTCAGCAGATTCCAGACTCTAGTATTAAAGAAAAGCTATACCACTGCAGATCATGTCAAGAAGATTCTAAGAAGTTTACCAAAAAGGTGGAGACCAAAGGTTACTGCAGTACAGGAAGCCAGGGATCTGAATACCTTGAAGCTTGAAGATTTAATAAGCTCACTCAGGTCTCATGAAATAGAACTAGAAGCAGATGAACCAAAGAAGAAGAAGAATCTGGCTCTGAAGTCGAAACAGAAGAAAGCTGCAAAGGCAGCATCAGAATCAGAGGATAGTGACAGTGACTGTGATGATATGGCTTACTTAACCAAAAAGATGGTTAAAATCTAGGAAACACAAGAAGGGAAGAAACTTCAAGAAGAAACATAACAACAAAGGAAAGGAAGAATCTCACAAGAAGAGTATTGTTTGTTATGGATGCAATAAACCTGGACATATCAAGTCAGAATGTCCAAATCAGGAAAAAGATAAACAACACAAGAAAAGTTCCAGATTCAGAAAAAAGGGTCTGATGGCTGCTTGGGATGTATCAGAATCAGAGGAAGAATCGTCTGATGAAGAAGAGGCAGAAACAACAAAGATGGCTCACATCAGGTCTACTTCTGGACCTCAGAAAGGAATGATTTCAGGAAGGAAAACAGGTAGAAGGAAGAATGATCGAAGCAATCATTCAGGCAAGTCTGGAAGCACATCAGAAGAAGCAATTTTTTCTCTGATGGCTCATACCAATTCAAGTTTTGGATACAACTCAGGAACAGAATCAGAAGATGAATTAATTGAGACTTTAAAAGACTTGTTAAATGCAAATAATAAGATGGCTTTAAAACTGAAAACTCTTAGGGAAGATAAGAAAAATCTAACCAAAGAAGTCCAAGTTTTAAAGAATCAAAGTTCTGAGTATGCAACTGAAAATAAAAATTTTAAAACTGAAGTTGCAAGACTCAAGTCTGAAAACCAAACTCTCAAAAGTAATATTTGTTCCACTTTTGAAACTGTTTGTAAATCTGATATGCATGAGCAATTTTTTCAAAACTTTATTTCAAATGGAATGGAAAGAAGTAAATATGCATCTATGATTTATGGAAACAGTAACTCTGGAAAGAGAGGTCTTGGTTTTATAGAAACAATTACTGAAAATAAGGCTGTTCATTCTGATGTTTTATGTATTGTTTGTGCTAAGAAAGGTCACTCTGAATTATCTTGTCCAATGGTAAAATCTGAACAAGATCAGAGAGCTGTTACAACTAACAAACCTGGACCCAATCAGCTATGGGTACCAAAAGATCAAATTGTCTATGTTGCAGATGTTCTGAGCAACCAGAAGGAGACACCAACAATGGTTCCTGGACAATGGATGTTGGCAATGCACAAGCAGAAGAAGGTTTATGTTCCTGCTACAACAAGACAAAGGCAATCTAAGTGTGATGGAAGAAGGTCTGGTAAACTCAACCATAACCAGAATCGGAATCAGAACCAAAACTGGAACCAAACTCAAAACTGGAACTAGAATCAAAACAGGAACTGGAACCTGAACTAGAACTGGAACAAGTATCAGAAGCACAGAAACTGGAACCAGAACTGGAATCAGTATCAGAAGCACAGAAACTGGAACCAGAATCAACTCTGGAACCAGAATCAACTCTGGAACCAGAATCAACTCTGGAACCAGAATCAACTCTAGAACCAGAATCAGAATCAATACTGGAACCAGAATCAGAATCAACACTGGAACCAGAACCAGAGTCAAATGAGAAATTACCAGAATCATCAGAATTACCAAATTCATCAGAACTACCAGATTCACCCAAATCACCAAAATTACCAGAATCAAAACATGTTCCGGAATCATCAGAGGAACATGGTTTATAAACCAATTCAGAATCAAGAAAACTGCTCAAACAGGCCAGAAGAAGAACTGGCTCTAATGGCTTGAACAGAAGATAATTCTGAATCTGAGTCTGAATCTGACTCTGATTCTAACAGAGAAAAGGCAAAGTCTGATCAACAACACAAAACTTGGTATCTTGACAATGGCTGCTCCAAGCACATGACAGGAGATAAATCTATGTTTATGGATCTGACTATGAAGAATGGAGGCAAAGTTTCCTTTGGAGGAAACCAGAAAGGTCATATTATTGGTACAGGAACTGTTGGTAACACTTCTTCTCCCTTGTCTATTAAAAATGTTCTGTTTGTTAAAGGTCTAAAACATAATCTTTTGAGCATAAGTCAATTAAGTGACTGCAAATATGATGTTATCTTTAATCAAAAAACTTGCAAAGCTGTTAGTCAAATTGATGGGACTGTTTTATTTACTGGCACTAGGGAGGATAATGTTTATAAAATTGATCTTTTTAGTCTTGCTAACCAACAGGTTAAATGCCTATTATCTGTAAGTGAGCAGAATCTGATTTGGCACAAGAGGCTAGGGCATGCAAACCCCAGACTCATATCAAAGTTGAGCAAACTCCAGTTGGTAAGAGGGCTCCCCAAGGTAAGTTCCAAAACTCAGATTCTGTGTGAAGCATGTCAAAGAGGTAAACAAACTAAAAGCTTTTTTAAAACTAAAAAAAATGTGTTTCTACCTCTCAACCACTTGAACTGCTTCACTTAGATCTGTTTGGTCCTGTTCAAACAGCTTCCCTCAGTGGTAAGAAATATGGTTTTGTGATTGTTGATGATTACTCAAGGTGGACTTGGGTAAAATTTTTAAAGAACAAAGATGAATCTCACAAAGTATTTATTTCCTTTTGTAAACAAGTTATGAATGAACAGGGCATTAAGATCATAACCATCAGAAGTGATCATGGAGGTGAATTCGAGAAAAAGTATTTTGAAGAATTCTATGATGAGAATGGCATCTCTCACAACTTCTCATCCCCCAGAACACCTCAACAGAATGGAGTGGTAGAAAGGAAGAATAGATCACTACAAGAGATGGCCAGAACCATGTTGAATGATATGAAGGTTGCCACCTACCTTTGGGCAGAAGCTGTCAACACAGCCATCTACATTCAGAATAGAGTCTATATCAGGTCTATCTTAAATAAAACTCCTTATGAACTGTGGATAGGTAAGAAACCCAATATTTCCTACTTTAAGCAATTTGGTTGCATCTTTTTTATGTTGAACACTAAAGATAACCTAGCTAAGTTTGATTCTAGATCTCAAAAGTGTATCTTTATTGGCTACTCTGAGAGATCAAAAGCTTATAGGGTGTTTAACAAAGAAACTAACATTGTGGAAGAATCAATCCACATTAAGTTTGATGATAAACAGCTTGACTCTGAAAAGTCAAAGCAAGATGAGGAAATTCCAGGTGAACCAGAGGCACAGGAACCAAAAGCTGAACCAGAAGCAGAATCTGAGAAAGATCAAGATGAAGAAGAACATGCTGACTCTGAAAACAAGTCAGAAGGAAAGAATGGATTGAAGTACAAGTCTTCACATCCAGAATCCCTCATTATTGGCAGTGCAACAGAACCTTTAAAGACCAGATCATCAAGTAGAGAAACCAGTCTGTTAGGTTTACGCTTAACAATTGAACCAAGCAATGTTGATGAGGCTTTGGCAGAGGAAGGTTGGATACTTGCAATGCAAGAAGAGCTGAATGAATTCCAAAGGAATGATGTTTGGGATCTGGTTCCTAGACCAAACAAAAACATTATTGAAACCAAGTGGGTTTTCAGGAATAAACTCAATGAAAAAGGTGAAGTGGTAAGGAACAAAGCCAGACTTGTAGCTCAAGGATACAGTCAACAAGAAGGTATAGATTACACTGAGACTTTTGCTCCAGTGGCCAGGTTAGAAGCAATTAGAATTCTTTTATCATTTGCTGCTAATCATGATATAATACTGTATCAAATGGATGTTAAAAGTGCATTCTTAAATGGTTATATAAGTGAGGAAGTCTATGTCAAACAACCCCCTGGATTTGAAGACTCTGATTTTCCAAACCATGTTTTTAAACTTAAAAAGTCTTTATATGGTTTAAAACAAGCACCAAGGGCATGGTATGACAGACTTAGTGGCTTTCTGCTTAAGAATGAATTTAATAGAGGCCAGATTGATAATACAGTATTTAGGAAATCCATTAAAAATGATATTCTGATTATCCAAGTTTATGTTGATGATATCATATTTGGATCCACTAATGGCACTTTGTGCAAAGAGTTTTCTGACCTAATGCAGAAGGAGTTCCAAATGAGCATGATGGGAGAACTTAAGTTCTTCATGGGAATTCAGATTCATCAAGGTAAATCAGGTATACTCATTCACCAATCTAAATATACTAAAGAACTTCTTAAAAAGTTCAAAATGAGTGAATGTAAGCCTATGGCCACCCCCATGCACCCAACCTGCTCACTTGAGAAAGATGAAACCAGCCGAAAGGTAGACCAGAAAACATACAGAGGTATGATTGGATCCCTTCTTTATTTAACTGCTTCTAGACCTGACATCTTGTTTAGTGTTTGTGTCTGTGCCCGATTTCAAGCTGATCCTAGGGAATCCCATTTAACTGCTGTCAAACGAATTTTGAGATACCTTAAAGGAACCACCAACCTTACTTTGTTATACAAGAAAACCCCCACCTAGAAACTCAGAGGTTTTTGTGATTCCGACTATGCTGGAGACAAGCTGGAAAGGAAAAGTACAAGTGGCAACTGCACTTTCTTAGGTGATAACTTGATCTCTTGGTCAAGCAAAAGACAAAGCACCATTGCCATGTCAACAGCTGAAGTTGAGTATATATCAGCAGCAGGATGCAGTTCACAGTTACTCTGGATGAAACACCAACTTGAAGATTACAACATCTTTGAAAACAATATCCCTTTGTTCTGTGATAACACTTCAACCATAAACCTAACCAAGAACCCTATCTTACACTCTAGAGCCAAACACATTGAAATAAAACACCATTTCATTAGGGACCATGTTCAAAAAGGAACTTTAAGCATCTAGTTTGTGGACACTGATCATCAATGTGCTGATATCTTCACCAAAGCTTTACTAGAAGATAGGTTCGAGTTCATTAAAAAGCATCTCAGCATGACCTCCATATCTGACTAGCTCAAGTAGTCATCTTAGGAGTTTTTAAATTTCCTGTAATTTTATTTTCTGTCTTTTAGTTTATGTTTTTACTTTCTGCAATTTGTAAAGAGAAAAACAAAAAATACAAAAATAGTAGGACCACTTTTTGGCTGATGACAAAAAAGGGGAGAGAGAGAGAGAAAGAAGAAATAAGTAGAAAAGGAGAGACAAAAAGAAAGAGTGAAAAAGAGAAGGAGTTGAAAAGGAGAGGAAACAGGGAGAGAGAAAAAGAAAGAGTGAAAAGAGAAGGAGTTGAAAAGGAGAGGAGAAGAGAAGAAAAGAAAGAGAGAACAAAGAAGGAGAGTTGAAAAGGAGAGGAGAAGAGAAGAAAAGAAAGAGAGAACAAAGAAGAAGTTAAAAAGGAGAGTATCAGACTTAGGGGGAGAGATTGGTCTGAGGGGAAGTAATTCAAGTCATTCAAGTTATAAACTAGCAAAATAAGTTAAGGTTTTGTCATCATTAAAAAGGGGGAGATTGTTGGAACCAAGTTGGTTCTAAGTCTTAGGATTTTGGTGTTTACAAAAGTACTCAATGTAATCTTATGTTGTACCTTGAATTATTAAATTAAATACCACCAGAAACTGAAATCATCAGAAGCAGAAGATCAAAGGATTCTAGAAAATGAATTCTGGAATTACCAGAAGATACTCCAGGAATGTCAAAACATCACCAGAAGATATCTTTGCTGGCCCAGAACAGAAGGAAGAAAAATCAGAAGAAGACCTAGACCATACCAGAGGAAAGCCTGCCAGATGGAGAGTTTGTCCAGACCAAGAGGAATCAAATATCAGATTTATTCCATAAGTTATTCTGACCAGAAGATGGTCTGGCAGTAAGAAATTAAAGCAGCCCAGACTTGTTCCAGACTCAACCAGAAGATAAGTTAATGAGTCCAGAACAAGAGAATCAATCCAGATCTGACCCAGACCATAAGATAGCATGATTCAGGGTATGAAACTAAGTCCAGACCAGAAGAAATGAATTCCAGAATCAATCCAGATCTGGTCCAAAATGAAAGGTAAAATGTCCAGACTGAAATATTTTTTTCTCAAGTTAATTTAAGTTCATTCCAGACCAAGTCCAGAATTTGTCCAGATCAGAGGAAAAATATTCAGTTTAATGGTTCAGAATAAATTATTTGGCCCAATGATGGCCAGATCAGAAGATCAGACCATGGCTCAGTGTTGGCCGAAATCAGATGGACAGGATGTGCAGTCCAGCAAAGGCCGAGTTCAGAGGATTATAGCATATCAGGTGCGAGTCCAAGATGGCCGAAATCAGAAGATCAGAGGGTTAGGAAGTATGGTCCAGGGATAGCCGAAATCAGAAGATCAGAGGGTTAGGAAGTGTGGTCCAGGGATGGCCGAATTCAGAGGATCACAACATATCAATTTATTTGGTCCAGATGTGGACTGGCGCAGAAGAATATAATGGTCCAGATTTAATCATGAGGATTAACGGTGAAGATCTTAAGTTATTTTAATCAAAGTATTAAAAAGATTTGTTACAAAAATAAATGTGGAGTAGTGTGGAATTCAGGAGCTGTGGCGGGAACAAATAAAAGACTTGATTGGCCAGTTATTTTTGAAAGAAATATGAAGATATGTGTTTTATTTAAATGAAGCCCAATTGGTCAAGTTATTTTTGCAAGAGAATCCAGCAAGATTCAGCTCAAAATTAAGCTTGGAAGTGATCCAAATCTGCATCTATAAAAGGAGGCTCAAGGCAGTATACTTTGCATCGAAAATCACAAAAGAGTCATACACTTCCAAAGCAAACACTCAAATTTTCAGAGAGGTCAATTGTGAGTTCCAGCTTTCAAGAAGCAAGTACTCGTGTTATTTTCTTTCCACTGTGTCAAATCTAAGTTGTTGAAGTGAAGTCTACAATCTGAGGGAGTCAGTAGAGGTAGCAGGTTACTTGGCAATTAGATTCATAGTGTTGTGATTTCTTCTACAATCTAGGATTGTCAGATTGGCTGAACACAGGAGCTGCATTCCTCAAAGAAGTCTAGGATTGTTAGACTGTTTGAGAAGACTGACTTGGAGGGTCAGTATAAAGGTTGTAATTCATGGTTTGAATTAGTGAAATCCTTCAAGGTGAAGGGACTGGACGTAGCCTCGTTAACGGTGAACCAGTATAAAAACTATGAGTTTTATTTTTACTTTTTATCCGCTGCTAACTCTGTTTTTAATTATACATCAAGTTATGTTTTAAAAGTATAAAAACAGGAAAAGTATTCAAGTTAATCAAACACAATTCAACCCCCCTTCTCGTGTTAGCACCTTCACTTAGCAATTACGGTATGATAACAAACAATAACATAGCACATACATTCGTATATCATATAATCACAAACATGACTCGCGTGCCAAGTACCCTAATGCAATGCTTACATGTCAATGCACATGATTCTGGAATTTCGAAACCCTCCTCGAAGGGTGTAAACCATAAATGTATTGCCTATCACAGACCAATACTAATTACCGAGGTGCCACCTATCACATATCAGCACGATTTACCAGAGTGCAGTCTATCACATACCTACACGATTAAAAATCCTCGTAAGGATAAGATGGACCAATCAACTCATGGAACCATCCCGTGGCCCATCGCAGTCACCACTAATATCGTGGCCCATCACGGTCACCACTAACTATGAAATGCATGAGCATACTCTGACTCTTTCACAATAATTATTATGTAAATGTAGCTATTAAGAGACTTCCCCTTTAATACTCATTAAACACTAACAATTTTTTTATACTTTTCATAGAGCATATTGAAGACACGTTCTCATCAATAAAAATTCATAACATGTAACAACACGTATTATCACTCAAGAATGCATAAGCACATCAATATTAATTATCACATATTCACATATCAAACACACATATAAGGTCCCTATGTGCAAACTAAAAATTTGGAAGGAATCCTTACCTCAATTATAGCTTTTTCAACAAATTTTGCTACCACAATCAAACACAACGAAAATCTCGCTCGTGCCAACACCTTCAATCAAACAGTGTTTGACTTAATTAATTAGTCCCTAATGAAGGTGCAAACATGAGAAGGGGGTCGAATTGTGTTTGTAATACTTGAATTCTTTTTCTGTTCTTGATGATTATTTAAAATATGATATATAAGCAAGTAGAATTAGCAGCGGATAAAGTAAAATAATCAACACAGATTTATCCTGATTCACCATTAACTAGGCTACATCCAGTCCCTTCACCTTGAAGGATTTTTCCACTAATTCAAAACCTCTGAATTACAACAGCTTTACGGACCCTCAAAGTCAGTATTCCCAAACAGTCTAACAGTCCTAGACTTTTGAGGAACACATCACCTTGACTTCACATGTCAAGTCTTCTCCTACCAATCTGACAACCCCAGATTGCAGAAGGGATTTCAACACCTTGAATCTAATTGCTAAGTCACCTGCTACTTCTTCTGACTCTTCATATTGTAGACTTTCTTCAACAATATAGATCTGACACAAAGGAATGAAAAACAAGAGTACTTGCTTCTGGAAAGCTGATACTCACAATTAACCTCACTGAAAACTCGAGTGTTTGCCTTTGGAAGTTTATGACTCTTTTACTGATTTTCGATTACAAAGTCTTCTGCCTTGAGCCTCCTTTTATAGATGAAAATTAGGGTTTCTTCCATGATCAAATTTGAGCTGTATCTGTCCAGATTCTCTTGCAAAAATAACTTGGCCAATCGGGTTTGAGCTTTATGCTTGTTGCGAACTTTTTTGCTTCAGATTTTTTCTGAAAATAACTTTTGGCCAATCCTGTTCTTGTTTAATTCTGGATTGTATCTTTCTTCCCTCCAATTGCTTTTAAATTACCTCCAAGACTTCAATTTATTTCTGTATCAAATCCCCTTAGTACTTTGATCAAATTTCTATCAAAATTTAATCAAGTCTTTTTCGAATTTTAATCAAGTCTTCATTGATTTTCATCATGATTAAAATTTGGACCGTATGATCCTCTGATCTCGACCAACTTTGGACTATGTAATCTGATCTGCGCCAATTATGTGATCCTCTGATCTCGGCCAACACTGGATCATGATACTTTAATCTGGACCATTGATCTTTTAATCTGAACATTTACCCTCTGATCTGGATCAAGTCTGGACTGAGTCTGGATTGAATCTGGACTTATGATATTTTAATCTGGACCATTGATCTTTTAATCTGGACATTTATCCTCTGATCTGGATCAAGTTTGGATTAAATCTGGATCAAGTCTGAACTAAGTATGGATTAAATCTGGACTAAGTCTTATGTTCTGGACAATCAAATCTTCTGATTTGGACTGAGTTTTATGTTTTGGACCATGCTATCTTCTGGTCTGGACCAAGTCTGGATTAAATCTTATATTCACGACCAAGCTATCTTCTGGTTAGGATTAAGTCTGGACCAAGTTTGACTTATGTTTCCTTCTGGTCTGGACCAAATCTCCCTTTGACAAGTTTCCTTCTGGTCTGGACCAGGTCTCCTTCTAGACTCTGCTTCCTTCTGATCTGGACCAAGAAAAATATCCTCTGATGATGTTATTTGTCCTTTGATGTTTTGCCTTTGATGACATCCTCTGATATCTTCTACAGGTGTATCCTCTAGTGTCATTCTCTGATTTTATCCTCTGGTGTCCTTATATTCTGCTTCTGATTTTATCTTTTGGTGACGTCATCTTCTGCCTCTAGTGACGTCATCTTCTGGTGGCATTTTTCATTTTTATTCTAAGTCAAAAATAAGATTACATAAAAGTACTTTTGTAAACATCAAAATTCTAAGTATAGAACCAACTTGGTTCCAACACTTGAGACTTTAACTACCTTACAACCCAATTTTTACTCCTAACCCCCTTAGTGTTGGAACCAAGTTGGTTCTAAGTACTTAGGATTTTGATGTTTACAAAAGCACTCCATGTAATCTTATTTTGTACCTTGAATTACTATATTAAATGCCACCAGAAGATGAAGTTATCAGAGGCAGAAGATGAGTTACCAGAGGATAAAAACATACCAGAGGATACACCTCCAGAAGACACCAGAGGATGCATCCTGAAGGTACCAGAGGATGCATCCTGAAGGTACCAGAGGATGCATCCTGAAATTACCAGAGGATACGCCAGGATGTCAAAACACCACCAAAGGATATCTTTCCTGGCCCAGATCAGAAGGAAGCAAAGTCAGAAGGAGACCTAGACCAGACCAGAAGGAAGCCTGCCAGAGGGAGACTTGTTCCAGACCAGAAGATATCATAAGTCAGACTTAGTCCAGAAGTTATTCTGACCAGAAGATAGCTTGACAGTGAAATAATAAACAGTCTAGACTTGATCCAAACTTAATCAGAGGATAAATTATTGGGTCCATAACAAGAGATTAAATCCATATTTGGCCCAGACCAGAAGATAGCATGGTTCAGAGTATGAAACTAAGTCCAGACTAGAAGAAATGATGTTCAGATTCAATCCAGACTTGATCCAGATCAGAAGCTAAAATGTCCAGATTAAAATATCATATGTCCAATTATAATTTCAGTTCAATCCAGACCCAGTTCAGAATTGGTCCAGATCAGAGGCAAAAGGTTCGAATCAATGGTCCAGATTTAGGCATCATGGTCCAGTGTTGGGCCGAAATCAGAAGATCAGACCATATGGCCCAGTGTTGGCCGAGATCAGAAGATCAGAATGTGTGGTCCAGTGTTGGCCGAGATCAAAGGATCACAACAGATCAGTTTGCAAGTCCAGCGTGGTCAAAATCAATTAATCAAATGGTCCAGATTTAATCATGAAGTTATGGGCGGGAAGAAAGATTTGTTCCAGAATTAATTAAAGAGAGGATTGGCCCAAGTTATTTTCGAAAGCAAATCTGGAACTAAAACGATATGTTTTTTATTTAAATGAAACTCAATTGGTCAAAGTATTTTTGCAAGAGAATCCAGCAAGATACAGCTCGAATTTAAGCTTGGAATAGACCCGAATTCACATAAATAAAAGGAGGCTCAAGACTGAAGACTCAGCATCGAAAATCAAAAGAGTCATACACTTCCAAAAGCAAACACTCGAGTTATCAGTGAGGTTAATTGTGAGTTTCAGCTTTCCAAAAGCAAGCACTCGTGTTTTTCTTTCCCTTGTGTTAGATCTAAGTTGTTGAAGTAGAGTCTACAATCTGAGGGAGTCAGAAGGGGTAGCAGATTACTTAGCAATTAGATTCAAGGCGTTGTAATTCCTTCTACAATCTGGGGTTGTCAGATTGGTAGGAGAAGATTTGACTTGAGAAGTCAAGGTGCTGTATTCCTCAAGAGTCTAGGATTGTTAGACTGTTTGAGAAGACTGACTTGGAGGGTCAGTGGTGTTGTTGTAATTCAAGGTTTTGAATTAGTGAAATCCTTGAAAGTGAAGGGACTGGACGTAGCCTCGTTAATGGTGAACCAGTATAAAATTTTGTGTTTTTATTTTTACTTTATATTCGCTGCTAACTCTGTTTGATTCATACATCAGGTTTTGTTATAAAACTGCAAAAACAGAAAAAGTATTCAAGTTAGTCAAACACAATTCAACCCCTCTTTCTCGTGTTTGCACCTTCACTTAGAGTATATTTCACTAAAAGAGTTTACAACTAGTAAGGCATAATAGTATTATTATTCATAATACCCACTTTCAACATATAAAAACATATTTTTAGAAATCAACATCTTTCAATTTTTTAGAGCATTCACTAACAATCATTCAAAACGTCATAAATTATTTTTCTAAAATTTTTTCACATAACCACAAATTTTCTATAACTCATTTTTTTTTTGTTTCAATAACTACATTTATAAAGACTAAATGATCAATTAAAGTATTTACCTCATAACAACTTAACCACACACAAGAATATCAATAAATGTTTTTTTTCTAGTTTCAAGGTTCTAATTACTCTTTGAAGTAGTTTCATTCCTTTCAATATATATATATATATAACAAATTTTGTATTTTAATTCATGAAACTTGGAATCTTTAAAAAAATGAAATTCTAACTTAAGACTTTAACCTTTATTTTATAAACTTGAAACTTAATTTAAAATCATGCAAACTTTTCTAAAGATTGAAAGTATACATATAACAACTTGAATCCACAATTCACTAATTTTCCTTAAAACACAAGTTCAAAGATTTGATAATCACATGTATACATTCTTGATCATCAATCATAACAACTATTTTTGGAAAGCCATAAACTAAGAAAATCATTTTTCTTTAATCACCACAACAACATTAATATTTTAGAGTTCTCCCCACCGCTAACTCGGTGCCAACGGTCTCAATTCATTTTCGACACTCAAGAAGCTAACTACATAAACATAAAGATTTATTAAAATTTGTTCACCACCAAAATTTATCCAACTACATCATAATTCCAAAATTAAATCTTTTTACCTTTCAAGTTATACCACTCAACCATTATAGCACCAAAATTTGAGTTAATAAAGTACTCAAATTAGTTTATTTGAAATTCCTTTTTACCTTTCAAATTCCTTTTTAAATCAGTTTATTTGAAACTTAAAACGATAGAGTTAAAGATAGTTTGAGTGTATCGTAAAAATCCTTTGTGATTAAAAGGTGACTTGTAAAATACTTTCTGGACTGAAAGGTAATCATTGAAAATCCTTTCAAGGTTGAAAAGTGAAATATTGTAACTAATCAAGATTGATCTCGAAGGTTGGTTTGAAAAGCAAGAACATTCTTGTTTGAACACTTTAGTGAAAAAGCTCACAAATTGTGAGGACTGGACGTAACTCGCTTTGGGTGAACCAGGATATATGTTAAGACAAAATCTCAATTAAAGCGTTTTGATGAAAACAAACAAAGATTAATTAAAGACTCTAATTATGATTCTAAGTTAATTGTTATTTAACATGTGCATTTGAGTGTATTAATCTAAGATAGGTACTAAGCAGAATCAGTTTAAAGAACAAAAAAAAAAAGGACTATCAAGAACCAAGAACGTTCTGAACGTTTTTTGGAAAAACCAAAAACGTTCTCCAGGATTCTTTTCACTTCATCAAGACTATTTGAACTTGATTTTTATGCTAGGAAAAATCATGCTTATTTTAAACGGATTTCCAATACATCATCATGGGATATGAAGCTTTAAAGATATCAAAAGAAACACTCTAAAAGATCTAAGGAGAAAAGATTTAGAGCAAGGATAAACAGAGGAAACAGCTGAAAACGATCATTCTCCAGTTCTGTCATTCTGCACCAGAACATTCTCCAAATTCTGAACCAGTCCAAGAACATTTGTATGTGTTGTACAACATCACATTCTGACATGTATTTTCATGATCAAATTAAACCTATAATGTGCACAGGTCAGATGGCAAACAATAAACAAATATAAGAAAGTCAAGAAGTCAAAAAGCAGTAAAAGTTCAGTCAAAAAGGTTTAAAATAAGGGCTGATTATTTTAGTCTGCCCCTTGACCAAGGGAACCTCCTCAAACGGTAATATTGAACCTGTAAGGACTTCTAAGAGCTCTATAAAATAAACCTCACTGCTGAAGAGAAAGACAAGACATTCAAGTGCAAAGAAAATCATCAATCACTCACATTAACACTTGAAAGCTTCTCAAAAGAAATCAGTAACCCTCTGTTTCGAATTCTTTATCTTTAAGTTTACTGAAACCTCTTGTAAAGAATCTAAACTCAAACAAGAGTTGAGTCAAAACATATTCTGTTATAAATCTTATCATTATCATATAACACTCAAGACTATAAGGATTGTTTATAGCTTGAGTGAGTTGTTTAAGAGAAAATCCTTTTAAGATTAAAAGTTGAGTTGTAAAATCCTATCAAGGGTTGATAGGTGATCTGATTGAATCTCTTTATGGGTGGAAAGGATTGACAAACTGTAACAGATCAAGGCTGATTTGAGTTAGGTGTTGTAAAACCAAGAGGGTACTTTGTTTTAAACACTTAGTGGAAAAAACTCACTGGTGTGAGGACTGGACGTAACCCAAGTTGGGTGAACCAGGATAAATCTGTGTGTGTTATCTCTTCCTTAACTCTATTTAAATTCAGCTCTTTATTTACTTAAGTTGAAAAAACAACTTTCTGTTTTAAAACAAACCAGAACGTTTTGTGTTTTCTGCCTCTACTATTAAGATCATTCTGCCTTTTAAAACTAACCAAGAATGTTCTTCCTTTTCTGTTTCTAGAATCAAGAACGTTCTCCATTTTCTGTCTTATTAACCAAGATCATTCTTGAGTTATTTTTTATTTGTTAACAGGAAAATTTTAAAAGACAGCTTTACAATTCAAACCCCCTTCCTTGTAAAGCAACATTTCTACTTCAATTGGCATCAGAGCACGGTCTCTAAGATTCAAACACCTAAACTGTGTTAGAGAAAAGATTTAGAAGGAAATTTCAAAAGCCAAGTACATAGTTGAAGGAGGATCTTCAAACATACCACCTTACTTTGATGGAACATACTACTATTTCTAGAAAAACAAAATGAAGCTATTTCTGAAATCTCAAGACATAGGAATGTGGCATATGATAACTGATGGAAATTACATTCCAAGAATAAATCAAGATGATCCAACATCAGCTGATAAAAGAGAAGCTGACTGGACAGCTGAAGACAAAACTAAGGTACTCTTAAACTCTAAAGCTCAATTATTCTTATCATGTGCCTTAAGCAAGGAAGAAAGCGAAAGAATTGACGAATGCAATACTGCTAAAGAAATATGGGACACATTGCAAACTCATCATGAAGGAACGAGTCATGTTAAAGAAACCATAATTGACATATGCATAAGGAAATTTGAACTCTTTGAAATGAATGATGGTGAAACCATTAATGAGATGTATGCAAGGTTTACAACCATTGTAAATGAGATGCACTCCTTAGGAAAAGCATACTCAGTGCAAGATAGAGTCAGAAAAATCATGAGATGCCTTCCAACAATCTGGAGGCCAATGGTGACTGCCATAAGTCAAGCCAAGAACCTTGATGTATTAGCACTAGAAGAGTTGATTGGTACATTAAGAGCACATGAAGTGTTGCTTAAAGAAGAAAAACCAATCAAGAAGAATAAAACAATAGCATTAAAAGCATCACATCAAAATTCACCATCACAAACATAAGAGGACTTAGAAGAAACTGAAGATACTGATGAAGTAGCTTTGCTCACCAAAAAAATTCAAAGGATAATGAAAAGAAGAGATCAGTTAAAAAGAGGATTCCCAAGTAGAAGAGAAAATCCCAAGATAGAAGTGGATAAAAGTCAGATCACATGTTTTGGCTGCAACAAACTTGGACACTACAAAGCAGAATGTCCATTAAACAAGAAAACACCAAAAAGACTTCCTTTCAAAAAGAAATCAATGTTGGCCACATGGGATGATTCAGAAGAATCAGAAACAGAAGAAGAAGAAGAAGAAGAAGCCAACATATGTCTGATGGCAAGCACAAAAGAAAATGAGATAAATGAATCTGAACCTTGCTCTCTATGTGAACAAATGGAAAATGAGTTTGATAATCTGCTTATATATTCTTTATTTTATGCTAATATATATGTTTAAATTCAAAGGGAAAACGGGAGAGTCATGGCCCCTTATGAAGGTGATTGTCAATGAATATAAATACAATATTATTTAACTAATCAATAATATTAGGATGGACGACCTCCTAAGAAGTCATTGTGTTGCTTATTTTTTTGTTGAGTTCTTCGATTTTATGAATGCGATTTAAATTACGTACTCCAAAGGTTGGCGTAGTCTCTAGATTGAAATTGATTCAAATTTGGTGATTATGGCTTACAACAATCCCACCATTTTTCCTTGGCACCTCAAAACTAGATGGGTCAATTGTTTGCAAATTTTCAAACATATGCATTTCACAATTTCTCACATCTATCGTGAAGGTAATCATTGTGTCAATATGATTGCTTCTTTATGATTTAAGATCTCAGGAAGACAATGGTGGACTATTATCCCTCCAATTGTTGCATAAGCTTTCAATAGAAATAGATTAGAGCTTCTTGAATTTCGTTTTCGTTAGTATATGGGTTCCTTCTTATACTATTGTTTCTTTATGCACATATTCTTTTTTTTCTTCACCGTGGTTTTATTCTACTAAGTTTTCCCAATAAGGTTTATACTAAGATACTTGTTGATTCAATGAACTGTTTTTCTTGGATTTTGGCCTAGTCCCTCAAACTTATTCTTTCCTTTTTATTTTAATATTCTCTAGGGTGATGCAGATGATAATTGATAGGTATGGGGTTCCAACCTAGTTGGGATGCCATATTTATCTTTGGTTAAATAAATTTTTAGTTCCTGTAAAATTTTGAAATATCATTTTTAGTCCATGGAAAAAAAATCACATTTCTTTGTCCATACAATATTATTATGCAAACATTTTTAGTTCCTATCGAAACATCAACATATATTTTTAAATAATTTTTTATATATGTTTACATTACTATAAAAAGTTTATCCACAAAAAATGAGCTCAAAATTAGATTTCTGTATCCACATTTTAAGGACTTTTATCTTGAACGTGTGACATTTCAAAAATTCCTATTTAATTCATCTCAAATTAAAAAATTCTAAATTTGTGTAGATTAACTTTTAATAATGTTTTAAACATGTTTGTAAAATATCATTCAAAATTTAAAAGTTGAAGGTTTTTTCGTTCCACCAAAGACTATCACGTCTTGTAGAATAATTTTGTAAGGACTAAAAAATGTAATTTTTTTTGCAAGTACTAAAAATAAAATTTCAAAATTTTACTTATTTAATCATTTATCTTTCGATACTTTTGCACTTTGTTTTATATTATAAAAAAAAAACTAACCAATAATATATATGTTTAGTGTGTAAAATTGTCTAAATAGGACGTATATACCAAAATATATAAGTTTAAGACCATGTGTATTTTATATATATATATATATATAATATTCAAACCAATTTGATTGTAGCAAAATTTACTTTGCAATATTGAAAAGAAAATTAAAGAAGAATTTTTTTTTCAGAAGGTGCATTTTTTAAAAGAATAAAATTTAAGTGCATTTTATTATGTTTTTTTGGTGTGATTCTTAATTTAAAATATATTTTTTTTATTAAAATAAACATTGAGGAAATCATGGTTAGCTATAAATATTTTAAGTTAGGAACAACACCAAAAATCACCTAAAGAAATGTACACAAGTTTTGTATTTTTTCAAAAAACATTTCTAAAAGTAAACAAAAAAAATTATAATCACGGTCAATAGTCTTTACAATTGCACACACATAAATGATTTGATCATATTAAAACTAATTGATTGAATGATGTAAACAAATATTTTTCATTATGGATGTATATAAATTAAATTTTTATTAAAATA
This sequence comes from Cicer cuneatum, assembly GCA_037974295.1. Classification (NCBI taxonomy): domain Eukaryota; kingdom Viridiplantae; phylum Streptophyta; class Magnoliopsida; order Fabales; family Fabaceae; genus Cicer; species Cicer cuneatum. The sequence goes on along the minus strand of JBBPBO010000002.1, from coordinate 26,433,296 downwards.
GTTTGTAATTTAATGTATGCATATATAACTGTAATTTCAAATGCTAATTCTTAATTTAATAATAACTATAAGATATTATTTTTCAATTACAAGTGCAAGATTTATTTCTTTTTTTAGTTTGAAATTTAATTTAAAGAAATTAATTAAATGTAATTTTTATTATGATTATTTTATTAAAGAACTCAAAGTGTAGAGATATTATAATGGAATGAGGTTTTCAAAAGGCAATTAATATGGTGTTGGTTTCCATAATATTTTGTCATCTATTAATTTTTCTTTCCACCACATCGTTATTCTTTTTGAAGAGATTAAGGTTTTGGAAGAATAAAAAGTAAGGATCATCCATATTTTCAAAATTCTTAATAAATGTACATCTTATATTTATTTTATTATTTTATATGGATCAAAATTTTTTTACTCAATATTTTGAATTGCTTTTAATATAAAAGATAAATTTTATATTACCTTTGTGTTTTTGTTGTATACCAATTAATGTGATTAAAATGTACTTATTATGTGTCTATAATCTATAAATAACAAGAACTAGTGTGTTGTCTGTGCCAAATATGGAATATATTATCGATTGGTATTTAGTTTCTTTTTCGAAATGTGGAGATTTAATTTATGATTATAATCATAAAAATTTAAATAATCTACATTCAAATAATTTCTAATGATAAAAAGTGTTAATCAAATAAAATTAATAATAATTTATGTAGTTTTTAATATGTATGATTTATAATTCAACTAAATATAGCATAATAAACACATAACTTATGATGTATTTGGTGATTGTCTATTTTAAAAACACAAAATAATCTATAAACGAAGCACCAAATACCCTCTTATTTGATCATAGGAAAAAATGCACAAAACCAATACATCTAATCAATCAAATATGACATTTATTATACACCCATTTACTCGATTCTGGCATCTCTTGCTGTTTGGTGGCCGGTTATATGGCTTGGCAACTTGCTTCCCTTTATTGTTCTGATTATGTACTCGACTAGGCCCTCCAGAGTTAAAGTTCCCTCCTCTGTTGGCCCTTCTGTTCTTCATCTCTTCCACCTCTCTACACTTTTCTACTAGCACTTGGAAACGTTGTATTCCCAAGGGTAGGACCGAATCTTGGATCTCGTACTTCAATCCATTCTGAAAGCGATGACACATAAATTGTTCATCGACTTCTTCCCGGAAGAATCTGAAATGTCTGGACAGCAACTCGAACTTAGCTGCGTACTCTCCCACTGTCATATTCCCCTGGTACAATTTCAGAAAGTCATCCCCCAACTTGGTCCTAGTGCTCATTGGGAAGTACTTGTCTAGAAACTTCTTTTTGAATGACTCCCAGGTCACTTCCTCTTGAGCTGACACCATCAGCAATCTTGTACTCCTCCACCAATACTATGCAAATTGTATTCATTTTTATGCGGATGATATTTAAAAATATATTAATTTTATCTATTTATTAATGACAATTATTTGGTGACAAATATTTATCTTGTGTATCAATTGTACGTCCCCACAACTTCTTTAGTGATTAAAATGTACCTATCATGTGTGCTCATAATTGTATCAAATTAAAATGTACTTCTTTAGCGATTACAATGTACCTATCTTGTGTATCAATTATATGAATTGTACATTTCCATGAATTGTGTGATGTTCTACTTCACCTGATTCAAATGTACCTATCATATGTAATCTCTTAGAATTTCTATTAAAAATCTTCTTCAAAATTTTTCATTCTCAAAATATCAATTCATTGAAATGGTGAGTAATTGGATGAGTTTGTGGAGGTGTGTGTTGACAACATTTTTATTTGATTGAAGGAGGGAAAATGAAGCATCAATTGTATGTCAAGTTATGCAAAGTGAGTGGTAGTTTGAAGAAAGGAAATTTTGGAATTGTGTTATATGAGCCTTGTCATAATTGAATGTTATGTGTAATAATTATGTGTTTAATTTTATGTATGATATTATTTGTTGTGACTTGTTGATGATGAAAATAATGGAAAATAGTGGGTGAGGCCGCATATTTAAAGGGAATGTTGATAAAGGAGAAAGTGAGAAAGATAATGGAAAATAGTGGGTGAGGCCGCATATTTAAAGTTGTTGATCACGTTGATTTTGCTTAACAAATCGATTGTGTTTTAACACATGGCCATGTAATATAATGGTCGAGTCCAACACTTGGGTTCCACTCAATTTTGTTTATCCAATTTGACTTATCAAATAGCTAAAGGTCTCTAGACGTCTTTCTACAATTTGAATCATTAATAGAAAGGCTAAATAGCATCCGTGGTCTCTTAACTTAATTTCAGTTAACGTTTTAGTCTTTTATCTTTTTTTTCTTCCCGATTTGATCATTTATTTTAATTTTAAATGACAATTTGATCTTTTATGTTTTAAAATGTCAACAATATTATCCTTATTTTTACAAAAGTTCATCAAAATTTTCAACCAAAACCCATAAAATTAATTATATTATTTCATATAATACAAATTTTATCAAATTCGTAACTCAAATATTCAAATAAACTCATATTTTCATTCTTTATTTAAATTAAAATAAATGACTAAATCGAAAAAAAAAAGATAAAGGACTAAAACGTTAACTGAAATTAAGTTAAGAGACCACAAGTGCTATTTAGCCTAATAGAAAAGTTGGTCTAAAATACATATACAACAGTACATTTGTTCTAACAAGCAAGGAAATAATGTAAAAATTGGTGTGTATTTCTATTTTCTTTATCTCTTTTGCTTTTATTTTTTCTTTATATATTTTCTTCAAGTGATTTTAATCAAAAGTATAATCAAATGAAAAGAAAAGTTTTTAACAAAGTAAATAATTAGAAACAAATTTTAAAATATAATACAATTCAAACCGTCATTCTTATATTTTTCTTCATCTTTCAATTAGTATTATAGTTCAGTCTCTTATTTAAATATTTTACCGTTTATAAATTTTATACCCGATTAAAAACACACTTGAATGGTTACATCATTTTCTTAATCTATTTTTTCACAGATTTTTTTTCTGTGTGATATCAAAGAATATTTCAATTTATCCTTCCATTACTCCTCTTCAAATAACAAAAAATATTTTGGTACTTTAATTTACAAAAAATAGACATTTTAGTCATTTAAGTTATAATATTAAAAACTATTAGAAATGGTCAAAATGTATAATATTTATAATTTAAAAGATTAAATTATTTAATATTTATAACTAAAAAGATTAAAATAAAATGAAAATAATCTTAAAAATTAAATTGTCTAATATTTACAATTTAATTGACCAAAATAAAATAATAAAATTTAATAAACCAAATTAAAAATAAATTAAAGGATAAAATTACAATATACCCTAAAATATAACTTAAAAGAAACACATTAGAATAAAAAAAATTTAAGAGAATTAAACCGATATTCTAAATTCCAAATATATTTTTGCCAATTTCATATATAAAACATCCTATCTTGATGGAACTTGTCTGGTTACTCAATCAATGATCTATTTAGTTATTACTTAAATTTAATTTTTAATTAAATATATCTATTTTTTAGATTAATTTTATTTATGTTTTATTCTAGTGAGATTATTTATTACCATTACGACTATAATATAAAATAATACTTTTTTGAAAGGAAAATAACAATAATAATAATGTACGGACAAATAATAATATAAATAATAATAATAAAATAATAACAATAATAATAATAATAATGTGTCTGAGATATCATCATCATCACCTCTTCACGAGATTCTGCTCCCATTTTAGCCACTCTTCCAGCTCGCTCCGAGTTGACTCATTCCATTTCGAGATCAACCACCACCACCTCCTCCACCGCACTCCGCCATTAATGTAACCCCAATCAACCTCCTCCGTCAATGCAAAACTCGCCGTCGATTCTCCTCCGAACATCCTCTCCCATATCGCGGGAATAATCTTCCTTTTGACTTCGCTTTTCAGCGAATCCGATGGCTCTCTTTCGTTCTCTCTTCCTCCTCGCCGCCTTCTGTTCCTTCCTCCTCTCCATATCCGCCAGCGATGGCGACGCCGATCTGATTTACAAGTAAGCTTCCCCTTTTATCTGTTCTATTTAAGAAACAGTGAAAATCAAAGATTTTGCTCCGAATTTTTTACCATACGCGCTTGATATGATTTTGAGGTCTTCCATTTTTGTGTTTAATCGTATCGGCGATGTTAAAAATTGAACTTGGAATTCTCTTTAATTTTTATTTATAAGTATTTTAGTATGAATTATTAGATTAAGTTACATGTATGGTATGTGGTTGATTTCTAGGATTCCCATCTGTGTCGCACCGACAAAAGCGTGTCCCGGTGTCGGTATTGGAGATCGACACATTGATTATATTTAATTAATTCATTCTCAAGTTATTATTAGTGTGGATGTGTCAGTGTTGTGTTAGTGATGTGTCCGGTGTCCATGTTAGTATTCCTATATTTAGAAGTGTTCACGGGTACAGGTAAACTCCGAACCCGGTTACCCAAACTAATCCAACCCACATTTTGATCCAACACATTCAAGTTTAAGTCTAACCAGAGCCAACCCATTTAAATAGCGGATTTAACATTTTGAACATGTGAACTTGCAAACTCCATTGACATGACATATATATTTTTATTTATTTATTTATTTATTTAAATAGCGGATTTAATTGTTTTGTTGTGTTTGTGGATGTATTTTAAATATTGAGTAATATGTTGCGATATAGTTTTATTATTTGTGAGATGTTCAAGTATTTAAATTTAATTACATTTTTTTTAAATAAAAAAAATATTTTTTTCTTTATTATCTGTGAATCCAACCCGCTCATAATTGGGTTGGTTTGATTTAAGTTTGATGTAAAAATCACGGGTTGAAAACTCGAACTCAACCCAAATGAAATTGATCGGTTCGGGTATCAAGTTTGACAAAAAATGACCCAACCCAATCTGTGTACACCCCTACGTGTATCTTCTATTATGGAATTTGACTCGTCTACGGTGAGAAATTCGCTTTAGAGGGTATAATGAACGATTTCAATTATCAACTTTTGATGAATAAATCAGTGATTGATGTTATGTACACATTCGTAACAAATCATGAATGTATTGGAATATACGCCATCAATTTATTAATCAACATTTGAGATTACTTGCTTTACCTTCTAAAGGATGGAATGTGAGATTAGAATTTCTGAATTTGTAGAAATAATGATATCTTCTATTATGTGATTTGACTCGCCTAAACTGAGCGATTCTCTGTGGAGAGTATAATGAACAATCTCAAATGCTGATGAATAGACTTGTCTATAGTGAGCGATTCACTTTGGAGAGTATAATGATGAATCTCAGTTGCTGATGAATAGACTCATCTATAGGGAACAATTCACTTCGAAGAATATCACAAACACTCTCAACTGCTGACGAATAGACTCATCTATAGGGAACAATTCACTTCGAAGAATGTCACAAACACTCTCAACTGCTGATGAATAATTCAATGGTTGATGTTATTAACCAACTCCTGAGATTACTTGCTTTATCCTCTAAAACGAAAATTGTTTACTTTAGATGAACTAAATCCTGTATTATGTGATTTTGCTGTTTTTTTTTTCTTGGAGTTGCATTGCTTTGTGTAATTGCTTCTGATAATTTCTGGAAGATCCACGACTTGCAATTGTGGTGAGCATTGTTTTTAATTTTGTCAAGCTTAGAATATGTGGGCTGGAATTCTCTCTCTCTTTCTCTCTCTCTCTATTCTTTCTCCCTTCCTCTCCCTGTCTTCATATATTTTCTTTTTGTGAGAATTTTAGTCATGGTAACTGTGATGATTGGGAGATGTCCAATGCCTTATTTTTTTTAGGAACAATTTGTATTGTTGAATCCATTCTTGTTTGTGAATTTGAAATGTCAGGTCTAGAAGTACAGGAAATATTACAGTCACAAGTTTTTTTGGGTTAATCTTAGTTTGTGAATTTGAAATGTCGTGCCATCATGATGGGCAGTAGTGATGTGGCACAGCTTGTATGATAGTATTAATGTACAGTATGGATATTTGCAATTGAGATTTTCAAGAAAACAGATAGGTGCATTTATGTTCCATTACTATTTAGTGGCTAATGTTTAACTATATAGATTGTTGACTCGTTGCCATGTTTTTGGTCTTCACTTTTTTAGCATCATGTGCCTTTATTTTCTATAAATAATGAGTCAGTTTATTTGACAGAGTGTAAAATTAGTTTAAGTGCAATTCTTAATTTACCAAGCTAACAACAAAGAACCTGTTTAAGTAAATTTTATATAAATATAGTGTACGAGCTCAGTGGTAAGAGTCTAACATTGTAACTTCAAGGGACAGAGCTCAAACCTCATTTGAAACAGTTGTAATGGCCATTAGTGCCACTTTAATTAAAAACCATTTATCCCTTCCCCAATTTTTTTTTTAAAAATTACCAAGGCCTGTTTTATCGGGTGATAATTGATAAATCCAATATTCGTGACAGTGTAATCAATAAAGGGTTTTTTTCTTATAAATTAGATATGTCTAGTTGGAGTCGTGGCACACCACAACTATTGATATATAATAATTGTTGGCATACCCTAGTTATTTTTTTTATATAATAGTTAGTGTCACATCATAACTGTTTTATCCTAAACAAATTTTGGACTAGAAAATTAGTTAGGCCTGTATACTTTAAGGTCATAAGGGATAATCTTTTCTGGTATTGGATGCATTTAAAAATCTCCAGAGAAACAAAAAAAACTTGAACTTAATGAGGATTTGATGGCAGTTTTAGTCTCCGTGTTATGCCAAAATCCATTTTGTACTTAATGGGATTGGGCTGTACGATACAAGCATTAGTATCCCTGGCTTTATTATTGTGGTTAGAAAGACTGGCTTGGGTTTCATCATTGTCTAGGCTCATTCATCAAACTTCAAAGTTCAAACTTAATTGTATTTGCTGTATACACTTTATCTAACACATCCGGACGAAAATTTATGTATCCTATCCCTCTTTACAACATTGTGTCTGCTGCTGTGCGCTTCCTAACTTCTCCCTTTCCTTGGTATAGAGCAGTGTAATCGATGGCAGACCATGTTGGAAAGCCAAAAACTCACTATTTTTAGCCACCATAAAATGCCATGGCGCCGTCATTCTTCACAAATTAACCATGGTGTTTGTAAAAAAATCCACCCCTGCAAACAAGTTGGAAGTTTTGTAATTAAAACTAGGGATAAGAAATGAAAATAAAATTGTTCTCTAAAACCAAATTTTCACTTGTCAGGTGTAAGTAAATGAGTATCAGAATGGAAGATGCATAAACTATATATCTTCTGTTGAATGATCCAGCATGCTAAAAAATTACTGCTGTTATTATGTGATTTCCATACAAATTAACAAAAATGATTATTTTATGTACACTTCTTACCATATGATCAATTTTGGTTGGGACCGTTGAATTTCAGGGGTTGTGTGGAACAGTGCGAGGAATCTGGATGTGTAGGGGATAAATGCTTTCAACATTGTAAATTCTCATCAGATGGAAAACCAATTGATGGTCCATGGTATATGCATGAACCGCTTTACCTGAGGTGGAAACAATGGGACTGTCGTACTGATTGTCGGTATCACTGCATGCTAGCCAGAGAGGAAGAAAGAACAAAATTTGGTGAAAAACCTGTCAAGTATCATGGAAAATGGCCATTTCGGCGCATTTATGGGATTCAGGTTCTCTCATGAATATCCTATGAAAAGGTTTAAGGGTAATAATAGTGCGAATTTGGTTTTGGTTTCTGATTGTAGCTTGGATATTATGGTTTCAGGAACCTGTGGCTGTTGCTCTGTCTGCCCTTAATCTTGCTATGCAGTTTCATGGATGGGTATCATTCTTCATTCTTGTGTACTATAAGTTGCCTTTGAGGCCAGATAAGAAGGCTTACTATGAGTACACCGGCTTGTGGCATATTTATGGGATGCTATCTATGAATGCATGGTTGTGGAGTTCAGTTTTTCATAGCCGGTAAATTTCCACTTTATTTTTCTTTTTCCGGTTTTGTCTGTATGCCTGCATATATAAAAATTATGTTTCAGTATTGAAGTACTAGCTCAAACCTCGGATGTCGTTTCTTCATGGTGCCTTGATATTGATTTTCTTGCACTTTGCATAAATGGTATTGTAAGTTTTGACATAAAAAATGAATTTTGTTTTGGTCTTAACCCTCCGCCCTCCGGTTCTCAAGAGAAGCGGTCCTGGAATCCGGACTTTGGCTGAGAGGTAAGTCAAGCCTATTCAAGGATTATTCCAGCTAGGATTTGAACTCGGGTTCTCCTAAATGATCGTCGTTGATTGGAGCTCATTAACCACTCAAGTCCAATCACATGATTAAAATGAAATTTTTTCATCACAATTAGTAGACACACAATATACACAGCATCTTACATAACAATCACACACATACTCAGTGTTGCAACTTGCAAGGCTTTTTATGTACAAAATGTATATCTTAAATATGGATATTATTTTTCTGTCTTAATGTGTTTTCAATCTTTTATTATCTGTAGAGCTGTTGAATTAACAGAGAAGCTGAATTATTCTTCTGCTGTGGCCTTACTTGGATTTTCACTCATTCTGGCAATATTGCGAGCTTTTAATGTAAGGGATGAGGCTACAAGAGTCATGGTTTCTGCACCCTTGGTTGCTTTTGTGACAACTCATGTCTTATATCTGAATTTCTACGAACTGAATTATGGTAATCTTTTAATTTTAAATGCAGTGCTATTGTTGTTATCTTTTGAGTTACACATCTTATAATCTTTATGTTCCTTACTAAGTTCATGGTTTATGATTTCTTGATTGCTTTTTGTGACAACAAGTATCCTCTATCTGAATATCTACATACTTGTGTAATCTTTTATTTTAAATGAAACCTCTGCTGAGTTACACATCTTACTATTTTTATGCTAACGGAGATAATCTATACATGTCAAGATAGGATTAAAATACAATCCTTAGAGAAAATTGGGGTAGTCATCATTGTAAAAGAGATAGAAGAGTCTCGTTTTAGGTGGTATGGACGTGTGCTGAATACATGTAAAAGCACATGTAAGTTGAGTTGATCGGATGAACGAGAGTCTAATTGTAAGAAGTAGAGAGAGACCAAATAAAACTATAGGCTAAACCATTAAGAGGGATTTAGGGGGAATTCGGAAGAGTTTATGAAAATGACTTATGGCGTGTCCATAAGCTATTTGCGGGTTATTTTCACTAGCTCCTCTATATAGGTTATTCTCATAAACTATTTTTGTAGAGTTATCCTTATTCTCTCGTCGACTATATAAAAATCTCATATATCAGCTCTTATAGGATAAGCTCTTACCCCCTCTGTCCCTGAACTTTGGTAGCTTAAGTTTTGTATTATAGCTCGAAGCTTTCTTCTTTTAGAAAACCAAGATATAATCAAGCAGTTTTTTACTACTTTACCCTTACAAAACCAAGAGCATACATCAATTGTATTTTATTTTTACTAGTACCTTTAGTGGAATTTGCATTGAACTGACATAGACATCTCCATTAAATTGAAACCAACTATAAAAGAGAAATAGTTGAGATTAGTAATCAAGGTTATGAGAATTCGCAAAATGACTAGTTATTTAAAAATAATCAATAAGGGTATCTTAGTCTACATTTTTCTAATTTTATTATTACTTAATCTATCTACTAAAACTTTAATCTACCAAAGTTCAGGGAAGGAGTATTGAATAAAGACTTCATTAAGCTGTATATCCAAATGTCCTTTTAGAGATAATTAGTTTATCGTTAAACCTAATACATAATAAGACTATGACATCAATTGATCTTTCTAGCTAACCTCATCCAGCGGAATAAAGTTTGATTGTTATTGTTGTTCTAGTTGCAGTAGTGTTGAATGTGATACAAGAATGAGGATGTGATTCCTTTTCATATATTAATAATTTAATTAAAGTTGTTAAATAGCGGAGTAGAATTTGAACAAATCACTATTGTTTCAGGATACTAGTTAATACAAAATGTTATCAAATAATAGTTATAGCAGCGCTAAAGCACCGTTGCATAGGAATTTGAACAAACTGCTATTTTTCGTAATTTGCGGTTAAGAACACTCAATAAAATTATGGTCTGCATTAATCATGCAGCACTGCCTTGGTTAGTGAGCTGATGCATCAACTATTTTTTCAGGTTTGAACACGAAAGTTTGCATGTTGATGGCTGTTGTCCAGCTTCTTATTTGGGCAATCTGGGCCGGTGTTTCAAGCCATCCGGCACGATGGAAATTATGGGTAGTGGTAGTCGGAGGAGTCTTTGCTATGGTCTTGGAGACATATGACTTCCCACCTTACATGGGATATGTGGATGCTAATGCTCTATGGAATGCAGCAAACATTCCCCTTACATTCCTTTGGTGGAGTTATATAAGGGATGATGCTGAATTTGGAACATCTGCTCTCCTTAAGAAGGTTAAATAGTGTTGTTGAATAATGGATACAAAGGGTGGGTGGATCTAATGAAGAAGGACATTCACATGCTTACTTTGATTTGTACATTAGAAAACTGCTGTTTCCTTTTCCTCGTGTGAGCATTTTTTCAAGTGCTTAATGCGATGGTTTTTATGTTTTTTCAGTTTGTAACTTTTGTTTTCCTCATATATGAGGTATACTTTGTTAGTGTAATTTTAATTTGCATTGTCTTCCATACCTTTTTAAATTCCAACCTTTGTTAGTGTAATATAATTTATATATAATACTCCATCAGTTTCTAAATGACTGTAGTTTTAGAAAAAAATTAGATTCATTTTCTCTCTCATTTTAAACAATTTTCATGTACCAATGGACAAAATGGTGGACCATAAAATTTGTCTCCCATGAAAGCTAAAAAAATAATACTTTTGTCCTTTTCAATTTCTAACTATGTATATAAATTAGAATATCCATACTTCTAATAGAAAAGTATCAAAAAGACACTTCACATTCTACAATCTAAAAATAAAAGTAAACCAAATCCATCAAATTGAAAAACTCCATGGGGGCATCTCAACTCAACATCATGAAAGTCAACATCAATTTCTTCATACTAAGCAATGTGTTGGCGACATTAGCATTATATTCCTCAACGACTCATGTATCTTTAACACTCCCTTTTCTTCCTCTTGCATATACAAGAGAGTCTTTTCCTCAGGCAAACTTTGTAAATGTCTTCCGTCTTAGAAGTTTTATTTGGTCTGAAAGCCTTGACAATCTATCTGGCCTTTTTTGTTTTGTTGGTATTTTTGTTGCCGTTGTAGAGGCAAAAATAGGGAGCCGTTACGCCTAGTATGTAAAGTTGAGACAGATGTAGCAGCCCCCCTAATTGCCATTGCTGCAATATTGTTGGCTCAGGCTGCCATCTTGTGGGTGGAAAAGGCTCCCATCCAAACTCTAGTCTTCTTGTTAGGCTCGCTAACAGATTTAGATCTTATAAAGGGAGTAAAGTGTAAAGTGAAAAAATCAATGATTGTTATTCTAATAAGTTCATGATTGATTTATTTATTGGTTGTGATTATCTACTTTGTTCTCTAAAGTGAGTTGTTCACTTTAGAGGAGTAGGATCCCTCACTCACTTCATAACAAGTTAGAATTTATCTATTTTTATAACTTTATTTGATAGGTTAATTTAATACTTTTAATTCGGTTTTAGTTCTATTTTACTACCTTTTTATTTTTTTAGATTGCAAGAAGTGAAGGAATAAGAGTAGAATTTTGGTGCAAAAGAGCCTTGAAGTCAAAAGGTGTAGTCATGGTGCATCATGATCAAGAAAATGAAAGAAACTCAAGTTCCAGCAAATACGGCCATAATGGATGAACGACAAAAATAAATAATAATTTGCCACTCAAAGTCAACAAGGATTACTGCCTGGCAGTAATGACCATTATGACCATAATATGTTCATTTTCTGCTGCTAAACCTATTACTATCTGGCAGTAATGATCATTATGGCCATAATCTACTCATCTTCTGCTGCTGAACCTATTACTACCTAGCAGTAATGGCCATTATGGCCATAGACTGCCCATCTGCTGAACCGTCTTTCTTCTAGGAAATTCAAATAGTTTCTTGTATTAAAGCTCATGAAGGCACCTAGGGAAGGACGAAAATACTCAGTCTTAACACAAATTCTTACTCACAATCTCTTGTTAATCTTTCTTTTGTTCTTGTATTTCTCTTAGAAATTTTCTAGTTTTAATAATATTCAGTTTTCTATTTTTGTTTTGTTATTTTATTTTGGTATTTTATATTTTCAATGTTTTTATATTTAAACTTTGATTCTACTATGATCATATGTGAGCAGATCTTCCTTGTCTTGGGATTGTAGGATTTCCAATTTTGGATCTCTAATAATTTCTATTTCTTTCTGTCATGGGTCTTGATCATTTATTCCAATATTAGTAAGAATCATATTCATACTTAGATATCAAATAATATATCGAAAGATAGATTTGATATATGACCCCTAAGATTGGACAAGAAAATCAAATCATGAAAATAGATTTTGGTTATTTTGAAATCATGAAAGATATCTTCTCTTAAAGGATTTTGCTAATACATCAATCATGAAAATAGGTTGGTTATTAGTTTAAAATACACTTTTGTTCTTCGAAAGAAAGCATTAATTATAATTGTTAATCTGATTTTTAAGAGTTTAACACCCATAACTCAAAGATGGATAATTTTACTGTATCCATCGTTGTGAAAAACTCCGATCCAAAGGCTTTATTTTTATTGCGAATTTTAAACCAAAAATCATTATTAACATTTACTGTTTTAGCTAATCATCATAGTAAAGAAATACTAGTACTCATAAAAAAGTTTTTGTGGGCAATAATTTTTACTACGCGATAATACCGTGCACTTGCAGTCTTATTACTTCACTCATCCTAGTTATCTAAATTCCTCCTCCTTACATCTCTTTGTATAAAGGGTGGTGAGTCTGACTAAAATTTTGGGATTAATAAAAGAGTAGGGATAATATTTTAAAAATGTTTGTTAGAATTCAATTTTTAAGAGGGGAGGACACTAAAATTCATAGTAAATCTCATTTTATTCACTCTCTATTTTGAGGGATTTGAAGGGTTGGAGAGACGACTAAAATCAATTATGAATAATTTAAAATCCCTCCCTTTCATTGCACCAAACATATTTTAATTAAAATATTTCCTCTTCAACTCTATTAAGCCAAACAAAATATTAGAATGTTGGAGAATTCACAATACAAATAAATTTGAAATTCCAAAGCATTTGAATTCCTTCATTTACAAAATTTGTTGTTTGTTTCAAGTAATTGAAATCCTTGCATTTGCAAAATTTGTCGTTTGAAGTAAGTAATTGAATTCCCTTCACTTATTAAATTTTATTTTCTCATTATTTCTTTTATTTATTAAAGTAATTAATTTAAGTTTCTTCTCTCATAATTTATTAAATTTCTTCTCACATAATTTCTTTTATTTTTTAAATTAATTAATTTAAATAAAGTAGTTAATTTTTTCTTCTCTAACGATTTCCTTTATTTTCTAGACCTTACATTTTAATATAGAGAAACATAATTAAAATGGTAACAATTTTCATAAAAATAAAAAGTTGCATACTTTTTTAACAAAAAAATTTAAATTGAATTAATAAAAAATGTGCTTTACGATAACAAAAGTTTATTTCGGAGGTATCAAAGCCAATCTTTTACTTTTCGAACTAATGTCGGATCTGAAAATGAACTTTCATAAAAGTTTATTGGTTCGTGTTAAGAGTTAGACCTTAAGCAAGATAAATTTGTGTTATTCTGTAGCAATCAAAGTGCGATCCATCTTTGCAAGAATATGACTTCTATACAAAGTCGAATCACACTGAGGTTCGGTATCATTGATACGAGAAGCGCCGAAGATAAGTTATTTTCTATTGAGAAGATCCATACTCATGAGAATGATTCAGATATGAGGACAAAAATATTGCCTTTGTTAGAGATGATCCATTGTAGAAAGAAGGCGAGCAGTACCTTCCCACTTGAGTCGTGAGGAGAAGATTTATTGGATGGGTTCATTCTCAAGTGAGACCCACTAGTTATTAGTTTCATTGTTGTAATTATTATAGAAAGATTATAATAAGAAGAAAAAAAAGGTATTGTATTTACCCACGTCATAGAAAAATGTTTCTTCTCCTACTTTTAATGTTCTCAAATACTAAAAATTAATTGTCATTTTGGACGTACAAAATACACCTCTCAATTAGCCAATTCAGATCAAATTTGAGAATTTTTTAGAAGACTTCGAGGTGAAAAAAGAAGGAATTGAAATCCCTAAGTTGAACAACAGATTAGTAGCAGTAAACAGAGAGAGTGAGCACAATAGTGCAAGGAAGAAAATAAAAGAAACAATACCGCACTACACTAGCAAAGGAGAAGAAAAACCTAGTGTAGATGGTAATAGATGTGTAGCAAATTTGTTCAGTTTGGTCTATAATTTCAAAATGTTATTCTTACCACTGAGTTTGTCCTTTTAATATACATTGTTAATAGTTTTACCTTATCTGTGAATTAATTTAGAATACCAACTTTTGTGGGAGGTTGTTTGTTATTTGTACGGTTTGCATAGTTTGGAATACCAACTTTTGTGGAAGATTTTTATTATTTGTTTCGTTTGCACTTTAAAAATTGTGATGTGTTTGATATTTAATTTTCTGCTAATTGTTATTATTTTGTGGAATTCTATTTTTCTGTTCGGCATTTATTTGCACAGGCGATGAAAAAAAAATTCAGCATTATTGAAATAATTATCTCTAGTTTTCCTAATAAAATGGTATTAGCCAGTGACGAATCTTCATGTGGACTAAGGTGGGTCGCGACCAGCCTTAAGTCCCCGACATTTAATATATATACTTCATCTGGTGTTATATATAAGCAAAAACAAATTTCATACCCTTTAAAAAAGATAGTTGGGTTTATTTAATTTTTTCAAAGTAATAAAAAAATGGTCATGCTAACAAGTGTTCTTAGAACACCTGTTAAGGATACAAAAGTAGAAATTTTACATTGAAAAGAACAAATTTTGACTTTTCAAAAGTTTAATACAAAGTATCCAATATACTTTTCAATGTAAAATTTCTATCTTTAGATGCTTAACAAGTAGGGATGACAATTAGACTCAGACTCTGTGGGTACCCGCAAAGGGTAGGGTAAAAACCCGCATACTGAGTATTGGTATAGAGACGGGTAATTACCCACAAAATTGAACGGGTATAGGTGTAGACGGGTATAGGTGTAGATACGGGTACTATAGTACCAACCCTGCCCCGTACAGCCGTACCCGTACTTATATATTGTTATTATTATTATTATTATTATTATTAGATGCATTTATTTGAACTTAAATAAAAATGATTTTTGTTTTAAATAATTTAGAGATTATTTTTAAAGATTTTTGTAAAATGATTTTTAAACTATTTGTATAGAATTTTATAAAAATGATTTTTTTAAAACTACAAAATTACCATAAAGGACATAAAAATAATTTTCAAGAACACATGTTTGTTTGAAAAAATATTTTTTAAATACATGATTTTTCTAAATACACATATGTCCCTCTACTCTGTTATGTATCTCTATCTCCTCCTTCAATCTCTATCTACTATCTCTCTCACTCTCTATTATCTCTCTACCTCTCATTTTTATTCCAAGCAAATCAATGAATTTATGTTTTCAATTTCATAATTTTTGGATCCTTCTAAAAAAGAAACATATAAATAAATCTTCACGAAAATATGCTAGTAATAGATTTTGGAGGTCCTGTTCTAATCTTAAAAATTGGGTCCTTAATAAAAAAAAAATGCAATTTTAATAATTAAAAAAATTGGAAAAATAAATTGTAGTCTCTACATACATATCAAGCTACATGATGCTCTATCCGTACCAATATACATGATGCTCTATCCATACCAATTTTTTAAATTTAATCACGCAATTATTTATCGATATAATTTTGTTAAAGTGCGGATGGTATGAGTACGGACACTTGTACCCAAAGGGCAAATGTACGAGTATTAAAGTTGATACCCACAAGGATACAGACACAGACACATGTACTTTTTAAATTACGGGAACGGGTACTATACTACCCTACCCAAACCTTATCCATTGCCATTCCTATTAACAAGTGCCCTTGGGATACTTGTTATCATTTCCGATCAAAAAGTCATTATAATCTCATTGTTCTACGTGAGAGCTTGTTCCATGAGAATAAAATATATTATTGAAAAGAAAAATCTACATTAATTAAAGGGATTATAGAAATTAGAATATTAAATATAGTCAAATTAGTCAAAATTTGTTTATATTTAAGACCACAAAATATGAGTTATGTTGTTTATATTCGAGATCAGAGAGTATATAATATTATATAATATAAGTGAAGAATTTATACTTTGTCGCAATAGCTAAATAATATTTTGAAAGAGAATCATGCCACAAGTTCGACACTTGAAAGTGGTATTTTTGCAACTCACTTATATTTCCTGAACAAGATATAGATTAAAGTTCCAAAATACAAAATCAAAAAATTCCAATCGCATTTTTCTTCTTAAAATAGCAATGTTAATCACTAAACCAATATCAATTTTCTTACACTTCATATATAAATACTTTTTTTATATTTATATACTATTTATTTTATTTTGGCCCTCCCATGAATTCGTTCGAAGCTCCCACCATTGATATTAGAGCCGATGGTTTCTAAAAGGACCAACTCCTTGTATTGAATGTCTTCTTGACCAAAGGTGCTCAAGTGACGTGTCCCATTGATGTGAGGTGGTGAACATCGGTACACATGTGTATGGATGAAAAAGCTTTCGTTTGAAGGGAAACATAACCAGATGAATGAAATAGACTCACACTTGAGGAGGAGATTGTTGTGTAGCAATTGTGAGTTAGAAGTCACACATTATTTAGTAAAGTGATGGTTGAACAATATATAAGTGAGAAGACCCATAAACCCATTATTTTAATATTTTGGGTTAAGATATGGTGTCTAACTCACTTGGATAGTTGTTCTTGACCAAATGTAAATGAACCTTTGGACTCCCCTCATAATCCAACACCCTATCTCTTTTTTATCTCTCCCACTCAATCACCATCTCATCTCTTGCTTTCTCTCTCCTCTCCCATGTCTCTTTATCATTGTCTTGTCACTCTTCCTATCCTTCTCTCTCTAGCTCTTCTCTATCTAATATTTATCGTCATAAAAACATTTATATATATGATAAATGATATCGTATTAAATGTATATCCATTATCCATCAAATATTGTATACTACAAAAGTTTATTGTATATTATTCTATTTTGTATTGTTTTGTTATGTCTAATACTTCCTTTTTGAGATTGAACTAACCCTCGATTTCAAATTAAAGATTTTAAATAGATTCTTTTTTGCTTGACATAACCGTCAACTTAGACCAACTTGTTGGTGATGAGTAAATTTTGTGGTAAACTAGGAAAATATTGAAAATAAGTTAAATTTAGTAGAAAAATGACATAGAAAAATTAAAAGAACGCATTCAACACATATGAATATAAATTAGAAAGTTCCTAAAATCAGAAGAAAAATAAATCACAACCGATGACCCTCTTGCTATGAAAAATATTTATAACAAACCATGACCCAAACTAGGGTGGCAATTGCATCCAATATTCATCCAACTATAAATCTATCCACTACATAACAAAAATTTTAATGAATTAAATCAAATCCATCAATTTAAAAATATAAATGCATCCAATTCATCCAAACTTTTTTTTTTAAATTCAATGGATGACATATTTTATTTAATATAATCCAATGTATTACATTTATTTTTAAATATATACTTTTAAGAAAATACTATTATATATATATATTTCAAAAATATATTTTTTTATTATAAAAACGTTGTAAAATATAGTATTTTTACTTATTTTAAAACTAAATAAATCTAAAAATAGTTTAATTTATTATTTTTTAAAAACAAATTTTAAATTTATTTTTTATAAACCTATTTTTACAAAACAATTTTTTTAAATAATATTTAAATAATATTTTTTTACTAATATCTTTACGATACTTAAAAAATAGAATTCAAATAATAATTTATTTTTATTAAAAACAGAATTTTTTTAATGAAAAAGTGATTTTTTTGCTGGATTAAACAATATTTAAAATATTTTTAATTATCATTTAAATATAATAATTTTAATAATATAATTTATTAATTATTGATTTAAATACGGTGGTGGTCACCTACTACTACCCTATTATTTAGTTGTTAATAAATTAATGACCTATTTTTAAATATTAATAATTATTTTTAAATAATATAAAAAAATAGTTTTCTAAATAACTATTTTAAAATATTAAAAAACAATATTTTTTAATATTTTAAAAACATCTTTATTAATATTTAAAAAAATTATTATTTAAAAAAAATAGTTTTTAAAGTAATAAATAAAATTAATTTTATAAATGATAAAAACCATTATTTATTTTGTTCTTACAATAAATAAAAAAAATATTATTATTATTATTATTATTATTAATATTGTAGTTATATAACTTTGTAAAATATTAAAAAGTTATTAAGTGGATTGAACGGATATTCATCTATTAAAATATAGGCTAAATAGCACATGTGGTCCCTTAACTTAATTTCAATTAACGTTTTAGTCTTTTATTTTTTTTGGGTCCCGAATTGGTCATTTATATTAATTTTAAGTGATAATTTGACCTTTTATGTTTTAAAATGTCAAAAATATCATCTTTTTTTTTTTACAAAAATTTAAAAGATTCATCAAAATTTTCAACCAAGACCCATAAAATGAATTATATTATTTAATATAATACAAATTTCATCAAATTCGTAACTCAAATCTTCAAATAAACTAAAATTTTTATTCTTTATTTGATGTTGTTAGAGATGAAAATATAAGTTTATTTAAAGATTTGAGTTTTGAATTTGATGAAATTTGTATTATATTGAAGAATATAATTAATTTTACGGTTTTGGTTGAAGATTTTGATGAATTTGTTGAATTTTTGTAAAAAAACTGATAACATTGTTGACATTTTAAAATATAAAAGATAAAATTGTCACTTAAAATTAAAATAAAAGACCAAATCAAAAAAAGAAGATAAAAGATTAAATCATTAACTGAAATTAAGTTAAGAAACCACTGGTGCTATTTAGTCTAAAATAGAATAATAGATGAATTGTATGATTTTTATTTTTTTAGTAGAAGAATTGGAATAGATTTATTTTAAAGAATTTTTAGTTGATTGTAAATGAATTAATAGATTATTTTTTTTGCATAGATTACAATGAAAACTCGTAATCTTCCAATCCATCTATTTTACCACCCTAATTCTAGACAAGAGCAAGAGAAAGAGGGATGAAATGCATCACTTCTCTTATTTGGTGCACGCGAGAAATAGAGACGAGAGAGAAAATAATGGTGGGTCCCACATTTACTTGCTCGCAAAACTGCAAAAGGTGAGAAAGTGTGTTAATATTACATAATTCCAGTTTTGCCCTTCCCACTACAATCGGCGACAATGGTGATTCTATGAAATCAAATGCAAATGCAGCAAGAGCAAAGAGCAATAGTAAACTCCAAGAATATTAACCTCATTAACTGACTAATTACACCGCATCGGAATATATCATTGTGAATGGTCTCCATTCATAACAAAAAATTATGTTATATTGCTTTGCATAAACAATTCATTAATTAAATATCCTAATTAATTATATTGCTTTGTATGATTTCATTATTTTAAATAATTTAGTTATCTTAAATAATTCATTAATTTATTGATTAATTATTTAATTGAATTAAAAATAAATTAGATTTGATTTGAGGTTTCTGTAGGGGCATTATCATACTTTCAATAATAATCTACATTTCTCTCTTCTATATTTCTTTCATCTTTCTTTTATACCAAACGATACACTAAATCTATTCAACTTCTCATTTATTTCTCTCTTTCCATAATTTTTCTCACCTATATCTCTTTTCTCAATTTCTCTTCTGAACCAAACACACCCTAAAAGAAGAGTATTAGAGAAAAGAAGTCAAATACAAGTTTAAGTATCTTTCACTAATATAGCTTGTAACGAAGAACTATAATCATTATATAGTGTTAGGCCTATGTAGCCTCTTTACCAACCTAGGAGACTTGATACTTGTTCAAATATGTTTCAATCAACTCCAACAATGTCTACCTTAATTGAAATGGATACTTATCCTGATTTCGTTGTTTACATCATAGTTCAAAAGAATCATCACACTCCATTACAAAAAATATAATTAAGATGGAGCGAAACAACTCCCAGAAGTTCCATATGTTGAAAACCATACTAAAATATTATGGGTCAAGGAATTTTGTTTAGTCATCAACATAATTTCACCACACATCTTATATCAATGTTAGTCAATGAATTATTAGAACCAATTTAGTTTGAAAGACAAATACCCATAATCATTTTTTATGATAACAATGTCCATAAAAAAAAAACAATTTCTCCACTAATGTGCTTATTAAGTATGCAATAAAGCTCGTTGAGAAAAATTCCCTCTCAAGGAATCTTTTGATGAAATCCTCTAATATTAAATTTTCATTTATACTTCAACTGAAACTAGATCATCTGTCTTTAAAAATAGCACAACTTTTGTTTATGTGCGTCTGATATAAAAGAGTTCAACAAATCTCCTGGTACATCACTATAGTAGACCTGGATTTCGAAACGTTATAAATTACATGACAAATAAAACTTTCAAAAGAAAAGAATAACAATACTGAGTTTGCAAAGAAGTAAAAACATACGCACCTGTATGTTATTACACATGACATGGATGTACTATCTCAAAAAGGTTAAGAAGCAATAGACCTTTTCAACATTCATATTTTTGAATCTAGTGGACATTTTGCTTTGGACTACAAATAGCCATCAACATGAGATGCATTGTGCTAATTGAGTTGCATGCAAAGACTTTTGATGTGAAAAGGAGTGGGATTGGGTGATTATTGATTTGGGGTTTGATTGAAAATGAGAGAGAGTGGAAGATAGTGAGGATGGTGTGAAGAGTGAAAGAGCTTAAAGGAGTCACTACAACAAAACCGACGATTAGCCACGATTCATTAGCCATGGTTACGATAACAGTGTGTAACCTAAACAATTAGTCACGGTTAATCGTGGCTAACATTATAATAAGTGGCGTTGTTTCCCTCTTTTCCATTTTCGCTCTTTTTTTTCTTCAGATTCCCTCTTCTCCTATTTTCCCTTTTCTCCTCTAATTAAATCCCTAAAAACCCTTAAATCAACAGTAACACCACCCTTTCACCATTGTTTCACCACCGTTTCGCTACCCATTTCACCACCGTACAGTTTCAACATTGTACCATACCATAACACCACCGTTTCACCCTTACACCACAGTTTCGACCCTAACGCCATCGTACCAAGACATCATAATGCCATCGTTTCAAATCCTTTCATCCTTACGCCACCGTATGTCATTGTTGAAGGTGCAAACACGAGAAGGGGGGTTGAATTGTGTTTGACTAACTTGAATACTTTTTCTGTTTTTGCAGTTTTTTAACAAAACCTGATGTATGAATCAAACAGAGTTAGCAGCGGATATAAAGTAAAAATAAAACACAGAATTTTATACTGGTTCACTGTTAACGAGGCTACGTCCAGTCCCTTCACTTTGAAGGATTTCACTAATTCAAAACCTTGAATTACAACAATACCACTGACCCTCCAAGTCAGTCTTCTCAAAGAGTCTAACAATCCTAGACTTTTGAGGAATACAACACCTTGACTTCTCAAGTCAAATCTTCACCTACCAATCTGACAACCCCAGATTGTAGAAGGAATTACAATGCCTTGAATCTAATTGCTAAGTAATCTGATACCCCTTCTGACTCCCTCAGATTGTAGACTCTACTTCAACAACTTAGATCTTAACACAAGGGAAAGAAAAACACGAGTGCTTGCTTCTGGAAAGCTGAAACTCACAATTAACCTCACTGAAAACTCGAGTGTTTGCTTCTGGAAGTGTATGACTCTTTTGTGATTTTCGATACTAAGTATTCTGCCTTGAGCCTCCTTTTATAGATGCAGATTAGGGTCTCTTCCAAGCTTAATTTCGAGCTGTATCTTGCTGGATTCTCTTGCAAAAATATCTTGACTAATCGGGTTTCATTTAAATAAAAAACATATCTTTTTAGCTTCAGATTTGCTTTCGAAAATAACTTGGGCCAATCCTGTCTTTAATTAATTCTAGAACAAATCTTTCTTCCCGCCAATAGCTTTATGATTAAATCTGGACCATTTGACTAACTGATTTCGACCACGTTGGACTAGCAAACTGATCAGCTGTGATCCTCTGATCTCGGCCAACACTGGACCACACATTCTTATCTCGGCCAACACTGGGCCATATGGTCTGATCTTCTGATTTCTGCCAACACTGGACCATGATGCTTAAATCTGGACCCTTGATCTGAATATCTTCCCTCTGATCTGGACCAATTTTGGATTGGGCCTGGATTGAATTGAAATAAACTCTGGACAAAGGATATTTAATTTTGGACATTTACCTCTTGATCTGGATCAGGTCTGGATCAATCTGAACATCATTTCTTCTGGTCTGGACTTAGTTTCATACTCTGAACCAAGCTATCTTCTTGTCTGGCCCAAATCTAGACTAAGTCACTTGTTCTGGACTAGTTAACTGAAGCTCTGGTTAAGTCTGGATCAAGTCTGGACTATTTATCATTTCACTGCCAAGCTATCTTCTGGTCAGAATAACTTTTGGACCAAGTCTGACTTATGAATCCTTCTGGTCTGGATCAACTCTCTTTGGAAGGCTTCCTACTGGTCTGGTCCAGGTCTCTTTCTGGACTCTGCTTCCTTCTGATCTGGGCCAGGCAAGATATCCTCTGATGCTATTTTGACATCCTGGAGTATCCTCTGGTGCTTTCAGGATGCATCCTCTGGTACCTTCTGGATGCATTATCTGGTGACTTCTGGAGGTGTATCCTCTGGTCTGATTTTATCCTCTGGTAATTCATCTTCTGCCTCTGGTGACTTTATCTTCTGGTGGCATTTAATATAATAATTCAAGGTACAAAATAAGATTACATGAAGTGCTTTTGTTAACATCAAAATCCTAAGTACTTAGAACCAACTTGGTTCCAAAAATTGTAACGACATCGACAATTCTCTCCTCACTGATTCAGCCAGACGCGAGTTTCTCCAACATTCTCTTCGGCTCTGGTGAATCCTCCATCACTTGTTTTTCCATCTTCTCTCTGAAATGATTTTGTTTTGTTCAGTTTCGCTAATTTCAGTTTTGAATGTTTTAGGTTTTAATTTTTGTAGTTAATACCGACACCTAAGGACTCGTTCTTTGAAGCTTCTTCTTCGCTAATTTCGTGTTGGTCTCAACCTTGCATTGGCCATTGCATTGCGCAATACCCCCCAAGTATAAATTCTTATTTTGTGACAGCTAATTTAGACTTGAGGGTGTAATTTTATTTGGTGTCATTAGCAATGAGGGAAAACCATAGCTCCTTATAGAATTTGATGTTATGTCTTAATATTTAAGTTTAATTTTGTTTGTTTTAATGTTTTCTCTATTTTGCAGGGTGTTGCTGTTGCACTTCCTGTTTATTTTGCGACAAAGAGGTAAGACTTCATGAGCTCATGTTGCTTTTATGTTTGGCTTAATAGAAGGGATCTATAATAGAATGAAATCATAAATTTTTTTATTATTTTGATTTGGATTAATTAAAATAGGAATTGTTACATGTACTTGTTGCAGCAAGGCAAAAACAAAAACTTGGTAAAAACAGACTAATATGGTTCAAAGTAAAATAAACGTATGTGTAGTTTGTTACATGTACTTGTTACAGTTTGACAAAAAAAAAAAAAAAACTAATCACAATTTTTAAATTTGAAACCATGTCCAATTCCAAACACTTGATGCATATTCAACCATATAGGGTCAAACGGTTTTTCCTAATAGAAAAAAACACTAGTTTGCCATATTCAACCATATAGGGTCAACAGTTGTTCTTCGCATTTTATATTGGGAAAGGAAATTGAAGGTGTGATAGAGTGTGAGGGAGAAGAAGGAAGTGTTGATGGTGTGAGAAGTGAGATTGAATTGGAGACTTTTGAGGAGATAGGAATTATTTTGGTGAAGTATAGAGTTGGTGTTAATGATAATTTTGAAGGAAAAGAAGTCTTGTTGACTTATGTGTGTTTAATGCTTTTGTGTGTAAGGGAAAATAGTATTTATATTTCAGTTAATTTTTTGTTCAACAATTTATATCTCATTTTAGTGGATGTGTTAGGTAGTGTTGAGTCCAATTGAGAAATTTAATTGAAATTTTAATTTTACTATTCATTCAAATATAACTCTTCCTAAATTAAACTTTTCAAATAGTTTAAGGAAACAAATATAATGCTAATGTCAGAAACACACTTAAATAATTAGTTAAAAACAACGTTCAAATAAATTTATTTTAATTATTATTAAATTATTTTGCTTGATTATTTATTGAAATTTGATTATTGCTGTTTTCCTTCAAATGCAAGTGAGAAGAGCATTGTAATTGTTATCTAGGAAGAAATTTTCGATTTATTGTCCATATTTTTTGAAAAGGCGAAATGGATATATAATAAAAAATGAGTATAATCAATACAGTAGTAGAGTTGAAGGAAAATCACAAATAAAAAAGAATTAGAAATAGAAAAGAAAATGCTAAGACAGTTGATATAAATAAATGAGAATACAAAAATTCCTTAAATAAATAAAATTCTCTAAACTACACGTACATATTTTATCTAAATAACTATAAAATAAATCGAATTTAGATAATTGTTTATTTACTATTAGAAATTATTCATAATAAAATACACATAAAATAAAACGTAAGAATTTAAAGAAGATAATTTAGTAACTCAAACAATAAAGTTTATCTCCAAAGATATAGATGTCAACAATACATAGGCAACATCAAAATTACTTAAATAATTTCTGTAATGAATATTTGAATATTAAATCATATTAAAAAAAACAAAATAATAGTCTAAAATAATTAGATTAAGAAGACTTAAAAAAATTGTTAGTACTTATGACCTACATGTAGAATGCATGAGACAAATATCGTGCTTTCGTAGTAAAAATTTGACAAAAAGTCAGCAAATATTAACAAAAGAAAATGGTATAAGTATTTTTATTATTTCTTACAAAATATTCTCTTAGAATTCTAAGTTTAAGTAAAAAGAGAAGTTAAACTTTTTAATAATGTATATGAGTTACTCCGTCGTTATATTCATAAAAAAAATTAAAAAAAATAAGAACATAAAATAATTTATTTCTTTATAAATTAGTCAACTATACCAATTTTCTTTATCAGTTCTTCCCATGAAATGATGTTTCTGTATAACATTCTATACACAAGTAAGAAAATAAATTATACTTAGTGAAATTAATTAACACCACAATATATATGAGTTAATATACTATTATACTCATGTTAATTTACTTCACCACTTTTAAGATAAATAAAGATCATAACCACAAATCATATTCATGAGTTATTTTATTTTTTATCATCTTCACATAATTCATAATTACTACATAAATTATAATTTCTACCGCATGAATTACCATAATCATAACAATGGTTATACATATATATTATGGACCATTTAGTTATAGGAATACATTCCATAATGTGATCCTTCACATTTTTAATTAATAATTTCTCTTTTGTTCAATGACAATTTGTGATCAATCTTTGAAAATATTCTAAAAAGTCTTTCTCAATTTTGCTACTTCATGAGCATATTTGAGTGGCATAAAAATATATTTATTTTCTCTAATTTCATTTCTTTTAAATTAATACTGAAAGACCCATTGTATAGCTAACTAATAATGAATAATAATTTAGAATCACCAACATATTGAAAACTACATTTATAAATATAGTTCACAACTTGATCAGTAGATTCATAAAATATTACATCTTGAAAATGAACTATGATTTGTCTGATTACATCTAAAATAAAATAAACGTCAAATCTTAATTCCCTAAGTTTGGAACTGATCTTCTGATGCTAAATTCATGACTCGGGTTCCTCCAGCTGCTAAATAAAAAACAAAAAACGGGGTGAGATAAAAATATCTCAGTGAGCTTAGAAAATAAAAGGGGAAACAGTCTCAAGGAGTTTCTTTCATAAATATATATAAAACATGAGAACAATTATACATATCAAGTTAAAACTCTCACTTTTAATTTTTATAAAAGTTTTAGTTATAATAATATTATTATTATTATTTTCTTAAATTCTGAAAAACATATGCAAGATCTCAAATCTTTTCCTTTGGAATAAGGAAAAGTCGCCCAATATCTTGATGTGGGTCACCAAGATAATTGAGTCCTGATTGGTAAAGGTGGTTTGGCCAAACCCCAATCAGCGTCCTGATTGTTCTCCTTTACCCGTTATTTCATACTTGAAATAACCTGAATGTCCCACCGTGAATAAGATCATGTATGATGTAACATCCTCTAAAATTTATTATTTAAAATAATTAAGACTTATAAATATATTAGTAAGAATTTAGGTGTGATAATTATTTGCCTTGTTCGACTTATTGTAGTTGCTAGAATTATTAGTAAGAATTATTTAATCAATGGAGAAGTTTTATATAATTATATATATATATATGTGTGTGTGTGTTTTTTTTTTTTTTTAGTACAAGAAGAATTTGAGCTAAGGGTTTGTGGCTAGGTGTGACCCAACCCGTAATAGAAATTTGGGCTTGGAGTTGGTGGCTTAGTTTTTGTATGATCAAGGTTAAGAAAAAAAATAATAAATAAAATAATATTTTCTCCCTTCTTTTCTTTATTTGGGTCCAACACTATCTATCCAATAATCTCCACTTTAAATTTTCCCTAAAGTCCACAATATTTCCATACTAAGTAATAGTAAGTAGAAAAAAATACCGAAACCCTAGCTGTCATCTCCTTCACACCTCATCTCCTTCGTGCAGCAAACTTTTCATGTGAACAACTTCGTGGGGGCTTAGAGTTTCGTACTAGGAAGAAAAGCGGCCAATGTAAGGGCTTTTCCCCGCACAAATTATAGTTAGACCGTTAGTTGGATACATGAAATTAATCATTGTAATTGCTGGTTTTTGAAAGAAATAAATGTAGACTAATAAAATAAAATAATGAAATCCGAAATCTTTTACGTTGAGTTTGATATGTAATGTATGTCTTTTTAAGAAGTAAAATACGAATTTTTATATATTATGTGATAAAGTTTTTTGATGTATATGAATATGAAGCAAAACATGATTTTTTTATGTTGTATATATATGATAAGATTTTTGATTTGATGATGTATATGAGTTGGAGTTTTGAAGTTTCTCGTTATATATAAAGTTTTAATCTTTATGGTGTAAATGAAGTCAAGTTCCGATTTTTATGCGTACGTGGTGAAAATTATTATTTAATGATTATTTGTCTATGAATATATGATTCTCATGATAAGGATGTTTGATATATGATTCTCCGTTAGGAATAATTGATTTTTCTTTTATTTTAGCTTGAATAAACCTTTTTTATAATATTAAATAAATGTGATTGTTACTAATTATTTAAAAGCATAAATGTGATCGTTACTAATTATTTAAAAGTATAAATGTAGATATTCTTACCAAAAAAAAAAATTATCGTAAATTTTTATAAAAGTATTTTTTTTAGTAACGTTTTGGACCAAAAATCCGGGGCGTTATATTATGGTATCAGAGCAATAATCCTCGGAAATTTTTGGGTGGGACGATTATGTATGACGCATGCCTTTATTTATGTGTGATGTTTGACTTGGTATATTTTATTCTATGATTTATTACTAATTTGGTTATATATATTCATATAGGAAAAATTAACATTTTGCATTAATTATTTGGTCTCTTTTAATACTGATTGATTTTTTTCTTTCTTCTCAAAAATAGAAATTTTCCTTCAATTAATTGCAATTATGATATGCCTTAAATTCTTAATCCTATGATTTGAAATAGTTTTAATTTGATTCAATCTAATAATTAATTGCGATTTTATGATGGTATAAATTATTAATTTATTGCATTATAATTTGAAATTATCTCGATTTACTTTGATTCAATGCAATAATTACTTTTAATTTTATGACGTTGTGAATTTACTCTCTTGATTTGAATTTTTTAATAATTGTTGTATGAATGTTATGAATTTATTATTCGTGAATTAATGACGTTCTAAATTTATGATGTTATGAATTTACTCTCGTGATTTGAATGTTTTTTTTTTAATAATTTTCGTTTGTAGGTTATGAATTTACTATTCTTGAATTAATGACGTTATGAATTTAATATTATGATGTTATGAATTTACTACTCGTGATTTGAATTTTTAATAATTGTTTGTATGTTATGGATTTAATAATCGTGATTTAATGACATTATGACGCTATGAATGTACTATTATGACATTATCAATTAGTTGAAACTGATTGATATTTTTTTTAAAACTATAAATGATTAGTTGTTATTTTGTTATACAGTAAAATTATTGCATAATAAATTAAATTGATTTGAATTGAAAACAAACGACATCTAATTGGCCTCCACCTTAATTATGAAATTAATTAGGCCAATTGAATTTATAATGATTATGAATTTATAATGATTATGAATGTTCCTTAATTACTTAATTTTGTGTTATGATCTAAAATTTTGTAATAAAGACAACGTGGTAAATCTCTAACTGGTATAAAATTGTATGATTCCCACAATATAAGTGAAGGGTAACACCGTAAAAAGTTGTATTAGTGGAATTCTGGCTAAGGAAAGACTTGGTTATTAAGTGGTCCATTGACCCACCTCTCTTTCTTGGGAACCCCACTAGTACACGACTTATCGTGTGACCTAAAGCTATTGTCCCCATAATAGAAGGAAAGGGTAATACCGTAAAAAGTTGTAGTAGTGGGATTTTGGCTAAGGAAAGACTTGGTTATTAAGTGGTCCATAGATCCACCTCTCTTCCTTGGGAACCCCCCTAGTACACAATTTATTGTGTGACCTGAACCTACTATATAGTCGTGAATAAAATATTCCTTACGACCCTAAGGTTACAATGAGATCGCAGTGTTATCCTAATTAGATAATTCGAAGGAAGTATGGCTCGTCGCGCAAACCGACCAGTTCCCCTGGGAGGAAATGACATGATTGAAGCAATCCAAGCCATGAATGTAATGGCCGCCGCAATGACCCAACAAGCTGCAATTCAAGCTCAACAAGCTGAAGCCCAGGCTCAACGTAATGGGCAGAGGGACCTGAGGGAGGAAGCAGTTGTGGCAACAAGAGGATTGACTGAATTCCGTAGGCAAGATCCGCCAAAATGTAAAGGAGAGCATGACCCTGACAAGGCTGACCTCTGGCTGCAGGAGATCGAGAAGATATTTGAGATCCTCCACCACCCAGATGACACGAAGGTGGAGTATGCCGCCTATTTGTTGATTGGTGAAGCTGAAAACTGGTGGCGAGGGGCAAGGCAAATGGTGGAAGGAAATCACGAAGAGGTTACCTGGGAAGGTTTCAAGAGAAAGGATGGAAAGTCGAGATTGTGTGTAAGAAGATGATATATCCAAGACAACATTTAGAACGCGATATGGGCACTATGAGTACTTGTTGATGCCTTTTGGAGTAATCAATGTGCCAGCTATCTTCATGGATTATATGAACCGTATCTTCTGTCCGTTCTTAGACAAGTTTGTGGTGATCTTTATTGATGACATCTTGATCTATTCCAAGAGTAGGGAGGAACATGAGGAACATTTGCGTCAAGTTCTACAAGTACTGAAGGAGCAACAACTATATGCCAATCTAGGAAAATGTGAATTTTGGTTGGAAGAAGTGAAGTTCTTGGGACATGTAATTTCTAAGGAAGGGATCGCTGTCGACCCATCGAAGGTAGAAGCCGTGATGGCATGGAAACAACCGCAGACAGTCACAAAGATTAGGAGTTTTCTGGGCTTGGCTGGGTACCATAGGAGATTTATTGAGGGATTTGCTAAGATTGCTGCTCCTTTGACACACCTTAAGAAGAAGAACCAGATTTATGCTTGGACTGAGGAGTGTGAGAAAAGTTTCCAATTGATGAAAGAGAAACTAACTACATCTTTAGTGTTAGTGTTGCCACAACCAGAAGAGCCTTACGAAGTTTATTGTGATGCCTCATACCAAGGATTGGGTTGTGTACTGATGCAAAACAAACAAGTGGTGGCCTATGCTTCGAGGCAATTGAAGGTGCATGAAAATAATTATCCCACTCATGACTTGGAGTTAGCTGCAATTGTCTTTGCATTGAAAATTTGGAGACATTATCTGTATGGGTGTAGTTTTGATGTATTTAGTGACCATAAGAGTTTGAAATACTTGTTTGATCAAAAGGAGCTTAACATTAGGCAGATGAGATGGATGGAGTTTATTAAAGATTATGAGTTCACATCGCATTACCATCCAGGGAAAGCGAACGTGGTGGCTGATGCCCTCAACAGGAAGCGCGTTCATCTCTCGTTTGTAACAATGAAGGGGTTTGAGTTGTTAGAGAGGTTCTGTGACTTGAATCTTAATTTGGAATCTCCATTGGGGAAAGTGCACTGTGGAATGATCATTATAGATAGTCAACTGATGAATGAGATTAAAGTTCTCCAAGTTACAGACGTGTTGACTCAAGAGAAAAGGAAGTTGATCGAGGTTGGCAGGGCACCTGAGTTCAAGGTGGGCTCAGATGATATTTTGAGATGTAATGGACGTGTTTGTATACCCGAAAATACCGAATTAAGGAGGACTATCTTGGATGAGGCCCACAAAAGCAAGCTGAGTATTCACCCTGGTACCACCAAAATGTATAAAGACCTTAAACAGAAGTTTTGGTGGCCAGGAATGAAGAAACAAGTAGCAGAATATGTGGCTTCGTGTTTAACTTGTCAGAAAGCTAAGGTAGAACATCAAAAGCCAGGGGGACTATTAAGGCCATTAGACATACCAGTATGGAAATGGGATAGTATATCCATGGATTTTGTGGTAGCATTGCCTAAGACTCAATGGAAGTTTGACTCTATTTGGGTGATTGTCGACAGATTGACCAAATCTGCCCATTTCATACCCGTGAGGACTAATTATGATGTGACTAAGCTTGCAGAGATATACATTGCAGAGATTGTCAGACTACATGGGGTACCCTCTAGCATTGTGTCAAATAGAGATCTGAAATTCATTTCTCGTTTGTGGGGAGCATTACATGAGGCGTTGGGTACTAAGTTGAGATTGAGTTCGGCCTATCACCCTCAAACCGACGAACAAACAGAAAGAACTATTCAGACCTTGGAGGATTTACTGAGAGCGTGTGTGCTAGATGAGCGAGGAAGTTGGGATAATATATTGTCTCTCATTGAGTTCACCTACAACAACAGCTATCATGCAAGCATTGGGATGGCACCGTACGAGGCTCTGTATGGGCGTAAGTGCCAAACCCCCTTGTGTTGGTATCAGGATGGTGAGAACTTAATTGTGGGGCCAGAATTGGTACAACAGACCACAGATAAGGTCCGTCTGATCCAAGAAATGACGAAGGCAGCACAAAGCAGACAAAAGAGTTATGCCGACCAACGGAGGAAACCGCTAGAGTTTCAAGAGGGTGAACATGTATTTTTGAGAGTGACGCCTACTACTGGAGTTGGTAGGGCACTGAAGTCTAAGAAGTTAACTCCTAAATTAATCGGCCCTTACCAGATCCTCCGACGTGTGGGTCTAGTAGCTTATCAAATTGCCTTGCCTCCGAGTTTGGCCAAGCTGCATGATGTGTTCCACGTGTCACAGTTGAGGAAGTACATGGCTGATCCTTCCCATATTATCGTGCCAGATGATATCCAGTTGAAGGAGAACCATTCTTTTACAGTTCCACCATTGAGCATTGGAGACAGGACTACTAAGCACCTATGAGGTAAGGAGATCACATTGGTCAAGGTAATTTGGGACCAAACAACAGGAGATGCAACTTGGGAATTAGAGGAAAAAATGAGAGAGCTCTACCCTAACCTTTTCGTGTTAGACTAGTTTCGAGGACGAAACTGTTTTTAAGGGGGTGAGTATTGTAACATCCTCTAAAATTTATTATTTAAAATAATTAAGACTTATAAATATATATATATATATATATATATATATATATATATATATATATATTTCATTATTAATTTAGGTGTGATAATTATTTGCCTTGTTCGACTTATTGTAGTTGATAAAATTGTTAGTAGGAATTATTTAATCAATGAAGAAGTTTTATATAATTATATATATATATGTGTGTGTGTTTTTTTTTTAGTACAAGAAGAATTTGAGCTAAGGGTTTGTGGCTAGGTGTGATCCAACCCGTAATAGAAATTTGAGTTTGGAGTTGGTGGCTTAGTATTTGTATGATCAAGGTTAAGAAAAAAAAATAATAAATAAATAAAATAATATTTTCTCCCTTCTTTTCTTTATTTGGGTCCAACACTATCTACCCAATAATCTCCACTTTAAATTTTCCCTAAAGTCCACAATATTTCCATACTAAGTAATAGTAAATAGAAAAAAATACCGAAACCCTAGCCGTCATCTCTTTCACACCTCATCTCCTTCGTGCAACAAACTTTTCGTGTGAACAACTTCGTGGGGGCTTAGAGTTTCGTACTAGGAAGAAAAGCGGCCAAGGTAAGGGCTTTTCCCCGCACAAATTATAGTTAGACCGTTAGTTGGATACATGAAATTAATAATTGTAATTCCTGATTTTTGAAAGAAATAAATGTAGACTAATAAAATAAAATAAAATAATGAAATCCGAAATCTTTTACGTTGAGTTTGATATGTAATGTATGTCTTTTTAAGAAGTAAAATACGGATTTTTATATATTATGTGATAAAGTTTTATGATGTATATGAATATGAAGCAAAACATGATTTTTTTATGTTGTATATATATGATAAGATTTTTGATTT
This sequence comes from Cicer cuneatum, assembly GCA_037974295.1. Lineage (NCBI taxonomy): Eukaryota > Viridiplantae > Streptophyta > Magnoliopsida > Fabales > Fabaceae > Cicer > Cicer cuneatum. The sequence goes on along the minus strand of JBBPBO010000002.1, from coordinate 26,400,089 downwards.
GATGATGTATATGAGTTGGAGTTTTGAAATTTCTCGTTATATATAAAGTTTTAATCTTTATGGTGTAAATGAAGTCAAGTTCCGATTTTTATGCGTACGTGGTGAAAATTATTATTTAATGATTATTTGTCTAAGAATATATGATTCTCATGATAAGGATGTTTGATATGTGATATTTGTGATGTGTGAATACGATGCTTGTTTTAAAAGTGTGACTTTTTGTTGAATGCATATGACATGATTCTTAGTGGGCTGTGTGCGAGTATAGTTTTGATAATATATGGTCATGTCATGGCATATGCATCTTTGTGGGAGTTGCCTTAGTGGCAGGTTTATTTTTCCCATTGGTATGGGTGATTTTTCTGTGTGGAAGTTACCTTAGTGGCAGGTTTATATCCGGATCATATAGTTTTAGGAGCATGCATTATGCATACATTTTTTTTATATACGATTTGCCGTTTGCACATTTTTTTTCTTTTAAATTAGAAGTTTTTACCTTTATATGTTTTGTGTTATTCTTCTATATGTTTAGCTTTGGTTTGATGTGGATGATGGAAAAAATTGACCCTTACAACAACATTTTAGGTACTAATGAGTTTGAGGAGATTCAAGAGTAATTGATGAGTATTAACGTGCGGTGAACGTGGGGTAAAAATGGGGTTTTCAAGACAATTTTGTAATAATAAGTATTGCCGCAACATTTCTATGTTTATTTATTTTTTTAATTTTTGTCACAAAACTTTTAAATGCATTCGAATTCTATAAATACGGAAGTGGGTTTTTGCTTCCGTTAGGAATAATTGATTTTTCTTTTATTTTAGCTTGAATAAACCTTTTTTTATAATATTAAATAAATGTGATTGTTACTAATTATTTAAAAGCATAAATGTGATAATTACTAATTATTTAAAAGTATAAATGTAGATATTCTTACCAAAAAAAAAATTATCGTAAATTTTTATAAAAGTATTTTTTTTAGTAACGTTTTGGACCAAAAAGCCGGGGCGTTACATATGATATGATTAATGATGTTGTACTAAAATGTTTTGTATGAAATGTTTTTATTATGATATATATGCAATATATCATTCATCCACATCTATCATAAATAACTTAGCCATACACTAAACTCATAATAATTTGATCCTACGTCTTTACCTTAATTCAAACGGAAATCATAGGCAGAGAAAAGAAAATAGAAACAACATTGGAGTCATGAAACTAGTAATAAGAGTCATGAAAAATCATTTCCTATATGCAAAAATTCCATTTCCTCACAGTCTAATACTCCTAATCCGTAATAACCCAAAACAATTTATTTAAAAAAATTTCAGTGTCCAAAACCTTCATACCAAGATTAATGTAACAAAGCTCAGTTTCACATACACGCCAAAGGCAGTAGTAATGAGCAAAAATCGTGCTCGACAAGCATCCTAACCTTAAATCTAGTTAGTAGTATTTAATTTTTCCTAACATATAGTCCATTTACAACATCATCACAACCAAAGACACACAACATGCACATTTTAAATTAACCACCAAATTAACATAGATAAAACTTAAATTGTAAAAACACTTGTTTCACTCTCCTCAAATACAGTACAATAATGAAGCTTATGCCAATCTTTATTTTTTATTTTTTATGATGGCCAACATTAAGAACCATTGTATTTGGATGACTCATTTAAGAAGGTGTTTGAGATAAATAGATGAACAACATAAACTTAAGATGATGAGTAGATAAAGGATATAGGAAGATCTTCAACATGTAAGTAGACAAGTAGATGCGCGAAGGCGTTTCCGTTTCAGATGTAAGGGTGTTTCCCTGTTTTGCCAATTTCAGGTGCGGCGTATCATCAGATAGTCCATGAATGAATGTTTTGATAAACAAAGAAAATTTGTAGGAAATCCCCTTTTTGCCCTTCACTTATCTAAATATTACCCTAGTGCCCCTTCTTTAATTAATCAAATTTTAAATTACTTATTTTTATTTTTATTTTTTCTAAATTAACAGTTTTATTAATTAATTTCTAGACTTAACAAAATAGATAGGTTGTTACAAATACTAAGATCAAAGAGATCTTATATATTTCAATAAAAGAGATCTTATATTCATAAAATACGACCATGGAAAATTGTACATTTTGCAATCCTACAAGGATGCTTGATATTAAATTATTATTTCTTTAAGAATTATACCAAAATTCCCAACAATGGCCAAGAAAAGACATACTTTGAGAAGTTTTATAAGGATGCTTGAATATTAGTTCTTCAGGCACTATATCACAATGATCTTCACTACCAATTATCAAGAATAATTCATTCTTTAGCAATTCAGTGGGGATGCATTATTTTTAAATTTTTACTGCTACAAGAACTATATCATATATCACATATGATCTTCATAAATAATGACCAAGAAAAATCATTATATGAACAATCCTTCAAGGATGCTTTTATCATTAAATTCCAGAATTTAACAAGATGAACAAAAAAAAATGATAATTATAAAAATCAAAAGAAATTTCTCAATAAAATTTATAAACAAAAATAAATATAATTGATATGAAAAAAAGAGAACAAAAATAGTAAAAAGATTAAGATTAGTACACATATATTGAGAACAAGACGAGGTATTCTTTCATTATAACCTTCAAGAAATTCTTTCCATCATTCGCATAGTAGATAATCATGATAATGTGTTATAAAATTAATTAAAACTATAGAAAAATGTAAAACACTAGAGAATGGGGATAGAGAGAATGAGAGAATAAGAGAGTTTTGTATAATGCTAGTTCTTCAAGGTGTGTCCGTTACAATGTCACATGAGTCTTATTTATAGGACACGATTCTTATAACTTACAAGAACATGAATGACTTAACACAATGAACCATAGAGCCATTTAATCTTTAGAGTTAAGTGAAGGTGCAAACACGAGAAGGAGAGTTGAATTGTGTTTGTCTAAGTTGTATTCTTTTTAATTATTTATTCAAGAACTGGTTCGAGTTCGGTGATTTTAACTAAAACAGAGGCAATATCAATTTGACTTAAGTAATTAGAGGCAACAGTAAAGTGAAAAAGTGTAGAAGTAAAGTGACACAAGCAAACTTATCCTGGTTCACCACCAACTTGGTTACATCCCTTCCCTTAGAAGGATTTAACCACTAATTCAAATGCTTGAATTACATAGCACAAGACCCTACAAGTCAATCTTCTCAAAACTACATGACACCTACAGACTTTTTAAAGCAAACAAATACTTTGACCCTACAAGTTAAGTCTTCTCAACACAACCTGAAAACCACAGATTGCTTGAGGAACACTAAAGCCACTATCGGACTGGGTTACACAAGTTTAGAACATATTGTGTTTTATTTTTACTAAGCAGATTGTTACAATTGATTTATCACACTAAAACACTTAGAAAATATTTCTTTGAGCGAGTGCTTCTCTAGAACTTAAACCTTTGAACTTTGAATACTTAAGAAATTTGAGCTATGAAAAGTTTTTCTGAATTGTATGAATTTTTGAGTTTATGAGTTTGTGTTTTCTTCTTCAGTCTTCAATATCTATTTATAGAATAGATTAGGGTTTCACTTTTGTCCTTGTAAAATCTAGATCAAATCTTTCTTGTGAACAAATTCTGAATGTATCTTCTTGTAAACAAATTATGAGTGTATCTTCTTGTGAATAATTTTAAGTGTTTCTTCTTGTGAATAATTTTGAGTGTATATTCTTGTGAATAATTATGAGTGTATCTTCTTGTGAAAAAAATCTGAGCAGATCTTCTTGTGAGCCAATTTTGAGCATATCTTCTTGTGAACAAATTCTGAGCATATTTTCTCTTGAAAAATATTTTGACCATATTTTCTTGTGAATAATATTATGACCATATCTTCTTATGAACAATATTTTGACCATATCTTCTTGTGAACAATATTTTAACCATATCTTTTTGTGAACCATATTTTGGCCATATCTACTTGTAAACAATTTTTTGACCATATCTTCTTGTGAATAATATTTTGATCATATCTTCTTGTGAGCAATATTTTGGCCATATCTTCTTCTCACCTTGGTCAAATATTTCCTTCAATTATAATTCTGAATCGTATCTAATTTCAGATTGTGTTCAAAAACTTATTCACGCAAGTATTCCTTCATACTCTTGATTGATTGGAGTGGGAATGGATTCAAGCTTGTTCTTGAATATTCATAAATTATGATTCGGCTAAGTCTTTTCTTCAGAATGAATTCTTTCAATCAGAGACGTTGACTTTCCATCAGAGCCATTGACTTTCTAGTTGAAGTGAGATGTTGTGTTTCTTGGATAATAAAAGTGAGAGGCAGAATTGCATGACTTTGTGCAAATCACATTGTTGAATCATCAAAGTCATTGCAACATTAGAGGCTGCATATCAGAGGTAGCATTTTGAGTGTGTTGCAACTTTTGATTAGCGGAATATGAGCTTTGAATGCATGACTTGAACAATCTCTTCAAAGTTAATGATAACTTGATATAAACTCTTTCAGAGGCATGTTGAGTTTGTGGACATCAGAGGCACACAAGGGCTTTAGAGGCATGCTTTAAATTCAGTCTTCAGGTCCAGTTATCAGAGGCAGTCTTCAGACCCAAACTTTAGAGGGAAACATCAGAGGCAGTCTTCGTAACCTTCAGAGATACGTTGCTTTCGGAGGCATATGTTCAGAGGCAGACACATATGCTTTTTTACTCCTCTAATCTCATCCTTTGGTCACTTTCTTTGGTCGTTTCCTCTGATTTTCTTGTTCTAATTGTTGCACACTTAACGAATCCATTAGTCCAAACAAATTGTTCTCATAGAATACCTTTGTTAACATCAAAATCACAAGAGAAAAACCAACTTAGTTTCAACATTAAGGACAATTTATGAAAGGTGGAAAGCAAATAGGCATCCACACATAATTCATAATATTCATAACACATATGAACCTATATGTTTGCTTATGCATTATATGAGAACAATTGTTTAGGGTTGGCACTAACGGCCTATGAATTTTATCAAACCGCACTAAAAAACCTATTTAAAAATGGGCCTAAATAATACTACTCGAGTCTGGCTCTAAATGGGTAGCGGATTTTCAGGCTAGCATGTTGTTTAATTATTTTTAAATTTTTTATTTAAATTTTGTAATGTTAAGTACTTTAATTTTTATTTTTCTTAAATTATTTATGTTTTATATATTCTAACTTTTTTTTAAATACCAGCTAACACAAAATGATTGAAATGATACATAGACTCAAGGCTTTTAAGGTAGAACAACATATGGAAATGTTAACGAAGTAGAATCATGAGTTAATGAAGAAATTAGAAAATGATAGTGAAGAACAAATGCGAGAGAACGAAAATGCTACAAACTCGACATCGATGTTGTCGATCACAAAGTATAAACATCGCAATTTGATACCATACTACGTCTTTTCTTTGACTTCAAAACTTTGGAAGACGATGCAAATGACATATGTAATTATTATAATGACGATTAGATATTATTTTTTATATATTATGTGTTTATTTATGAATTTAAATTACTTTTTGAATTTCTTTTATTTATAAAAAAGTCAATATAATATATAAAATAATAGAACAATAAAATATTAACTAATAATAATTATGTAATTAACGTAGAAAATTAATCAAATATATGAATATCTATAAAAAAAATATTTAACATACTTTGCCACAACTTCTTTCATTATAAATTAATATTATTTTCGATGAGTCACAATATCAAAACTGTATGTTATTTTCAATTTTTAATATGAGACTGTAATTAAGAATGTGATGATGCATCCATCAAAATGATATTAGAGGCGTGTCTTTCGAAACCATTTTCGTGTTGTTGTATTTGACAATTTCGTAAAAAATTTGTTAGAAATTTGTGATGATAGACAATTTTACTTCGTTATTGTATTGTGTATGTAAGGTTATACATAAAAATTATTTAACGTAATTTAATAATGATTAAATTTTTATGGAGAATCTTTTCGAATACATAAGGGAGGTTTTCTCCTGCCAATTATATTTTTATTATATGTAAAATCCATAAATTGAGAACCTAATCACTTATTTTAGGTAACGTTTTACTAGGTCGAACCAAATATTACAAAATAAATGTTTTATTTGGTAATTATCACTAAAATAGATGTTACTTTTTAAATTTATTTATTTATTTATTTATCAATAATTAGACAAGCTTTTAATTGATTTATATGCTTTTTGCAGCCGCTGGTTTTCTTTAAAGTGGTTTTCAAATTCATAGTACCAAAATGAGAATTTCATAATGCATAAGTCAATTCCACGTCTATTAATATATTTAGTCTTTAAATTAATAGTTAAATGATTTTTTTTTGAAAAAAAATTATTTTCGACATTTATATAATTATAATAACTAAGTATTATTTACCAAAAGTCTCAGCAAAATAAATTTTGAATTTTTATTAATGAATGTTGAATATTTTTATGATATAATGTAAAATTTAGTATATTGTTTATAAACAACAAAATGATGTTTTTTTCTAATGAAATGATATTTCTTAAAATACAAAAGTAGATAAATAATTATTTGATTCATAAAAATACTCATTAATTTATCAATTTATATAGAAAATGTACCACAACGCTTCAATTTGTAAATATACTGTAAAAACTCCCTACCAAAATAATAATATTGGGAGTTAAGTATTTAATTTCTTTTTGCAAAATCATTTTTACTTAATAAATAAAATATCTAATATAAATTTAAAATATTTAAAAGTATTAATATTTCAATTAAAGATGAGTTGTTTTATAATAAAAATCTTTACTTGAAATACAAAATTAAAGAGCCATATATTATTAATATTAGAAAATACTAAATTTGCATTTATTTTTTAGTCAAAATTAGAATTAAAAAGCATCACATTAATTGAATCAATTCCAATTAGATAGGTTGACACTTCTAAGGCAACCAATCATCTATATTAAAAAGTTTGTCAATAAAAAAATAAAAGAAATATGGGGCATAAACCAAATCCTCAGTAACCAAGAGATATTTAAATTTAGTAAAAAAAAAAAAAGAAGAAGTAATATTTAAATTTTATTTGGTCAAAAAAATTATTTAAATTTAATGGAAGGAAGGCCAAACCTATTGTAAAATTATGGTCCGATGTAATTTTGGAATGTTCGGTTTTTAATCTCTGGGAGGAATGAACATGAATCAATTATTCTTTTTTTTAGAAAAACATGAATCAAATTTTGTTTTTGGTATAGTGGATGAAATTATAATCGACTAAAAAAATTGTGATAACATTTGATTTAACATATTTCTTTACATTGGTTCTATTTTAATTAATTTAAATTTTTTTATTTACGTCCACTGCTTAACTGATCTAATAAGTATTTTTAACCTTTTATTTCTTACAAATTCTTTAACCTATTTAAATAGTCAAAATTCCAGTTGTGAATGGATACACTGTTAATTGGTATAAATATTTTTAAAAAGGCTAATTGAATATAAGCACTAGTCTTAGGGCTTAGCACAAGATAAATTGTTCAAATATGATATATGAGATATCATAAAAAACTATTGAAATCTAAATTTACCAATAATATTGGTTCCAACACTAACAAAATAAATTGAACAACAAAATGAGTTAGCAACAGAGTAATTTTTTTTTTCTTCTTGATATCATTTATTGTTGTTTCGAGTTTTGAAAGCAGTTTAAAAAAAAATTTATGCCACCGAAAAATTTAGGTCGCTTTCTTTAAGACGTTTCGCGGCACTGCCTAAATTGTGCAAGACTATCAACCACGCCGTCCCCATGACCAAAAACCGGACCGCGCGAAATACATGGAATGATTTACTGGATCAGAAATAAAGTGTTAACTCAGTGTAGGGCATATTAAGTAAAAACGTAAGCATTCATTTTTTTAGAAAATAAATATTAATTTTTTTAATTTTCTTTGTACTAAAAAATAATAATTCACCACCCAGGCCTGGTCGGCGGCACGCGCGCGTGTGTGGTGATTTATTTTACATGCGTTCTTGTCCCTTCACAAAATTGGGGTACCCCTTGGGACACACCCCAAGTGTCATACTTCCACCTTATAAACACTACTAGAATGTGTAATCCCTCCTATGTAGGACTTCTATTTTTTCAATTCACAAACTAGCTCTATGTTACTCATTTCCAACAATCTACTACACCAAAATATAGATTTAATATCACACCTTTAAGAACGTTTTTTTAACTAAAAACGTTGTTGCATTATATTTTAAAAATATACGGAGGTTAAGATATTGCTTTTTTGAAAAGCGTTGTCATAAGTACTAATAGTTATATATAATAAAAAAGCCTCCGACAACCATTTTTTATAAAAGCGCTGTCATATGGTCAAAATATTTACAACATTTTTTCTATAAGTGCTCTTATAGAATCGTATAACGTTTTCATAAAATATTTTAAAGCTCTATATACATCATGTTAAATAACTAACATCATGTGATATGCAGTGTTTAAAGAGTCATATAGCGTTTTCATAGTGTTTTTAAAGCGCTATATCCATCATGATATCTCTCATCCTCTCTAAAAAAACAAAAAAGCAAACCTCGGCAAATAAAAGGTATACGAGGGTGGAAGTCTCTCTACACACTTTAACATCATGTATATCTCTCTTCATGCGACAAATGAGTGTGAAAATTCCTTCCACACATAGAATAAATACATATGGTGAGAGTTAGTCACCTTGACCAAAATAGAATATTACACATACTCCAAACACATAGCCAACCACGTCCCTCTCCATTTTTGGCAAAAGACGATTTTTTCATATCCCCAAAGAGATATGTCCACTGCACTCTATCATAGACTTTGCTAATATCAATTTTAAGGATACATCATCGTTTTTACTTATTGTTTTACATTTTATATTGTAAGATTCATAATTTATTTATAACAAAAATTAAGGTTTAATGTCTAATTATGTCTTATGTTGTTTATTATTTTGTATCTTTACCGTTTTCATTGTCTATTACTTGTAAAATTGTTGTAAGTGTTTGACTTGCAAATTAATCTATGAAAAAATTTCAGATGTTTCCTTAGTGTTAAATGACTATGTGAATGTCTTGACATTGTTGAAATTTTAAAAATAATTTTCTATTGAGTATTTTTGAAAATGGGCAAGATATATCCGCTGTTTAAATTTTGACGAACTTCGAATGACACCAAAAGTTAACCAGGTGTTTTATATATCGACTATAATGAGAATTTGATCTCATTATATTTTTCGAAGCTAAGGAACAAAAATTTCTTCAGATAAAAATTTATTCCCAAAATTTTGTAAAGCTTTAATTTGTAGATTTATTATAAATATTTTAATTTACCGAGAAATTTATCTGTGAACGAAATGCAATATTTTTTTACTATGTAATAAGATTTTGTAAGGACCAAAATGAGTCACTTCAATGTCCCTTTTTGTGTGTTGGCTAGAATCACTTGTGTAAGAAGGATTAGAGGAGAAGTGATGGGTTAGTAAAATATTTTAAAAATATTTTTAGAGACTCAGTTAAAATTATTCGTAGGAGAATATTTTAATCGAATTATAGAGGATTATTATCGACAAATATTTTAAGACGTCACACATTACTGTTAAATTTATCTGTCAATAAGACTGCGACGAGAGTACATATTTTAACTAAAGTAGATCTAGAAGTAAGTAATGTGATGTGATTATGATTAAGTATCATAAAGGATATTGTGACATTTTAGGAATAAATTTATGTGATTAATTTTTGTGGTTAGAAATTTTGGAAATTAATTAAGAAACGAGAAAAAATAAACATTTCCCCCTCCCTATAAAAGCCCTTCATGACCATTATCATCATCATCTTAATATCACTGTCTTTAATTCTTCAAAAACATCTTCTCTTATTTCTCTCTACACTCAAATTCTCTCCTTCATTTTTGAGCAATTTAGAGGTCTCCAATCACAAAACCACCAACTACAAAGTTGTTTTACTACTTGAAAGGATTGCAAAGAGCTAAGGATCACTAGTTGAGGTAGTCATTTCTCCCTCTTTAATTTCTCTCAAACCCGTAAGCATGCATATATAGGGGGAAAAATGATTTTTTATTTTTATTTTTTATGTTTTGAGCTTTAATCTTGCTTTTTTATCACTACTATAGTTGTTATTTATGTTTAGGAAGTTAAAGAAAACATTTTCAACTCTTTTTCTTTCAAAAATAGAAAACCCTAAGTAAGGGAGTAAAATGAAAGTGTGTTTTTTTGTTGCTTTGGTGCTTTGTTAATATTGAAATTAGAGGAGTTAGCAACTTGAATAACAAAAAATGAAACCAAACCTCCAAAATTTTTAGTATTACCAAATGTGGTGTGTCTTAATTTGAAATTTTGATTTTTGCATATGTTTGAGTAACGAGTTGTCTTTAAATAATAAGTTTGAACTGACAATAGAAATTTTATTAGAGGGTTTAAGTTAGTAAAGTAATGTTTTTTTTTAATTAAAATGACAACTAGATGTTAAGGTGTTTAAGGAACAAAGTGATGTATTTCTTAAAAAAAAAATACTCAGTTGTGAGATGAGGATTTTAAAGTAAGTGAGTGATTGACAAAAAAAGAAATTGATTAGTTTTCTTGAGTAATGTAACCTTTTAAGTAAATTTTATAATTTCCTATGTTTATGTAGTTAGCTCCTTGAGTCTCGAAAATGAACCGAGATTGTTGACACCGAGTTAGCTGTGAGGAGAACTCTGAATATTTTATGTTTGTTGGGTTGAAATTTTTAAGGAAAAGCGATAGAAACAAGAAAATTCATGCAAATATTTTTGAATAAATTTTGAAATAAATGGGTAAATGAATTGTTGTGGATTATTTTAATTCAAAAGTATTTGAGTGATAGAAATTTTATGAACTTTAAAGAAGTTAGGAAAAAGTTCTCTTGTGATTTTTAATGATGATATAAATTAAAAATTTGGAGTCGTTTAAAGTTTGAAACCATATGAGTTGTTAACCTTGATTATTTAAGTTGTTTTAAACTAGATTTGGATTTGGAAATTTTTTGAAGGACTTTCATGAGTAAAATGAACTTTAGCCGAGTGGTATATATGTAGAAAGAGAGTTCAAAATTTTGTTTAAAAGTTGGTTTTAAGTTTACTTTGTTATTAAGGTGTTAAAGGTTTTATCCTTGTGTGGTTTTTGTGAAAACAAGGTTTCCACCTTTATAAAATGAACTAAAAAGTTTTAGTCATTGATATTAAATTTTCAATTTTTATGAAGAGGTTTAATTTTGAGAAACACAGTTTCAAACTTTATGACTTTGAGAATAGTTCATATAAAAAAATAAGGGTTCAAACTTTGTATATAAAAAAGGTTTAAAAGAGAAATATTCATTTTATGAACAAACTTTGAATTTTAAGTTTTGAAGTTGAAAGTTTATATACAAAGTATAGTTAATAAAGATTAAGGTTTGAAAAATGTCAAATTGAAAGAATCATTATTTTAAATAGTTAGAATATTGGAACTCTTAGTATTTTAATATTTTTATAAGATTTTTTTGATACAAACCTTCTACTAGTTTTTCAAATATTAAAGTGTTGAAATTTATGTAGTTGATTGATGATTTAATCTAAATTTCAAACCATGTGAGTATGTTTGTCTTTGATTGATTTTGTTAAGAAAATATTTTGTCCTAAGTTATTAAAAACAAATATTTGGGTTGGCTTAGAAACTTTTATTGATTAAGTTAATTGATTGGTTTAAGATACAATGAAATTGAGAGGTATCGTTGAAATCGTCGGATATGTTATACTAACGTAGCGTAAGTTGCTTGTGTAATAAAGCACTGTCGAGGTAAGGGCACTTTCTAACGATATTCTATATGCTTGAATGCAAAGTCTGTATGTATACTTGTTATATGTGCTCGTGGTGAATAAATGTGCACAAGATTGTTTATGTATTTGATGTGATGACGTATTCATAAATGATAACATATGTATTATGAATTTTATGGATCAGAATATATCTTAAGTATGCTTTGTGAAAAAGTATTAAAACTTTATTAATGTTTAATGAGTATTGAAAATGAGTCTTTTAATAGCTGCATTTACATAATGATTGATGTGAGAAAGTCAGAGTATGCTCATGCATTTCATAGTTAGTGGTGACGGTTATGGGCCATGGAGTGGTTTCATGAGTTGATTGGTTCATCTTACCCTTACGGGGATTTTTTAGTCTTGTTGGTATGTGATAGACTGCACTCTGGTAAATCATGTTGATCAGAGATAGGTGACACCTCAATAATTAGTATTAGTCTGTGAGAGACAGTATGTTTATGTGAGATACGCGGCGGCAAAGTTTCCGATAGCGAATTACTTGACTCGATGGATGGAGGGCCCTCCAACTCAAGCACGAAATAAATGTTGAGTCAACAATCATCGAGAGGGGCACCGCCAAGCGAGATCGAGACCAGCACCTTGTATATATAGGTTGGGGAAAAGCCCCTTGTATAGGGTTCCGTTCCAAACCAGCGCTTCTTTTAATATCCCAACCATCCAGAAAGTAGGGGCTTCAAAGCTTGACTAACAAGCGAGAAAGTTGACTTTGAGAAAGTTCGTCCCTCCCTCGAGGAGGGTGTGGAAATTTCAGAATCATGTGTACTGACATATAAACATTGCATTAGGGTGTTTTGTCACACGAGTCATATTTGTTATATGATGATATTTATATGCATGCTTGTTTATCAATTGATGTCATGTCATGTCATGTTATGTTTTCGTGTTTTATATTTTCGTATATATGTTGTTTTTAGATCGTGACCCTCTACTATTATTGTGGACCGAGCTTACGTCACAGGTTCTTAGAGTTTTGAGTCATGTGAGAATTGCAACGACGTCGAAGACGTGACAATGTTGTTGTCAGCTTAGGCTTTTATTTATTCTCTTTTCCTTATTGCAATGTTGTTGTCGCGATGGAATTTATGTATCTAAAACAATTGTGAATTTTTTTGAGTCAATGTGAATTGTTCTGTTGTAAGTAAGTCAATTGTGTCGAAACTATTTTATATAATGCAACAATGATTCTAATCGTCATTTTTGAAAGTATGATTATGAATATTTTATCAAGTGTTTAGTTGTTTTAAAAAAAATTGCACTCTCACTATTAAAAATCGGAGTGTTACACATATAGTAGTGTATAGTTTCCATGGCAATCATAGAATTATCTAGTATAAATCTATTCTCAACAGAAGCGAATTGCTCATGAGAAATGAACCTTATAAGCAGAGGTTTTAAGCAGTTGGCTAGGACTTTTGCAACAATCTTCTAAATCACGTTTCAAATTTCATAGATGTAGGGTTGGCCACCTTCATTATGAGAACAATGTTTGTATCATAAATCATTTCTCCATAACCCTATGAGAGCATTGTGATATGATTTGTTTTCATCCTTGTTGAAGCCACAATCTGGAAGAATTTTGTGTTAGAGTCTACATCTTTTAGTCAAGTCAATGTGTCAATTCCATATTGTATTACTAAACCTTAATTGAATTATTGAATGATATAAATTACGACGATTTCTATATAAAAAAAAACACTAACAACTAATAAAAACAAAAATTATACATAAAAAGAAATTTTAAAGTGTTATCGCAAAATTCCTTTAAATATATATATAGTTTATCTCAATAAATATATTGACCCTTATTTTATTTTATATAAATATATTGACCCTTATTTTATATATATACCTTTTTTTCTAAGAATTTAACTCATATACAGGGTCGTATACATTTTTTTTTTTACACTGTTAGTCAAGTAAAATCTTTAGATATATTTGAGTTTTACCATAATTAAATCATGACCAAGATATACTGAGAGTGTAAAACTTTTGATATTGCATGCAATTAAACTCTTTTAAAATTTAATATATACTAAGTTAATATATATTGACCTAAACAAAGTGATTATATATTTTAAATAACATATATATAACTTTACCATTTTAATTAAATATTGACTTTCCTTTTTAAAAATATATCTAATTGTAAACTAGGCAATAGCCCCAACCTTGCTTATTTCCATACCACGTCATAGAAAAAAATATATCATTTTGAATTATTATTTGACCACTTCCAGATGCATTTCATATAGACAACTGTTTTGTTAATGTTATTAATAAATACAAATTTATATTGTAAATTTTTTTTTGATAATTGGGAAAAATAAATCTTTACAATAAATAGTACCAATGGTTTAATTATTATTTTTGGGCAGATCTTACCCATTGTTTTATCCAAACTTTTTGTTGATAGGTTTTCAAAGTCAGTGGTTTTCACTAACAATGGTTTTAAATGCATTTTGCCAAAATGCTAATATTGGATGTTAAATATTTAATTCACATACATGCACCAGAATTTTTAGATATAAATATAAGTTTAATTAAAGATACTTAAATGAATCATTATTATTCAGTTAAAGAATAGTTTTTATAATAAAAATATTCACGTTAAAATATAATAAATTAGGCTGCATTAAATTTTGATTTAATTAAACATATATTTTATATGTACTCCCTTCGTCCTACAATTAAGGATAAATTTGCAAAAAAGATATTTATAAAATGAACTATTCTTTCAAATTTTTACGTAATATTAATTATTTTTTTCAACTGTGCACTTTAATTAATATACACTATATATATTACTCAATTCACTACTTTGTATTAATGGTAATATGAATATATCAATGACTCATAAGGGTGTTTTAATAAAAGAGTTACCATGTCTCTTTCATTTAAACATATTTTTTTAATATGTCAATTATTATGAAACGACTCACTCATTGCGAAACAAATGAAATATTTTGTTAATATTTAATAAATTTAGTTTTTACACCATATTAAAAGTTTTATATAATCAACAAATCACAATCATATATATTCATCACTATATAAATAGTTACGATTAAATTTATACATTTTAAATGTTCTAAAAATTATGATCAATTGACATAGTAAAAGTCTTTAATGTGTATATAAATGAAATTCATATCTTATTAGGTTTAATGTTTATTTTTTGTTTTTGAATGGTTATTATGTTTAATATTGAATAAAAGATAAACATTAATAATCTAAATAAATTTTTTAAAAGTAAAAGTAAATTTTACGTTTTTTTTGAAAATAAATTTTATGTTAAAGATAACAAATATTAACTTTTAGTGCAAAAAAAAAATAGAATTTATTGTATGCACCGATAATGTCAAACGTTTTACCAATGTTTAATCTGATTTTTATGGTGGTATTTTTTTATAATATTATTTTCTTCAAATACATATAAAATTATCTACATAATGACATATAATTGAATGTCCAAGAAACCTTTTTATATTGCTAGTTCATTTTCGTAAAGTAAAATATATTGTCGGTACATAGTTATTAAATTCATAAAAAAATATGCATGGCTGATTTTGTAATTAGAAATTATACAAAAATATTATTTTAATTACAGTATTTATGACTCAAATATATCACATAATATTTAATCAGTATATTTTTAATAAAAAATTATGCAGAATTGCCAAGGAATATTTCATGAGTCTATTTTAGAATTAAAATATAAAATAATATTCATTTGAAGGAAAGTGTTTATTACAATTAATAACAATATTATACTATTGTTATCATCATTTTTAATGACGAAATATATATAAATATAATATTTAATATTTAAATACTTTTTAATTAATATAGTTACAATATATATATATATATATATATTTTTTTTTTACAATATCTAAAATTAGAAAATCATTAATTAAATTAAATTAATTACTTTAAAATATCAGCAGTATTGGGCCGTGTAGGAATTGTTAATAGCCCATTGGCATGGCCCAATATGTTATTTACTGCAGTTCAGTAAATTTCATGAATAATTTTTACATATACATATATATATATATATATATATATATATATATAATATTGACATTCTAAAACGTTTTATATTTACAGAAACAATGTATCATAATTAAACTAGAAAAAGTTATGTTCTGATCCCCATCATCCTTCAATAATATTAAGTGAATTCACATGACTTTTTTTTTATTTCCAATTAAAGTTTTATATAGTAAAAAGATAAATTTTTATATTTTAAATATATGTTAAAAGCTTGGGGGACCCAACTTTATTATTTTTCAAATTTTAAATTAAAAGTGCATTTGCTCCATTTCGCGCCATTACATCACATACCGTTGCATATCACATCTTCATATGAGCATTCACAACTAAATATTATTTAACGGTCATTTCATTTCGAGTAGTTGTTGTTCTTAATGAATGATTTCATTTCGAGTAGTTGTTGTTCTTAATGAATGCAAAATTTATCAAATCATAATAAAATCTTATGTGCGATCTACTATATTATACGATATAATTTCAATTTAATTTCTAAAAAATATAATTTTTACATAGAACTTTAATTGATTATGACAAAATATTATATTTATTTTTGAAAAAGTGATAAATTTGTAATTATTTATAGTAAAATAATATTAAAATAATTCAAAGGAGCATCATTTACTTACTTCACACATATCATCAAACGACTCAAAATATATCATAATATTAAAGATTTAATTGACAAAAAAAGTCAAATATAATTTTTTTATAAGATTAATCAATCATAATCAAATATTCAGTCATATCGTTTTCAGCTCATTTTTAAAAATTTAGTTAAAATTGTCTAGGAAAAAAAAGTTATAAAAGATACTGAAATCTTCCATACAAGGAACACATTGTGGAACCAGCCCATTCTTGGCAAAATGTCATGAATGACAACTTTCCACAAAAAATTATTTTCCTTAAGACAATTCGAATTGAATATCGTACTTGTTCAATTTCGGAATAGTGCTTAATCACAATTAAAAAAAGATAAAATATTAGGATAATTACAAATCAAATAAAATAAGAGATACATTCTGAACAAATATTCTCCTCATTATACCTCTACTTTTGTTGATATTTGAAAGACACTTTTGAGTAACACATGTAAGATAATTGTTTGCACCTAAAAAAAAAGGGAAAATTTTCCCTTTATAAATTCTCAAGCTCACTTTAAAGAGTGGTTTTTCTTGAGAGGTATAGTCAATCAAAAATCAAGACAAGAGAAAATGGAGTGTGAGAGATCTAATATATTTGTTTTGATTGTTGACAATGATGATGTTTCTTTGGATATTCTTGCAAATATTCTCATCGCATGGCAATATAGAGGTAAGTATCTCTTTTTATTTAAGCAAAATTGCATACTTGTCGTATTTTGTTTCTTTGGATTTTATGGATTTTGACCCATTTCAAATATATCAAAAATGGGTTCAAAAAACCATGAATATTAATCCATATATATTGTTCGATTCCATATGTATGGGTAGAAAATCAAAGTGATTCAATATGGATGGTTATTGTGTAAATGTGGTTATTTTAATTTAATGTGTTTTTTGTGAAAAAAAAAATTCAATGGTTTTTTTATGTATGTGATTATGATGATGGTGAATATTTGTACAAATATCATGTGAATATGTGAATAAAGGTAAGATTTTATGTTTGATCCCCATGTATGTGTTCATCCAACTTGATTCCTTTTAATTTAAATATAGATGTTACAAGATTTTCATGGTTTTGTTGTTTTTTAGAGAAGAAAAATTAAGTGAAAAAAAAAATATGTTTGATGGAAATTTATATAAATCATTCATGTATATTTTTATTTTACATATTTTTTTTAATTTTAATTCTCTAAATTTTGACTTGATCTTTAGATTTTCTCAATAACAAGAGATGTAATTTTTTAAAATCAAAATATATTAGACGTAAATACAAAATTCACACAACATTACCCACTATACTCAAAAGGAAAACTTGAAAAATTTGAAATCTTAAATTTAAAAGAAACAATTTCAACACATATATAGCGCGCCAGAAAACAATAATATAAATATTGTATAGATAATTTGCGCGCCAATTGTTTGCATCTCTCTTTTTGAACATCAAATATTAATGCATCAATTATTAATGGGGGTGGGAGCAGATAACACTCCGAATTTGCAATACTTATACTACTCATTTCACCACTCCTAAAATTTGCATTTATTATGTTTTTACGATGAAATTGCATTTATTGTATAAATTAAAATAAAATTTTGAAATTTATTTATTTATTTATTGTAATTATATATTCAAATTTTTAATTTATTTCTATTATATCATTAATGTCTGTTTGTGTTGTTTAGTTGAAGTGGTGGTAATTATTCTGTTATATTTTTATAATAATGTTTTTGTCATTAAATTTAGTAATGAATAAAAATAAATTTGATATATTTTCTTTCTTAATTTATGTGACGGCTACCATTTGAGTTTTTATTTATTATATATATATACTAAAAAAATTGTCTTCTTATTTTATATAAATAAAATTTGACATATGCAATTTCTTTAAACCAAACAACAATAAGGGAGTTACTATTGGTTCAACTACCTTATCATCAATGATTCTTAAATGCTTATTTTGCCTCAAATTCTCGATTTTTTTTTTATTATTATAAGGTTAATTTTGAGTTAAAAGAAATACGATATTTTTTAGAGAAAAGTTTACGAATATATATTATTTTTGAGGAATATGAATATAATTCTTGGATATCAACTTATTGAGGTATTTATAAAAAATAATTTATTTGTCATTTTGGTTCTCAAGATTTTTGAATGTTTTTATTTCTCTATTTCTTACGACTTTGAAGATAATTTGTTCTCCTTAGTTAGAGCCTAATATTTGTCTTAAAATTGAGTAAAGAAAAAAAAAGATTTGCAATAAACTATCTAATGCTCTTATATATCAATCGTTCTTACTTTTACAATTTTTTTTTTAAATTTTTGGTTTTTAAGAGAAACTAATCTTATGAATCTAAATTTTGATCAAGAAACAGCATTTCAAATTCAAATTTTCACAAAATCAAACTCTTAATTGAAACACAAGAATTATGTTTAACAACACTTTGTATTATTCCGTACTGTACACCTTTCACCTATCTCATGTCTAATTAGACATTTAGAGCTTGACTCGATAACAATATATCTTTTAAAATTTAAGTTGGACTTAATCTAATCTCTGTAAAATCAATTTGTAAAGTTAGAAGTACCTACAATTTATAAACAAATTGTCTGACTATTTTATCTCACGTGAAACTTTTAACATTGATATTGACATTTTACAAATTATTTAATCATACTTATATATTTCTCTTTGGTTTATAATTTCAGTTATCACTGCCAAAACTGCTCCTGATGCTATGCAACATCTTCGAGACTTTGATGGCCTTTTCGATCTCATAATTACAGAGGTTCATTTACCAGGAATTAGTGGAATTGCATTTCAAAAACATGTTAAAGATGATTATCAAATTCCTGTAATAGGTAAGTGTCAATATTCTTAGACATTATCATTTGCGAATGTGTTAAACATTTTGGAGGCTATGTATTAATTTTAAAAATTAAACTTTTAATAAATAAAAGATACAATTTTAATAAAAATTTAAAAACTATATTGAGCTTGATGATTTAGTTACATTTATCTATAAAAAAACACATAGGATGAAATAATGTTAATCTTGTAATTATTTTATTCTTTCTTTATCGCGATTTATATTATATTTTATCTCTATTTTATTTTACACTCTTCCCTATTCTTTTTTTATTGGTATATCTTTGATTTTTTATTTCATTTTTAATACTCTATATATTATGCATTCAACATACTTTTTCTCACTAAAGCTCATAATTATTTGAACTCAACCTCTTAACATAAATTGGACCCTGATAATTAAGAGTTAAATAAGAAGTTTAGTTAAGTTTGATTAAAAATTGTTTAATCCAAGAATCAAACATGGTACTCTTGATCAATTTTATTTTTATTTTTATTTTATGCATTGTTTAAAATTTATGTAAGGTAAGATATGTAAATTATAATATTTGATTATTTTTGTATTGTTTGATACAGTGATGTCTAATGATAGAAGAGAGAGTGTAATCTGCAAGAGCTATGAATATGGAGCAGCACATTATATTATGAAACCATTTTGTGCTGAGGATTTCAAAGACATTTGGAAAATTGCTATGGATGCAAAGAAAGAGAAACTATTCATTGAAAATGAATTAATAGTATATGATCAAGAAGGAGAATCGTCTGGTGGTGATGATGATGTTAACTCACTCAACACATTGAATGAGCCTAAGATTAAAAAGAAATATTGCAAGAGAAAGAATGATGAATACCAAGATGGAGATTTTCATGTTGTCAAAAAGCCTAAGCTTGTTTGGACAACTTATCTTCACAATCTTTTTCTTCTTGCTATCAAGCAAATTGGATTGGACAGTAAGTTTTCTTTTTAAAATCTTTTAAATTTAAGTGATTATATATATATATATATATATATATATATATATATATATTTATTAAGTTATGTCTACTGTATGGACAATATTTGAAGTCAAACTAGTATTATAAAATTATTTAAATGAATTTGACACTAATTTATTTATAGGCCTTAGAAAATACACTAATCACAATTTCATTACACATAACACACTTAATTTTGCTAATGTTTCACGTCACGTGTATGAATCGTCTAGAACTGTTTTATGGTGTAATGTTAGGACAATTTGATTTAGAAAGAGAAATTTTATCTCTTTAAATATAATTATTCTTATATATGTTTGATATATGTTACACATTAAGGAACATAAGATTAAGGCTAAGAATGAACAAATACATTACTACAATGAAAAACTTTGATTACCTTTAAGAACTATGTTTTTATTAAAATGAAAAGAATTATTTTTATTATTATATATAAGACAAAAATATTTTACATATTATTCACAATTTACTCTTAATACACACTTTGCATATGTTTCAAACATTTGATCCCCTCACATTAAGTTTGTGGCTCTTCCATTATTTAAATATAGCTAACTAAATTAATTAATGTGTTTTCTTATGCTTAATATCTTTAATTTCACTCATTCAGAGGCTGTGCCAAAGAAAATTCTGGAGGTGATGAATATTCCAAACTTGACAAGAGAAAATGTAGCAAGTCACTTACAGGTTTTTCTTTTAAATTTACTTTATTTATGTCTTTAATATCGGTTGAATATCTTAAAACTATTAATATTTTATTATATGAAGAAAAATATTAATTTAAAATTACACCATATAGGTTATAAATTACGGTATGCAATCTAAATTGCAGCCGCATCAGTTAAATTTGTCAGCATTTTACTACAGTGTAGTAGTTTGTAGCATGATTTTAAATTGCGGTTGTGGTTATGCTGCAAACATTTACATTGCAGGAAGATGCAAATAAATGCATCTGATGTGGCCTAAATTGCAACTGCAAGGCCGGACATCAAAATTCGTCATATTGCAGTCACAGTTTCTGTTGTAGACTGCAATTTAAAACCTTAGTTTGTAACGTAACTGCAACCACAATTGCGGTAATTCAAACCAAATTTAATTTATATTTCTTCATTTTTGTAGAAATATCGCATATTTCTGAGAGATGTAGCTGAGAAAGGAATGATTGGAGGAATATCTCATAGAGCATTAAGGTCAAGATTTGCTTCATGTCTTCCAGTTTCAGTGATCAAAGAAATCCAAGCAATAAGAACAAACAAACTTCGTGCACCAACTCGTCAATATTTGCAAAAACTATCATACCAAAATGGTGATGATAACAATGTTCTTCAACAATTCAACCAAGTTTCAAGCAACAACAATGCTCAATTCTCTTTTTTACAAAAAGGGTTGACTCTTGAAGATTTGGATCAAGTCAGAATTGGTAAATCAAGCTTTGAAAACAATGATGGTGTTATTCAACAAAACAAGTTTGGAATAAGCTCTTCTTCAATTCCAACTTTTCATCAAGCAAAAAATTCATACAGTGATGGTGCTAATGGATTTCATGGATTGATGAATTCTTCTTCAAGTTTGTTAACAAGGGGTTTGAATAATTATGGTTTAAGAAATTGGAACATGACATCATTGAACAACAACTCTAATAATGTTCTGTCTCAGAAAAATAACATTTTTGTTCCAATGAGTAATGCCCCTTTTGGAGTTCAACTCAATAATGGATCTGAAATGGTTGCTACAATTAACAATAATGGGTTTGGTTTCAATGTTGGAGCAAATAATGAAAATGTGAATGTTGGTGGAAGCTTTGGTTTGCTTCAAGGAGGGTTTGGTTTGGATTCTGTTTCTGTTTCTGATGTTAGTGGTGGGAGTGGAAGTGAGGTTCCAACAAAATTTGTGAATGCTGAAAATGTTGCTATGCAGAAAATGAATGGAAATGTTGTGGAAAATGTGAATCAAAATAATGGTGCTGCTAATTTAATCAGTGAGAATGAGTTCAAGCAAATGGAAATTAATGTTGCTGATTTCTTGATGGCTGATGATAATCTGAATCTTCTTAATGAGGTATATATTTTTTTCTTGTATTAATATTGATGATTTTTTATTTAGTTTTGTTTACTGATTTATATATTTTTTGTCTTGAATCAGATGGATGTGAACCGTGTTGATGCAACTGGAATATTGAATGCTGACTTTAATTTCTTTCAAGATGAGCAACCCTCTGAGCAGGTAATGTTTACCTTTGCACACTATTTTGAATTTGGATGTTCTTAATTATTGTGTGACCATCCAATCTTAATTAGATGGTCTTAATTTTAAATAGTTTTTAAATTTTTAAAATAAAAAATTATCAAATTGAATATTTAAACCGCCCGATCTCGATGAGACGGTCACATAGTCACTGATTAAGATCAAACGAGTATTTCAGTGGACCATCACTACATGTAGTATATGGCGGATCAGTATTTAAAAATCATTTAAAACTTTAAGAATGATTGACATCAGTTCTAAGAAGTAGAAGTTCACAATCCTCTTTATTTTATGGTTGAAACGGTGACGTGATTGATGTTTTTTTTGACGTGTTGAGTTTTGAAGATAATATATTTATTTTTCTTTGTTTTTTTTACAAACGAACGTCAATTAAATCATCGTTAAAATAAAAAGGATCATTAACTTTTATTTTTAGGAGACAACTATATTATTTTTAAAATTTTGAATAATTTTTAAAAACTAGTCAACCATAGATCACCCATCAAAGTGGTCTCCAGTTAAGTTGTCTGCCTATATCATAATTTTTTTCCCATTTTATAACAAAATATTTGATTCAAAGTTTCTCTCTTAAGCAGATATATAAAAGTGGTGATGCTAATTTTCCTTCAGCAATGAGCTCTGACAAAAAGGCTAATGAGGCAAGTTAAAATGATATAGTAATTATTATAAATATTTTATTAAGTGCAATATGAATTAATCTAGTGGTTGATATCTCAATAATTATATTATTAATAAAAACTCGGTCTCTATAGATCCGTTAAGTCTAGTTCAATCAGTTAATGCTTAATTTTTTTTTTAGTTAGCTTTTAAAGAACCAATAGAATGTTTATTTTATTCAAAATAAATTAATTTATGACTAAGTTTGTTTCACCAACCTAACTCATCTATGTGATATCTTCTATAGTTGCGAGGAAATGAAGGATTTTTTAATGAGGAACCATATAATAGGTCCATGGGGGACAAAGCTTATTCAGCAACTACCTCAACCATTGGAACTCAGGCAAGTAAACTTGTAATAAACATTGATATAAATTTGACCTTTACTATGTGTGAATCGTCTAATTAAGATGGGATAATTTTAATTTTAAGTTCAAAATTTTGATTTAAAAAAATTAAAATTAAAATTATTCGAAGACTGTTTGACTACATAAAATTCAAATTTAATAAACTATTTTTTTTTAATTCAAAACATGTTTTTTTATTCATATGAACTTTGGACATTTTTCTAATGAGGTTATTTACCTAATTTTAATGTAGGAATTGGATGTGGATCTAATTGAAGCCCTCTTTGGTACTAAGGAAAACTAGAGGTATTGAGAAGGCTGCTTTGCAAGGATCATATGTTTTGATGATGCATGTATCATAGATTGTTGTGACATATATACCCGTTACAATTACATAAACTTTACACACATGTATATAGTGTGAATTGCGTATTGTTTATAGAGTTTAAGTGTTATGTACTGTCAGTATAAAAAGTTTTACATTGTCATTATATCACAACCATTTATGAAATATGACTTTAAAGATAATTATGACAAAAGTCATACATCTCTAATGATCTAACAATTGTGATTGAATGACAGTGTAAGAACACTTTATACTGGCAGGGTATATGAATTATATCCTTGTTTATAAACATGGTTGGATGTTTAAAGATCTTTTTTTAAAATAAATGTTTAAGGACCTACCATTGCGTATATAATTATTATTATTACTATTGCAAGACATTTCGGATGTGAAACATTCAATAGTAAAGAATGAATTGCAATGAATCACTCAAGTCTCCATATATTTTTTTTTAAAACAAAAATTATTATTATTACTATTGATGAGTTTATGTGTAAGTAGTTAGTCTCTAATCGATTATGAATAGATTAAGTGTCGAATATATAAGCGATGTGACTAATATGCCAAATATTTTAAGGTTTTGGATGAATTAGATATGGTGGGAGTCTTTTGTAATACTGAAACATTTGACTTATAGTTGATCTCACACTCTAGACTCCTCAATATGTGGTATAAGAGTCTCAATTTTACTTGATAAGCGAGTGAGAGTAAATACTAGTGTATTAGACCTGATATCCCTAGATTTCCCACCAATTATATTGATAATTTTTATTGTAGATATAACTTGCACTTTTTTTAGAGTATAAGTTAAAATTTAGACCAATCGACTCTCCTACAAAATCGATTTAAAGTGAAGGATATTTCATACTTAATTATAAATACTTTTTCAAGACATTTCGGATGTGAAACATTCAATAGTAAAGAATGAATTGCAATGAATCACTCAAGTCTCCATATATTTTTTTTTAAAACAAAAATTTACTAATAGAAAATATAAAAAAATACTCCAACTCATAGTATAAGGGTCGTCGGGATAACATAAAAAAAAAAATAAAAAAACAAAGTATAACAACCACATTAAATTACATTGTAATCAGAACAAAAAATTGTTCAACTAATCGTAATAGGTATACACAACAAGAAGTCAAAGTATATAATACATTTTTCTTTTACAAAATCAAATTGGGGTTTACAATAAGAAGTCAAAGTATGCTTCTAAAGAGTTTTAACAAAATTAAACCTTCTTCCAAAAAGACAACATCCTATTTCATATCAAATTTTATCATATATGTGGGAATTTTAAATTTACGGAAACTTTTCACTAGATATAGAAATGTAGGCGAGTTGAAATTCCCATCTTAGATATTATGAGAAAATTAGTTAAGAAAATTATATCATATAATTATTTGAAAATTTTCCTCTTCGTTTTTTATTTCATTGTGGAAATCTCTTTAATGACCCTTTAAATTATTCAAATAGGATTTTACCATCATGATCATAAAAATTATAGTGCTTTAGATACATTTTAAAATATTAATTTGCAAATACTTTGAAGTTTTTATAAAAAATATTTAACTCTTTCAATACTAAATAAAAACTCTAGAATCATTTCATATTATTTGTATTATATTGTTTATATATTCGATTAATTAATGAGTGTAATATTATATTAATAATAACATTTTCTTGAACAAAAAATATTTAATCTTCATTCCATTACACATTTTATCAACAATAACAATAGTTTTCTAAATTCAGATTTTCTATATTTTTTAATAATTTAATAAATATTTTACTAGTTCCCTCCAACTTTTAAAATTACTCTTAAATTTGAAGTTTGAGTTCTTATTGCATTTGCAAATATACATTACTCATTCGTCAACTTTCTCAACTTGTTAATAACAATGTTTAATGTTTAATATTAAAACATTTCACATTATCTATTAAAAAACTTCAATGGTTTGACAAGAGAAAATTTGCCATTGACTAGTGAAAAATTACTCTATGCAAACACGTAGCATTTATAAACTTATTTTGAGTGGTTTATATAGAGAATCTGTCCTCTAAATGAACTTACCTTTTGATTTTGATTCATATTCTCCACTCATTATTATTATTCTTTTTTATGAATGGAAATTAATTAAATTACGAAATCAAACGAGTTAGATAGATACCCCATACATTATCTGCAATAATAATGCTTAATTTAGGAAACAAAAAATGAACTAAAATTCACTCAAAAGATTGAGCAGAGTGACCCTGTTAGCTCACAATTTGCAATCTTGATGTCTAACCTTAAAGCCTAAAGTTCAACCCACACCGCAAAACAAGAACCAATTCTAATGTAAAAACTTTTGACGAATTTACCATCTGTATCACAAAGAAGTCCACTACATGTAAAACTACCAGAAGAATCCCTAAAGGAACCATCCACATTTACTTTGAACCAACCTTAGGAGATTTGTGCCATGCAATAGCTACTTCCTAATTAGTTAAGGATTGTTGAGGTTTCTGTTGAAGAAGAACTTTATCAGTGGATTGAGCTTGATTGAGAATCTACAAAAATGAAGTTTTTTCTAAGGAGGAAGATCAAGAAAAAACTAGGCTATTGTGTTCCTTCCAAATCTTGTACACAGCCACACCAAAGAAAGAACTCCAATAAGATTGAACTTGACCAATGTCATTGGTAGAAAAATTCCAATCTAATCAGTTATATATACTATGGCTAAACAACTTACCCCAGCGATCCAATTTAATTAGATCATTCCAAAATTCCGAATCATCATCACAATTTCTTAACATATGCATAATGGTTTTTGGGAA
The DNA here is from genome assembly GCA_037974295.1 of Cicer cuneatum. Lineage (NCBI taxonomy): Eukaryota > Viridiplantae > Streptophyta > Magnoliopsida > Fabales > Fabaceae > Cicer > Cicer cuneatum. Next base: position 26,373,158 of record JBBPBO010000002.1, on the reverse strand, counting down.
TTTGCGACAACAAGGACAAAGAGTATCTGTGCAAATCCCTGTAGAATATCTTTCATCATTTGTAAGGAGTTTATTATGAGTCTACTTCCAAAGAAAAGCTCTATAACGATTAAGACCATTCCAACTCCAAAGATTCTCAAATATAGGGTTATGATTAGAAGTGGTATTTTTTCGAGAATAGAGAAGCTCGTAAGCACTTTTTAAAGTAAAATGACCATCTATAGTAAGATTCCAACAAGGAAAATCACGTCTTCCTAGAGCAGGGGGTTTAGTAGAAGCAATTTTGTCACAAATCTCCCTTGGCACATACATTTGAATCCTGTCCCATTTTCATCTACCTTCTGAAGCATAATTAAATACTGAAAAATCATATTCCCAATAGGAATAGCCCCGGCTAAATGTACTTGAAGGTTATTAAAGCCTCTAATTCAATGGTCCTTCTAAAATCTTGTATCATGACCATCTTGAATTACCTAGTGATATTTTCCTTGACATCTTCCCTAACATTTACCATAGCCTTCCAAGTAGAGGAAAAGACATAATGGAAATTCACAAAAGGGATATTGGAAGAACCACAAGCATATTTGGCTCTAATAATCTTAACCTACAACTTATATGGATAGGTCATAAGATATCAAGCTAATTTCATCATGTAGGCCTGATTTAGCATCCTCCAAATTTTGAAATCCAACCCTCCCTTAGATTTAAGACGACAAATTTTTCCCAAGAGACAATATGCACTTTATGTTGATTCATAGTAGTTCCCCAAATGAAATCTCTACACATTTTTTCTGCTTCATCACAGACAACCATAGGAATTTGGTGTGATTGAATAACATATTCAAGAATATTGGAGAGCGAAGCCTGAGCTAAGGTTACCCTTAAAGAAAGAGTTGATGTCTTCCAACATGTAAGCTTCTTTCTCATTTTATCCAAGATAAAGCGGAAATAATTCTCTGTAGCTCGTTGGTGAAGCATTGGTGCTCCAAGGTAAATACCAAGATCATTTGTGGCTTTTATACCCAATCTTTGACTCGAGAAATAAGCTATTTCAAGAGACACGTTGTTTAAGAAAAAACCTAGGACTTGTGCAGATTGACTTGTCGGTTGGATCTAGAACAAAACTTATCACAGATTGATTTGATCCGTAAAATTTGAGACAAAGAAGCTTCAGCCATGAAGATTATATCATCGGTAAAGCAAATATGGGAGAGCTTAAGGCCATTACCCCGTCCAAATTTGAAAGGGATCCAATCTCCTACTTCAACAACATTCATAATAATATGACTAAGTCTTTCCATGCACATAACAAAGAGGTAGGGTGATAATGCCCCTTGACGAATACTTCTAGAAGCACCAATAGTATTAATCGTTGATACATTCGAATTATAAGACAGAGAAAGGTTGAAGAGGTATATTGTAATATAAGATTTTTCAAGATATCAGGGATCCCAAGATGATTAAGAGATGTCATTATAAAATTCCATTCTAGGCGATCATAAGCCTTTTCAATATCCAACTTAATGACCATAAAACCTTCCGTGGAGGTTTTTGAAAGAGTGTATGGTTTCCTGCAAAATAAGAATATTGACAATAGTATTGCGACAAGGGACAAAACTACTTTGTGTTTCTGAAATCACATAAGGCGTTATGTGTCGCAATCTTTGAGATATGACCTTAGTGTCCACTTTATAAATCACATTACATAAAGAAATGGGTTTGAATTGGGAGACTTTAGTAGGTTCATCAACTTTTAGAATCGAAGTAATAAGTGTCTAGTTCACTTCATGAATACACTGACGATCTATAAAACAACAAGAGAGGAAATCAACCAAAGAATGATTGATATTGTTCCATTGGTTTTTACAGAACAGAGGGTGGTAACCATCGGGCCCATGAGATTTGGGATTTTTCATACTAAATAATGTCTTTCAAATCTCCTCCATATAGATACCATCATACTTAACATAGTTTGATCAACGTCTAAAATTTATGGAAAAGAACAATTAGTGTTGAGATTTGGATTAACATTACCATTGGAAGTATAAAGACTTTGGTAAAAATTAGAAATAATATTTTCTCATACACCTAACTATCATTGTCATTCTGCATGACAATGATACAATTATGACATCTCTTAGCTAGAGTGGTTTGGTGAAAGAATCTAGAGTTCTTGTCTGGTATAGAAATCCAATTAATTTTGACTTGATGAAACCAATAAGCTTCCTCCTGAGTAATAATTTGATTATATTCAGTTCACAGTTGGTTTCGAAGAGCGATAAGCCTTTCATTGTTTTCCATCATTAATTTGTTTCCTAAAATGTTTTTATTCCAAATTTTAAGATTATATGTAAATCTATGGACATTTTGGACCCCAAATGTCAAAAGAAACCAAGAATACTTCACCTAATTCTTAAAGTCCAGGTGATCAAGCCAAGGGCTAAAAAACTTAAAATAGTTCCTATTAGATGGACAATTGGATGAGTCATACGTAACCATAACCCACAATGGTCTGATTCATTAATAGGAAGGCATGCTACTTTGCATGATCCTAATAGTTTCCAAAAAATTGAAACTCACTTTATTTCCCATCACCTTTGTTATCTAAGTATCTTTCCATTGTGTAGATCAGGAGTTCTGTTCTTCATCTTGAAGATAAACTTCAAGACTTATTGTGATCATAAACCGCAACAGGCTTTGGATGAATCATTTTTAGTGTAATTGTGGTCTTTTTTGTTTGTTTTTTAATGAAGCGTTGGTAAATGAAATGAATTTGATACAAAATGTGACATTTGAGATATTTTCATATGCGAAAAAAGTCACACATTATTAGTGTTTTGATTATAACCTGAACTCAGTGTTTGAATGAGATATTCTTTGAGGCGATTGAAAACATATTAAAAGATATAGAAGTTTACATAAACATAAAAATCGTAGAAGACACTCTATAATAATGTGCAAATAGGGATGACAACACATCCATACCTGTTGGTACCTACTCGAATTCGTTCCTATTAGGATGGAGAAATCTCACTTTAAATGGGTGCATGTGCCGATATGATTTTCCCCAAAACTAAAACTTGGGAACAGGGACAAGTTTGAGGGTGTTGATATCCACATGCACCCGCCCCCAATCCGTTCCGCTAGTAATATTATTGTCATTTTTTAATTTTATATACATGTATATGTTCAATATATTTAATGCTTTTTTTAAATATTAAAAATTATAATCTCCTCTCTATAAGAAATAAAATGTTAATATTTTTTAATTTTATTATTGTATAATAAATATTATTTTATTATATTAATTATAATAAATCTGAATTTTAAATTTATCATTTTATATATAATTGGATGCGGAGGAGAAACTCAAACCCTATCACGGACTAAAATTTCATACTCGATAAAAAATAGAGACTGGTGTAGCTTTTCGCCAATTAGACGAGGATGGGGTGGCGGAGGCAAAACTTGTCCCCACCCTACCCTGTTGCCATACTTATGTGTGAGGCCAAACATGTTTTTAGATGTGAAATCATTGTTTTGAAAATCACTACAAGAAATTAATTTTTAATGACAGCAAAAAACCGTAGATAAAAGTCGAATACCGTGAATGTATCCCTAAAAACATATACCTATGGACAATATTTTCCTGGTTAATAATTACCTATTTCTACGGCTCTAACACTGTCAGTATAGCCTATAGTGACAGTTTTTTATTGTTGGACAAAAACTTGGGCTTTACCTACGGTATACTAACTATTGGTATAGGTTGTAGCGATGTACAATCCAATATCCATCACTATTGAGAAGAACTTTTACTACTACATAATTTAGTATTTTAAATTATAAAATTAATTTAATTCAAAACTAAATACATAATCAATTAAATTTATTTAAGAAGCAAAATGAAATAAAATTTCTTTAATATCTAAAATTAACAAAGTCTTACATGCAAATCGTATTTAAAATAGCTAATAATGTTCAACTACAACCTAATAACAATATAAAATAAAAAATAAAAAAAATTGTCCACTTAATTTGCAAGCTTCCATTTTCAAAAATTATTTTGCTTTTGCACTTACAAGTAGTAAAAAGAACAAGTTACTCCCTTCAAGACATATGTTTAAATAAAACTATTTAAACAAGAATCAAAAATCAAATAAACATTGAACAATAAGCATCCAAGTCAAGAGGGAGATTAACAATAATCTTAAGAACCACATGAAATGTCACACTCATAAGTGTTACAATCAAATCAAACAGGATTTTTTTTATTCTAAACAACTTTCACAATGTTTTATTCTAATTAAATGTTCAATGCTTGCCTACCTACTGCTAAAATAGATATGTATAAATTTGATTATTTTCTAGTAGTGAATATTGTAGGGTTGTGCCAATGTTTGCTAGTATGTAGAGGCTAACACTACATATATAAGCTCTAGGGCAATGTTTTAAACAGTGGTCACGGTTGTGTTAAAAGATTTTGCGGTTTAGACTATTATTGATGTTGTGTTACAGATTGCAGTTGCCGTGGTGTGAATTAATCACATTATACTACATAAATTTTATTAAAATTATTTGTACTATCATGCAATATATAATATTGATTGAGAGATAGGAGAAAATCAAAACTTGAAAAGGAGGTAAGATAGTGTCTAGATACATTTTAAAATTTGTGTTTTCTTATCCTTTTGAGTTGAAAAAAACGGAATTATTGGATTTTTATCATAAAAACATTGTTTCCTCGCGGGTCTCGCTGTCATTTTTTGCAATTATCCTTCACATCCTTAAAACGGAAAAATAATAATATCGACAGTTACCTTTACTTTTTTGTTGCAACCGTTTTCTCAATCGTGGATCTTTTTTAAAACCTTAATCTCATGTGTGCTTTATGAATTTTCGATGTCTTATATATGTACATTAAGGTCATGCAACACTATTTTGAGAATTTTACTATAAATATTATACTCTTTTTTTTTTTAACTAAGTACATATTCTATTGAATCATACTTTATGAATTAGCTAAAGGGCGAAAGAGAGTTGGTGATAACTATATATGAATCATACTTTTATTTTTAATATTTAAAATAATTTATCTTTTATTTTTGTGTGGCTTATATTACACTTATTCTCCATTCAGAGAGAATTTAGTCTCTTAATCAAATGAGTGCGGTATTAATGACTCTTCATTTGACACCTATCGTTAATGAAAAATGGCTCATTTCGCTATAACCTTATCTTGAGTTCTCAAAACTTCTTTTGGTAAGCCTTCGCAGGGGCAAAGAACATATCATCTAAGGGTGGGTTTACTACATAGATGCTTTTAGCAATTATCTGCTCCGCACTTGGCTACCCAACGTTTACTGTTGGCATGATAACTGGTACACAGTTATGCGTCCTTCCCGATCCTCTCATATTAGGGAAATGTTCTCTGAATGCTCTAATGCCCACACCTAATATGGACTAGGGATATTCATGGTGAAAATACTGAATTGAATTGGACCACATTAATGGTTTGTTTCGGTTCTTGAAAATCAATTTCAAATCAAGTTCAGTTTTGAACTGGTTTGAAATTGACTTATAAATATAAACTAGTTTAATATTTTGAACATGTTTTTAGTTCAAATCGGTTCGAACTAGTTCTTCGGAAAAAAATTTCAAGATAAAAGGTTTCGATTATTTTTTGAAAAAGAATTTCGGAATTATTTTGACAAAAAATTTTCAATTTTTTGAAAAAAAGTAGATATAAAAACTATCTCGATAAAACTTTTTTTGAGAGAATTTAGATTATTTTTCGAAAAAAATTTCAAAAAAAATGTTTTCAATTTTTTCTCAAATATTTTTGAAGAAAAAAAAGATTTAAATTTTTTTTTATTTTTTTCGAAAACAAAGTTTTGATATTGTCTACTTTTTTTCGAGAAAAAAAAAATTAAAAAATTGTTTAAGAAAAATAATCTTTACTAGAGTTTAAAAAACTTAAAATTGTTAAACTGATTTTAAAAATAAATTTAATTAATTGATTTATTTTAAACATTTATTTCAATTCATAAATCATTTAATTGATTTAATTTTTATTAATATAATTTAATTAAATTTATCAATATTATTAAATTAATCATATATTTTTCAGACCTTAATACGGGCGGCAAATATGATGCGGTTGTCTTTATGTGTAATACTTGCACATAAAGTTTTTAAAGTTATTATTGTGGATAATAATAATAATAATAATAATAATAATAATAATAATAATAATAATAATAATAATAATAATAATAATAATAATAATAATAATAATAATAATAATAATAATAATAATAGTTGAGTTAATATAGACAGCTTTACTTTTTTACTTTAATTTATTTTGTTCGACTTACCATTTTAGTTTTTATTTTATTCAATATTACTAAATTAATTTGTTATTATATTATTTTATTGGATCTTGCTTTCTTTTGTATTAACTTAACCTATTTAATTTGATCTTATCTTATTTTACTTGATCTTGTTTTATTTTTTTTTATTTTTTTATTTTAACTTACCATATATTGTTTTCTTCTTATTTTATTGATTATATTAACTTACCTTATATTGTTTTCATCTTATTTTATTTTCTTTTAATTTACTTGATTATATTGTTTCATCTTATTTTGATTCTCTTGTAATTTTTTATTGATTTTTTGTTTGTTTTACTTTGATCCTTATTTTGTTCCCTTCTATTTTACTTATACCTTTATATTTCCTTAAATAAAATAATATGGGACAAATTCAGAAATCAATACAAATCCAGAAATCAATTGAATAGAGGGCCAAAAAGTTATTAATTGCATAAAATTCTATTATAATAGTCAATATATTTATATTTATATTTATATCATCTATTTTATTTTTGATATAATATATTATCTAAAATTTTGATTTATATGTAATGACAATATAAAATAGTTTTAAATATTTATCTAACTACATACCATATATAAAAGATCACATATCACCATTTAGTATATGTATTTTTTAAAAATAATATCATACCATATCTAAATGGAGATCTAATAAATCGTTGAGTAGAAAAACATTTTTACAAAACTATTATAGATTGATAGTGCATACAAATTAAATTATATTATTAATAAATAGTATATATCATAATATTAGTGTATAATAATTATAATTTTATATATGTTTTAAATGTAATATATATATATATATATTCTGATTTAATAAACTCAAATGTCATTGTTATAGAAAATATTTAATTTCAATATTGTTCATGAGTTGAAAATATTACAGAATGTTTTTTTAAATAATGGAGATGTTAGTGAAATACATGAATCACATAAATAAAGATAAGGTGGCAGTTATGCATAATCATTCTATTGAGGAACTTTCTTGACTGCTTTATTTCTTTTATTTTCTTTTTAATAAACTTTTAACCTAAAAAAAATTACACTATTTTACTTATATTCATGTAATACACATGTAATAAAAAAAAATATTTTTTGTTTTTATTTGTTTATTTTTTCAAGAAAATAATACCATTAAAATTGTTTTTTTTTTTTATTTTTCTTTTATACTAACTTTGTTTTCAAGTCTGCTTTGCAATCTCTATATATACACACACTTTTATTAGAGATCTTTATATACCATGAATACTTGGATATATTCTTGATTTTGATGCAAGTTTTTAGTCTCATCTTCTTGCAATTATCGTCGTTTTGTAAGGTATGAGAGCCAAGATTGTCCACTAAGAAATTATTGAAATTATCTATTGATGTGATTGTGGCTAAAGTGTGGTGTTTTGACTGAACAACAAAAATTTCAGGTTATTTGGTTGATTTCTATTTGAACTATTTGGAAAAAAAAAGTGTAATCAGTGTATCTTTAAACAATATAAAAAAATAATATAGTCCAAATTGTGGATAGTGTTAAGCATCAATATGGATCATGCATTAACACAAAATTAAAGGGGTATATTTTCGATTTTGTTCATTGGTGGAGTAACCTATTATAATGCTTAACCATGATTGCTCTCTAATTTCTATTATTCTTTTTATTCTTGATTGATACTATTTGTGCTTTGAATATTTAATATATATTTTACATTTTAAAAAAAAAAAACAATAACTAATTGGAAAACAGTCGAGTTGGGGTAAACCTAAGTTCACCTTAACTCGACTCGTTAAGAATTGGTTCAATTCGAAATTCGACTCAAGTTTATCACAAACTTATTTTTCAGACTCAACTCAAGTTCATGAACAACTTGGTTTAACTTGATAGCTCTAATCAAATGAACTAAAAGACAAAAATACTTACAGAAACAAATGCGTCCTTCAACTTTAAGTTAAAATATTAATTTAATAAAAATTAATTAAAATTTTTACTAAATCACATATAATTTAACTAGACTCAAAGATTAATTTTTTTGATCAATTTTCTCATCAGTGTTGATTGTCTCATGTGTTGGCTGTGCACTCTTTATACAAGAGAAGTGGAGACTTTAGGGAGTATATTTTTCAATGAAGGACTTCAATAGTGAAGTTGGAGAGAGTTTTCTCATCAGTGTTGAGCTTGTTAATGAATCAAATTAGTCGAACTATACATAGTTCAAGTTCCGCTCATTTATTTAGAGAACTCAAGTTCAACTATATTTGGGTCAGGTCGAGCGACAAGGCCTATGGCCTAGCTTACCATAGTCTCAGGCTAGGCTTGACTTCTTTTATTTTTATATAAGTCAAGTCAAAACTTTTTTAAAAGTCTATTTAGGTAAAAAAATTCATGCTAAGGTCATTGAAAAAACCTTTTTACAAAAGTCTAGTGGTGAGTATCATTTTGATTTTCATAATATAATAGTGAAGTAGACTTTTAAATAAACTTACAAGGCTTGTTAGACTTTGAAAAAGGTCAAGCTAGACTTTAACTAATGGTTCTTCCATAGGTATTAGCTCATATTCGAGTCTAATATTTTAAATTTGTAGGTTATGCTTAGACTTTGCAAAACCTAATTCGGTTTAGCATATTCCAACCCCTATCCACAATTATACTCTTATCATCACAAATGCTCTAAATTTTAGATTTATCTAATACTTTTTTTTAAAATTAAAGTTTTGAAATACTCTCTCACCACAACGAAATTCTAAAAAAATCCAATTTATATTTTTCGAAATACATTTTAAAAACAATATAATAACTTTAAACAACACATTTATATTTTGCTCTAAATTCTATTTAAGCAAAAAATTTCTTACTTTTTTATTTTATTTATTATGATGAAGGGTAATTTACAGAGATTTGTAGAAATAAAGGTATAATTTCAGGGGTATTTGGTAACTTTTTTTAAAGATTTTTCTGATTGGGCTAATTGGGCCAAAACTCATTGGGACTCAAACTTCCAACTTACGTGTTTTGTTGGGCACAATAGACCAATCCATGAAGTGAACCCATTTTGCTTCTCTAATTTTACATGTATGATGAATGTAGTTCAAAGCCAAAAAAAATGATATTTCTTTATTTTGACTTTTGATTACAACTTAATTCTTTGATCATTGAATTTCTTTAGTTTACTAAACAAAAATTTGTTTGTGGAACTATTAGTAAATTTTGTGATTTGAGTATTCTAATAAAAAACATGAAACTTAATTTGTAATGTAATTGAGAGACTAAATTTACTATTGATTGTTCAGTGTGCAAGAATATGCATACGACTTCAGTGAATTTAAAATAACTATTATTTTATGCAAATATTTTTTATTGATATATATTTTAAAATAATTATCATATATAAGATAAATTATCATTGATAAAAATATCAAAATAATCATATATAAAATAAGTTGTCATTGATGAGATTGAACTATCATACATTTGATATGTTCTCAATAATAAAAAATTTCAAAAATACTATTCTACATGAGACAAGTTGTCAATGATGAGATTGAACTATTATACACAAAACAAGTTCTCATAGATAAAAATTTCAAATAACTATCATATATGAAACAAATCATCACTTATATGATTGAACTATTATACACAAGATTATTTTTTATTGATTTAAAATTTCAAAATAATTATTATATACGAGACACATTATCACTGATGAGATGAAACTATCATACATGCAACATATTTTGACTGATAAAAATTTTAAAATAACTATCATACACATGATAAATTGTCACTGATATTGAACTACCATACACATGTCAAATGATCATTAATAAAATATTCAAAATTACTTTCATACACGCGCAGGACAAGTTTGTCATCGATAAGATTGAACTTTTAAGTATTTTTTATATATGGTGTTGCTATTTATATCTAGAAGTGTGTGCACATTTACACTATAACAAAGAACATAGTAAATAAAGGCTATTCATATTTAGAAGTAAAATTTCAAAAGAAACATATTGCACTCTAACGAGGGCATACTATCAACTTTTGTCGAACTTTCATACACGAGACAAGTTCTCATCGATAAAAATTCAAATGACTATCATAAAATGGGACAACTTGTCACTAAAAAGATTGAACTATCATACACAAGATAAATTCTCACTGATAAAAAATTTAAGTAACTATCATACAAGGAACAAGTTGTTACTTATGAAATTAAACTATCATACACGAGACAAGTTTTCACTGTAAAAAAATTAAAAAGGACTCATACACAGGACAAGTTCTCACTATTAAAAATTTCAAAATAATTATCATACATAAGATAAGTTGTCATCGATGAGATTGAACTATCATACACATGACATGTCCTCATTGATAAAAATTGCAATATAACTATCATACATAGCATAATTTGTCACTTTTGAGTTGAACTATCATACACATGACAAATTATCACACTACAAGAAATTTTCAGATTTGCGACACTTGGATTGTGACGGTTCCTAAAAAACTGCCCTAATCAAGAAATTGCGACGGTTCCTGCGGCGGTTTTTGTCAACCGCCGCCGCCCCAAAACCCTTTTCCCACACATCGTGTTTCAGTTTCCCCCAATTTGCGTTTTTTCCCTTTCCCTCCTCCATTTCGTTTTTTCCCTTCCCCCAATTTCGTTTTCGCCGCACCAAACCCTCCTTTTCGTTTTCCTCCATTTCGTTTTTTCCCTTCCCCCAATTTCGTTTTCGCCACACCAAACCTTCCATTTCGTTTTCCCATTCACGATTACCCTTCATCTTCCTTATTTATTGTGGTATGTGATTGTTGGCGGAGGAAACGTTGCGGGATACGCTGCTCGCACTTTCGTCGAACACGGTGTTGCCGATGGTCGCTTTTGTATTGTAACCAAAGAGGTTAATTTCTTTAGCAAGAACATGATCTATTTTGCTCTTTATATTTATGATTTTGATTTTGATTTTTTATTGATTTCATGAAAATAGGCATTTGCACCTTACGAGCGTCCTGCTTTAACCAAAGCTTACTTGTTCCCACCGGATAAGAAACCGACACGTCTTCATGTAAGTGTACTATGATTATGAAGAAATTTTTTTGCTGATAGTTATAATTTTATGAACAGAAATGACATACAAAAGGTTCGATACCTTTCAAGGACTATAGTGACTCTGCCTGTTATATTGAAGGACCCATATGATTGTTTACCTGTTGTTTTTCAGTTACTTAAACCATAATTGTTCTGCAAATATTAAAAAAACAATAACTTTTCTGCAATCAGATCAGTTACTATAAAGCACCGACATGTGAAATACAAGTGCTTGAATATAACCACATTGTCCGTATCTCCCAAATATGGACTTCAATTTGAAGATTCTTGATGCTACATAATAATCAGTTATGTTCATATTATGTTACTTATCAGCTTTATGTGATGCTTGGTACATTGTTTTTTATTTAGGGGTTTCACACTTGTTTTTTATTTTGTGGAGAAAGGAAAACTCCGGAGTGGTATAAAGAGAAAGGGATAGAGGTACTTTATTTTATGTTTTTAGGAATTAGATTCATTTAGTTACATGTTTCTTCTGTTACACTGCAAAGTGTTTAAAAAACAAATGAGTGTTTTTTTCATTCTCTATAGAGTGCTCTTGCTATTTAATGTGTTTATGTGAGTGTGATACAATGGACATTGGATTGTTTAAAATGGAATGGTGAAACTGAAAACTCATTTTTCTTAGCTATTATGAAATAGAAACATTCTTTCTGTCCTAGGATAGTCTTAGTTCTATGATAGTTAACAATGTTTGGGAAAGAAAATACAACAATTTTTAACTCAATATATTAAGCAGGTATGAAAATGTCTTATTAGCAGTGATGATATTAATTTTGTCCTTTAGAATATCTAACTAAATTATGTCTGCTTTTTAAATTCTACCTGCTTTTTTGAAGATTCAGTTACCCAAGCCTCGCGAAACTGTTTTGTTGAGAACTACCAGTTGCCTCCTGAAGCTATTCCCTCTAGTCCAGTAAGCACCTAATTTATTGATTCAATTATGCAGTATTTATTTCAATTTTGTTAAACACAGTTGTTCATTTGCTCCTTGTGCCTATAATATCAATATCCAATCAACTGAGCAGTACTAAATTTTTTTTGTGTGTATGACTAATTAATTTAGCAGGTTTTGAAACATTGCTTGACAATTGTAGACAAATCTCATTATTGGGTCCCTGATTTTGTCAAGGTAATGTAGTCTCCCACTTCATCTCAATTTGCTCTCCTTATTTATTTGCTTATTACTTGATCTTGTTACTACTTTTCCATTTTCTTTAAGAGGCCAATGCTACTGTTATAATATTAAAAATGAAAAGTTTTTATTAGAAGTTTATTTACTATTAATGGAACTAGAGGTATAACATTATGTGTTTCTTCTTTGAAACAATGGATAAGTCATGGATTATGAAGCCACACACATCATATGAATATGATCAAGGGATTTATTAATTTTGCCTTTCGAGATGAATTAGAAAATGGCGAAATAATATGCCCTTGTAAACGTTGTGGTTTCAAAAAACTGCAGAGTAGAAGTGTAATGTACGATCACTTAAAGTGCAAACCATTTCCAACGGGATATACAATTTGGGTACATCATGGGGAGTCCATAGGAGAAACTAGTACTATCTCACCTAGTAGTGTTTCAAATATAGTTCAAGACACAGTTGTCGTTGATGATCATATTCAGAACATGATCGCCGATGCTTTTGGAGTTGAAAAGCATGCAAACGAAGTACCCATTAAATCAAATGTCGAGATTGATCGAAATGAAGATACGGTGCCAAATGCAAGTCAGCAAACGTATGAAGAGGTGAAAGAGTATTATGAATTAAGTAGAGAAGGAGAACAACCTTTGTATGAAGGGTGTGTTAAATATTCAAGACTATCTTTTTTGGTAAATATGTTTATGTGGAATGACTGATAAAGCCATGACAATGGTTTTAGAGTTATTAAAAGATACATTTGAATTTGCAAATATACCAAAAATATTCTATGAAGCCAAGAGAACAATCACAAAGCTTGGTTTAAATTACGAAAAGATCCCTATTTGTCCGAATAATTGTATGCTTTATTGGGGTAATAAGGAAGATGAAGAGAGGGAGTCCTGCAAAATTTGTAACACTTCCAAATGGAAATCAAAAGCAAAAGTTGGTGCAGTTGGGGTGTCTAGTGATGGCAATAAATGAAAGAAAGTTCCTGCAAAAGTGCTTCGTTATTTTCCATTAAAACCACGGTTACAAAGATTATTTTTGTCCTCGAAGACGGCCGAGGATATGAGATGGCATGCAATCAATGGTAAGAATGATGGAATGTTGAGGCATCCTAGAGATTCTGAAGCTTGGAAATTTTTTGACTTGAAACACATTTGGTTTGCATCAGACCCGCGAAATGTGCGTCTTGCATTGGCTAGTGATGGTTTTAATCCTTTTGGTATGATGAGTACAAATTATAGTATTTGGCCAGTTATTCTCATTCCATATAACACTCCTCCATGGGTGTGCAAGAAGCAAACCTCTTTTATAATGTCAATGATAATTCCCAGTAAAAAAATGCCAGGAAATGATATTGATGTCTACTTACAACCTCTTGTCAAAGAATTAAAGGAATTGTGGGCAACAGGTGTTGAAACATACGATTCTTTTAAAAAAGAGATGTTTACATTGCATGCAACATTGATGTGGACAATTAGTGATTTTCCAGGGTTGGGTACACTTTCTGGGTGGAACACTTACACTGGACTTGCTTGTCCATCGTGTAACATTGACTCTACTCCTTGTCGTCTCCCTCATAGCAAAAAATGGTGTTTTATGGGTCATCGTCGTTTTCTTGATCAGAGACATAGATTTAGATTGAACAAGGTCCGCTTTGATGGTCAACAAGATATGCGTGGTCCACCTAAAATGTTATTTGGGATTCAAATTCTTGATCAGGTTCAAAACATTGATGTCACATTTGATAGAAAAGGTAGAGAAAGAACGGTCGGGAAAAAGAACACGTGGTGGACGACCTACACAAGGTATCAATCAACAGTGGAAAAAGAAAAGCATATTCTTTGAACTTCCATATTGGAAGGATAATCTTCTGCGCCATAATCTTGACATGATGCATATTGAGAAAAATGTGTGCGATAATATCATATTTAGTTTGCTAAACGATAGCGCAAAAAGTAAAGATCATATTAATGCAAGAAAAGACCTTAAAGCTATGGGCATAAGACCTGACCTTTGGCCCAATGAAAATGGAAGAATTTCTTCGGCCGTCTTTACTCTGACTACTAAAGGTAAGAAGGGATTTTTAACAACTTTAAAGAATATCACTGTTCCTGATGGTTATTCGAGCAACATTTCTAGATGCATTGACATGGAAAACCTTAAGTTGAATGGAATGTTGAAGAGTCATGATTGTCACATATTTTTGGAACAACTACTACCGTTAGCCATTCGAGCAACATTACCTGATGATGTTTCAGCTATATTTATTGAGTTTACTCATTCTTTAGACAATTATGTAGTAAAGTCCTCACTTTATGCCACATGGAAATGATATTTCCTCCCTCATTCTTCATTGTTATGGTTCACTTGGTTGTTCACCTTGTTGAAGAAGTTAAACTTAGAGGTCCTATTCATTATCCGATGGATGTATCCTATTGAAAGGTAAAATATGTGTGATCTTGTTCCTTCAATAATTTGTATTGGACAATTTTGTTCTAACTAATATTATTGCGGTTCAATAATAGGTACTTAGGACAACTTAAATCGTATGTACGTAATAAAGCACAACCAGAAGGGTCTATTGCATAAGGGTACATTGTACAAGAGATTCTTACATTTTGTTCAAGGTATCTAGAAAACATTGAGACTAGATGGAATCAACTTGGTCGTGTATATGATGAGCCTATTAATGAGATATAAACTGACTCACGTGTATCTGAATTATTTCCTAAAGTTGGAAAATCTGTTGGTGGATCTTCATACTACACCCTTATACCAATTGAAAAGTTACAGGCTCATAGACACGTTTTAACAAACTGCATCATAGTTGACTACTATCTAAGGTAAGTAATTTTATTCGATTTGTATTATTTAACACTAATTTTTCTTTTTTATACATCAAATTTGAAATAACCAAATAGGCAATATAGAAGTATTATTCGAAGCCAAATGAGGAGTGGTGCAAGGAGTGCTTCTGAGGTAGACAAGAAGGTTCATAGAGAGTTTCCTCATTGGTTCCGCAATCGTGTTAGTGTTATGACAAAATTGGTGATTGAGTTGGTTTTGTTTTTAATAAGAATGTGACTAATTGTATATTTTATGGTGTTTAGATTTGCAACAATCTCGACAACATTAGTGGATAGGATAAATATGTTCTCACTAGTCTTGCTCAAGGTCATTCTGATAAAGTTAGAAGGTTCACTGCATATAATGTCAATGGATTCAAATTTCGAACATTAGCACGAGACAATTTATTAAAAACTCAAAATAGTGGAGTTTTTGGCATGTTCGGAACACGAAGTTACTCAAGCAATAGTGATGCCCAAATGAGATTTGGAGGGGTGCCTTACTATGGAAGATTGATAGATATCATTGAGCTTTCTTATGATGGCTTCAAAGTGCCCATGTTTAAATGCAAATGGGCTAATACCACAAATCCAAGAGGAATTAAGGCAGATAAGTTGGGTTTTACCTCTATAAATTTTGCAAGACTAATACATACTGGTGAACATGAAGATGATGAGCCATACATTAAAGCGTCAGAAGCTCAAATGGTTTATTATGTGGATGATGAAAAGGAACAAGGATGGAGCATACATATTCATTTAAAGCCAAGAGACTTGTATGACATGGGTGGAGATGATGACATTATGGCACCCATTGAACCATACCCATCTCAAAATTTGGAACAAATTTTTTCTAACGAAACCACGTATATACAATTGGCAAGAATGGCTACAGATGATGATCCTGTGACTTCAACTTTCAATGATGATTTTGATGATAATAATCATGATATGAATTTATGATATGGTACTCTTTGATCTATGTTATTTATTTACTAATTTTTTTATTGTTGTGTTGTGTGTAATGTTTAGCTTGCATCCTATCTGTTTACCTATTTGCAACGGTCTAACTTGGTTGTAATTAATGTTTGCAGTGTAAGTGTGTTGGGAGTCTCAATCTTGTGATCAAAATGGAATCATCATATGAGGATGTTCGGCGCAAAACAATGGAAGATAATTACAAAAGGATGGAGGCTCTCAATCTAACTCACCTCTCTCAATCCCTTCACAAATCTTCTTGTACCATTTCAAAAACTACACCGGTTAGTAATAACTCAAAATACTAACAATATAACATGTTTCTTATTTGTATTATATGTTGATTTTTATTTATTTACTTGGATAATAAATGATTGTAGCGTTTCACGAAGGGTCATTCGAGAGTTATACTACCCGGAGATCGTAAGGTAGCCAAAACGAAGCACCTGCGGAGACATGGTTTACAACCAACAGTCCAAACGACAGTTGTGCCACCTACCTAGGTGACAACACCACCAGTAATGCAAGCGATAGAACCACTACCTTCTCCGATGATAGAACCACCAACTGCAGTGCAATCAACAAAATCACCACCTTCTCAAGCGACAACACCACCAAGAATGCAAGCGATAGAACCACTACCTTCTCCGATGATAGCACCACCAACTACAGTGCAATCGACAAAATCACCACCGTCTCAAGCGACAACACCAAGACTAGTGCAAGTGATAGAACCACTACCTTTCCAAGAAACATCCTCTCATTCTAAAGATTTCGTTGAAGATGAGCCAGAAATTTCTCAAAAAAGGAATTCTACATATTGGGATGTAGAAGTTATTAGTATGTTATCTAATGTCTAATTATATTTATATAATTTAATTGTTTTACATGGTTGACGTATGACATATTTCATTGAATTATGTGTTAGATGAGGCAGGACATATTTCAAAGACACGCTTAAGGGTAACAGACGTGCTTGAAGCTCCTCCTAATGTTAGCAGGATAATAACTAGATGGAATTCATATGGGCAACCGATAGGATCAGCTGTTGGTTTGTTAGGCGGTTTTTTGGGTGAAATTGCAAGGAAGTTTAAAGATTTTCCTATAATGTACGATAGTTGGAAACAAGTTCCATCGGCAAGAAAATATGAAATTTTTAGGGATAAGATGAAGGTATCAATGATAAACAACCGAATATTCTTTATTTAATGTTTTGATTGTAAACTAACTTTTTTTATGATTCTTTTAGTCAAAATTTGTTGTTGATGATGGATACAAAAAAAAATATATCCTTACGAGCCTTGGAAAGAAATGGCGAGATGCACGATGTAGGTTGTTTAAGAAATTTTATAAGTGGGATCTTTCTTTGGAGGAAAACCTACAAAATTATCCACGTTCTATTAATCCAGATCATTGGACTGTTTTTGTCCAATATAGGCACAAGACAGAAACAATGGTAACCATTCTTCTGTTCCTTTGTCATTTGTTGTTTACTATTATGTTTTCTGATGTCATTTGTTTTCACTACAGGAGAAGGCTGATAAAAATACTGCAAATAGAGAAAAGCTAATGATCCTTCATACATTAGGCTCTAAGACGCTTGCAAGAAAGAGGGATGAGTTGGTAGGATTCACTCAGTCTACTTTTAATTGCATACTTAATTGAACATCTACTTATTACATATGTTTACGTGTAGGAACTGAGAGATAGTCGAAAATACAGCATGGGTGAAATGTATTCAATTTGTCATAAAAAGTCTGATGGGTCATTTGTCAATGACGAAGCCAAGGAAAAATATGTAAGTGTATAGAATAGAAGTGTTAATTGTAATTATTTCTTATTGATCACTTTATAAATTCAAGATGCAATTGTTAGTTTTGGTAATAGTGAGTTGCAAATTTACAATATTAGTTATTTTGGTTGATAATAGTGAGTTACAAAGTTATAAAACTATAGGCTTCAATGTTGACGTGCTTGCTTCAATGTTACATAGGCTTGATTTGGTGCATTATGGTTGGATGTAGTTAGTTTTGGTGCTTGTACCAATATAGTTCATCTATTTATTGTCTTAGATGATATCAAATTGATTGTTCTTTTGCAACATATATTTGAATGTACTACATGGCGTTTTTCTGTTGAAATGGTTGAGAATTCTAGACCTTTCTGCTATATAGAGGAATTTAGTTTGCTTCCTTTGCTTGTGCAAGAACAATTGCAATCTGAAATTAGGAAGACTCATTCTTCAAATGAAGCATTTGTTAATGTGTTTGGAAAAGAACATCCAGGATATGTTCGTTGTATGGGACTTGGAATTAACACCGTCTCAAATCACTACATCTACTTCTCACTCTGTAAGATCAATGTCATCCTCTGAAGTTAATGACAAGATGGAGAAAATGCAAGCTGAAATCGATATGCTTAAGAAAAGGGATTCTGAATTTGATATGTTGAAGGAGCAAATTGCTTTCTTGTTGCAAATGCAAAATTCTAGAGAACAAAAGGTAAAATTATTTTCTTAGGAAACCTGTTTATAAAATCCCATGAGATCGAACTGTTTGTCTTTGGTTAAAAATTTCAATTGTGTAACAATTAATGTTTGTTATATGAGAAATTTAGTTAATTAGTATTTGACAATGTTTATCAAGATTCATTGAGATTAATGTAATTTTTTTTCCAAGCAACAGACATAGAATCGCTAATAGATGGTAGACGTTCATCTGTTTTTAGCCACCAACCTGATGATCGTGGAGCAACATCATTAGGGACTGATTAGATATTTTCATAAACTTTTATCTTTCATGGAGTTGTTTTGAATATTTGTGTATGAATATTTGTGTTTTGAATATTTGTGTATGTTTATCTTTCATGGAGTTATTTATTATTTTAGTTAAGTTCAATGTATGAATTTGTGTTATTTATTTTGAAAAAATTATATAAATTGAATTTAGCTACAATAGTTATTTAATTGTTTATTTAAATTATGTGGATGATATTAATTTATAAATATTTTTTATTTTATTTAATAAAAAATCAGAAAATATTGTATAATAATTTTTTAATTTAAATTATTAGGATTGCGACGGTTGATAACTGTCACAATGTTTTGGATCAAATTGTTCAAAATGAATATAGTGACGGTTGATTACTGTCGCGAAATTTCAAAAAAAAAATTTTAACGTGTTTTGCGACGGTTTGAACCGTCACAAAAAAAAAGAACATTGACGCGGTTGAAACGACGGTTTTCAAAACCGTCGCAAAGTTTGCGACGGTTCTGAAAACCATCGTTTCAACCGTTGCAAAAACGCCTCGCAACGCACGAATCTGCAACAGTTGACGAACCGTCGCAAACTAACATTGGAGGCAGTTGTAACCGCCGCAAAGGACATAAAAAACCGCCGCAATTTGTTTTTTTTCTTGTAGTATCAATTATAAAAATTTCAAAAATCACAATCATACACGGGACAAGTTTGTCCTTTATGAGATTGAACATTTAATAAATTGTATCTCTACAATTTTGCTTAAGCTTCACTTTAATTTCTATATTTAACAAATAATAGAGAAAATTGTAGAGTCATATTTTACAATTTTACAAATCTTTGTCTCCGTTGCTTCTATGTTTCTAAACATATTCACAATTTTTATCAGTACATATATTATTTTTTAAATCATATAGACAAATGTTGACATTATATAAATTAGTCATACAACTATAAATCCGTGCAAATCCAAGTGTACTTTGCTGGTAATAGTAGTATTTGTTGTTGTTGTTGCCATGGGCCCACATCGTAATGAGAAATTGTTTTTGATTATTAAGGATTTAACCATGTTATTTTTTAGTTTGATTCAAAAGTAGTGGTCGATTCTATCCAAAATTTAAAAGAAGACGAATCTGAGTTCGGTGCTATTAATAAAGTGTTAAACAATTATGTCGTCTAAAGTTATTTTTCTGTTAATATTATAGACGATAAAGCAATGTGGTTGCTCACTTGTTAGCAAAAATAGCCACATTGTTGCCTAGTTATCACGCTTTGAACACTATTCTTCCTTGTATTGATGAAACTATTATAAATGACATGAAACACTATTCTTCCTTGTATTGTTCTGAAAGTCTAAAGGTATTGTACGGATTAGCAAATCTGAGCATCCAAAACAAATGTCGAGATTGACTAATTCGGACAATGGGTTTACTATATCAGACATCTTTTTAATAACCATTATATTATTTTCAATGTAGATGATCCCCTATTATTTTGAAACTTGATGTTGCAAGATCAGTTGTTGAGTCTCTTGATTTTGCTAAAAACTTCACTACTATAAAAAAATTTAGTTCTCGAGATGACATGTTTGAAATGGGTTCGAGGTGAAGCAGTCAAGTTAGGGTTTGTTATTTGTTATTAAAAAGTCATATCATGGATCAAATTGAAGGAAATAATTTCTTGTATTGGGATGCAAAATGGGTGATCTGTATAAAAAATACAAGGAGTTGAAATGCTAAGACACAAAATTCATTAAATATGAGTGTCAATTTAGATTGTAAGGTTATCTTTTGTGCTATGGAGTATGGAAACTTACTTTAGTTTGTGAAAACACAATCATGAGATGATGAAAAAAATCATAAGGTCGTCATTCTCCAGGTTGTTTAAATATGTAAGAGACAAAACTTGTTGTAAATATATGTCTCAAATCATATAACTTGAGTTAGTTATGTTTAATTTTTGTTATAACTAAGTTTGGCCAAATCAGTTATAGACAAGAGCAGTTATAGTTAGTTATCTTAGCTTGCTATAAATAAATGTAAATGCATTATGTTGTGTTAGTGGTTGAGTGGTTGTTGAATGGTTGTTGAGTTAGTTTTGATGGTGTAATCAAGTGGCATATACAATGATCAAAGGGGCTCATAGATATCAGTATAAAGAGACTAAGGGAGAGAAAGATTGTAGAGTAAAGCTAGTATTGTTGGATGCTAAAACAGTGAAGATACTAGGAGATTATAATGGAAGAGACCTTAATCTTGTAAGATTCAATTAATCATAGTGGATCATCTTGTTTCCTTGCCCGTGACGTAGGTCTCAAGCAATTGAGACCGAACACGTATATCTTGGTGTTATCCTTGCATTTATTTTTCTTTATATTTACATTTAACATTGATATTGAAAATTGCAGTTCTATTCTACTGGAGAATGTTCTCTGTTTCAGTTTTCACAAAACCAAAAACATTATCCATTTGTTGCGTTTTCTGTTTTTCTGTTTTATCTTTTGTTGGTTATTCTTTGTTGCAGATCCCAATCATTATTTTAACACTTGTTGATGAGATAACAAGTAACACGATCATTCCTAAAAATATTATGATTTTGTAAAAATGAAGGTTTGATAATGTGACTACTATCAAGCATCTGATGAAATATCTCTTTGATGATAAGTATGTCCACAAATATAAAATAGTTGGTGATTTTGAAACAATCAAATATATATTCTTGGCTAATTGGGACTCTATTAAATTATCTAACACTTTTCCTTTTGAGTTGCTGATGAACTCAACTTATAAAACCAACATATACATTGTACCATTACTTGAGTTTGTCAGTGTCACTTCTACTGAATTGACATATATTTAGTTGCATTTGCTTATATGTAGTCATAAAAGGAAAATAATGTCAACCGAGCTTTTGAGATGTGTTGTGATTTGTTGAAATCTCATGATAATTTACCAAAGGTAATTGTGACTAACAACAACAACGCATTAATGTTTTTCCCGAGCACAACTCCTCTACTGTATCAGTATGACATTTCCAAAAATATGAGAGCTAGATATAAATTGGATGTCAAAGTCAAACTTGGAAAACCAAAATAATTATAAGGATATCATCATAAGTGCATGAGATTTTGTAGTAGAGTTCAATTTAGAGGAAGCATATATTGATTCCCTTCATAAATGTGTGTGCATATTTTTCAAACTTCCTCAAATATGTGAAAAATACTATATTGGATCTTTGAAGGAGAAAATGTTAAAGGCATGGATAGTTCGTATCATACACATTGGAAATACGACCACAAATAGAGTTGAACCTGCATGCAGTAAGTTGAAAAGGTTTTCTTAGGAAAGTTTGGGCAATTTGTACAAAATTTGGTTGTGTATTAGCAACATGATATTATTGCAGCATATTGAGATCCAAACCTCGTTTTTAGTGGAGTCTAATTTTGTTATAACACTGATACAATGGAAAGATTTTATACTCAAAGTTGGTCGGAAACATTTCAAGGACTCCACTGAATTTATTGCGTGTGAGTGTCATATTGATAGATTTAAATGTGGTTGCACAATCAGAACAACGTACAACTGTCCATGTGCTTTTACAATTTCTAAGAAAAATGATGAATGGTCTATGGTTGGATTAGATATATTACTAATCACAATATATTGTAAAACAACATGATATTGTATAAGACGAGACATATGGTCAGTTATACTTATCTCATTCAGGCCAGCTATACTAATCACAATATAATGTCAACATTTACCAATTATTAGATATTTTGCAATGATCCAGTGGTAAAATGCAATGTTTACATTCAAGCCCTTTTGTCAGACAAAAAGGAGATGCCTAACAGATAGGGAAAATAAGCTATGATTGCGTTTGCCCTATGATCATCCCTAAGGTCATCGTAATCCTAAGACTCATGTATTAAGCCTGAGTGCCTTCTATACTCATCAACCAACCATTTGAGTTGTATGTTGGCACTTCTCATTGCATGACTCTCATTAACAACTTCCGCAAGGCCTGCTCCAATGAGGTATACCAACATCTTGATAGTCTCACCTCTGCTTAACACGGTATGTCCCAATAGACGAATAGTGATAAACAAATGCAATAGACAAGAATGTCATCCAAAGTAACTGTCATCTCACCAAAAGAGAGATACAAATTATTGATCTAACGCTTATAAAAAAAGCGCTCTAAAAGACAATGTAATTATGCGAAAGCTGTATATTTTACAGCGTTTATATATAAAGCGCTGTAAATATAGTGTGGGAGCGCTATATTATACAACGCTTATATACCAAGCTTTTGTAAACATAGCGTGGGAGCGCTATATTTTATAGCGCTTATATGCGAAGCGCTCTAAAAGCGTTGTAAACATTATGTGAAAGCGCTATGTGACCCTACAACAGCGCTTTTCTCAAAAGCGCTGTAAATCTAAAACCCTTTATGACCCTACAACAACGCTTTTTCAAAAGCGCTTGTCATTAAAGTGTTGTTGTATCCTCCGTTAATTTTAAAATATTATACAACAGCACTTTTAGTTATGAAGCGCTTTAAAATGTGCGCTGTAAAAGACAATTTTTGACGTAGTGTCTTTGTTTGCCATCTCTCAACAAATACGAACATGAGACCTGAATCAATATTCTCATAGCTGGTATGAGCAATGCCTAGCAACCCATAATTCTGAAATACATTAGGAAACCAGACATTATTTAGAATTTGTGGGATGAGATCTTATGCCTATGATTGATGCACTTCAATATATCACGAACCTGAAAAAATTAAATATTTAATGTAAACTAATGTAGATATTAAAATGGTTTCGAAAAAATGTAAATATTAAAATTATTTTTAAATGGAATATATACTAAAATAAAATGTATTTAAAAAGCAAAAACTAATGTAAATATTAATATTATAAAAAAAACTTAAACTACACCTAAAGAGTAAAAGTTAAAATAAAATTAATAAATAAATTGTAAATTAATATTTACCTCTCTAGCATATATGTGAGACGATACATGATTGTTGAATGATGCCAACACTAATATATTCTCGGGGCCTTTTGATAAGCTGATCCAGACACTAGCACAATTCATCTTTGAATCAAATTATCAAGACACACTCAAGAAGGTTCAGATAAGCCAATCCAGACAATACCAATCAGGGGAGAAAATACTAAGATACATTTGGAATAAGGGAAATGAGATCTTACCTTTTGATTATAGCTTCAAAACTTGAAAAATGTGATATTTTGATATGGTTTTGATGAAAAACCAAAGATTGGAGAAGGATTTGGGAGTTTGGGCTTTTGAGTTTTATATATTTGAGAAAACAAGAAGAGGTTTCGTGTTCCAAAGGTTTTAAGACCATACTCTATAACATTCGAACTATATTCTTGTCATGAGACAAACGACCTTAATGACAATTTAAAAAAATATTGTGTTGTTTATATATTCCAAAAAGGGCATCGAGTTTGGTTCTAATTTTGAGAGAGTCAAGATTGATAGGGATAAAATTGATTTTTGATATGTTCGTATGTTATCAAGTACAATTGATTTTGTCTAAAAAATTGATTATAACTTGAAGTTAGGATTTATAGTTTTTGAGTCAAAAATAATTTTTACACTAAAATTTAATGTTCAACTCACTTTTGTTTGAATATATCAAAGCTTAAATCATTTTACATATAACTAGTTTTTAACTAAAATCAGTCTTACAAAATCAATTCCGTCAGAATCTTGAAATTGGAAATATCAAGTATTAGTAATTACACATGATATACTAGTGAGGGACTTAGTTGAGCCAAGCCACTCATTTTTAACATAATTTATGAAATTTTATCTAATAAAAGAAAAAATATAGAAAAATATGTGTATAACATTGCCCTTTTCTCACAATAATCTTTGCATTTGATCATTTCACCGTAATGAAGGAAATGTATTAATGAAAGAATGAGATTGGTGATTTTGCTCTATTACACTCATTAACCTATAGGAATGTTCGGTTCAAAGGAGGTGAGAAGAATGGAGATATTTTAATGGAGGAGAAGGGAGGAAAGTAGAGAAATGTTTGGTTCAAAAGAGGAGAGATTTTTAATGGTTTTGTAGTTGGCTCAAAGGAATTTATGTCTCAATTTATCTTTTGCATCTCACACATCATTATATACATATGTTGAGAACTTACACATAAAATCTCCTCATGAAAATAATTTTATCATCTTCTCACTTCAATCAATTTCCAGTGCTCCTCCATTTCTAACTTTGTATATTCATATTAGCTGGTAACAAAATACATCATATCTTACGTTATCTCAAGGATCATTCTTTCGATTCCTTTTTAAACTTTGGTGGAGAGCACACTTTAGATATAAAGTTTTGTCGCCTACCCAACATTAAATACTTCATGACTTCTCAATTCTCACCCAAGTATCAATGGGAAATGTGATATTGTGTAACCTCTTGGTGACTTCCTCAATTGGATCAAATCAGATCATTTTCTTTCTCCACTTAAATTTTATCCATCTTCAATTTTTTCTCTCTTTTTTTGTAAATCTATGTCTTTCAATTCTAATCTAATATGGTTTCTCAATTCTTACCCCAAATATTAATGGGAAATGTGATAAACGTAATATCCTGCGTCAAAGTTTATACTTAGGTCATTTTCTTTCTCCATTTAATTTTACCCATCTTCTATTTTTCATTTTTTTCATGTATGTCTTTCAGTTCTAATTTAATGTGGACAACACATTTTATTTTGGATACAAATAATTTGTTTTTCTTTAACTAAGGGTCGGTTGAATACTTTTGAACTCTTAAACCACAAAATGACATTTTTCAATTCCTTTATTCTTTTAGATTTTTAGTTCAACTATATATAATAGATAATTGAAAATAAACAAGTACTACAGTTCACTTTAGGCAAAAGATTACAATGTCGTTTGGTCACAAGCACTAACCCAATAGCATATGGAAATATGGTTGTACACAAATATGTTTACTGTTCACACCAATAACTCATTCGAACAATATTCTATTATTTTGGCTTAATGCATGTATAAAAAAATAATAAATAAATTTGAAAAGTAGTGAGGACAAGATAACTCTTCAACAAAAACGAGAAGAAGAAATGACAAAAAATTACGAAAAATACAATTTGTTCATGCTTATGGTCCGACACGCTTTGAATAAGATGAACTTGGTGAAGGAAACCTATGGTAAACCAAAAAAATTAATTTTATGATAATCACTCTATGTGATTTTGATATCATAACTTTTTGCATCTCTATAATTAAAAAACTAACAATAAAAAAACATAACTATTATTACAAACTTAATTTCATATTAAGTTACTATTGGTAATTCATTACATTTAAATACATCACAATATTTTAATTACATTTTAATAATTAAAATGTAACAACCATCTTAATACCACAAAGAAGAAGAAAAAACAAACCATAAAAAAATACAATTTGTCCATGCTTATAGTCCGATGCGCTTTGAATAAGATGAATTTTGTGAAGGAAACCTACGATAAACCAACAAAACTAACTTTATATCTAAAGAATAATTACTATCTATAATTTTATATCATAGCTTTGCATATATCTCTATGATTAAAAAATTAACAATAAAAAATATAACTATTATTACAAATTTAATTTCATATTAAGTTATTATTGATAATTCATTACATTTAAATACATGATAATATTTTAATTACATTTTAATAATTAAAATGTAACAACCATCTTAAATGAGCACAAAATTTTATATTAAGTTTGTCATGCTTATAGTCCGACACATTTTGAATAAAATGAATTTGGTGAAGAAAACCTACGATAAACCAACAAAACTAACCTTATTTCTAAAGAATAATCCCTCTCTATCATTGTATATCACAACTTTGCATACATCTCTATGATTAAAAAACTAACAATAAAAAAATAACTATTATTACAAATTTAATGTCATATTAAGTTATTATTGATAATATATTACATTTAAATACATCACAATATTTTAATTACATTTTAATAATTAAAATTAAAATGTAACAACCATCTTAAATGACCACAAAGTATATAATTAAAATATAATCATCACAACTTAATTTCATAACTCTATGATTAAAACTAACAATAAAAAATATAACTCTTATAACAAACTTATTTTTATATTAAGTTATTCTTAGTAATTCATTACACATAAATAGATCACAACATTTTAATTACATTTAAATAATTATAACGTAACATCTTAAATGACCACAAAGTATATGAAAACTATTCATCGCAACTTAAAAATCAATAATCAATTACAAACAAACAATCTTAGAAGGTTTAAACAAAAATAAATAAATAAATAAATATTGAAACAAAAATATTTTTATAAAAATTAGCAATATAATTGATAAAATATTGAAATAATTTTAAATGCTTATTTAGATATTAAAAATAATATACAACTTTTGTACCTTTTTATTATTATTATTATTACAGATATATATTTACCATGTATGAAATGCACAAATAACAATTAGTCAATCTAATAAATGATTTTTGTGTCTTTTCTCTTAATAGTTATACATGCATGTATTTACCATGAGCATTGTTTGTAAACATTTTAAACTATGCAGGAAAAAATGTTGCAATTTTAATAATCTCTACATAACTTACATACTTTTTATTTACTCAGATAAGTTATATAATTTAATAAAAATAGAATCTACGATTATCAATTACATAAATTTTCACTTAAATCATAGCTAATATTTTATGTCCACGAGGTTTCAGATAAATGGTAAGATTTTGATATTGTAAACAAAATTTAAATCCAAGCTAAAACTGTTGTAAAATGATGATTGTTCTACTTTGATTAATAATAATTTTTCCATCCCTAAAAAAGTTGTTAATTTTTTATGATTAAACTTTCGCAAAACATTGTTTTTATCATATTATTTTAGAAATAAAAATACTTATTTAATTATAAACTCCACAATTTCTTATATCTCATTTATTCTTTTTATAACCTTACCTATTTAAAAATTAATATATTAATAAATTATATATATCACCTTTGAAAAAATTTAAACCCGTGTAATATTCTAGTTTGAACGTGTTTTAAAGTTGTTTTTTTTCCCTTCTTTCCAAATTCCCTTGAAATGAAGAGAAATAAAAAATAACTTAGGGAGAAATTTTGCTCCTCCTCTCCAAATCCCACTAATTAAACATACCCTTGTAGCGGGTTTGGGTTAGGTAATTGAAAATTCCAGGTAAATTAGAATTGTAATCAATTTAAATATTTTAAATTGAGTTTCTTTCATTTTTAAGTTTTTATTTGGATAAAATAAAAAAGTTATTCATTCTAAAACTTTGTTCGACTATTTTTTTCAAATTTCAAAAAGTTGAGGAACAAATTTCAAAATATAAATAGGGACCAATTTTGCTAAATTAATTTTTTGGACCAATATGCAATTTTTTAAAAAATATAAGGACTAAATTTTAAATTTGAAACTTTAAAGAGGCCAATTTGCAAATTTTTAAAAATTCACAGGGACCAATTTACAATATCAGAAAAATATAGGGACCCATTTATAAAATTTGAAGGAATTATAACAATCAATTTGTGATTGACATTTTATAGAGTATGAAAGAATTTCAAATTTAGTTTTTATGTGGTATTTTAAACTCCATGCTTTAACTTTGACAAAATAGTTCAGAAGATCTCTGCATTTTGCAAATACTCCAAATTTTTCGTCAATACAATAGAATTTACATAAAATAATTTAAATTGCCTCAAAAAATTACATTTGCTCGTTAAAATCTCATATCCAAACACACTTTTAGTTTATCTCATTATCATAAATATTGGAAGAATATTAAGTTGGTGGTGACGCACATTAAAATGCATGAACAATTAGAAAAAAAAATAAATTAAAACTACATAAAAAATTAAAATTGACACTTTAGACATTTTTTTAGTGTAACAATTATAGTAAGACAAATGGAATTCTATAATAGATAATTTATGTCTTTTCTCATTTTACATATATTAAAAAATAACTATAAACTGAGAGATTGTTACCAAAAAAACTATAAATTAAGAGAGAAAATAATAGTTTTTCCAAATTATCCTTATTAACAATTAATATGGTTTCCATTGTCATAAATAAAAAATGAAATATAATATTTTGATAATGATATATATATATAGTATATATTTTTTATTCTTAAATATACATAGTATATTAGTACTTAATTTATCCCAAAATAACTATTTCATTTGACATTTTCACATATATTTAAAAAAGATAATAAATGAAAGAAAGAAAATACCTATTTTAATAATTTGTGTGCTTTCCTCTATCACTAATGTCAAATGCGAGGATAATAAATTAGGATTATGTACATAGTATTAAACAAATGACAATTGAAAAAATGACATTAAAATGGCATTGGAAATTAAAATTTATAGTGTTTTTTAATATATATTATTTTTGCAAACGTGACAATTATTGTGATACGAAAAGAATATTATTTAGATAATATAAAATAGAAAAACTGAATTTTAAATTTAAAACTGAAAAATGATATTTATTTTTGGATAATTTTTATTATATTATTATTATATTTATTATTATTATTATTTTGTTAATGTTATACTACCTTCTTCTCTAATTATAAGTATTATTTAAAAGAAAAAAATAGTCAAAATACTCTTTTAAATTATCAAGTACATTTATTATTTTTTTTCTAAACATACCTCATATTCATATTATTAATACAACTTCGAAAACCAAAAGTCAAATTCAATATAGTTTTATACGTAAATTCAACTTCGAATACGCAATAATTATACATAAATAAAATTTCTGGAAAACTTGTAAAGAATAAATTTTCTGGTATCTATTGAAAAATTTGTATTCCCTACAAATTTTCCGGTAACTATCGAAAAACTTTCCAACAAATTTTCTGATAATGTTAAATTTACACTTCTTTTTTTGAAAACTTTTTCTAAGTTTTCTGGTAACTACCAGAAAACTTTTTTTTTTGAGTTCTGAAAATCTTTGGAAGATAAAAAAAAGAAAATGAATTTTTATTTATTAATAGTAAAAAAATGTATAATATATTTGACATTTTAAAAAATATGTAAAGGTATAAGTATAATTGGGAGGTATCAAGTAAAACTTTCCTTTGTCACTCATTCATCCAACTATAAATTCATTGGCTATACAATAAAAACATTAATCGATTGGATTCAATCTATGCATTTAAAAATACAGATGAATCCAATTGATCCATTTAAAAATATGGATAGATCCAATTCATCCAACATTTTCTTTTTAAATACAACGAATCACTTTTTTTTAACGCAACCCAATGGATTACACTTATTTATTTAAAAATTTATAGTCTTAAAAAAATATTATTATATTTATTTCAAAATTATATTATTTAAAAAAAACTATTTTTTTATTAAAACATTATTTGTTATTATTAAAAAAAGTTTTCTTTTATTTTGAATAACTATTTTTTATTATATTAAAATAACTAATCTATAAATAAATATTTTATTTTATTATCTTGAAAAACTGTTTTTAAAAGAAAAATTGAATTTATATATTTTGTTGTTCAGAAAACTGACATTTTTAAAGATAAAAAAAATTGAATTTTTATTATTTTAAAAAATAAGTAAATTTCTTTTAAAATAAAATAATAATTTAAATATTATAATTATAATTATTAATAGTCGAGTTAATAATAGAGTGATGGTTGGTGGTGGATCACTAGAGCTTCACAACTGATCAATAATGAGTTGTCTAATGTCACTAGAGCTCTCCCATCCGTCATAGTGGAGGCCATTAAAGCTTCGTCGTCGGCATCACCAAACACCACTCTATTACTAAATTAATTATTAATAAATTACTTATTTTATAAATATTAAAAAATTGTTTTTAAAAATAATATAAAATAATTATTTTTAAAATAATTAAAAAACAATATTTTCTTTAAAAAAAATAAACAGTATTATCTTTCTATAATAAAAATAGTTTATAAATTAGTTTTTAAAATTAGTTTGTTTTTGAAATAAATAATTTAAAGAAAAATAATATAAAAATAGTATTTGTGTTTTTAAGAATACAATTATGAAACTAATAAATAAAATTATTTTTAGAATTAACAAAAAACTATTATTGTAGGTTTATAATTAATTAGAATATTAAAAAATATTAAACGGATTCGAATGATATGCATGTCTATTAAAATGCGATAATGAATAGACTGAATTGTGTTTTTTATTTAATGGAGGGATTCAATTAAATTATTTTTAACTAATTTTAAAATAATTCTAATGGATTAATAAATTATTTAAATTCATCTACTCTCTTCGTTTGATTTTAAATATCTCATTGAATATTTTTGTCTATCTCAAATTATTTGTCATTTTAAAATAGCAATACAATATTATTTACTTTTTTCTATTAATATAGTATTATTTATTGTATCTCAACTTACAAACTTCTCAATTAACCGCAATTCAGGATCAACCCAACACTAAAAGAGGCCTAAAGCAAATTTTACAATGATGTATTTTATAAAATTTTAATTTTTAATTATAATTTTATTTTTTGAGATAGAAAATCATTTATTAAATTGTTATAATCAATTTCAATTAATATTTATAGAAATAGAATAAAAATCGCTACACATTATTAATATATTTTTTTAACCAGAATAAGATGAGGTTATTTATAAATTATTGATTGTTAGGAGTTAGGGATACTTTTTTTTTATTTTGCTATTCACATGGTTGTTATCAATTGTTTTAATTTTTTTTTTAGTAAAGATCCATTTTGAGAGACTTAATTTAGTTTTTGAGAAAAGTAAAAATACTTTTTAGTCTTAAAGAAAAATAAATCGAGTCAAATTGGTCCTTGAGAAATTTTGAAAGACTCAATTAAATCCTTAAAAAAATTAAAAATATATTTTAGTCCTTAAAAAAAAATAAACCAAGACAATTTAGTTTTTTGCTTAATTTAGGGAAAATAAACGATAGTATTATTTCATCTAGAGAAACCACAAGTTTAAGATAGAAATCTTTTTGATTCCATAATGGTCTGTGATAATGAAGATGTGACTTCCACCGCCTCTGTCGCTTGTTTCAAATGCTGCATTGTCTTATTTATTCTCACGTTTTTCTTCTTTGCCCTCACATTTATGAAGGTACGTTATTGTTCTTCCTCCTCACGTTTTTAAAGATGCGATTTCATGTACTGTTCATAAAAGATACCGTTGTGGTTTAATTTAGATACTATTGACGTTGTTTTTTAAATTATATTATAATTTAGGGAATTTTTTGTTGCAAAGATTAAATTGTTCATTTAATTTTTGTCAGAGACTTAATTGTCTATTTTTAATTATTTTCAAGAACTTAATTATCTTTTTGTATAGAAATTATACGTAGGAGAATCAAGTTGATGAGTCATCGGACAAGTTAGCAAAAAGAAAATCCAATTTTCTATATGTAGTTCATATAAGGACTAATTTAGCCTAGTTTATTTTTCTTAGAAACTAAAAAGTGCTTTTATTTTTCTCAAAGATTAAAATGGGTCTTTATTAATTTTTCAGAGATTAAAATGAATTTTTACTCTTTATTTTTTCTATTGAGTAAATATGAAGTTGTGAACTATTGGTGAGACATTTTTTTCTTTGATAAAATAGATTTTTTCCTAAGGCTTAAAATTATAACTTGAGCTGTTTGACCCTTAAATCCACTATGCGGCAATTAAAAAAAGTATTTGAATAAAAAAAAATTATATCATTTAAATCAATAAAACTAACTATTTTTTAACATGGCGTACAACTCAAATTTAACGATTAAAATAAAACGAAAAAAGTTATTACAATCAAAATTCATCCAATTTGACACATAAGTTTGACATCCATAAGTAGAACATGATAAAATAGCCATAATGGAGAGTAATTCCTATTGGTGGAAGGATTATAAAGTGTACATGCTTTTCTACCTAAGCAAGACTCGGATCCTCTTTATCTTTTCTTTCTATTACTATAATTTTAAAATATATAAAAACATTTAGATTTATTAAATATCACGTTATTGTATTTTATATTTAGCTTAAATATATTGTTGGTCCTTCTATTATTATTGATTTATAGAATTGATCGACCTATTTTAAAAGTTGATAATTTTAATTAATTTATTAAAACTTTTTAATGACGTTTCACATAAATATATTAATTATTTATATATATTAATTAAATTAAAAATATAAAAAATTTATAAAAATTAAAATATAAATTTTCACACATTTTATTTTAATCTATTTATTTTATATGATTGTATTATATTCCGTCAACTTTCAAATTAAAATATCAATTCCATAAATCTAAAAATATAAAGATTGCAATTCTTCACGCAGCTACATCAAGGGTGTCCTATGGAAGGAAACAATGATAACGTGGGCCCCACTACCCTTTTTTAAGACAAAAAGCAATTGACCCTGATTCACTGGACACGTGTCGTAACCTTAATGTCAGGGTCCATGTCCCCAAATGACAGTACACACACTATCATTCATCTCTCGTCTGTTTGCCTTGGCTTTGTACGTTTTGTACATTCGATGCGCAACACGTTTCGAGTTACTATTAATGAAGAGAATAGTACTATTTGTTAAAAATAATTTGCACAAAAAATTAAAGTACGTAAATACACAGGGATTTGGATTAAGAGAACTACTCATAACACTTTTTTAACGAACTCATTTCTATTGAAGATAATTTATATGTAATGGTTATCAAATTAATTTTTAAATTTTATAAATTAACAAATATATTTATAACATTGTGATGAATATGTGGTATTATAATTGATTATATGATTTAGTTACGATAATTTATATTAATGTTATTCTTTTAAGAATAAATTTAGTTATTTAATAAATACATTTGTAAGTATTTGTAATTGTGCATTGACTAAGTATGGACCAATTAGTTTTCTCAAAGATTTAAATTTCATAAAAAAATTAATTCAAATTATGATAATATTGATATGAAATCAAAATAAAGTAGTCAAATATTCAATTAACATATTATATTATAATTTCTAATGATAAATTAATTCAAAAATAAATTATTTTAATTATTATTTTACAATTTCAATGATATACTTACATGACGTACAAACTTTAAAAATTAATTCAATTTTTCTCTTCACTCGTACTACGGCTGATACACTATAAATTAATTAATACCCGGTACTTGAAATTGACTAAAATATTAATGATGATTGAGATGTTTCTTATGCCATCCACATTAAAGGTACTTCTCTTAATAAGCACCGTATTTCTTATGGCATTATAAAATAGAGTACTTATAAAGATTGAAATATAATGATATATAATTATTATTGAGATCTATTTAATAAATTTTTAGCTTAAATATTTCATCTCTTATTTTACACAAACTTAGTCCCTTTATTTTTAAAATTGATTTTTTGGTTCCTATTAACTAATTCTTGAAAATTATTTGGTCCTCTACTATTTTTTATGATGTGACACTCTCATTAATAACATGACACTAAAATGACATTTATGAATTGAATAAAATATTTTTCATATCATTAATTTTATTTATATATTATGATATAATATTAAAAATAATTTATTTTATTTATAATATTAAAATATTTAAAATCTATTTATAAAATAGTAAATTTTTTAAAAAAAATTTAAATTTATTTATTTTATTTATATATGAAAATTAAAATTTAACATATTTAAATAAAATTTAAAATTTATTTATTTTACTCAACAATAATTTAAAATTTTAAAATATCTAGATAAAATTTTAATATCTAAATAAAATAAATAATAAAATTAATTACAACAATATTGACATAAAAATTATTTTATCTAAATTAAAAATATCACCTAAATATCTCGTCATTAATAAGAGTACCACGTAATAAAAAATAAAAAATGGTGGGGGATCAAAAAAACCCCTAGAATTAGTTACTAGAGGGACTAAAAAACTGGTTTTAGAAATTAGTGCACTAAAAATTCATTTTCGATAAAATAGAAATCAAAATTGCATTTAAACTTAAATTTTTGAGGTGCTGAGTTGTAGAGAATCAATGGTGAAGCTAGGACAAATTTTATGGGTAACCAAATATAAAAAAAATTAAAAGCTAATATATTAAACTAAACCGATAAACAAAAACATTCACAGTTATCATGTTGATCTTAAAAATTTGAATTTTATTATGTTAAAATTTCTAATAAAAATAACTCAAATAATGTATATTTATATTGTTGAATGTCAAAAAATACTTTTTATTTTAACATGTTAATACATTTTCTTAGAGAGGGAAGGAATTCAAAATGTAGTTTCTCGGATTGGTGGATGAGTCCGGGTTCACGTATCAAAAGCTTGTAATTCCCTTGTTGTATTTGTGTTGTTGTTTGTATTATGGATTAAAATATCTGTTGTACTCTCTAGGTTGATAAAATATGTGTTTATCTAAAAAAATTGTTTTACTAAAAACATAAAAATCACTAATTTTTTATTCTTTTTAAAATTTATTTATTGTCGAAAGTCAAGAAGAGGAAAGAAAAGTAATTTAGAAAAAAAAACAAGAAAAAGTAAAGAATTAAGAAATTTCTAAAGTAAAAAATAATAATTTAAAAAATTGATTTTTTTTTTTATTTTAAAAAATATTGAAGTGGAATTAGAGTTGCACCTAAGAGGGGGGGGGGTGAATTAGGTGTTGGACAATTTTTCTGTTTTTAGAGTTTTGGAGATTGTTTAAGTGACTGTTTTAAGTTTGTTTAATCTTGCTGTGTTTGTAAATGAAAGCTGTAAATAACAGAAGGTAAAAACACACAGAAATTTATCTTGGTTCCCCTTACAACCAAGGGTACATCCAGTCCTCTTGCACACCACAAGAGATTTTTCACTTTGTTCGAATATGTTACAAGTCTAACCCTAATACTTAAGTTACAGATTCTTTAAACACTTAACAGAAGATATTACACCACTATCTCTGTTAACAGAACCTGAAGAATCTACACTAAATTCTTCAAGTGATACAATGATTTTGTAATGATGTTCTTGACTAAGAACAAGATTATAACACTAAGTATTTGATACTTAATCAATCACACTTCCAAGTACAACTGAGAACCTTTCTTAATGATATGAAAATGAAAAACATGTACTTGAAAATATGAAAATTAAGTTTTGAAGTGTTTGAAGTTTCAGAAAATTGATTCTCAAAGGTAAGTCGAAAGTTCTAAGTTAAAACTAAAACTTTGAAGTATTTATACTTCATAGGAAATACTTCTGATCAATGGCAATGGTTCCCAAACATTTTGATGAACTTGTGCAATGTTTCAAAACTGACAAGTTGCATTGTTTCGAAGTTGTATTTGAATACAGTCTTAGTGTATTCGAATACACTTCTATAACGTTCTGTTTGTATTTAAAATTTGAACTTCGTATTCGAATACAATACCTTGTAGTCGAATACAAGTATGAGATTTTTGCCACTGACTTGAGTTGTATTCGAATACACAAAGCTGTAGTCGAATACAAATGTTTAAATTTAGCTACTGACTTGCAATCTGTATTCAGCTACGACACTTTGTATTCGAATACAGATATTCAGTTTTGGCTAGTGACTTGCAATCTGTATTCGGCTACGACACTTCGTATTGGAATACAGATCTTCAGTTTTAGCTTCTGACTTGTAATATGTATTCGACTACGACACTTCGTATTCGAATACAGATTTCCAGTTTTGTAAAAACTTTATTTTCAAACACATGTTTATGTTTATTAAATATTTATAAAACATTTTAATGCATACGCTATCAAGATGGTTCTCATAATATTGTACTTTAAAATGTATTTTGATTTAATATCAAATACTTTACCTAAAAAATAAATTTGAAAGAAGAGTTGCTCAAAATCCTTTTGCTTTTTGATCAATAATCTTTTTGTCTTCATAAAAAATATAGATCTTTAATAATAATAATTTAAAAAATTGATTTTTTTTATTTTAAAAAATATTGAAGTGGAATTAAGTAATTTCAATTTAAATTCCATATAATTATAATTTTCCACCTAATCATGTACACATTCCTTAAACTCTCAGTCACTTCACCAAATAAAACTCAAATTATGAAGGAGGTCAAAAGTTAACAATTTACGTAAAAATCTCGTATGGATATGAAAAAAAATGTGATACTCGAAGTCATGATTTCTTTGATATCTTTTCTTGTATTCAGAAAAAATATATTTTAAAGTCAAATGACTTGTTTGTTGGAATTTAGAATAGAATAAGCCCTTATGCGTGGAGGAGAGGAGTAGCAATTTTTTTGCTAGGAACAATAATATTTAATCCAAAATAGCGACATATTCTTACAGAGTCATAACCAAAGAGGTATTAAAAACAAAAAAATACACTGTTCGAATTTGATTTCTATCGAATTTGAATATCAGAATAATAGATATAGTTATGATTCAATGGATTAGGTCCACTTACTTTTTTTTAGAATCTTTCGTATTTTTTTATTGGACCAAAATAGGAATATCTGTCAATTAAAGGAAATATGTATAGATAGATAGCTAAAGAATACTATTTAACTTTCTTACTAGAATTCCTTTACTCTATTCGAATTTATTTGAATGATAACAATAAATAACTTATTAGAATTAAAATTCGAAATTCTATTTTTTCATGAAATTAAACTATTTCTTAGTTTTTTTTAATTACAAACATAATCTTCTTACAAATATCAGGAATATCTTTATTCTTATTTCAAATAGGAATATTATTGTTGTCATTTTATGACAAAAAAAGCCCCTTATCGGATTTGAACCGATGACTTACGTCTTACCATGGCGTTACTCTACCACACTGAGTTAAAAGGGCCCCATTTGAGTCAATTCCCGAATAAGGAACCATTCGATTTGAAAATAGGGAACAAAAATTGCCGAATAATATAGGGGATCAAATTTTTGGATTTATTAAAATGAAGACCAAAATTACATTTTAGCCTTAAAACTAATATTTTTTAATATCATCGATATAAAAATGAGAATCATTATAATACACTAAAAATAATTTTTTTCAAACTACAATTTGTTCACGATGTTCTTTTTTTTTTTGTTGGAAATATATCAATAAAGAAGCTATTAGAGAGTATAATTCATACATAGAACTGAAGGAAAATTGCAAGTTAAAAAGGTAAATGCAGCGAATAAAAATTAAAAATTTCTCCACGAATCCTTATGAATGGTCATGAATCATGGTTTATTAGATTACCTCTTGTAGCGTGATAAAACTTGATGATTAATGATGATCACAAATAGGGATGATAACGGGACAAAGACGGTTTTAAGCATTATCAATCCTGCACCCGTAACTCTAATAGTGCCCCCACACTCGTCAGAGGTGACTTTTTAACATCCACCCCCACAACCAACGGGGTTGGGTTTCCCCGCCCCACCCCTACTCCAAAAATTAGAATTTATTTAAAATCAATAATTTGACTAAATAGTAGCATTCAACCTAAGTTCTAAAATTACAATAATCAAAATAATAAAGTCACAATTGAAGGTGCAAATACGAGAAGGGGGGTTGAATTGTGTTTGGCAAACTTTGAATCTTTTTACTGTTTTGTTGAATGTTGATGTGATTTACTTGATTGATAAATAATCAAACTTAGCAGTGAAAAATAATAGCATAAGAACACAACAATTTATCATGGTTCACCATTAACTTGGCTACATCCAGTCCCTTCATCCTGAAGGCTTTAATCCACTAATTCAAAATCTTTGAATTACAACACCTGAACCTCCAAGTCAGTCTTCCCAAACAGCCTGACAACCCCAGACTTTTGAGGAACGAAAACAACACCTTGACTCTATAAGTCAAGTCTTCTCCTACCAATGTGACAACCCCAGATTGAAGAAGGCATTTGCACCACTATCGGGTTAGATTACAAGGTTTGGAACTCTGCAAATTTGCTTCTGGAAAGCTGATTGCTGCACTGATTCTTGCAAACTTTTGTTGCTTCTGGAAAGCTGATTGTTGCACTGAATTTCTCTCTCGAAAACACTTAGAAAATATTGCTTTTGCAGTCAAGTAATTCTCTCTTTTGAACTCTCGAAATGTGTTGAATATGGAGCTTGAGTTCTTGTGTTTTTCGATACTTGATGCTACTGCCTGAAGCCTCCTTATATAGCTACAAATTGGGCTTTGTCCAAGCTTAAATTCGAAATAGATCTTGCTCAGATTTCCTTTGAAAATACTGTTGGCCAATCCTGTTTCAGTTAAATAAAAATCGTATCTTTTTATCTTCAAATTGCATTTGAAAATTCTATTGATCAATCTTGTTTCTTTTAATTTCAAACCATATCTTTTTAATCTTGAGATTGCATTCAAATTTCTTCAAGTCTTCAGTGAATTTATTTAATCAAATCCCCTTAATACTTTGATCAAATTTCTATCAAAATTTAATCAAGTCTTCACTGATTTGCATTATGATTAAATTCTGGACCGTATGATCTTTTGATCTCTGCCAACTCTGGACCATGTAATCTGATCTGTACCAATTTTGTGATCCCCTGATCTCGACCAACACTGGACCATATGATCGATTTGTACCATTATGTAATCCTCTGATCTGAACCATTGATCTTTTAATTTGGACATTTGATATTTTAATCTGGACCATTTATCTTTTAATATGGACATTTATCCTCTAATCTAGACCAAGTCTGGATTAAATGTGGATTGAATCTAAATTAAATCTGGACTAAGTCTTATGTTTTGGACAATTATATCTTCCGATCTGGACCAAGTTTGGATCAAGTTTTATGTTCTGGACGATGCTATCTTCTTGTATGGACCAAGTTTGGACCAAGTCATTTGTTCTGGACCAGTTATCTTCTGGTATGGACCAAGTCTAGATTAAGTCTAGACTGAGTCTTATTCATGACCATGCTACCTTCTGGTCAGGATTAAGTCTGAACCAAGTCTGACTTATGTTTCCTTCTGGTCTGGAACAAGTCTCCCTCTATCAGCTTCCTTCTGGTCTGGACCAAGTCTCCTTCTGGACACTGCTTCCTTCTGATCTGGGCCAAGAAAGATATCCTCTAATGATGTTTGTGAAGGTGCAAACACAAGAAGGGGGGTTGAATTGTGTTTGACTAACTTGAATACTTTTTAGTTTTAAAACAAAACCTGTTATGTATGAATTAAAATAGAGTTAGCAGCGGATATAAAGTAAATAAAAACTCAGAATTTTATATTGGTTCACTATTAACTAGGCTACGTCCAGTCCCTTCACTTTGAAGGATTTCACTAATTCAAAAACCTTGAATTACAAAGTACCACTGACCCTCCAAGTCAGTCTTCTAAAAAAGTTTAACAACCCTAGACTTTTGAGGAAAAGAACCTTGAATCTAATTGCTAAGTAATCTGCTACTCCTTCTGACTCCCTCAGATTGTAGACTCTACTTCAACAACTTAGATCTAACACAAGGGAAAGAAAAACTTAGAGTACTTGCTTATGGAAAGCGGATACTCACAATTGACCTCACTGAAAACTCAAGTATTTTGCTTTTGGAAGTGTATGACTCTCAAGTATTTTCGATGCTAAGTCTTCTGCCTTGAGCCTCCTTTTATAGATGAAGATTAGGGTCTCTTCCATGATTAAATTCGAGCTGTATCTTGTCTAGATTCTTTTGCAAAAATAACTTGGCCAATCAGGTTTCACATAAATAAAAAACATATCTTTTTAGCTCCAGATATGCATTTGAAAATAACTTTGGCCAATCTTGTTCTTGATTAATTCTGGATCAAATCTTTCTTCCCGCCAATAGCTTCTGAATTCCCACAAGACTTCGAATTTATTTTTGTATGAAATCCTCTTAATACTTTGATCAAATTTTTATTAAAATTTAATCAAGTCTTATTCGAATTTAATCAAGTCTCCACTTATTATCATCATGATTGAATCTGGACCGTATGATCTTCTGATCTTGACCACATATGGACCATGCAATCTGATCTGCTGTGATCCTCTGATCTCGGCCAACACTGGACCACATGTTCTGATCTTCTGATCTCAGCCAATCACTGGACCATACGATTTGATCTGGACTATTTTATGATCTTCTGATCTCGGCCAACACTGGGCCATGATACTTAAGTTTGAACAATTTTACATTTATC
The DNA here is from genome assembly GCA_037974295.1 of Cicer cuneatum. Taxonomy (NCBI): domain Eukaryota; kingdom Viridiplantae; phylum Streptophyta; class Magnoliopsida; order Fabales; family Fabaceae; genus Cicer; species Cicer cuneatum. The sequence goes on along the minus strand of JBBPBO010000002.1, from coordinate 26,331,644 downwards.
CTCTTAAATTTATCATTTAATCTGGACATGAATTTTACCTTTTGATCTAGACACTTATCCTATGATCTGGATCAAGTCTGGATTAAATCTGGACAATCATTTCTTTTGATCTGGACTTAGTTTGATACTCTGGACCATGCTATCTTCTGGTCTGGACCAAATCTGAACCAAGTCATTTGTTTTGGACCAGTTATCTAAAGCTCTGATTAAGTCTGGACTGATCTTTATAATTACTACCAGGCTATCTTCTGGTCAGAATGAATTCTGGACCAAGTCTGACTTATGATTCCTTCTGGTCTGGAACAAGTCTCCCTCTGGCAGGTTTCCTTCTGGTCTGGACCAGATCTCCTTCTGGACTCTGCTTCCTTTTGATCTGGGCCAGGAAAGATATCTTCTGATGATGTTTTGACATCCTCTGATATCCTCTGGAGGTGTATCCTCTAGTGCCTTCTGGATGCATCCTCTGGTATCTTCTAGAGGTGTATCTTCTAGAGGTGTATCTTCTAGTCTGATTTTATCCTCTGGTAACTCATCTTCTGCCTCTGGTGACTTCATCTTCTGGTGGCATTTAATATAATAATTCTAAGTAGAAAATAAGATTACATGGAGTGCTTTTGTAAACATCAAAATCCTAAGTACTTAGAACCAACTTGGTTCCAACAATCTCCCCTTTTTTGATGATGACAAAACCTTAACTTATTTTTTCAGCTTATAACTTATTTAAAAAGACTTTGAAAATCTTGAAAAAATTTCGAAGTATTCGAAATACTCCCCCTCAGACCAATCTCTCCCCCTAAGTCTAATAATGACTTTTTCCTCTCCTTTTCAACTCCTTCTTAAATCACTCTTTCTTTTCTTCTCTTCTCCTATCCTTTTCAACTCCTTCTTTATTCTCTCTTTCTTTTCTATCTTCACATTGTCTCTCCTTTTCAACTCCTTCTCTTTTCACTCTTTCTTTTTCTCTCTTTATTTTTCTCTCTCCCTATGTTTCCTCTCCTTTTCAACTCCTTCTCTTTTCATCTCTTTCTTTTTCACTCCTCCTTTCTTTTTCTCTCCTTTTCTACTTATTTCTCCTTTTTCTCTCTCTCCCCCTTTTTGTCATCAGCCAAAAAGAGGTCCTACTATTTTTGTATTTTTGTTTTTCTCTTTACAAAGTACAGAAAGTAAAAACAAGAAAATAAAAGACATAAAGTAAAATTACAAGAAAATTAAAAACTCCTAAGATGACAACTTGAGCTAGTTAGATATGGAGATAATGTTGAGATACTTCTTGATGAACTCGAACCTATCTTCAGGTAATGCTTTGGTAAAGATATCAGCCCATTGATGATCAGTGTCCACAAAATGGATGCTTAAAGTCCCTTTTTGAACATGGTCCCTAATGAAATGGTGTTTTATTTCAATGTGTTTGGTTCTAGAGTGTAAGATAGGGTTCTTGGTTAGGTTTATGGCTGAAGTGTTTTCATAGAACAAAGGGATATTGGTTTCAAAGATTTTTTAATCTTCAAGTTGATGTTTCATCTAGATTAACTATGAGCTGCATCCTGCTGCTGATATATACTCAGCTTCAGCTATTGACATGGCAATGGTGCTTTGTGTTTTGCTTGACCAAGATATCAAATTATCACCTAAGAATGTGCAGTTGCCACTTGTATTTTTCCTTTCCAACTTGTCTCCAGCATAGTCAAAATCACAAAAACCTCTTAGTTTGTAGGTGGGGGTTTTCTTGTATAACAAGGTAAGGTTGGTGGTTCCTTTAAGGTATCTCAAGATTCTTTTGACAGCAGTTAAATGGGATTCCCTAGGGTCAGCTTGAAAACAGGCACATACACAAACACTAAACAAAATGTCAGGTCTAGAAGCAGTTAGGTAAATAAGGGATCCAATCATACCTTTGTATGTTTTCTGGTCTACCTTTCGGCTGGTTTCATCTTTCTCAAGTGAGTAGGTTGGGTGCATAGGGGTGGCCATAGGCTTACACTCACTCATCTTGAACTTTTTGAGAATTTCTTTAGTGTATTTAGATTGGTGAATGAGTATACCTGATTTACCTTGGTGAATCTGAATTCCCAGGAAGAACTTAAGTTCTCCCATCATGCTCATTTAGAACTCTTTCTGCATTAGGTCAGAAAACTCCTTGCACAAAATGCCATTAGTGGATTCAAAGATGATATCATCAACATAAACTTGAATAATCAAAATATCATTTTTAATGGATTTCCTAAATAGAGTATTATTAATCTGGCCTGTATCAAATTCATTCTTAAGCAAAAAGTTACTAAGTCTGTCATACCATGCCCTTGGTGCTTGTTTTAAACCATATAAAGATTTTTTAAGTTTAAAAACATGATTTGGAAAATTAGAATTTTCAAATCCAGGGAACTGTTTGACATAAACTTCCTCACTTATATAGCCATTTAAGAATGCACTTTTAACATCCATTTGATACAGAATTATATCATGATTAGCAACAAATGATAAAAGAATTCTAATTGCTTCTAACCATGCCACTGGAGCAAAAGTCTCAGTGTAATCAATACCTTCTTGTTGACTGTATCCTGGAGCTACAAGTCTGGCTTTGTTCCTTACCACTTCACCTTTTTCATTGAGTTTATTCTTGAACACCTACTTGGTTCGAATAATGTTTTTGTTTGGTCTGGATACCAGATCCCATACATCATTCCTTTGAAATTCATTCAGCTTTTCTTGAATTGCAAGTATCCAACCTTCCTCTGCCAAAGCTTCATCAACATTGCTTGGTTCAATTGTTGAGAGTAAACCAAACAGACCGGTTTCTCTACTTGATGATCTGGTCTTCAATGGTTCTGCTGCACTGCCAATAATGAGAGTTTCTGGATGTGAAGACTTGTACTTCCATCCATTCTTTCTCTCTGGCTTGTCTTCAATGTCAACATGTTCTTCTTCTTTGCTTTCATCTTTATCTTTCTCAAGTTCTGCTGCTGGTCCAGCTTCTGGTTCCTGTGCCTCTGGTTCACCTGCAATTTCCTCATCTTGCTTTGACTTTTCAAAGTCAAGCTGTTTATCATCAAAATTAATGTGGATTGATTCTTCCACAGTGTTAGTTTCCTTGTTAAACACTCTATAAGATTTTTATCTTTCAGAGTAACCAATAAAGGTACATTTTTGAGATCTAGAGTCAAACTTAGCTAGATTATCTTTAGTGTTCAACATAAAACAAGTACAACCAAATTGCTTGAAATAGGAAATGTTAGGTTTCTTACCTTTCCACAGTTCATATGGAGTTTTATTTAAGATTGACCTGATGTACACTATTCTGAATGTAGCAAGCTGTGTTGACAGCTTCTGCCCAAAGGTAGGTGGCAAGCTTCATATCATTTAGCATGGTTCTGGTCATCTCCTGTAGTGATGTATTCTTTCTTTCCACCACTCCATTCTGTTGTGGTGTTCTGGGGGATGAGAAGTTTTTAGAAATGCCATTCTCATCACAGAATTCTTCAAAGTATTTGTTCTCAAATTCACCTCCATGATCACTCCTGATGGTTATGATCTTGACACCCTGTTCATTCATTACTTGCTTACAAAAAGAAATAAACACTTTGTGAGATTCATCTTTGTTCTTTAAAAATTTTACCCAAGTCCACCTTGAGTAATCATCAACAATCACAAATCCATATTTCTTACCATTGAGTGAAGCTGTTTGAACAAGACCAAACAAATTTAAGTGAAGCAGTTCAAGTGGTTGAGAGGTAGAAACACATTTTTTAGTTTCAAAAGAACTTTTAGTTTGTTTACCTCTTTGACGTGCTTCACATAGAATCCCTTGGGAAGCCTTCTTACCAACTGGAGTTTTCTCAACTCAGATATAAGTCCAGGGTTTTCTCAACAGATTAATCGAAATACACTCCAGAAGTAAAGCATCAGTAAGCAAAAGACTCAAAACAAAATCGGAGCAAACTACTCCAGAATAGTCTCAAAACAGATTAATCGAAATACACTCCAGAAGTAGAGCATCAGTGAAGTCCTAAAGTTCAACTATAAATACAGACTTAATGCTGAAGAATAAAGCATTTAAAACCACAAGAACTCAAGGTTAAAGTTGAACGTTATTTGAGAGTTCAAAAGAGAGAAACACAAATGTGCAAGAGCAATATTTTCTAAGTGTTTTCGAGAGAGAAATACAGTGCAACAATCAGCTTTCCAGAAGCAACAAAAGAGTGCAAAAATCAGTGCAGCAAACAGCTTTCTAGAAGCAACGTTGCAAAGTTCCAAATCTTTATTATTTAACCCGATAGTGGTGTAGATTCCTTTTTCAATCTGGGGTTGTCAGATTGGTAGGAGAAGACTTGACTTGTAGAGTCAAAGTGTTGTTATCGTTCCTCAAAATTCTGGTGTTCTCAGGCTTTTTGAGAAGACTTGACTGGTTTAGTCAAGGTGTTGTTGTTTCTCAAAAGTCTGGGGTTGTCAGGCTGTTTGAGAAGACTTGGCTGGTATAGTCAAGGTGTTGTTGTTCCTCAAAAGTCTAGGGTTGTCAGACTGTTTGGGAAGACTGGTCTGTTGGGCCAGTGGTGTTGTAATTCAAAGGAATTTGAATTAGTGAAAAGGCCTTTTGGAGGAAGGGACTGGACGTAGCCTAGTTAACGGTGAACCAGTATAAATTGCAGTGTTATGATATTATTATTATCCACTGCTGAATCTGATTAGTTATCTATTGAATAATTGACATTAACATTCAACAAAACAACAAAAGTAATCAAGTTTGACAAACACAATTCAACCCCTTCTCGTGTTTGCACCTTCAATTGGCATCAGAGCTGGGTCTCAAGGCTGAGCACTTTACAGTGTTTTAGGAAAGATCCAAGGGATCAACATGTCCGGATTCAATGAAGAAGCTACTGGAGGAAACATCAACAGACCACCTCTGTTTGATGGAGAACGATTTGAATATTGGAAGGACAAGCTAAGAAGTTTTTTTCTTTCACAAGATCCTGAACTTTGGGACTTGGTGGAAGATGGTTATACTGCTCCAGAAGATGCTGATGGTGTTAAATTTTCCAGGAGAGATATGGATACTGACCAAAAGAAGATGTTCAAGTTGCATCATAAATCCATAACGTTCATGATCAATGCAATCACATTCAAGGAGTTCGACAAGTGCACTAAGAGAGAAACAACGAAGAACATCTATAATAGTCTGATTCTGACTTACGAAGGCAGCAAGCAAGTTCAAGAAGCAAAGGCCAACATTCTAGTCAAGAAGTATGAGTTATTGAAGATGGAAGAAGATGAAGACATTGAAGCAATGTTTTCCAGATTCCAGACTCTGGTCTCAGGATTAAGAGTACTCAAGAAGAGCTATACCACTGCTGACCACTTGAAGAAAATCCTTAGAAGTTTGTCAACCAAGTGGAGACCAAAGGTCACTGCCATCAGGAAGCAAAGGATTTGAACACTCTGAAGTTGGAAGAATTAATCAGCTCCCTCAGATCACATGAAATTGAGTTGGAAGAAGATGAACCCAAGAAGAAGAACAAAACTCTAGCACTGAAATCCAAGTAGAAGAAGGCTTTGAAAATAGTGATTCAGACGATCAAAGTCTGAACTAAGAATTAATGGTTTGGCTGTATTGAGTTCATTTTTAAATTATTTGATTTGTATTATGTTATATGATAAATAGCTTGACCTAAAAAGTCAAAGCAAGAGGAAGCTGATGGAGGTTAACTAGAACTAGAGGAAACTGAAGCTAGTTTACCAGAACCAGAGGAAACCAAAGCTATTTTACCAGAACTAGAGGAAACCGAAGCTGGTTCACCAGAACTAGAGGAAACTGATGCAGGTTTACTAGAACCAGAAGCTGATACAGATCTACCAGAACCAGAAGCTGATGCAGGCAAAATAACTTGAAAAAGAAGAAGATACCAGCAAGCATACGACAAGTCTTCAGAGGATAAATATGAAGATAAGTTAGAAGAAAGAATAGATCACTCCAAGACATGGCCAAAACTATGTTAAATGATTTAAATGTTGCAAAAGAATTTTGGGCTAAAGCAATCAACATTGCATGTTACGTTCAGAATAAAGTCTATATTAGATTTACAAGAACCATAGAAAGTAGAAGTAGATAAACCAGCATAACATGGAGAAGTGGAGGATACAAGCAAGTTAGAAGCATGTGACACATTTTCAAAGGATGAATCTGATCAAATCAGAACCAGTCAGGAGAAATCAGAAGAGAAATCTGGATGGAAATATCAATGATCTCATCCTGAAAATCTGATCATTGGAAGTGGAAGTGATTCTTTAAAAACCAAATCATCACTAAAAGACATCAGTCTGTTTGGCTTACTTTCATCGATTGAGCCTACCTCTGTTAGTGAAGCATTGGCAGATGATGGATGGATTATTGCAATGCAAGAAGAGTTAAATGAATTTAAGAGGAATGATGTTTGGGATCTAGTTCCAAGACCAGAAAAGAACATTAATGGAACCAAGTGGGTCTTTAGGAATAAGCTAAATGAAAAAGGTGAAGTTGTCAGAAACAAGGCAAGACTTGTGGCACAAGGTTACAGTCAACAAGAGGGTATTGATTACACTGAGACATTTGCTCCAGTGGCCAGGTTAGAAGCTATTTGTATCTTATTGTCTTTTGATGCAAATAATAATATCAAATTATTTCAAATGGATGTTAAAAGTGCTTTTCTCAATGGTTATTTGAGTGAAGAGGTATATGTTAAACAACCTCCAGGTTTTGAAAATTTTGAATTTCCAAACCATGTCTTTAAACTTAGAAAATCCTTGTATGAGTTAAAACAAGCACCTACAGCATGGTACGATAGACTCAGTAATTTCTTACTTAAAAATTCTTTGAAAGAGGACAAATAGACAATACTTTGTTTAGCAGATCAATAGACAATGATATTCTGATCATTCAAATTTATGTTGATGATATTATTTTTGGATTTACTAATGGCATTGTTTGTCAAGAATTTTTTGAATTAATGCAGCATGAATTTCAAATGAGTATGATGGGAGAACTTAAGTTCTTTCTAGGAATACAAATTCAGCAAAGTCCAGAAGGTATTTACGTTCACCAAACTAAATATACAAAGGAACTTCTCAAGAAGTTTAAAATGAGTGATTGTAAACCTATGGCTACACCAATGCATCCTACTTGTTCACTTGATAAAGATAAATCATGCCAAAAAGTTGACCAGAAAATCTACAGAGGAATGATCGGATCATTACTCTACCTTACTGCTTCTAGACCTGATATCATATTCAGTGTGTGTGTATGTGCTCGATTCAATCTAATTCTAGAGAATCTCATCTAACTGTTGTTAAGAGAATTCTTAGATATCTGAAAAGCACTACCAACCTCACCTTGGTTTACAAGAAAACTTCTACATACAAACTGAGTGGATACTGTGATTCTGACTATGCTGGAGTTAAACTTGAAAGAAAAAACACCAGTGGCTATTGTACCTTTTTAGGAGACAACTTAATTTCGTGGTCCAGTAAGAGACAACACACCATTGCCATGTCAACAGCAGAGGCTGAATACATTTTAGCAGCAAGCTGCAGCTCTCAATTACTTTGGATGAAACATCAACTTGAAGACTACAAAATATTAGAATCCAACATACCCATCTATTGTGATAACACCTCTGCAATTTGTCTAACCAAAAACCCTATTCTACATTCTAGAGCCAAACACATAGAGATCAAACACCACTTCATCAGAGATTATGTTCAAAAAGGGGTACTTAACATTCAATTTGTAGACACTGATCATCAATGGGCTGACATATTCACTAAACCACTACCTGAAGATAGGTTTGAATTCATCAAGAAAAACCTTAATCTTATCTTCATCTCTAACCTAATAGCTTAGTTTAATTTTTTGTATGTTATTTTATTTTTCGTGTACTTTTATAATTAAAAAAAACTGAGGATCTCTTTTCTTCATTCAATTCTTTTTGTCTGATGACAAAGGGGGAGAAGATGTAATATTTGATAAAATATCCGAGGGAAAAGATGATGTATTTGAAAGGAGGAGAAGATAATGTATGATGTATTTGATATGATATCTGGGCATTAGACTTAGGGGGAGAAAATATAAAATGAAGCTTAGTCTTAGGGGGAGTCAAAGTCAAAAGAAAGAAAAAGTATTATAAAAAATACATTGTTTGTCATCATCAAAAAGGGGGAGATTGTTGGAACCAAGTTGGTTCTTGCAATTAGAGTTTTGATGTTAACAAATGTATTTTATGAAAATAACATATTTGACTTAGAAGAAGAATGAAAAGTGTCACCAGAATATGACGTCACTTGAAGCGGAAATCAGAGGATGGCGTTACCAGAGGATTATCACCAGAGGATATCATCAGAGGAACCGGTAAAAGAAAAATGCTCAAAACAGAATTGGAGCAAAAGACTCGAGAAACAGAATCTAGCTAAAAATATGTTCAAAACAAAATCTGAGAAAAATGCTCGAAACAGAACTGGAGCAAAAGACTCGAGCAACAAAATCTAGTTGAAAGTATGCTCAAAACAGAAGCGGAGCAAAATGCTCAAAACAGAATCAGTGAGCAAAAGACTCAACACAAAATCTGAGCAAACTACTCCAAAATGCTCAAAATAGATTAATCGAAATACACTCCAGAAGTAAAGCATCAGTAAGCAAAAGACTCAAAACAGAATCGGAGGAAACTACTCCAGAATATTCTCAAAATAGATTAATCGAAATACACTCCAGAAGTAAAGCATCAATGAAGTCCTAAAGTTCAACTATAAATAGAGACTTAATGCTGAAGAATAAAGCATTGAAAACCACAAGAACTCAAGGTTAAAATTGAACATTATCTGAGAGTTCAAAAGAGAGAAACACAAATGTGCAAGAGCAATATTTTCTAAGTGTTTTCGAGAGAGAAATACAGTGCTACAATCAGCTTTCCAGAAGCAACAAAAGAGTGCAAAAATCAGTGCAGTAAACAGCTTTCCAGAAGCAACGTTGCAAAGTTCCAAATCTTTATTATATAACCCGATAGTGGTGTAGATTCCTTTTTCAATTTGGGGTTGTCAGGTTGGTAAGAGAAGACTTGACTTGTAGAGTCAAAGTGTTGTTATCGTTACTCAAAATTCTGGGGATCTCAGGCTGTTTGAGAAGAGTTGGCTGGTTTAGTCAAGGTTTTGTTGTTTCTCAAAAGTCTAGGGTTGTCAGGCTGTTTGAGAAGACTTGGATGGTATAGTCAAGGTGTTGTTGTTCCTCAAAAGTCTAGGGTTGTCAGGCTGTTTGGGAAGACTGGTCTGTGGGGCCAGTGGTGTTGTAATTCAAAGGAATTTGAATTAGTGAAAAGGCCTTCTGTAGGAAGGGACTGGACGTAGCCTAGTTAACGGTGAACCAGTATAAATTGTTGTGTTATTATATTATTATTATCCGCTGCTGAATCTGATAAGTTATCTATCGAATAATTGACATTAACATTCAACAAAACAGCAAAAGTAATCAAGTTTGACAAACACAATTTGTTGGAACCAAGTTGGTTTTAAGTCTTAGGATTTTGATGTTTACAAAAGCACTCAATTTAATCTTATTTTGTACCTTGAATTATTAAATTAAATTCCACTAGATGCTAAAGTAATCAAAGCAGAAGATCAAAGAGTTCCAGAGATTGAATCCTGAAGGTACAAGAAGATACTCCAGGATATCAAAACATCATCAGAAGATATCTTTGATGCCCCAGATCAGAAGGAAGCAAAGTCAGAAGGGAACCTGGACCAGACCAGAAGAAAGCCTGCCAGAGGGAGACTTAATTCAGACCAGAAGGAATCAAATGTCAAATTTATTCCAGAAGTTATTCTGACCAGAAGATGGCCTGGCAGTGAAATAATAAACAGCCCAGACTTGATCCAAACTTAATCAGAGGATAAGTTAATGGGTCCAGAACAAGAGAATCAATTCAGATTTGACCCAGACCAGAAGATAGCATGGTTCAGGGTATGAAACTAAGTCCAGACCAGAAGAAATGATCTCCAGAATTGATCCAGAACTGATCCAAAACAGAAGGTAAAATGTCCAGACTGAAATATTATTTGTCCAGATTTAATTTCAGTTTAATCCAAACCAAGTCCAGAATTGGTCCAGATCAGAGGGAAGATTTTCAGATCAATGGTTCAGATTTAAGTATTTGGCCTAGTGTTGGCTGAGATCAGAAGATTAGACCATGGCCCAGTGTTGGCCGAAATCAAAAGGTTAGAATGTGTGGTCCAGCAGTGGCCGAGATTAGAGGATCACAGCAAATCAGTTTGCTAGACCAGGATGGCCGAGATCAGAAGGTTAGAAAGTGTGGTCCAGGGTTGGCTGAAATAAGAGGATCACAGCAGATCACTTAGTATGGTCCAGATGTGGACTAGCGCAGAAGATCTAATGGTCCAGATTTAATCATGAGGATTAACGGTGGAGATTTTAATTTATTTTGATCAAAGTATTAAAAAGATTTGTTACAAAAATAAAGTGAAGTATTGTGGAATTCAGGAGCTGTTGGCGGGAAGAAACTAAAGACGTGATTGGCCAGTTATTTTTGAAAGAAAATCTGAAGTTTAAAAAAGATATGTTTTTTATTTAAATGAAGCCCAATTAGTCAAGATATTTTTGCAAGAGAATCCAGCAAGATTCAGCTCGAAATTAAGCTTGGAAGAGATCCTAATCTGCATCTATAAAAGGAGGCTCAAGGAAGAATACTTAGCATCGAAAATCACAAAAGAGTCATACACGTCCAAAGAAAACACTCAAGTTTTCAGTGAGGTTAATTGTGAGTTCCAGCTTTCAAGAAGCAAGCACTCGTGTTATTTTTTTTCCCTTGTGTTAGATCTAAGTTGTTGAAGTAGAGTCTACAATCTGAGGGAGTTAGAAGGGGTAGCAGATTACTTAGCAATTAGATTCAAGGCGTTGTACTTCCTTCTACAATCTGGGGTTGTCAGATTGGCAGGAGAAGACTTGACTTGAGAAGTCAAGGTGCTGCATTCCTCAAAAGTCAAGGATTGTTAGACTGTTTGAGAAGACTGACTTGGAGGGTCAGTGGAGTTGTTGTAATTCAAGGTTTGAATTAGTGAAATCCTTCAAGGTGAAGGGACTGGACGTAGCCTCGTTAACGGTGAACCAGTATAAAAATTCTGTGTTTTATTTTTATATTATATCCGCTGCTAACTCTGTTTTTATTCATACATCAAGTTTTGTTTTAAAAGTGCAAAAACACGAAAAGTATTCAAGTTAGTCAAACACAATTCAACCCCCCTTCTCGTGTTTGCACCTTCAATTAGAATCAGAGCTCGGTCTCAAGGCTGAGCACTTTACAGTGTTTGAGGAAAGATCCAAGGGATCAACATGTCTGGATTCAATGAAGAAGCTACTGAAGGAAACATCAACAGACCACCTCTGTTTGATGGAGAACGATTTGAATATTGGAAGGACAGGCTAAGAAGGTTTTTTATTTCACAATATCTTGAACTTTGGGACTTGGTGGAAGATGGTTATACTGCTCCAAAAGATGCTGATGGTGTTAAATTTTCCAGGAGAGATATGGATACTGACCAGAAGAAGATGTTCAAGTTGCATCACAAATCCAGAATGTTCATGATCAATGAAATCACATTCAAGGAGTTCGACAAGTGCACTAACAGAGAAACAACGAAGAGCATCTATGATAGTCTGATTCTAACTTACGAAGGTAGCAAGCAAGTTCAAGAAGCAAAGGCCAACATTCTAGTCAAGAAGTATGAGTTATTGAAGATGGAAGAAGATGAAGACATTGAAGCAATGTTTTCCAGATTCCAGACTCTGGTCTCATGATTAAGAGTACTCAAAAAGAGCTATACCACTGCTGACCACGTGAAGAAAATCCTTAGAAGTTTGTCAACAATTATAAATTGATGTGTTATTATATTATTATTATCCACTGCTGAATCTGATTAGTTATCTATCGAATAATTCACATTAACATTCAATAAAACAACAAAAGTATACAAGTTTGACAAACACAATTCAACCCCCCTTCTCGTGTTTGCACCTTCATGCATGCCCTAGCCTCTTGTGCCAAATCAGATTCTACTCACTTAAGTATTTAACCTATTGCTTAGCAAGACTAAACAAATCAATCTTATAAACATTATCTTTCTTAATGAAGTAAACAAAACAGATTTATCAAGTTGAGTAACAGCTTTGCATGTTTTCTAGTTAAAGATGACATCATATTTGCAATCACTTAGTTGACTTATGCTCAAAAGATTATGCTTCAGACCTTTTACTAACAGAACATTTTTAATAGAAAGGGAAGAAGATTTGTTACCAACTGTTCCTGTACCAATAATCTGACCTTTCTGGTTTCCTCCAAAGGAAACATTGCCTCCATTTTTCATGGTCAGATAAAAAAACACAGATTTGTCTCCTGTCATGTGTTTGGAGCAACCACTGTCCAAGTACCATGATTTATGTTGCTGATCAGACCTTGCTTCAGAATCAGAGTCAGAGTCAGACTCAGTTTGAGCCATCAGAGCCAGTTCAGCTTCTAGCCTATTTGAGCATGTTCCTCTAATGATTCTGGAACATGTTTTGGTTCTGGTAACTTGGATGAATCTGCTGATTATGATAACGTTGATGATGCTGGTGATTTGGATGAGTTGGATGAATCTGATAATTCTGGGGATTTGGAAGAATTGGATGAATCTGATAATTCTGGGGATTTGGATGAATCTGATGATTCTGATGAATCTGGTAATTCTGATAATTCCTGTAGTTATACTGATTCTGATAATTGAAGTAATTTTGATGATCATACCTGAACCTTTGATACTGATACCTGTTCTGGTTCTGGTTCCAGTACTGATTCTGATTCTGGTTCCAGTGTTGGTTCGTGTTCCAGTTCTAGTGCCTCTAATAATGGTTCTAGTTCTGGTTCTGGTTCTAGTTCATGTTCTGATTCTGGTTGAGTTGACCAGACCTTCTTCCATCAGACTCAGATTACCTCTGGCTGGTTGTAGTAGGAACATAAACCTTCTTCTGCTTGTGCATTGCCAACATCCATTGTCCAGGCACCATTGTTGGTGTCTCCTTCTGGTTGCTTAGAATATCTGCAACATAGACAATTTGATATTTTGGTACCCAGAACTGATTGGGTCTAGGTTTGTTAGTTTTAACAGCTCTCTGATCTTGTTCAGATTTTACCATTGGACAAGATAATTCAGAGTGACCTTTCTTTGCACAAACAATGCATAAAACATCAGAATGAACAATTTTAGTTTCAACAATAGTTTATGTAAAACCAAAACCTCTCTTTCCAATGTTACTGTTTCCATAAATCATAGATGCATATTTACTTCTTTCCATTCCATTAGAAATAAAGTTTTGAAAAAATTGCTCATGCATATCAGATTCACAAATAGTTTTGGAAGTGGAACAAATATTACTTTTGAGATTTTGGTTTTCAGATTTGAGTCTTGCAACTTCAGTTTTAAAATCCTTGTTTTTCAGTTGCATACTCAGAATTTTGATTTTTTAAAACTTGGACTTCTTTGGTTATATTTTTCTTATCTTCCCTAAGAGTTTTCAGTTTTAAAGACATCTTATTGTTTGCATTTAAAAAATATTTTAAAGCATCAATTAATTCAGATTTAGTGAGATCAGAAAATAGCTCATTGTCTTCATCTTCTGAATCTGTTCCAGAGCCTGAGCTGTATCCAGAACTTGAGTTGGTATGAGCCATCAGAGCCAGAATTGCTTCCTCTGATGTGCTTCCAGACTTTCCTGAATGATTGCTTTGATCATTCTTCCTTCTGGCTGCTTTCCTTCCCGAAACTGTGCCATCATTGCAGTTTCTGCCTCTTCTTCATCAGACGATTCTTCTTCTGATTCTGATGTATCCTAGGCTGCTATCAGATCCTTCTTTTTGAATCTGGAACTTTTATTGTGCTGTTTTCCTTTTTCCAGATTTGGACATTCTGACTTGATATGTTCAGGTTCATTGCATCCATAACAGATGATGCTCTTCTTGTCAGATTCTAACTTTCCTTTGCTGTTATGTTTCTTCTTGGAGCCTCTCCTCTTCCTGTTTTCCCATATCTTAACCATCTGTTTGGTTAAGTAAGCCATATCATCACAGTCACTGTCACTATCCTCTGGTTCTGGTGCTGCCGTTGCAGCTTTCTTCTGTTTTGACTTCAGGGCCAGATTCTTCTTCTTCTTTGGTTCATCTGCTTCCAGTTCTATTTCATGAGACTTGAGTGAGCTGATAAGATCTTCAAGTCTTAAGTTATTTAGATCTCTGGCTAACTGAACTGTAGTAACCATTGGTCTCCACTTGGTTGGTAATCTTCTTAGAATCTTCTTGACATGATCTGCTGTTGTGTAGCTTTTCTTCAAGACATTCAGTCCAGATATCAGAGTCTGGAATCTACAGAACATTCCATCAATGTCTTCATCATCTTCCATCTTGAACATATCATACTGTTTGACCAGTATGTTAGCTCTTGCTTCTTGAACCTGCTGGCTTCCTTCATAGGTCAGAACTTGACTGTCAAATATGCTCTTTGCTGTTTCTTTATCTGTGCATCTGTCAAATTCCTTGAATGTGATGGCATTGATCATGATGTTTCTGGACTTGTGATGCAGTTTGTATAATTTGCTCTGGTCTGGACTCATATCTACCATGTCCAGTTCTTTAGTTGGATCTCTTGGAATAGTAGGTGCAGTGTATCCTTTGACTACCAGCTTCCATAATTCAGGATCTTGAGATATGAAGAAACTTCTCATTCTGTCCTTCCAATACTCTAACCTGTCTCCATCAAACAGTGGTGGTCTGTTGCTGTTGCCTCCCAAATCATCTTTGGATTCTGCCATGTTGTTGACCCGTTGGACCTTTCCTCGAACATTAGTTAAGTGCTCAGCGTTGAGACCGAGCTCTGATGCCAATTGAAGGTGCAAACATGAGAAACGGGGGATTGAATTGTGTTTGACTAACTTGAATACTTTTTAGTTTTAAAACAAAACCTGTTATGTATGAATTAAAACAGAGTTAGCAGTGGATATAAAGTAAATAAAAACTCGGAATTTTATACTGGTTCACCGTTAACTAGGCTACGTCCAGTCCCTTCACTTTGAAGGATTTCACTAATTCAAAAACCTTGAATTACAAAGTACCACTGACCCTCCAAGTTAGTCTTCTCAAAAAGTCTAACAACCCTAAACTTTTGAGGAAAAGAACCTTGAATCTAATTGCTAAGTAATCTGCTACTCCTTCTGACTCCCTCAGATTGTAGACTCTACTTCAACAACTTAGACCTAACACAAGGGAAAGAAAAACCTAGAGTACTTGCTTTAGGAAAGCGGATACTCACAATTGACCTCACTAAAAACTCAAGTATTTTGCTTTTGGAAGTGTATGACTCTCAAGTATTTTCGATGCTAAGTCTTCTGCCTTGAACCTCTTTTTGTAGATGAAGATTAGGGTCTCTTCCATGGTTAAATTTGAGCTGTATCTTGTCTAGATTCTTTTGCAAAAATAACTTGGCCAATCAGGTTTCACATAAATAAAAAACATATCTTTTTAGCTGCAGATATGCATTCGAAAATAACTTTGGCCAATCCTGTTCTTGATTAATTCTGGATCAAATCTTTCTTCTTGCCAATAGCTTCTGAATTCTCACAAGACTTCGAATTTATTTTTGTACCAAATCCTCTTAATACTTTGATCAAATTTCTATTAAAATTTAATCAAGTCTTATTCGAATTTAATCAAGTCTCCACTAATTATCATCATGATTGAATCTGGACCGAATGTTCTTCTGATCTTGACCACATCTGGACCATGCAATCTAATTTGATGTGCTCCTCTTATCTCGGCCAACACTGGACCACATGTTATGATCTTAGCCAATCACTAGACCATATGATCTGATATGGACTATTTTATGATATTCTGATCTCGGCCAACACTGGGCCATGATACTTAAGTCTGGACCATTTTACATTTATCCTCTTAAATTTATCATTTAATCTGGACATGAATTTTACCTTTTGATCTGGACACTTATCCTCTGATCTGGATGAAGTCTAGATTAAATCTGGACCATGCTATCTTCTGGTTTGGACCAAATCTGAACCAAGTCATTTGTTCTGGACCAGTTATCTGAAGCTCTGATTAAGTCTGGATTGATCTTTATAATTACTACCAGGCTATCTTCTTGTCAGAATTAATTTTGGACCAAGTTTGACTTATGATTCCTTCTGGTCTGGAAAAAGTGTCCCTCTGGCAGGCTTCCTTCTGGTCTGGACCAGATCTCCTTCTGGACTCTGCTTCCTTCTGATCTGGGCCAAAAAAGATATCTTCTGATGATGTTTTGATATCCTCTGATATCCTCTAGAGGTGTATCCTCTAGTGCCTTCTGGAGGCATCCTCTGGTATCTTCTGGAGGTGTATCTTTTGGTCTGATTTTATCCTCTGGTAACTCATCTTCTGCCTCTGGTGACTTCATCTTCTGGTGGCATTTTATATAATAATTCTAAGTACAAAATAAGATTACATGGAGTAGTTTTGTAAACATCAAAATCCTAAGTACTTAGAACCAACTTGGTTCCAACAGTTTGCATTTGATGACATCCTCTGGTATCATCTGGAGGTATCTTCTGGTATACTCTGGATGTTTCCTCTGGCCGAACCTTCTAGTGACATTTTTATCCTCTGGTTGCTTCCTCTGGATGTATCCTCTGGTGGTGTTATCCTCTGATTTTGCACAACCCCTGATTTGTTATTCTAAGTCAAAATACAATTTACATAAAATACTTTTGTTACATAAAATCCTAAGTACTTAGAACCAACTTGGTTCCAACAATATCCCCCTTTTTGATGATGACAAAACTTTGTATTTTTTATAACTATTTTTCTTTCTTTTGACTTTGACTCCCTCTAGGACTAAGCTTTATTTTGACTTTTTCTCCCCCTAAGTCTAATGTCCCAGATTCTTTATCAAATACATCTTCCCCCCTTTGTCATCCAACAAAAAGTATTGAAGGAAGAAAGGAGATCCTCTGATTGTTTTTTTTTATCTTCTGCCTTTTTTTTTGTAAATTCTGTTTTATTTTTTTTTACCTTCCGCTTCTTTTTTTTTTTGTTGAAAAACAATGCACGAAAATAAAAATACAATAACAAAAAAAATTAAACTAAGCTATTTGTTAGGGATGAAGGTAAGGTTAAGGTTTTTCTTGATGAACTCAAACCTATATTCAGGTAGTGGTTTAGTGAATATGTCAGCCCATTGATGGTCAGTGTCTACAAACTGGATGTTGAGTGTCCAGTTTTGAACATAATCTCTGATGAAGTGGTGTTTGATTTCTATGTGTTTGGCTCTAGAATGAAGGATAAGGTTTTTGGTTAGGTTGATGGCTGAAGTGTTGTCAAATTATAAAGGGATGTTTGTTTCCATGATTTTGTAGTCTTCCAGCTGATGTTTCATCCAAATGAGTTGAGAGCTGCATCCGGCTGCTGAAATGTATTCAGCTTCTGCTGGTGACATGGCAATGGTGCTTTGTCTCTTGCTTGACCAGGATATTAAATTGTCTCCTAAGAATGTGCAGTTTCCACTTGTACTCTTTCTTTCGAGTTTATCTCCAGCATAATTAGAGTCACAGTATCCACTCAGTTTGTATGTAGGAGTTTTCTTGTAGAACAAGGTGAGGTTGGTAGTGCCTTTTAGGTATATAAGGATTCTCTTAACGGCAGTTAAATGGAATTCCCTAGGGTCAGACTGAAATCTGGCACATACACATACACTGTACATAATATCAGGTCTTGAAGCAGTGAGATAGAGTAGAGATCCTATCATACCTATGTAGGATTTTTGATCAACTTTTTGGCCCGAGTCATCCTGTTCAAGTGAGCAGGTAGGGTGCATTGGGGTAGCCATAGGTTTGCAGTCACTCATCTTAAACTTCTTGAGAAGTTCTTTTGTATATTTTGATTGATGAATGTATATACCTTTTTGACTTTGCTGAATTTGAATTCCTAGGAAGAACTTAAGTTCTCCCATCATGCTCATTTGAAATTCCTGCTGCATCAATTTAGAAAATTCTTGGCAGAGAGTGCCATTAGTAGATCCAAAGATAATATCACTAACATAAACTTGAATAGTCAGAATATCATCTTTTATTGATTTTCTAAAGAGAATTCTGTCTACTTGTCCTCTTTTAAAGTCATTTTTAAGTAAGAAGTTACTAAGTCTACCATACCATGCCCTAGGTGCTTGTTTTAAACTATACAAAGATTTTTTAAGTTTAAAAACATAGTTTGGAAATTCAGAACTTTCAAAACCTGGGGGTTGTTTAACATAGACTTCTTCACTCATATAACCATTTAAAAATGCGCTTTTAACATCCATTTGAAATAATGAAATGTTATTATTAGCAGCAAAGGAAAGTAGGATACGAATAGCTTCTAACCTGGCCACTGGAGCAAACGTCTCAGTGTAGTCAATACCTTCTTGCTGACTGAAGCCTTGTGCAACAACTCGTGCCTTGTTTCTGACAACTTCTTCTTTTTCATTCAGCTTGTTTTTGAAAACCCACTTGGTTCCAATAATGTTTTTTCTGGTATTGGAGCTAGATCCCAAACATCATTCCTTTCAAATTCATTTAACTCCTCTTGCATAGCAAGAATCCATCCATCTTCCCTCAGTGCTTCATCAACATAAGTAGGCTCAATATATGAGAGTAAGCCAAACAAACTGGTTTCTGTAAGTGATAATCTGGTCATGAAGGGATCACTTGCACTCCCAATGATTAGTGTTTCGGTATGTGAAGATTTGTACTTCCATCCATATCTTCCTTTTGACTTATCTTCAGATTCATCCTTTGAAGATTTGTCGGGTTCTTCTGTTTTGCTTTCATCCTCCACCTTTTCAAGCTCTCTAGGTTTGTCTGCATAAGCTTCCTTTGGTTCTGGTAAACCTGCACTATCATCATCTTGCTTTGACTTTTCAAGGTCAAGCTGTTTGCCATCAAATTTAACATGTATAGATTCCTCCACAATATTTGTTTCCCTGTTAAACACTCTATATGCTTTGGATCTTTCAGAGTAACCAATAAAGGTACACTTTTGAGATCGAGAATCAAATGTGTGGTCCAGGGTTGGCCGAAATCAGAGGATCATAGCAGATCAGACCATGTTAGGCTTTTTACCTTTCCACAATTCATATGGTGTTTTATTCAATATGGATCTAATATAGACTCTATTTTGAATATAACATGCAGTATTAATTGCTTATGCCCAAAAGTGTTTCGCAACATTCATATCATTTAGCATTGTTCTGGCCATTTCTTGGAGTGATATATTTTTTTCTTTCTACAACTCCATTTTGTTGGGGTGTTCTAGGAGAAGAAAAGTTGTGAGAGATTCCATTCTCATCATATAAATTTTCAAAGAATTTGTTCTCAAATTCTCCTCCATGATCAATTCTAATTGTTATAATTTTAAGGCTTTTTTCATTCATTATTTGTTTGCAAAAAGTGATAAACACTTTGTGGGATTCATCCTTACTTCTTAAAATTTTTACCCATGTCCACCTAGTATAGTAATCTACAATAACAAACCCATATTTCTTTCCACTTAGAGAAGCTGTTTTTACTGGCCCAAATAGATCTATGTGTAATAGCTCATGGGGCTTTGAGGTAGATATTGAGTTTTTAGAATTCAAAGAATTTTTTGTTTGTTTTTGTTGGAACCAAGTTGGTTCTAAGTACTTAGGATTTTGATGTCTACAAAAGCACTCCATGTAATATTATTTTGTACCTTGAATTATTACATTAAATGCCACCAGAAGATGAAGTTATCAGAGGCAGAAGATGAGTTACCAGAGGAAACACCTCCTGAAGACACTAGAAAATGCACCCAGAATGTACCAGAGGATGCATCTTGGAATTACCAGAGGATACACTAGGATGTCAAAACACCACCAGAGGATATCTTTCCTGGCCCAGATCAGAAGGAAGCACAGTCAGAAGGATACCTGGACCAGACCAGAAGGTAGCCTACCAGAGGGAGAGTTGTTCCAGACCAACAGACCATATGTCATACTTAGTCCAGAAGTTATTCTGACCAGAGGATGGCCTGGCAGTGAAATGATAAACAGTTCAGACTTGATCCAGACTTAATCAGAGGATAAATTAATGGGTCCAACAAGAGATTCAATACAGATTTGACCCAGACCAGAAGATAGCATGGTTTAGTGTATGAAACTAAGTCCAGACCAGAAGAAATGATGTCCAGATTTGATCCAGACCTGATCCAAAGCAGAAGGTAAAATGTCCAGACTGAAATATCATTTGTCCAGATTTAATTTCAATTCAATCCAGACCCAGTTCAGAATTGGTCCAGATCAGAGGGAAAAGGTTCAGACAAATAGTCCAGATTTAAGAATATGGCCCAGTGTTGCCGAGATCAGAAGATCAGACTATGGCTCAGTGTTGGCCGAAATCAGAAGGTTAGAATGTATGGTCTAGCATCGGCCGAGATCAGAGGATCACATCAGATCAGACCATGGCCCAGTGTTGGCCGAGATCAGAAAGTGTGGTCCAGGGTTGGCCGAAATCAGAGGATCACAGTAGATCACTTAGTATGGTCCAGATGTGGATGAGAGCAGAAGATCAAACGGTCCAGATTTAATCATGATGATTAACGGTGGAGATTTAATTAAATATGATCAAAGTATTAAAAGGATTTGTTACAAAAATAAAGTGAAGTGGTATGGGAGTTCAGAAGCTATTGGCGGGAAGAAAGATTTGTTCCAAAATTAATTAAAGTCAGGATTGGTCAAAGTTATTTTTGAAAGCAAATTTGGAGCTAAAAAAAGATATGTTTTTTATTTATGTGAAGCCCGATTGGCCAAGTTATTTTTGCAAGAGAATCCAGCAAGATATAGCTCGAATTTCAGCTTGGAAGAGACCCGAATTCACATCTATAAAAGGAGGCTCAAGACAGAATACTTAGCATCGAAAATCACAAAAGAGTCATACACTTCCAAAGCAAACACTCAAGTTTTCAGTGAGGTTAATTGTGAGTTCCAACTTGCCAGAAGCAAGCACTCGTGTTATTTTCTTTCCCTTGTGTTAGATCTAAGTTGTTGAAGTAGAGTCTACAATTTGAGGGAGTCAGAAAAGGTAGCAGATTACTTGGCAATTAGATTCAAGGCGTTGTAATTCCTTCTACAATCTGGGGTTGTCAGATTGATAGGAGAAGACTTGACTTAGGAAGTCAAGGTGTTGTATTCCTCAAGAGTCTAGGATTGTTAGACTGTTTGAGAAGACTGACTTGGAGGGTCAGTGGAACTGTTGTAATTCATGGTTTGAATTAGTGAAATCCTTCAAGGTAAAGGGACTAGACGTAGCCTCGTTAACGGTGGGTGAACCAGTATAAAAGTATGTGTTTTTATTTTTACTTTATATCCGCTGCTAACTCTGTTTTATTCATACATCAAGTTTTGTTTTAAAACTTCAAAAACAGAAAAAATATTCAAGTTAGTCAAACCCAATTCAACCCCCCTTCTCGTGTTTGCACCTTCAGTTTTCCCTTTTGACAAGCTTCACACATAATTTCAGTTTTGTAGCTTAGCTTAGGTAGACCTCTCACCAGTTGAAGTTTATTTAGTTTTGAAACTAATCTAAGGTTAGCATGACCTAATCTTTTGTGCAAAATTAATTTCTCTTTATTTACTGACACTAGAAACTTAACCCGTTGTTTCTCTAGACTAAACAGATTTATCTTGTAAATATTGTTTTTCCTATAACCTGTGAAAAGTACTGATCCATCCTCTGACTAATAGCTTTACATGTTTTTTTGATTAAATATAATATCATAATTACTATCACCTAATTGACTAATACTTAATAAATTGTGCTTAAGACCTTTGACTAGTAGTACATCTTTAATAGAGGAAGAAGTACCATTACCAACCGTGCCTCGACCAATGATTTGGCCTTTTTTCTTTCCTCCAAAAGCCACTGTCCCTCCTTTGCTCAAAGTTAGTTCTTGGAACATAGACTTTTCTCCTGTCATATGTCGCGAGCATCCACTGGCCAGGTACCATGACTGGTGTTTCAACATGATTGCTGAGGACATCTGGAACAAAGATAATTTTGTTTTTAGGTACCCAAATCTGGTTGGGTCCAGGTTTTTTAGTCTTGAAAGGTTTCTTGTCTTTCCTTGATTTTATCATGGGACAAGACGATATAGAGTGACCTTTCTTAGCACAAACAACACATAAAACATCAGAGGGAATAGGTTTAGTTACAGTTATAGACTCATCAAATCCTATGCCTCTTTTACCATTGTTACTGACTTCATTAATCATAAAAGCATATTTGCTCCTTTCCATACCATTAACAATAAAGTATTGTAAAACTTGATCATGCATATCAGAATTACACACAGTATTTGATGTTGAACAAATATGACTTTTTAGAGTTAGGTTTTTAGATTTAAGCTCAGCAATATCAGTTTTAAGAGTTGTATTTTCTGTTTTACATTATGCATTTTGATTCTTTAAAACATCAATTTCTTTGGTTAGAGTTTTATTTTCTTCCCTAAGTTTTTTCAGTTTTAAAGACTGTTTGTTTTTTATAGTTAAAATATCATTCATTGCAGTAGTTAAATCAGATCGAGTGAGTTCAGAAATACCTCTTTTTCATCTTCTGATGATTCACTTTCAGAATCAGATTCTGTATCGGATCCAAAGGCAGTGTCTGTGTGAGCCATTAGAGCCAGTTCGGTTTCTGATTCAGTTCCAGAATCAGAGTTTGGGTCGGATCCAGAGGCATAATGAGTATGAGCCATTAGTGCCAATTCTGCTTCTTCTAATTTACTTTCAGAGTTGATTCCATAGGCAGAATGTATGTGAGCTATCATGGCTAATTCTGCTTCTTCATCTTCAGAGGATTCGTCAGAATCATCCCATGTTGCCATTAGATTCTTCTTCTTGGGTCTGAAGTCTTTCTTCTGATTTTTTCCTTTCTCCAGATTATTACATTCTGACTTGATGTGCCCAGGTTCATTGCATCCATATCATATGATGCTCTTCTTGTCTTGTTCATCCTTTCCTCTGTTGGATTGCTTGGAATTCCTCTAGGGAAACTTCTTCCTTCTGCCTTGCCACATTTTCAGAATCTTTTTGGTTATGAAGGCAATGTCTTTTGCTTATGATTTCTGATTCTGGTCCTCAGAATCACTATCTTCTGATTCAGTTTCTGCATCTGCTTTTAAAACTTTCTTCCGTTTGTACTTTAAGGCTAGGGTTTTATTCTTCTTCTTGGGTTCATCTTCTTCAAGCTCTATTTCATGTGACTTGAGGGAGCTGATTAATTCTTCCAGCTTTAGAGTGTTCAAGTCCTTTGCTTCCTGAATGGCAGTGACCTTTGGTCTCCACTTCGTTGGAAGACTTCTAAGGATTTTCTTCACGTGGTCAGCAGTGGTATAGCTCTTCTTGAGTACTCTTAATCCTGACACCAAAGTTTGAAATCTGGAAAACATTGCTTCAATGTCTTCGTCTTCTTCCATTTGAACTGCTCGTACTTCTTGACTAGAATGTTGGCCTTTGCTTCTTGAACTTGCTTGCTGCCTTTGTAAGTCAGAACCAAGCTATCATAGATGCTCTTCTCTGTTTTCTTGTTGGTGCACTTGTCAACTCTTTGAATGTGATTGCATTGATCATGAACGTCTTGGATTTGTGATGTAACTTAAACATCTTCTTCTGGTCAGCATCAAAATCTTTCTTGGGAATTTTGACACCATCAGCATCTCTTGGAGCAGTATAGCCATCTTCAACCATGTCCCAAAGTTCGGGATCTTGTGAGAAAAAGAAACTCTTCAGCCTATCCTTCCAGTACTCGAACCGTTCCCCATCAAACATAGGTGGTCTGTTGATGTTTCCTTCAATAGCTTCTTCATTGATTCCAGACATGTTGAACCCGTGGATCTTTCCTCAAACACTGTAAAGTACTCAGTCTTGAGACCAAGCTCTAATGCCAATTGAAGGTGCAAACACGAGAAGAGGGGGTTGAATTGTGTTTGCCAAAATTTGAATCTTTTTACTTTTTTGTTGAATGTTGATGTAATTTGCTTGATTAATAAATAATCAGACTTAGCAGCGGAAAATAACAGCATAAGAACACAACAATTTATCCTGGTTCACCATTAACTTGGCTACATTCAGTCCCTTCATCCTAAAGGCTTAATCCACTAATTCAAAACCTTTGAATTACAACACCTGACCTTCCAAGTCAGTTTTCCCAAACAGCCTGACAACCCAGACTTTTGAGGAACGAAAACAACACATTGACTCTACAAGTCAAGTCTTCTCCTACCAATCTGACAACCCCAGATTGAAGAAGGCATTTGCACCACTATCGGGTTAGATTACAAGGTTTGGAACACTTCAAATTTTCTTCTGGAAAGCTGGTTACTACACTGATTCTTGCACACTTTTGTTGCTTCTGGAAAGCTGATTGTTGCACTGAATTTCTCTCTCGAAAACACTTAGAAAATATTGCTTTTGCACTCAAGTAATTCTCTCTTTTGAACTCTCGAATTGTGTTGAAATGAAGCTTGAGTTCTTGTGTTTTTTGATACTTGATGCTGCTGCCTAAAGCCTCCTTATATAGCTGCAAATTGGGCTTTGTCCAAGCTTAAATTCGAAATAGATCTTGCTCAGATTTCCTTTGAAAATACTGTTGGCCAATCCAGTTTCAGTTAAATAAAAATCGTATCTTTTTAGCTTCAGATTGCATTTGAAAATTCTGTTGACCAATCTTGTTTCTTTTAATTTCAAACCATATCTTTTTAAGCTTGAGATTGCATTCGAATTTCTTCAAGTCTTCAGTGAATTTTTTTAATCAAACCCCCTTAATTCTTTGATCAAATTTCTATCAAAATTTAATAAAGTCTTATTCGAATTTTAATCAAGTCTTATTGCATCATGATTAAATTCTAGACCGTATGATCTTCTGATCTCGGCCAACTCTGGACCATGTAATCTGATCTGTACCAATTTTGTGATCCTCGGATCTCGACCAACACTGGACCATGTGATCTGATTTGTACCATTTTGTGATCCTCTGATCCGAACCATTGATCTTTTAATCTGGACATTTGATATTTTAATCTAGACCATTTATCTTTTAATCTGCACATTTATCCTCTGATATGGACCAATTCTGGATTGAGTCTGAATTAAATCTGGACTAAGTCTTATTCTGGACAATTATATCTTCTGATCTGGATCAAGTTTTATGTTCTTGACCATGCTTTCTTCTGGTCTGGACCAAGTCATTTGTTCTGGACCAGTTATCTTCTGGTCTAGACCAAGTCTGGATTAAGTCTCGACTGAGTCTTATTCACGACCATGCTATCTTCTGGTCAGGACTAAGTCTGAACCAAGTCTGACTTATGTTTCCTTCTGATTTAGAACAAGTCTCCCTCTGGCAAGCTTCCTTCTGGTCTGAACCAAGTCTCCTTCTAGACTCTGCTTCCTTCTGATCTAGGTCAAGAAAGATATCCTCTGATGATGTTTACATTTGATTACATCCTCTGGAGGTATATTTTGGTATACTATGGATGTATCCACTGGATGTTTCCTATGGCCGAACCTTCTGGTGACATTTTTATCCTCTGGTTGCTTCCTCTGGATGTATCCTCTGGTGGTGTTATCCTCTGATTTTGCACAGTCTCTGATTTGATCTTCTAAGTCAAAATACGATTTATATAAAATACCTTTGTTAACATCAAAACTTTGATTGAAAGAACCAACTTGGTTCAAACAATGGATTAGGTCCACTTACTTTTTTTTAGAATCTTTTGTATTTTTTTATTGGACCAAAATAGGAATATCTGTCGATTAAAGGAAATATTTAAATATATATATATATAGATAGATAGATAGATAGATAGATAGCTAAAGAATACTATTTAACTTTCTAATTAGAATTCCTTTAGTCTATTCGAATTCATTCAAATGATAACAATAAATAACTTATTAGAATTAAAATTCGAAATTCTATTTTTTCATGAAATTAAACTATTCCTTAGTTTTTTTTATTACAAACAGAATCTTCTTACAAATATCACAAATATCTTTATTCTTACTTCAAATAGGAATATTACTGTTGTCATTTTATGACAAAAAAAGCCCCTTATCAGATTTAACCGATGACTTACGTCTTACCATGGCGTTACTCTACCACACTGAGTTAAAAGGGCCCCGTTTGAGTCAATTCCCGAATAAGGAACCGGTCGATTTGAAAATAGGGAACAAAAATTGCCGAATAATATAGGGGATCAAATTTTCGGATTTATTAAAATGAAGACCAAAATTACATTTTAGCCTTAAAATTAATATTTTTTAATATCATCGATATAAAAATGAGAATCATTATAATACACTAAAAATAATTTTTTTCAAACTACAATTTGTTCACGATGTTCTGTTTTTTTTTTTTTTGGAAATATATCAATAAAGAAGCTATTAGAGAGTATAACTCATACATAGAACTGAAGGAAAATCACAAGTTAAAGAGGTAAATGCAGTGGATAAAAATTAAAAATTTCTTAACGAATCCTTATGAATGGTCATGAATCATGGTTTATTAGATTACCTCTTGTAGCGTGATAAAACTTTGATGATTAATGATGATCACAGATAGGGATGATAACGGGACAAAGACGGTTTTAAGCATTATCAACCCCGCACCCGTAACTCTAATAGTGCCCCCGCACTCGTCAGAGGTGACTTTTTAATATCCACCCCCACAACCAACAGGGTTGGATTTCCCCGCCCCACCCCTACTCCAAAAATTGGAATTTATTTGGAATCAATAATTTGACTAAATAATAGCATTCAACCTAAGTTTTAAAATTACAATAATCAAAATAATAAAGTCACAATATCGCAAAATTTGTTTAAATTTCCTACAAGTCACAATATTTTCATAATCTTCAAACTCTTTAGAAGTGAAAATATGAATTTGAACACAAGTTCTAAATATCAAAGTTCAAACGAACTAATCCATCAAAACAACAAATAGTTCCAAATCATTAAAACAAAAAGGTTCCAAATAAGCATTTATGTTGGGTGGGTGCGGGGCGGATTTGACGAAACCAGCCTACGCATCCGCCCGTAACTTTAAAAACCGGGAAAATCTGCACCCGCATCCATTAAAAACGGTATTCCCCCGTTAAATGCAGGGCGGGTGCGAGGCGGTTCAGGTTCAATTGTCATGCCTAATCATGGATGTTGCTCTATTGACATTTTCTCTACGTAGTCCACACAAACATAACTCAAATGAGGGTAGCCTCAATTTCAATGCCATAACATGACTTACATGATAGATCCAATTGCAGATGCATATGGAATTTTATTCATGCGATTCCTTTCATCTTTATTTGAAAGGGATTCTGTTTTTGACAGACATATGCCATGCATCATAGTCAAGAATCTCTTCTTAGAATCATGCATATTAAAGCATCTTAGGACCTTGTCAATATATGTACTTTGACCCACGCCAAGAAACCATTGTGATCTATCTCTATAGATTCTGATTTCTAATATATAGGTAGATTCACCCAAGTCTTTCATAGAAAAACAATTCCTTAACCAAGTGTTAACTTGTTGCAAAGTAGGGATGTCATCCACATATAGTACCATGAATACAACTATGCTCCCACTAACCTTCTTGTAAACATAAGGTTTGTCTTCATTTTTTATGAATCCAAATTGCTTCACAATTTCATCATAACGAAGATTCCAACTTCTAGAAGCTTGCTTTAATCCATAGATTGATCATTGTAACTTGAATACCTTTTTGGCAACATTTGGAGTGCCAAATCCTTTAGGTTCTGTCATGTACACATCGTCAAGGAGATTTCCATTAAGGAAAGTAGTCTTGACATCCATTTGTCATATTTCATAGTCATGATATGCAATGATGACAAGTAAAACTCGAACAAATTTAAGCATTGCTATGGGTGAAAAAATTTCATCATTGTCTACACAATGAACTTGCTTGAAACCTTTAACAACCAATCGTGCTTTAAAGGTATGTACCTTTCCATCCATGCCAGTCTTCTTTTTGAAGACCCACTTGCACCCTATGGGGTTGTCCTCTTTAGGTGGCTCCACTAAGGAACCTACTTGATTAGTGTACATGAAATCCATTTCAGATTTCATGGTCTTAAGCCCTTCTCAGATTCAAGGCCACTAATGGCCTCTTGATAAGTCACAGGCTCATCTTGATCCATGAACAATACATCACTCAGTTGAGTTATAAGATACTCATATCTCTTAGGTTGGTGACACATCCTATTTGACTTACGCTGGTTTGTGTTACTTGAGCATGTTGTTTTATCACAACATCTTGTGCAAACGACTCTTGTTCCTCTATAAATGTGTCACTACTATGTGTTTGAATTGCTTCAAGTTCTACTTTCCTCCCACGGATTCCTTTGGAAATGATTTCCTTTTCTAGGAATGCCCCAGTGCAAGTGACAAACATTTCTCCCTCAGAAGGAATATAGAAGTAGCATCCCTTTGTTTCTTTAGGATATCCCATAAAAAAGCATTTGTTAGATTTGGATTCAAGATTAGTAGATATTTTTTGTTTGATATATACTTCACAACCCCAAATCTACGTAAAAGACACACTGAGTTTTTTACCATTCCACATCTCATATGGTGTCTTTTCCACTGATTTGGATAAAATATAGTTAAGTGTGAAAATTGCAGTTAATAGAGCATGTCCCCAAAAGTAATTTGGAAGATCGACATGACTCATCATAGAGCGAACCATGTCCCACAAGGTTCAGTTTTTTCTCTCAAAATCACCATCCCATTGTGGCGTTATTGGAAGTATGAGTTGGATAAGAACCCACACTCTTTCAGATAGTCTTTAAATTGTAGGCGTAGATATTCACCTCCTCGATCTGATCGAAGAGTGTTAATATTCTTACCTAATTCATTTTGTACTTCAATTTTAATAGAGCATGTTGACCCTTATACATATTGATGTATTGGTCACTAAACACATCAACTAGAAGAGGTTTTCCTTCATTACTATTATTTTCCGCAGTTATCAACATGCTTGATATCTTTGGTAGAGTTTTATCCATGTCATTCTTAATGAAATTCCTGACAAACTAATTGAAGCTTCCAACAACGATTGCAGGATCATATTAATCGCAAGCTCTCGCTAAAGGGAAAAGCTCAATTGCTCTAGGTTCTCAACATACCCAGTCATCTTGAGCACATCAGGACCTACATGGCTTCCCTCTATCAGCCTGATTTGGAAACTTCAAACAACATGCGCCTAAGTTGCTCTTGATAGGCATCTTCAGGTGTTCGATCATATAGAAGGCTTCCATGTTCTCATGTTGCT
Source organism: Cicer cuneatum (assembly GCA_037974295.1). Lineage (NCBI taxonomy): Eukaryota > Viridiplantae > Streptophyta > Magnoliopsida > Fabales > Fabaceae > Cicer > Cicer cuneatum. The sequence goes on along the minus strand of JBBPBO010000002.1, from coordinate 26,302,207 downwards.
TCTAAAGCTCGAAGTTCATGGTAGCTAGCATGATGCATCTAACATCCAAGTCTTAGCATTTGGATATTACATTTATCCTATCACATCATTCTAGTTTAAGAAATGTACTTCACTTAAGCGAACCCATGTTTTCGATACTAGTCTTGATGAGTGGTACCTTTTGGAAAACATTTAACTTAATATATTGTTTGAAGGATGTTAATTAAACTTAATCTCACCATATTTTTTTAACTATTTAACCTACTATATTCATAGATGCAAATCATACATAAATATAGTAAATAAAGTGATGGGGTTATGGTCTGTAATGCATTTATTATAACAAGCCAATGCAAGAATCTCAGATAAACCTAGGATCGATCTTGCTGTCTTCAAGCATGACCTCCAAGGTTATCTTCCTTTGAATATGTCACCTTGTCTTCATCATTACATTACATAAAAGAATACTCGTTTTACATACGAGGGATGGAGATGTGAAAAGAAGGTACAAATAGAATTTAAGAGAGAGGCATGACACACAGACTGATTAAATAACTCTAGATAAAAGGAAACTAGGCCATAACCACTCGTCATTCAATCATAAAATAATGGCATGTAATCAATCAAATAAAACCTTTAATTATTATTATTATTATTATTAATGATTATCATCATTAACATAGTCAATCATAATTAATAATATATAATTTTTATCATAATTAATATGAGCAGTAATGGTGATTATAACCATTCATACAAATTCCTTAATTATCACACTACGTAGATTAACAAACGAGGTTCAAGGGGCAACAACCCTGTCAAAAAATGTTTTATGATACAGAGAAACTTTGACTCGCTAATATCAACACTTGATACAACGTCATTGCATATACCCTAGACCTTTATCTTCTGACCGCAATATCAACCCTTGATACATAATCATTTTCTCAATTGCACTGCCGCCAACTATAGTATGAAATTGACTTGTGTATAACATATTGTATCATACGAGTTTGCTTATTCAAAATGATTATAAAGATTCAATCAACGGTCTAATGCATAACAGTCATGACCAATACAAAAATGACTCACATATAACATACTGGATAATACCGATTTCCATAGTCAAAAGAACACATCGATTTGAACTAGTATTAACACTCGATACAGAAAACGGAACATCAACACTTGATATAACAATCATATGAAGTAATTTTTCAAAATCATTACCATTATATAACACAGAAAATACATGTTTGCTTTTATGATTCATAATCATAAAACATATAATCACATGAAACCAAATCATGGTTTCGTAAGTGGCTGATACCAGTGAAGGAAAATTGCGAGTAAAATAGATAAACACACGTTTAAAAATTAACATTTCCCTCCACGGATCCTTACGAATGGTTATGAATCAGGGTTTATTATATTACCTCTTGTAGCGTGATAAAACTCTGTTAATTACGAATTTTGCTTTATCGGCAGCGTCGCTACGTAGCCTCTACAAATAGAACTCGAAGAAAGGAAAGCTCAGTTTCAATGCCAACTGATAAATAAGGCTAATGAAGAGAACAAATAGGGTTTTTTTCCTGATGTGTGACCTTGTAGGTTCTCGTAGCGTTGATAATAATATACAATTATCTTTTTAATAAGCGAGTGGTATCTAGCAACACATCACTACTACCCAAGTGACAAGAATGTAATGTGATCTAACATAACCTTTCTGTGATAATGATATTGTGTATAATCTCATTTTTTTCCCTCATATCTATATCGAACTCAAGGCATTTGTCACCCTTGTTAGTTCGATGTCTCATTCCTTAATAGTCGAGTATACTTTACAACAGTCAATAATATATATTGACTTATCTCAGTATGGCCATGCATTTAACAATCATACTCTGTCAAGGAGCCCATATATGTTACTCCTGTTATGTGGGAGAGGTAAATCACATCTTGGTCACTCATGTCCCTTAGCATGATTCATTGAATGTTTAGTGAACCGACTTTATAACCTTCTTGTTTCAAAGAACATTTGACAACATTAAAACAATCAACTCCTCGTCTAGAGATTATAATGGTTTCAAATCTAAGGGTGGGATACACCATTATCACTATCGGAATAACTTATGACACTTATATAACAAACTATGTAGTATTCTCATGGAGGATCAATCCAGTATACATTTATCCTAAAATATACTTATGTTGTGACCTGATATCTCATATCCATAACTTGTTAAATAGGGTTATTAGTGGACACGCAAAATAGTCTCGATTGTATTATTATTGCCCTTTATAATAATACTCAAATACGAATTGTTTGATAATGAAGTTCTATAACATCTTATAATCGAGTCATCCACTCAATGCCTTATCAAAACCAATTTCACTCTATGACTTTATTATATTAGATAAACATAATAATTGAAATGTCTCATATTAAAAATGTATAAGAAGATCTATGTTTTTGATGAAGACAAAAGACTAAGAATAATGATCAAGTTGCAAGCTCAAAGTGAAATCAACAATCAAGTCAACTATTAAAGAAACTTAGAATTTAAGGTACTTGATAAAATCCAATTACATTTCAAATACAATAAATAATATGATAACCTTCTTATTTTAGCATATGCATCAAAAGAATTTTTAAAGTGTCAAAATATATAAACAAATAATTAAAACTCAAGTTTTTGATAAAAATCAAAGTTGTATTCGACTACATTATGTGTAGCTGAATACAGATGAAGTCAGTAGCAAAAACTGGACATCTGTATTCGACAACAATATGTCGTAGCCGAATACAAAACAAGTTAGTAGCTAAAACTGAACTTCTGTATTCGAATACAGAATGTCGTAGCCTAATACAAATATCAAGTCAGTAGCTAAAAATGGACTTTTGTATTCGACTACATCATCTCGTATTCGAATACAAATCAAGTCAGTGAAAAAATCACTAATTTGTATTCGACTACAAGGTTTCGTATTCAAATACGAAGTTGAAATTTTAAATAAAAAATGAACGTTACAGAAGTGTATTCGAAGACACATAAGCTGTATTCAAATACAAATTCGAATCAATGCAATTTTTCAATTCATATCTCATCTGTATCAATGCATTTGTTCATCAAATCTTCAAGGAACAATTGCCACTGATCTGAAGTATTGTCTATGGAGTATAAATATCTCATAACTTCAGTTTAACTCATCAATCCTACTACCAATCTTAGAACAACTTTCTGAAATATCTTAAACTTTCAAAGCTTCATTTTCATATTTTCAAGTACATGCTTTTAATTTTCATATCATTAAGAAAGGTTCTCAATTGTACTTGAAAGTGTGTTGGATTGTTATCATTATACACATTGTTACACTCTTGTTCTTAGTTAACAACATTGTTACAAAAATCATTTAAAGTTATTGTATTATTTGAAGAAAGTAGTGTATTTTCTTGAAGTGTTGTAAACTAAGATAGTGACGTGCTATCTTAGGTAAAGTGTTAGGAATTTGTAATAGAAGTCTTAGTGTTAGACTTGTATTGATTCTAACAAATAGTGGAAAAATCGCTTGTGGTGGACAAGAGGACTGGATGTATCCTTAGTTGTAAGGGGAACCAGGATAAATTTCTGCGTGCTTTACTTTTTGTCATTTACAAGCTTTCATACACAATCACAATCAAAAAAATAATTCACAAAAACTCTAAAAACCATAAAAGTTTTTAAACACCTAATTCACCCCCCTCTTAGGTGCAACTATGAACTTACACATATTGTAAATAGCACAATACAAGTTCTAAATTCAAAAGTCAAGTATTGGCCTCTAGGGCTTACACCAACAAGAACAAATGTGTGTGACTAATCCATTAGTTAAATTTACTATTTTTTTAATCTTTTCTAATTAAATTAAAAATAATTATAATATACTAATTACAATTTATTATCGGAACTATGTAAAGACAAACATTTGTCAATTAAGAATTAGTAAAATTTATGTTTCTTGGTCAACATAAAAAAAATTATAATACCCGAGACAAATTATCATCACTTATGAAATTGAACAATCATATGCAAGACAAATTCTCATTGATAAAAATTTCAAAATAATTATCATACATGTGACAAGTTGTTCATGATAAGATTAAACTATCTTACACTAGACAAGTTCATACTCATAAAAATTTCAACAAAAATAAAAAATTATCATACAGTAGAGAAATTGTTACTTACTCGTATTGAACTGTCATACACGAGACAAATTCTCATTGATAAAAATTTCAAAATCACTATCATACATAAGACAAATTTTTACCGATCAAATTGAATAACATTTAATAAATTGGGGAAATTACATTAACCTACCCTAAAGTTTGCTTGAAAAACCAAAAATACCCCATTTAGCTTTAAAGTAAGCACTAACATCCTCCACTTTAACACCGTTAGTCCCCAGTTAACACTTTCAATTTCACCAATAGTTTATCCTCCGTTACTAGGTCTTTAACATAACATGGATCTTCAAAATACTGTTGCTCATCAAGTCTATAATTTCGTCTAATAAATTTTGTGTCTGCAATTATGCTTATGTTTTATATGTTTCACTTTTGTTTAAATATATAATAGATAAATGAGAAAATTATAAATCATATTTTATAAATCTTCATCTCCCATTGTTTCTAAATTTCTAACTATACTCGCAGTTTATATAAGTTAATATATTGTTATTTTAAGTCACAAATTAATAATATCGATTTTAGACATATAAAATAATTTATAACATATAGGTAAAAATTTCATAGGATTTTTTTTAACTTCTCTTAGGATTTTGTTAAATATCAATAAAAAAAAAGTGACCCTTAAACATAAAAATATTATTTTCTGACCTCAATGTTAAGAAACGTATCAAGTTTCGATTATTATGTCGCCATTCAACCCTGCAAACACAAAGTGTATGTATCTCTACTTTAAGCAAGACACAAATATGAAGCCCACACAAGAAATAATTATAGTGCTTAATTGAAAAGTCGCATTTATAAAATTTCTAATTTTCAAATATTTGATGAGAAACTCTTGTAATTTTTGTATTTATTTGTAGCTTTATATATTTTTTGGGTCCGTTGGCACGTTTATTTTTCTCTTTAATTTCATAGGAATAGTAAAATTAATTTGTCTGTCTAATGGTTCTGATTAGATGGACGATCAAGGGGTCTTGAGGTTATAGTCGGCTATAACACGCGTGAATGGAGTTATGTTAGATAGAATTATCAAGAATGTTATGTCGTATTTCATTTATGTACTGTCTTTAAATATACACGGAGATGAATCAATTCGATCCTCCATTTATGCAGACAATAATTACATGAGTTATGAAAATAAATAGGGTCACTGAATGAAATAAAACCATAAACCGTTATAGCAAAAGGGAGTTATGAGATAGCAAAGAGTCAAGGGATTGTGTCATGATCCTTTCTCTAACTCTCCCCTCAAACGGATGGTGCAAGAGTCACCCTTTGTTTGTCTCTCAACATTTGGAACCTTGTGTGGTTTAGCGGCTTGTCAAGCAATCTGCTAACTGATCAGCCGAAGGTACATATGCCACGATGATTTCATTTTGTAAAACTTGATCACGTATGTAATGAACATTAATCTTAATGTGTTTGTAATCTGGTATGCATGAATGGATCAGAGGCCAGTGCCTTGGCACTCAAGTTATCACACCATAAGATTGACTTCCTAGGTAATGGTCATTTTAGTTCACTTAGGAGGGATCTGACCCAAGCTATCTCAACTGCAAGATCTGCTATAGCACGATATTCAGACTATGTGCTAGATCTACACTCAACATTTTTTCCTGAGGACTAAGAAATCAATGATTCTCATAGGAATATACATTGTCCTACCACGAATTTCTTCATTCACACTTGTGGCCTAGTCAACATCTGAGAACGCAGCTATATCTAAATCATTAGATGGCTTGATGTGAAAGCAGAAGTTGTCTGTTCCTTTGAGATATCTTAGTATCCTCTTTATCCCTTTCAAATGATTTTTGATAGGAGAACCCATGTATTGGTTGAGTTTGTTGACTACAAAGGCAATATTAGACCTTGTGTTTGTCAAATATTGTAATGCACCTATGGCATGCCTATACTTGGTTGGTTTAGCCATTAGTTCTTCTTCGTTTGTGAACTGTCTTCCTGTTATCATAAGTGTTGGACATGTTGATGCTTTCTCCATTTTGAATTTCCTGAGTATATCACTTATGTATTTTGATTGCCTCAAATACATTTGCTTCTCTTTGAACTTCAATACCCATAAAGTAGTGTAGATGACCAAGATCTTTTAGGGATAACACAATGTTGAGTTGTTTGATGAAAGACTCTAGGAACTTGGTCTTGCTTCCTGTCACAATTATGTCATCTAGATAAAATAGAAGAAATTTAGTGTGATTTGTGTCTCTATGCATGAAGAGAGGAGTCACTTTTGGTGTTCCGAAAGCCCCAGCTTACTAGGGCATTTTGCAAACTGTCAAACTAGGCCTTGGGAGCCTGCTCCAGGCCATAAAATGGTTTTGATAGTTTGCATATGTGATCAAGCTTAGTTGAGTCTGAATATTTTTCTAATTGATGCATAGTGACAGTTTCCTTGAGATATCCATTAAGACATGCATTGTTTAATCTAGTTGCCTTACCTCCAAATTGAATTGCACAACAATGGATAGGATGATTCTCACTGTACATTATTTGACAACAGGACTAAAGGTTTCCCCATAGTCAAGGTTAACTATTAGTTGGAAGCCCTTGGCAATCAGTCTTGCTTTCCTCCTCTCTATTGAGCCATCTATATTATACTTTGTTTTGAACACCCATTTTGAGTCAATAATGTTTTCCTGGCCTTCATATGGCACTAATGTCCAGGTTCTATTTGACATTAGAGCATTGAATTATGTGTCCATTGCTTCTTTCCATTGGGGCCTGCTGAGAGCCTTTTTGATGTCATATGGCTTTTTGTCTTTTGTTTGTGCTTATGTGAGCCCTATATATAGTTGTTTTGGCTTGTTAATCCCATATTTGCTTCTGGTGCACATCTAATGTGTGTTGGTGTTATCCTAACTGCTTGCTCCAACTTTATGTTCAATTTGCTTGTTTCTCTCCACTATGTCAGTTGAACCATTGATGTCTTTTTCTTCTTTGATAGTAGTGTTCTCATCAATGTCAGAGACTTTGTCACTAGAATCCTAATTGTTGTTATCCTGTAGTTGTCTTCTTCTTCTTTGATTGTAGTGTTCTCATAGAGGCAACCTATGTAGTTTTCCAAATTGGCAGACCTCACAAAACTAAAATGTATCACTAGGCGAGCTTTTCACATTACAATGTTTCAACACTTTACCTACGTATTTATTGTTAGGGTTTCCAAGCTTTATGTGCCAACTTTGTTTGACAGACATGTAGGTACATGAGTCATTATTGGATTGGGGGCTGGCATTTGATACTTGATACAGATCTTCTTTAAGTCTCACTTTTAGAAAAGCCTTCCCTGTCAACTTGTCTTTCACAGAGCAACATTCAACATCAAACTCAACAATGATATTATTTTCAACAATTAACTTGGATACACTTAGTAAATTCTTTGTGATTTCAGGTACATATAGGACATTATGCAGGTTTAGGTTTTTAAGTTGGTTGAACTTGAAGCAACAATTTTTAACTTCTCACTATTACCAATCATTAAGGAATTCTTACCATTGTGTTCAGTGAGATCTTGGAACTTGTCAAGTTGGTGAGTCGCATGGTTTCTAGCACCACTGTCAATGTACCATTCATAGGCCTGTTCATTGTAGGGCGAAGCTATGAATGCACTTTTATTTGTTCCTTATGCTGATTGGCTAGTTCCTAAGTAGGACTTATCAAAATGATTGTAACTGAAGGTGCAAACACGAGAAGGGGGGGTTGAATTGTGTTTGACTAACTTGAATACTTTTTCTGTTTTTGCAGTTTTAAAACAAAACTTGATGTATGAATAAAACAGAGTTAGCAGCGGATATAAAGTAAAAATAAAAACACAGAATTTTATACTGGTTCACCGTTAACGAGGCTACGTCCAGTCCTTTCACCTTGAAGGATTTCACTAATTCAAACCTTGAATTACAACAGTTCCACTGACCCTCCAAGTCAGTCTTCTCAAGCAGTCTAACAATCCTAGACTCTTGAGGAATACAGCACCTTGACTTCCTAAGTCAAGTCTTCTCCTACCAATCTGACAACCCCAGATTGTAGAAGGAATTACAACGCCTTGAATCTAATTGTCAAGTAATCTGCTACCCCTTCTGACTCCCTCAGATTGTAGACTCTACTTCAACAACTTAGATCTAACACAAGGGAAAGAAAATAACACGAGTGTTTGCTTCTGGAAAGCTGGAACTCACAATTAACCTCACTGAAAACTTGAGTGTTTGCTTTGGAAGTGTATGACTCTTTTGTGATTTTCGATACTAAGTATTATGCCTTGAGCCTCCTTTTATAGATGCGAATTAGGGTCTCTTCCAAGCTTAATTTCGAGCTGTATCTTGCTGGATTCTCTTGCAAAAATATCTTGACCAATCGAGCTTCACTTAAATAAAAAACATATATTTTTTAAGCTTCAGATTTGCTATCAAAAATAACTGGCCAATCCTGTCTTTAGTTTCTTCCTTCCAACAACTTCTGAATTCCACAAGACTTCACTTTATTTTTGAATCAAATCCTTTTAATACTTTGATCAAATTTAATTAAATCTCCACCGTTAATCCTCATGATTAAATCTGGACTGTTTGATCTTCTGCGCTAGTCCACATCTGGACCATACTAAGTGATCTGCTGTGATCCTCTGATTTCGGCCAACCCTGGACCACACTTTTTGATCTTCTGATCTCGGCCAACCTAGTCTAGCAAACTGATATGTTGTGATCCTCTGATATCGGCCAATGCTGGACCACACATTCTGATCTTCTGATTTCGGCCAAATACATAAATCTGAACCATTGATCTGAATATCTTCCCTCTGATCTAGACCAATTTTGGACTTGGTCTGGATTGAACTGAAATTAACTCTGGACAAATAATATTTCAGTCTGGACATTTTACCTTCTGTTTTGGATCAGTTCTGGATCAAATCTGGAGATCATTTCTTCTGGTCTGGACTTAGTTTCATACCCTGAACCATGCTATTTTCTGGTCTGGGTCAAATCTGAATTGATTCTCTTGTTCTAGACCCATTAACTTATCCTCTGATTAAGTCTGGATCAAGTCTGGGCTGTTTATTATTTCACTGCCAGGCCATCTTCTGGTCAGAATAACTTCTGGAATAAATCTGACATTTGATTCCTTCTGGTCTGGATCAAGTCTCCCTCTGGCAGGCTTCCTTCTGGTCTGGTCCAGGTTTCCTTCTGACTTTTCTTCCTTCTGATCTGGGCCAGCAAAGATATCTTCTGGTGATGTTTTGACATCCTGGAGTATCTTCTGGTACCTTCAGGATTCAATCTCTGGAACCCTTTGATTTTCTACTTCTGATTACTTCAGCTTCTGGTTGCATTTGATTTAATAATTCAACGTTCAAAATAAGATTACATGGAGTGCTTTTGTAAACATCAAAATCCTAAGTACTTAGAACCAACTTGGTTCCAACAATCTCCCCCTTTTTGATGATGACAAAACCTTAACTTATTTTCCTAGTTTATAACGTGTAGTGCTGAAATACGCCCCCTCAGACCAATCTCTCCCCCTAAGTCTGATACTGACTTTTTCTTCTCCTTTTCAACTCCTTCTCTTTTCACTCTTTCTTTTTCTCTCTTTAATATTCTCTCTCCCTGTTTCTTATCCTTTTCAACTCCTTCTCTTTTCATCTATTTCTTTTTCGCTCCTCCTTTCTTTTTATCTCTCATTTTCTACTTATTTCTCCTTTTTTTTCTCTCTCCCCCTTTTCTTCATCAGCCAAAAAGAGGTCCTACTGTTTTTGTATTTTTGTTTTTCTCTTTACAAATTACAGAAAGTAAAAACAGAAAATAAAAGACATAAAATAAAATTACAAGAAACATAAAAAATCCTAAGATGACTACTTGAGCTAGTTAGATATGGAGGTAATGCTGAGATGCTTCTTGATGAACTCGAACCTATCTTCAGGTAGTGCTTTGGTGAAGTTGTCAGCCCATTGATGATCAGTGTCCACAAACTGGATGCTTAAAGTCCCTTTTTGAACATGGTCCCTAATGAAATGGTGTTTTATTTCAATGTGTTTGGCTCTAGAGTGTAAGATAGGGTTCTTGGATAGGTTTATGGCTGAAGTGTTATCACCAAACAAAGGGATATTGGTTTCAAAGATGTTGTAATCTTCAAGTTGGTGTTTCATCCAGATTAACTGTGAGCTGCATCCTGCTGCTGATATATACTCAGCTTCGGTTGTTGACATAGCAATGGTGCTTTGTCTTTTGCTTGACCAAGAGATCAAATTATCACCTAAGAAGGTGCAGTTGCCGCTTGTACTTTTCCTTTCCAGCTTGTCTCCAGCATAGTCGGAATCACAAAAACCTCTGAGTTTGTAGGTAGGGGTTTTCTTGTATTACAGGGTAAGGTTGGTGGTTCCTTTAAGGTATCTCAGAATTCGTTTGACAGCAGTTAAATGGGATTCCCTAGGGTCAGCTTGAAAACAGGCACAGACACAAACACTAAACAAAATGTCAGGTCTAGAAGCAGTTAAATAAAGAAGGGATCCAATCATACCTCTGTATGTTTTCTGGTCTACCTTTTGGTTGGTTTCATCGTTCTCAAGTGAGCAGGTTGGGTGCATGGGGGTGGCCATAGGCTTACATTCACTTATTTTGAACTTTTTAAGAAGTACTTTAGTGTATTTAGATTGGTGAATGAGTATACCTGATTTACCTTGATGAATCTGAATTCCCAGGAAGAACTTAAGTTCTCCCATCATGCTCATTTGGAACTCTTTCTGCATTAGGTCAGAAAACTCTTTGCACAAAGTGCCATTAGTCGATCCAAAGATGATATCGTCAACATACACTTGAATAATTAAAATATCATTTTTAATGGATTTCCTAAATAGAGTATTATCAATCTGGCCTCTATCAAATTCATTCGTAAGCATAAAGGTACTAAGTCTGTCATACCATGCCCTTGGTGCTTGTTTTAAACCATATAAAGATTTTTTAAGTTTAAAACATGGTCTGGAAAATCAGAATTTTCAAATCCAGGGGGCTGTTTGACATAGACTTCCTCACTTATATAGCCATTTAAGAATGCACTTTTAACATCCATTTGATACAGAATTATATCGTGATTAGCAGCAAATGATAAAAGAATTCTAATTGCTTCTAACCTGGCCACTGGAGCAAAAGTCTCAGTGTAATCAATACCTTCCTGTTGACTATATCCTTGAGCTACAAATCTGGCTTTGTTCCTTATCACTTCACCTTTTTCATTGAGTTTATTCTTGAACTCCCACTTGGTTCCAATAATGTTTTTGTTTGGTCTGGATACCAGATCCCAAACATCATTCCTTTGAAATTCATTCAGCTTTTCTTGCATTGCAAGTATCCAACCTTCCTCTGCCAAAGCTTCATCAACATTGGTTGGTTTGCATCAGCTTCTGGTTCTGGTAAATCTGTAACAGCTTCTAATTTCAAACCATAACTTTAATTTTTTTTGAAATAATAAATAAATATTTACAATTTATATTAACCACTCAATTAAATATGAATAAAGAATTTCAGACAATGGCAAACACACACAAAAAGAAAATTAATCACATTATCTATCGACATATATTCTAAAATACTTTTAATATCAAATTAATTCTTTAAACAATATTTTAATTAATTAAATAGTCTATTATAAAATTTGGGGTGTTACAAGTTTGTCCATCATTCTTGTTTTTCAAACATCATCAGCTTCATTGTCCTTAGTTGATTTTTTTTACCAAACTGTCAACCTTGCCCAACACTATGCCTTTTCCATATCTTGCTCTATTTATTCATTAAGAAAACCTAGTTCCTTAGTCTCATCAACCCATATAAAGAAGTTGTAGCTATATATATCATCCAGAAAAAAGTAGAGAAATTGGAGAAGAGTTATGAAAAGAATTCTCTTCCTAAGTTCTTTTTAGTTGCAACAACTCTAATAACAATATTTCTTTCACAATGATATTTGAAAATCACTGGGTTCAGGCTTTCACCCATGGAGAAAAAGAATAAGTAGTTTTTTATTATTTCATTTTCTACGATTCGAACACCATGAAAGAGGAAGAATGATGAATTATATAAATGAAGGTTATTAAAAGAAGAAGATATGAAATCATGGAAGAAAAACAAGAATTGATTATATAAATGGAGATGTTACTGTTGAAATGATAACATAGTTTATATTTTTTTATTAAAAACTTTGTTTCAATTTCTTTTTCAAAATCAGACAAATTAACTCTTCGTATTTCTAAACTCGGACAAATTAGCTCATCTCTTACGTGGTAATGAGTTGACTAATAACTAAACTTGCAACGTAAGCAATTAACATCTCTGTCAACCTCAATATGAGAACAAAGTAACAGAGATACTATATTATCTAACGTCTTTTAGTTTTAGAGTGTTGTTTACCTATTTATAAATATCACGGGATAAATACCCGATCCCTATAATTTTAAATGGCAATTTAGTGATTTACTTGTAATAATTTTATATAATATTTATTAATAAAAAAAAAATCCGATCCCATTGAATTGATTTTTAAGATTTGTGGCTTGCTTCTTCTTTTCAAATAATGTAGCTTGAGTGAGAATAAGTTTTTTAGTTCTTGATACAAAGCTATTTGCTCCAGTTGGGCTATTGGATCTCCTAAATCTCCATTACATCTTCATAGTTTGAATGGTTTTTGTCTCATTATTTGTATAATTATATATAGGATTGAGTATCTCATATATTCCAATTATATATGAATCTTGATTTTCTGTTTAAAAAAAGCACACACACATCACTATCACTAAACTGAAATGAAATAAATATGCTCCAATTAACCAATTGGAATAATATTTCACGCTATCTTTGTTTTACTAACATCCAAATGGGAATGCCATATTTTTCTATTAAAAGACAATAAAGTGGCATGAGAATGGACTTTGATGATGGAAACAATGTCAACAATATGGTCCGGTTTGATCTTCTTGTAAGTTATTATAGGTTGCTCAAAGACTTAAATATAAATAAAAAGTTTATGAATTTGGTGGAATTACGACTAAATTATATAACTAGATTTTAGATTTGTGCGATTTACGAAGAGATTATTTTAAATGACTAATTAATATTTTTAGTTATAAAATTGTAATACCATCTATTATAAAAAAAAAAAACAATATCAAATTATATTGTTTTAATAATAACATTTAAGTAATTAAGATAATGAATTAGTCATAATATAATTAAGCATTCATATTGAATAATTAAGCATTAATTGAATGATTTATTTATTGATACTTTTTTATAGTATATAAACTTTTTGAAAAAATAAATATTTTCTTAATTTAATTTTGAATGACTAAACCAAGTTCAAAATATGATTATATAATTTTAGTGTTTTTTTATGTTACAATTTTCAAGTTCATAATATAACTTTTTGTTATAACAATAATTGGTTCATTACCTTTGCATTCACGTAAAATATTTAAAATTCAATAATTAAATTAACTATATTTAAAAAAAATATTATTTAAGATTGACATAGACGATTTTTATATAAAAAAGATATATTTATACCTTAGATTCATTGATAAAAGTTATATAAGATGTAATCGATGACAAAATGACTGAAACTTTAGCATGACATATTCGCTTTATCTTTTTGGTTTTCGACCAATGAATTTGTGACACAAAATTGATAAATGCAAAACCATGTTTAAATCGTTCTACGAGTAAACAAACTTGTTGTAATGATCAAATTATTCATGAAGCTTATCGTGATCTACATTTGAAATCCTTTGGATAGCTTTTCATTTGTATATATTTTCTCTCGTGTAAAGCAAAAAATTAGTTGTTTTTTGACTAGTGTGACACGACTCTCCAATTTGCATGCTTTAGTGAGTCAAGTTAATTTAACTCGGTCAACTAAGTCTGGAATATAGTTTGGATAATTAGATAGGTAGATGATGATTGTAATCTTTCTAATGACCCATCCATATGCATGGATCAATTAATAACTACATAATTAAAAAGAGCTTATCCCCCTAATCTATTAGCATTTTCAAAAGTGATGATGGCTTACGTTGCTGTCATTAAGATTCTCATACAAAAAACACGATTTCTTAATTATTTTTAATTAAGGATTTAATTTATATTCATATGTGAAAAAAAATATACGATGTAAATAAATTACAACTGTTAAATTATTAGACATATTTAATTTTGACTATAAGTATAGATGACAAAATAGATAGATTGAATGAATATGAATTTTGATAATAGATAGATCAAAACAATCTATTAAAATTCACTAAAGGGTTTTCAAAAAAATCAATCCAATTCATCCTTTTAAAATAAAAACTTTCAAATCCATTATCATTTTTTCAATGGATGAATATTCATCCAATCCATCTAATTACCTTTTTTTCTTCAGGATTTTAATAAACAAGTTATAATATTTTTTATTATTTCTACAAAAATTATTATTTGTTATTATAAAAATATATATTTTACTTTAAAATATGGTTTTCGATATTAATTTAAAAAACTAGATGTTTAATATTTTAAAAATTACTGCATTAGTAATTTATAAAATTATCTTATTTATCGTATTAATAAATTGTATGTTTTAATGAAAAATACGGTTTTTTTATACTAATTAAAAAAATGTGTTTTTCTTTTTATTTCGAAAATAATTATATTTAATATTTTCAAAAGTAGTTTGTTTTTACCAAAAAAACAGTACTTATATGTTTTAAAGTAATTTTTTTTAATATATATTTAAAATAAATGTAATAATATAAATATTATTTAATTATTATTACTTAAATAATATTGGTGGTGGTTGGTGATGGCCAACGGTGGAGCTTTGGTGATCCATGGTGGCTGGTGACAGACCTTCATCAGACGGCCACCCCTAAGCACTGCCAATATTATTAATTAAATATTTAAATAAATTATAATATTTAAATTTTATTTTACAATGAGATCACTAATTTTTAAATTAATAAAAAAAGTAGTTTTAAAATACTAAAAAAATTAATGTAAAAAAAATTTCAGTTTTTTAAAATAACAACTAGATTTATTTTCAGAAATTACTAATTTTTTAAATTATAAAAACTGTTTATTTTAAATTATTTAAAAAAACTGGTTTTTTTTTAAATTATAAAAAAGCACCATTTAAAAAAAATAAATTGTTTTTAATTAGTAAAAATATTTTTTAGAAAAATTATATTAATATTTATTGGATGTAAATAAAAAAAAATGCAATCCATTGAATTTGAAAAAATTAAAGGATGTTTGGATTCATCCATATCAGTAAGTAGATGGATTTAATCCAATCCATTAATTTAATATTTAGTTTTGTTGATGGATTGGATAGATCATAAATTGACACCCTAATTATAATTATCTCTAAATTTATATTTATTAATAATTTAATGTGTTTGATAGTGTAAATTTTTTTAACATTTTCATTGCACGGCAAAACTCTATTTTTAAATTATTTTTCTTTTTCACCACACTTTTTTTTACTAACACACTTTTTCTTAAAAACTTATCATAGTTGGAAAAATACGACAACATTAGACATAGATTTATCACTAATAATAAGCAGTAAATAAATATCAATGATAAACGAATATTATTCAGAATAAATAAATTAAAGAACATGAAAAGTTATAGAATTTTGCTTAGCTGTGCATAAGCATTGGGAAGAGCATCTTCCCACATGTACGTTATTCGGTGTGATTGATTTTATTATATAATGTGAGTGATTAAATCTTATATCAATTATATAATAGAGGTGATCAATATATTAAATATTTTACAGTTTTAGTTTGAGATATAGTATTAAAGTCTTTTGTGGCGTTGGATCCTTGTATGAAATTGTTGGTAATAATGGCAGTAAAAGTATACATTTTTAAAAAATTTATAGGGACTAAAAGTGAAATACAATAATTTTATAAGGACTAAAAACTTATTTAACCATAAATAATTCATTGATTTGTTTAACAGCGATTGATATTAACATTTTTTCTCTAAATTGAACTGTTCACTTTATTAGAGTCTAATTAACGTTGAATATAATTAAATTATTATTGATTTTGCAGCAAAAATTTGAAGAATATTATTCAAATGGTTAATTGAAAATTAATTATTCTCTTAGTTTACACATGACACTTAAAATTGGAGGACCACCTTACTCTCATGTATAAACTATTTTGTTTTATTTATTTATTATTATATCACCTCTAATATGAGACTCTCATCACACCCTTGATTGAAAAACTAAAGCATTAACAGATTGTCGAGACAATAAAAAAAATACTTTTGAGGATGTCAAAATAATTAATAATAAATTATAGATATATTATTTTCGATATACAAGTGTAGAGACTAATTCCTTCAAGGATTTGAAATACATTCAATAGTTGTCTTTTCCAAATTGTAAAAGTACATATCCGTTTTTTTAACTAAAGAAACGATATTCATTTATTCAAATTGGTATAATACATTTATTGAGAATAACACAAATTCAAATGTTCAAAAATCAAAAAGAATGCAAACAAACGCACATTAACAATATAAAACAATAAAATATCTACAAATGTGACAAAATTAAAGTGCTCAAAATACTCGTGCACATGAATCCATAACTTTGACGATATTATAGTCATTGATTGAATTTTTAATAGATCAAAGCAACATATAAATCTAAACCAAATAAACACCACAACAAAACATGAAATCACACTTTGCAGCACCAAGACGACCAACAAAATAAATCTATGTGAAAAACACTTATTTAGATAAAAAGATAAAGAAACAATTTAAATATACGATTTTGGATCAAACAAATGACCATTAACTTCCCCTCTCTAGTAAATGATGAAGAAGAAAAATATGGAGGTGGATACATTATTTTCTCTTGACGGGGTAACTTCTCCACAATATTTTATTTAATACATGTACTTATTATTTTAAATAATACATACATGTTGATTCTGTAATAATATCAATTTGTATAGTAATAATAATAATTGCATAGTAATCATATATACTAAGTTTTGAGAGGGGGAAACAGCCCCTTCCATCTATCCTTGCTTGCTTGGCTAAAAAATGACCAGTCCAACAAATTTAGAATAACCTCTAAAACAAATCCAAAATTTGACTTCATCAGTTTAACACAATCTTACAAAATTACCTTAAAAGGTAGCTGTTAAAATTTTGAAGAAATGTAGAATCAAAAAGATAATAGATCAGTATGAAATTCACATTTTATTGAATTGATTAGGTTCAAGTACATAATGGCTTTTATAGTGCAAGTAGTAGCACTACATGAATCGTAATACATCTCAATACACTAGAAACTAATCTATAAAACTGTAGAGCATGGATGAGAAGTTGTAACTTACTGCAAACAAAGCACTTGCTTATTTGGAAATTCATGTGAGGTAAATTATGTTGAGGCAACATTCCTCGAGATGTTTTAATGATAAAAAATTTTAATTAGATAAAGATTTAATTAATTTTGATTTTATCAAGTGATCTAATATGTACTCTTAAGTGTATTAATTATAAGACATATTTTTGAAAAGCATAAACAAGTTTTTGAAACATACTCATCTGTGAGCATGTTCATGATCCTTAATACTGGAAGTGTTCATCATCAGTCTCATTAATTGAAGAAATGAGGACATTTAGTAACAACAGTTAGACATAAATGAAAGAAGGAATATTACTTTCATTGATCAAACAAAAATAATGTGTGTCATATTACAAAGGAACATTCTCATATGACACAAAGAACAAAAAGAATATTGTGAAAAGGACAAACTAACATTGTTCATGTGTGCAAAGACAAATCCACCCTTATGAAGATTTGATTATGTTTTTTAGTCATACTCATGCATGTTCATTAGAGTTGAGAACATTCAGATTTTAGACATGAGGATGTTGAGAAGAGAATGTTCTACACTGCAAGTACAAAGGACAACTCATTGTAAGCTCATACATCCTACTTTATAGCTCATGATATGCTTTCGCAAGTGTTCTAGAGGATGATCACACTCCTCTATCATGTTCATAATAGAAGAGGGCGTCTTCATGCTGACGAAGACACCTTCATACAAAGAAAAGGATGATAATAAATATCCTAAAAAAATAGGATGATTACCCAGAAAAGAAGAAGATGTTTACCAAGATTGTAGATGACGTTTAAGCAACATACTCTAACACCTTTGAACATGTGCCCGATGATTATATGTGTCTTTTACACATGAAGTCTTCCCAAGTCTATATGTAGAAGGTGCTTCATGATGTAATCTCTAATAGAGTACAATAAAACATATCTCACTTTCTTTAGTGCAAAGCTATCAAAGTTCTCTTCAATTATAAAGAAACACACAACTGCTCTTTGTCATAGATTTTAAGTTCAAACTTTTGAGTATGTTCTTAGTTCGACCTATTTCAATAAAAGTGTTGTGATTAGATTCAAAACAAATCATCATTATCATCTTATTGAAAACATCGTCAAGTTTGTCTAGTTGAGAGAAAACTTGAGTGAGGTTGCCCAACTTACTATGAAAGTCTCACAAGTTTTAAGGACTGGATTAGCCTACATTGGGTAAACTAGGATATTTCTTTTATGTAATTTCCTTACCTTTATCTTTTATTACTTTGTTATTTCATTGAATCACATTACTATCAACTTGAAATATAACTATCTTCTTGAACCTTCTCAAAACACAAGTAGGTTCATCATATTGATATGACATTTCCATGTTTTATCTTGAAAAATAATTTGAAAGTGCAAATTTTAATAGGTCACAATTCAAACCTCCATTTCTTGTGACAATTATATTCATTTCAGATTCTTCTTCATTCTTATCCATTAGATTAACTATTGAACTCATTGGTTCATATTCTTCTTTCAACATCCTCCCACAAGTTGTGGCTAGTGAATGTAAATCATACCAAGCTTGGAGATGAAGGAACGAAACTTCAGAAAAGGAAATACGTTAGTGTGGAAGTCTGCAAGCTCCAAGGTATTGGTAGTAATTTATAAATACCGTTTTAGACCTTTTCTATAACCAAATGACAATTGATTTCCAAGTGTTTTGTTTTCTCATGAAACATTTACAAGAAATATGGAGAGCACTTTGGCTATCACAATAGAGGATAGGTAGTCGAGTACAAGTGATGCTAATATTTTGGAGTAAAACCAACCACCATTGTAGTTCACATACTGTAATAGATAGAGCTATATACCTAGCTCAAGAAAAGGATCTAGACACAGTTGGTTTCTTTTTTAGCTCTCCAGAAAACAAGATACTAGCCTAAAAAGAAGCATAAACTAGATATTTACATCCTAGAGGCTTTAAAGTCAACCCATTTTGCATTAGTATAACCACAAATCTGCAAATTTGTATTCTTACGAAATAAAATACCTCAACCAGGGTTGTGCTTTAGGTACCTTACTATTTTGCGACCAACATGATAATTAGTCATAGAGGGTGATTGAAGGAAGTGGCTTAGTTGTTATGTGGAAAATTTGATGTTTATCCAGGTAGTGTTTACATATAAAAGCTTGCCAATGAGTCTCCTATGGATGGTGATATCTTCAAAAGTCTTCCTATAATCTTGATGCAATTTTATGGATGGATCTACGAGAGTAACTACAGGCTTAGAACCAAGCAAACCATTCTCATCTAACAAGTCTAGGCAATCTAAAAAAGTATTTGAGGATCCCTAATATCACATCATCAACATAGACCAAAAGTGTTGTGAACTCAGTACATTCCTTGAGTGTGAAAAAGAGTAATCAAAAGTAAATTAGTGGTATGCTTCCTTTATTAAAAGGTATGTTAGCCTTTCATACCATTTGCAACTAGCTTGCTTAAGCCCATATAGACTTTTCAACAACTTACAACCTTGTTTTGTTTTTGCAAGATACACCCTCTTGAAAAATCATGTACACATCCTCTTGCAAGTCCTCATGCAAAAACGCATGATTTACATCCAATTGGTGTAGATGTCAATTATGAATAAAGGAAAAGGCTAGTAGGACTCTAACACTGGTAAGCTTAGCCACTGGTAATAAATTATTCAACCCTTTTACTTAGTTATAACTTTTTGAAACTAATATAACATTGTATCGTTCTATGCTACCATTTGCCCTATATTTGAATTTATTTATCCACTTGTTGCCAATTGGCTTCACATTTGGGGGCACATCAACAATGATCCAAGTCTTGTTCATATTTAAAGCTTTCAATTCAAATTGCATAGCCTTCTGCCAAGATTTAGATTGCATAGCTTCCTCAAAGTTTACAGGCTCCATGTAGTGTGTGATGGATGCAAAAAAAATGTGATGTGTAGGAGACAAATGTGCAAAAGAATGAAAAAAAGATATGGGATAACGAATACCTAAAGATGTTTATCCTACTAAAGTGTGAGAACAATTGCACACATAATATGCCAAATCAGAAGGTGGGTGTGTGTTCCTAAGTGTTGGTTTAAAGGACTTCTTAATAACAGGTAGGGGTATGGTTCTAAGAAGAGATATATGATCGAGTGGTAAATGTGCATGGTCCATAATGATAGGTTATGTTGTAGGATCAGTGATAGAAGGTTAAAGAGCATGATCATAAGGTTTGGAAGCAGGTGAAGGAATGTTAAGGTAAGTGTTTGTTGCACGGTGATAGTTCTAGGTGGAAACAGTTGATCCACTTGGATAACGGAAAATGTGTGGTGAGTTACATTCCTTGACACAAATATTTCTTTATTTTTGATATCGAAAATAATGACACATTTGATATTACTTTTATACCCAAGAAAAATGTATTTTCGAGACCTACAAAAACAAATTTAGTAATATATGCTTGAACGGTTGAAGGATAAACTAAATAGCCAAAGAATTTTAAAGCGTTTAAATAGCATGGGAAACATCATATGGCCAAAATTTCATGGACAAGTATGATTGAAAAAGTGATGCCTTGCCAATATTCATGATGTGTTGTAATTTCCCTTATACCCTATCATTCTGTTGGGGAGATTCCACACATCTATTATTGTAGATGATTTCCTTTGAATAATAAAAATTATGCATGAGAAATTTAGGGCTATTGTCTATATGGATTATTTTATTTGTACATTGATGTTGAGTCTCTCCTAATTTTACAAAATCCTTTACATGTTGTCTAGTTTCAGCTTTAGTTTTCATTAAAGTGGCCCAATAAAGTTTGCTACAATCATTTACTGTAGTTTGAAAATAAGAATAACAATGAACAAATTTTATGGAAAAGGGACCCCAAATATAAAAAATGAAACTACTCAAAAGGATTAATAGCTTTATTTGTTCTATGAAAAACATCACATACAACTTTTTGATCAATTATAATAAAAGGGAAATTTGTAAGTAATGGCATCATCCTGAAATGAGACATGTGATCGAATCTAAAATGTCAAAGGCACTTTGAAGTAGTACTGGTGAGATAGCGTTTGAGAGATCATGTGTGTTAGAGGTACCCACGTTATTATTCTTGAGGATCAAGTGATACAATCCTTCATACTTTTCAGCCATCCCAATCAACTTTTGTGTAACTTTGTTATGAATAAAACATCAAATGTCATAAAAAATGATTGTGTAGCATGAGGAAACACACAATTGTGACACATAAATCAAATTGATAGTAGATTTAGGAACAAACAACACATTTGAAATAGTGAAATCATGAGAAAAACTACAGTTCCTACATGTTTAGCAACAATAGAGTGTCATGTAAAGATTTTGACACTAATTATTGAAATTTCATTGTAGGGATACAATTGATTGTGTAGCATGAGGCAACACACAACTGTAACACATAAATCAAATTGATAGTAAATTTAGGAACAAACAACACATTTGAGATAGTGAAATCATGAGAAAAACTACAGTTCCTACATGTTTAGCAACAATAGAGTGTCATGTAAGGATTTTGACACTAATGATTGAAATTTCATTGTAGGGATACAACCAAGTGAGGGATTGACAAATGTGGTCACTAGCTCCAAAGTCAATTATCCAAGAGTCAAGAGTAATATTGTGACAAACAGATGAGGAAGAAAATATACCTTGCAAACTTGTTAATGAAAGACCGACAGATGGAAAAAAGTCAACCTAATTGGAGACATTAGATGTTGAATTAGGAGTTTTTAATATTGCTCATGTAATATCGTTGGAGGTTAAAATTTGAGGCAACATTATTGGTTGTTGAATTTGATGATCATTGCATGAGGTAGGAATCATGTTTCCTATAACACACCTCTATAGTATCGCCAGTGAGAATACAATGAGTTTAGAGCTTATGTCCTGATTTGGAGCAAGATCTTTTCCCTCATTTGAAAGCTAGTTTTCTTAAATTTGTTGCACTAAACAAGGCCTTTGAGTCATTGAAAACTCCAAAATTTCTTCGACGTTCATGTTGAATGACCATTGATAATATCTTATTCATGTTAGGTAATGGAATGAAGAGGAGGATTTGAGACTTGATCATAGAAAAATGTTCATTTAAACTAGTTAGAAAACGTATAGCTAACAAGAGTGTATGATTATTTCTGGCATTGCACATAGCATCCCAAGAGTACTTAACTCAACAAGAGTAGGTAGGAATTAGCATATAGATCTCCGATTCCTCTCAAAGATTGAGTTCAGAGTAACAACTTATTTGATTAGATAAAGAATGATAAGATTATAAATAAACGAATATTAAAATTAAAAGAAAAATATGGTGTCTCTTTTATATATAAAAGTGCTAGCAACATACTATCTAATAATCTATTTCTATCACTACTTTATGTCGGTCTAATATGAACGTCTTAAAGAGTTCAACAGAGGACCCTTACTACTAAATTTTAACAAAATATTAAATCTCTTTTTCATTTTTTATTCTAATAAAATTCATTTTTTTTTTCCTAAATAATAAGGTTCCACTTTTGGATGATTCAAAGCTGCAAAAAGGAATAGGCCCAAGAGCTGCTAATGGGCCCAAATCACTGAATGAGAAGAAGGGTCCATTTTGGAAGAAAGATTATTATTGCTAGTGACAACAATGATTTAATATAATTTAATAGAATATGTTACTACCATTTAAAGATTCCCATATTCTGTTAAATGCATTCCACTCTTGTGAAAACAGGTTGGACTAAATTATATGGACTACACATAAATTTAAAAAGACTAATTTGTTATATAATGTATTGTTAGCAAATAGCAATTTTTTTTTTTATAAAAACAAATATAGATTAGGTGTGATGCACCCTCATTGAAAATTACCAAATGATATTCACGTATAAACTATTAATTACAAAATTTAAATTTGAACCCAAGTTACAGTAGACTTGAGCTAAAATAATATTCAACTATATGGCAAATACAATTGTTTATTAGCATATCTCATTAATTAATAATATGTCTCATTAATTAATAAAGACACAGATTGATTCTTTACAGTTTGGACAAGGGTCATTGTAGTTTTTGAGAAAAAAATAATATCTAAATTAATCTCAAACAATTGTATAAAAGAGATATATAAGTCCATCCATAAAGTTTGATCTAAATTTGACATATTTTATTGTTGAAGTGTCAAGTAATAGTGATGAAATGTCAGTTATTTATATGACAGTTGTTAGAGAATATTATTGACATGTATATATTAGTCTCCTAATATATATTTTTTTAATTTCAAAAATAAATATTACATGTATTGTATAAGCTAAATATTTATACCTCAATTATTTTTAAGGCATAGATAATTGACATATCATCATTGTTATTTGACACTTTAGAAGAAAAAAACTAGTAAAAAACGGAGAACTAATATGTCCCATTTATATAATTGTAATGGTTAATTTGAGTATTATTTTTTCTCAATGACAAACATAGACCGCAACTAAAATATTAGGGATCAATTTGGATTTTTATTCTATATTAATTAAGAATTTACCTTGGTTAATTTCATGAAGGAAGCTATTATATCTTATTTTAATTAGTCTAACTTTGGCCTTTATTAAGAAAAAAAAAAGTTTCATAATGCATGCATTTAGGTTTATTTTCATACTCTTTCAGTAAACCTAAGAATTAATATTTGTTACACTCAGTAAACCTAAGAATTAATATTTGTTACACTTAGCGCATGAAACTTGCTTTATCTTGTAGTTTTGGATCTTATGTCAGTGCATGCCGTGCATGCGTCATGCTTCTTTTTTTTTTAATCGAAAAATATTCCTCGAGTAAAAAAAGACCATAGTGAATAGAAAAATTCTCTCTTATAACTGTTAAATTGAAAAAGACCTTTATTATCTCATCTAAGTATACTTAGGTTTTTGTTTTCTTAATTTAGTCTAATCAAGCTCTCATATTTAGGGCCATTTCGATCGGGTCTCAATTCATCAAATTGGTTGGGGGCATATGAATGATTATGTCCCAATTCATTAAAAAGAACACTCACCGTTAAATTGGAGTATTATAAATTTATTGTGGTTTCCAATTTAAAATTCAAAATTATTACTAAAATTCTTGTACAGGGATTGACGTCTATTATGTTAATGCAAAAGTATGTTTAAATATAATCCTCTAGTTAATATTTTTTTGATAAAAAATACATATAAATAAAGAACAATTATCCCCTAACTATATATGTTAAGTGTGCGAATTAAAGAAAAAAAGTTATGATGATAGCTATTTAAAGTAGCTTAGATTACAAGTACTTTAAAGATCTTTTATTGGAGCAAAATGTAAAAGAAATAATGTGGAAAGAAGCGCATTAAAACATGTCTCTCTATATAAAGGTCTATCCTCTAATGACTAGACAAAGCCAAAAGAAACCAAGACTTTAGCTTGACAGCGTAAAGTCTGGTGACACGCGCTCGTGTTGTCGCAAGCTTCATTTGACTCTGGGATACGAGCAACTTAGTACTTCGGTTGCCTCTAATAAACCCAATTGGATTATGTTCCTCTGCCTCTAATACAAGCGTAACAAGAATTATTCTGCCTCTGCCTCTAACAAGCTTCTGACTCTGAACTTTTATATATCCTCTAATAAAGTCAATGCCTCTGGAAAAGTCAATGTTATGACAAAGTCAATGCCTTTGGAAAAGTCAGCGCTTTGACAAAAGTGAGTGAACTGATGATCTGCAAGACATCCTCTAATCAATGAGAGTTAGAATCCTATGATAATCATCCATAATCTGTTTTCTCTAATAATCTACATCATCTGATAACTTGCTATAATGGTCTGTAAGACAGTACTCTAATTGTTCTATTATATGATCCCATACCTTATGTTTCCTCCAATTAACATACATATTTTAAGGAGTGATTTCTAGGAGTCAATATCGAGCTTAACGGATAGATTTATCTTCAATGGTGTAATTGCTGAAATCCATGAAGATACAGGTTGTCTTTCTGCAAATGAAGTACATAGGGTTGACTCTAAAGTACAAAGATCATACCCTAAAGGACTTCCAACAGAAACATCTCAACAGACACTTTTTCCTTGTATTTAAGATGGAATGGTTCTGTCAATAAATGTGAGAGAATAATATAGAACGAAGAGTGTAACTCTTGAAAAGAAAAGAACACATCAAAAAGCATGAATAAAAAATCCTCTCAGTAGAGAGTTATTAGAATTGATGTAAACCAATTAAAGTGTTTTCATACACTTGAACAGATATAGGATTGAATATATAACATCCTCTCAATGAGAGTTAGAATCCTTGAAACATACTTTGTGTCAAATCAGACACAAACTAGAACTAATATAAATCAGCCCAATAGTGGCACAACCCTCTCATTCTCAAAAGAGGTACCTTAAAAGGTTCAATGATCCTCATGAACCTTAACGACATGATGGAAGTATGTTGAAGATCGGTTCTGGGAATGAAATCCTGAAGAGGCTATAGAAAAATACACAAAGCTTGAAGAGGTTGAGTAAAGAGTAGTTGTACAACTATTTATTGGAAATAGTGGATTAAGACATCGACTGTACTGATGCAAAATCTCTTTGTAAGTGGAGGACTAGAGGTAGCAACAGTTTGTTGTGAACTAGTATAAAAATATCAGTGTCTCTTTAGTCTCTTTTAGTTATCGCATTTCAGTATTTACGGTTCAACCTTACTCTTTCTAAATCTCTTTCAATAGTAAGTTGAATGTTTTGATAAAGAACGATTTTTGTAAGAAATAAAATAGTTTTTAAAAAGATAAACATAGTTCAAATCCCCCATTTCTTGTGTTTTCCAGCACCTTCATATTATGCCTAATATCATATTTCCTCATCAAATGAGCTTCATTCAATGTAGGTATATTGGTGATTGCATTTTTCTCACCTACGAAGCTTTTAATATGCTTTAGAATAGAAACTTTAGTGGAAATTTGACTCTCAAGATTGATATACGATAACTCTTTGACACTTCTAGTCAGACATAGACATATTAGAAATCATATTGATTCATCCATTAAGACTCCACTTAAAGCTAAGCTAAGTACTATATATAAGAACAACAAATGGCAATAGTGACAATATTAACTTTTGGGCTGACACTTGGTTGAAGGATTCTTTGATTTCTATTTTTAACATTGATGAAGACATGTAATCTCTTCTTCATACCATTGTCAATTATATAATTTTGGTCGTTAGCGTGATATACACCTGAACTAAAAAAGTGGATGTAAATTTGTGTATATATGTATATATATATGTGTGTGTGTGTGTGGATCCATTGATTTCAGGTGAGTTACTCAGCTTAATGATAAATTTCACTATTTCAACCGTTGATTATTGACATAATATATTAATGAATCAAGCACACAAAATTCTATATAAATCCGAAATTTGTAACTATGTAATCTAATCTTCGATATTTACTTATATTTTTTATAAGTTTATTATACGTTTTTTTTTTAAATTATTTAATAAAGTATCAAATAGTTTTAAAATTTTACAAAAATTTGTGGAGTTGATCTATTCAATAAGAACTTTTAATTTGACAGTTGGATTGATGAAATTTGTCGTTGATATTGAATTATTAAACAAATTGATTCATTACAAAGTTATTCTTTGAGTCAAGAATCCTCACTCTCTCTCTCTCTATATATATATACATATTAATTTTCCATAAGTTCTCTCCACGTGAGTACAGTGAAAATATCATATTCAAGACAATAAAAAATACTAAAAATTATACCGCACTCTGTCGATATAAGACACTAATTTCTATCGCCAAACACAATTAATTAGCTTTTTTTATATATATATCTTTATGTTTAGTCCATTTTCATCCAATGGGTTATAGTGTTGTTGATTGGTGTTCGGATCCTTGAATATCTATTGGTTTGTAATTTTCAAATTTTGCTACATGTAACATGTTAAAGTACCATTGTACTTCCATTAATATATTTTGCCTATTAAAAAATCAAGGACTTTTTCTTGGCTCTTGATCCTCAATTGGGGTACTATTGTTCAAACTTTGATGCTAAAGTCTTAGCTAAGGCCTTTGCTTCTTCATAAATTAGGGAATTTTTTCCAAATCTTCAAAAGGGATATAGCACCGAAAGCATGCTTTATCCTAAATAAGATGACAAAATTTTACACCAAAGATCAAAGAAAGGGGGAAAAAATGGAATATGTTTTAGTAACTGCCAAGAGGATAATGACAATAGTTGTAGAGTTCATGGCTAAAGTGTTTCATTCAACAAAAGCAATGTGGAAACTCAAATTCTTAGTCACTACATCAATTTAAGTAAGGTATATACATAAATGTTTCTTTGGTAGTGTAACTAGTAGGGGGCATACTTATTTGGTTTATTTGTCGTTCTCAATTTTCGGGTTCCAATTAATTCGAATTGATTGATTTGATTGAGAAAGACTAAATAGGTGGAAGATTTCCATTTTTATGAATTAATATGTAATTTCATATATTTAGAACCAAAATCCCATGTCAATTCCAACAAATTCATAGACTAAAATGTTATTCATTATAATTTCATTGATTTAGTTTAGGGATAAAAAAATAAGTATTCAATTTGATAGTTCTTGAGTTCGATTTCCGATACTGCTATTAGCATAAGGTAAACATAAATTTATTTATAAATTTTCAGTAAATTTTACAGTATCTTTTATTAAACTAAGACAATTCCTTCATACTAAATTTATTTTAGAAAATAAAATATTATTCATTCTTAAATAATTTAAGTATATTAATTTTTGTTACAAATAATTATATCCATTATATTACTAATTAGCAATTTAAAAAATATAATCCTCATAAAAAAAATTAGACGTTATAGAGAAAAATGATTATACACTCTAAGCGTAAATTAATTTTACACCGAGAATGTATATAAATAATTGATCTTATTATAATTTTCATGTTTCTAACTTCAATTCCATCAATCATATATTATCTTCTAGTGTAAATTTTTTTATACTAACGATGCATAAATAAATTCGTTGTCTAACATGATCTTAATCCAAATGTGCTATTTGATTTCTTAAATGATAAATAATATTTGATTTTGATCACTCATTTTATTTTATTTTGCGGCTGAATTTTAACTTCGCACAGTCAATAATAGAAAAAAGGTTCCATTCTATGGGCCCTGAGCACCCATAATTTTCAATGTTTCATAAAACTTTCCTAAAAAAGACCGATCCACCTATGGTGTTGAACTATGACCAGCATTCATTCGACAATGTTTTGTATATTTGTTGACATTACGGTTTTATTTTATTTAAATTTCACACACAATTGTTTTACCAACATTTTTTGGAATACATTCCTGCAGCTTTTATGTATTTTTTTTATTAATTTTTTTATTAATAAAATGATAATAAATAGTTGTGATGTATTGACATTGCATTACTTGAATGATCAAAGTGTTTTACCCAAGTACGCACCAAATCATATTATACAATTTCAAGGATTTTTCTCTAACTCAAGGAAACTAATTAAGGTCCAAAGATTACAAGTTATATGGATGATGTGTTTATGGATCATGAAAAAGGCGTGTAACGATGATGTGTTTAACCAAATTGTGGTGAATACATCTCATTTGGTAGATCGCGTCAAGGTTATTTATGGCAGTGGATTAAAACCAAGACTAAAGGGTTCGATTTCGATTTTATTAATTGGTAATGTAATTCCAAAGCATATTTAAGTTTCAATGGGTATCCTAATTACACTTAAGTTTTGGGTTGTAGGATTCATTGTATTTAAATTGTGGTTGTTGTGTTATGATGGCTTAGATTAAGACTATTTAAGCACTAAATATCTTTTGATGTATTGTCTTTATTGTGCTTGTTCAAAACACAAAAATCCAACTTAAATAGTCTTTTAAAATTTGGTTTTTGTATTACTAATTTCAAAACACAAACCAATTTTAAAAAAACTAATTTTTAATTTATTTTTTAAACAATCAAAGCTTGTAGAATATAATGTACCATCAAAAATTTTTTCTCCATTTCTATATATACAATATATCTAATTTCATTCGTAAAAAAAAAATTTAATTTCATAAACTCAAGTCAAATCTCATTTATATACACTTGTCTATAAATGTACACAATTATATAAATATGATAAATTACAAAAATTTATGTATTCATATAAAATGAAGTTATTATGCACAAGTTTTATCTATAGAATACTCTTGAGTTATAAATTTCACAATATTAATTATACAATTGTCAAAAAATTATTTGATGATAAAACTTACAATTATATTTTGTCTTTGATGTTTGTATCAAGTTTATATTTCAATAAACACTCTGGGTTTTCAAATTGATATTGCATCAGATTTTCAATTTCTTGTTGAGAATCAATTTCTTCTTCTTGCTCAAAACCCTAATTTATTTTCCTTTCAATTTCTTTAAATTATAATCCTTTCTCACATTATCTTCAATAAATTCTTACTTTGATTTTGCAACAAATGCATCCGATCCTTATTTTTTTAAAACATTACAACTTTTCACTCTATAAAACCTTTTATTGTGAGATTATTTAATGGTTATCAAACTACTACTAATATATATGTTTTTGTTTACTAATCTAATTCTATTATAATGTTTATCATATACCTGAATTCAATGTAAGCCTCATTTCTATTACTAAATTAAGTTTTCTCCTAATTGTGTCTTCATTATTTGTGCTAATGATTGTTCCAATTTGTAGAATTCAACTAAAAACCTATTTGGTACAGTTGAGAAACATGGAGATTTATATTTTTTCAATGCTCATATCAGTATTTTCAATTCTAAGTTTCCTTCTCTTTTTAATGCTTCTTGTAATTTTGATTCAACTGACTTTGCCTACTTATGGCACTATAGATTAGGTTTATAAGTGTATCTCTAATAAATTTCCTTTTGTGTCTTATAAGCATAATCATTGTTCTCCTTGCGATATATACCCATTTTTCTAAACAAATGTATCTTCCTTATAATAATAATATCAATTCTACTTCTGCACATGTTTTTGATTTATTTCATGTTGACATTTAGGCCGTTATGCCACTCCATCTATTTTTGGTCATAAGTACTTTATTACTATTGTGGATGATTAGTCATTTTACTTGCATTACATTCATGAAGACCAAATGTGAAGCTAGAAAGCACATTCAAAATTTTATTTGCTCTATTGAAACACAATTTCAATCCAAGTTGAAGTGTTTAAGAAGTGGCAATGACATTAAATTCATCATGTGTGATTTTTATCTATCTAAAGGCATCATTCGTCAAAGATCATGTGTTTAGTGTTTTCAACAAAATAGGGGTAGCTGATAGTATTCACTATGTTGTTCATATTATAAATAGGATACCTAGTCCTATTTTAAAGAATGAAGCTCATTTCTACTTTGTTGCATAACCACCAACTTTATTACATTTAATGTCCTTTGATTATCTAACTTTTTTTTTCCACTTTACATAATCATAACACTAAATTTAAGCCTCAGGTTTGAAAACCTATTTTTTGGGATATAGAGATACCACTAAAGGTTACTATTTGTATGACATTTATTCTCATGAATTTTTTATCTCGAGGAATGTGATATTTTACGAACATATATTTCCTTTCGCAACTTTTATTCTTGAAGGTAATCAATCTGTTTTCCCTCATGTTACTACTAACCTAGATGACCTTGAGGCTCTTGATCATCACACTCCTGCAGATGATATTATTCCTTCTGCTGAAACAAGTACCGTTGTAGATTATATTACCAATCTTATTGTCCCTGACTTATCTCCTAGGTCTAGAGTTCAACTACCACAGAAGGCAAAATCTCGTTGATTTCCAATGGTTAGAAAAGAAGGGAGTGAGAAGATCATGAATAATAGTGTCGACCAAAGGGGATAGACTATTACCTTTTTTTAATAGGCCGACCCCTATGATCGACATTGTTGTTCTCGATCTTCATGCGTATTCCCCTATTGGAAGTCAATGATATTTTTCCTTCCTTGGGAGTTGAACTCGGTACCTAGGGGATAAGTACCACCATTCATTCTCTCATTATCAATTGAGCTCAATTGGTAGTGAGAGAGAATGAATGGTGGTAAGTATCCCTAAGTATCGGGTTTAACTCTCACAAAAGTCTAAAATTCGCTAATTTTCAATGGAGGAAAGGGTCGAGAAGATCGTGAATAATAGTGCCAATTAGAAAAGTCGAGCTAGCTATTGCTCTTGTTAGAATAGTTTTATGTCAACAATGTTTTCTCTATGGTGATTTAAAGGAGGAGGTTTACATGTTCTTACCTCCAAAAATGATCATCAGTAATTCTAACCCAACCCCTCCTAAGGTTTGTAAATTGAATAAATCAATTTATGGCTTGAAATAGGCTAGCATGCTATGGTACTCTAAGTTATCTAATTTTCTTTTATCTTATGATTACAAAAATTATTTTGTTGAGCCTTCCTAGTTCACGAAATTACATGGTTTAAATTTTGCGGCATTACTTATATTCAGTAATGAAATAGTTCTTGCAAGAAATGACTCCATTGAAATGCAAAGAGTCAAGATCTTCCTTGATACTCATTTTAGGATTAAAAATTAGGATTCGAAAGCTACTTTGAAGGATTAGAGATTACTAGATCTGATAATGACATCATTTTTTTTATAGACAAATGTTAGTATATTATGTTAATATTTCCTCTTTCACTAGGGTTTGATCAAGACATCTTAATAAACCAAATAAAGTATACCCTTTATTTATTATAGGATAATAAACAATGGTTGTCAAACCATCTGTCACTCCTTATGATACATCCCTTAAATTATCCTCTACTAACTTTCCATTATTCCATGATCCATCTCAGTACAAGAGGTTGATAGTAAGATTGCTTTATCTCACTACAACCAGACTCAGTATTTCATTTGTTGGGCAATAACTTAACCAACATGTCTTCAACCCACTGCAAATTCATTAATAGGTTGTTTTAAAACTGCATTTAGGCACATCTCTTGTCTTATGGAAGTCCAAATAGCAATGAAGTATGTTCAGGTTAAGCTCAAAGGTAGAATATCATGCACTATCCAATTTCATGTGTGAAATGTTGTGGTTTGATTACTTACTAAAGAATCTTGGTATCTCATTTGCTACACTTTCTTCAATTTTTTTATGACAATAAATATGCAATATACTTGGCTCATAATCCATCATTTCAAGAGAGAACCAAATATATTGAGATTGATTTTCATCTCATCGTAGAGAAGATCAATCTTGACATCATCAAATTATTTCTAGTACCATTTATACTCAGATTGCATACACATTTATGTAACCTTTACACAGTGTGTACTTTTGTCAACTTGTGTCCAAGCTTGGAATATTATATGTCTGTAGTCAAGCTTGTGGGAGAGTATCAAAATTAGAGGATAAATAGTTAGTCTTTTGGTTATTTCTTAGCTTGTATTTTAGATGCTTTCTGTTTGTTTATTAATTAGGTCAGTTACTTTTAGTTAGCTTAGTTTTAGTTTAGACTTTCCCTTTCTATACAAAGGGTTTTCCATTGTGCCCTTTGATCACTAAAATCATCATGTAAAATACATTTATCTTTATCATGAATAAGATGAGGCCTATTCAGATAAACCATTATGGATTCTCTCATTGATAATTTGATCCCTTTCATCATCCTTAGGCGTCAAAAAAGACTAGAGAGGGAGCTCATTTGACGATAAGGAGTATTGAGGGAGGAAGCAATGATCACTATAGAGTGTGTTTAGTCATGCCGTGACTAAAATTAATTTTTGAGTGAATTGATTTTGTAAACTTGATTTTAGTTAAAAGTGAGTTGATTGTAAAGTGATTTATGTTTGGATATGTTTTGATAAAAAATAAATTTCAGCTTAAAAATTATATTTAGACTCGAAAGCTACAAATCTTAACTTCAACTTAGAATCAACTATGAAGGTATAATCAATTTTGCTCTACAATATCCAAACATGTCATAATCAATTTTACAACTCTAAAATTGATTTTAGTCCCTAAAAATTGAAATCAAACATGCACAAAATAGAGATGACAATGATTTTTTAGTTTTGAACTTGTTAAGTTAATCTCCAATATTTAATTTTGAGTTTTGAATTTTTTTATTTTATTTTTGAAACCTTTTAAAAGATCTATAATTATTTCCCACTATTATTATTCATGAATATGGACCTTCCCCTTTAAAAAAATTGAATATGTGATTGGTGGAATAAATCAACGACCCCTTTGACCAATTTAATCTCCATCTCATTGATAAAATCGCTTATGCTACATTTAATTTGATGAAGATAAATGGAAACTACTTGTACGTCCAAAATTATAGTTTCTTTCATTTATTTCATTTTAAATGTTTTATTTCTTATTTTTTTTTAAATTTTATATTATTTATCATTTACAATACTATAAAACATTAATTAAATTTTTCGTTAACATATCTTTATTTATTGCATCTTAATTAATTAAATTTTTCAACTAACTATAATTAATAAAGATATTTGAGTGAATAAAATTTATTTTAAAAAATGCTAACAAGTAACCTAAGAATTTTTGTTCAGGGCACTTGTTCAACAATTTAAAATAATAATTTTGCAATGAAAATGCATTGGAAGTTATGTTTTGTTCAAAGTAAAATTCTAATTTTAAAAGTTTAAAGTTTGTTTTTTTTTATGCAAAATTCTAATTTTGGTTTTTTTATCAGGTGCCTTTATAGAGCACTTGTTACTATACTCTTTATTTTATTATTGAAATTAATAAAATTAATTATTTTTTAAGAAGAACGCGTACAACTTAAATCAGACAATTAAACAAAAAAAAAATCAATTCATCTAACAAGAGAATGAATTAACTTTGTTTAATATTCTAAAATTTACAAGAAAAAAATTATGTTTCCTGAATTGTTTTTCCTCTCTTAAATTGGTGAAAAATAACTATCAGTCCTTAAAAATAATAAAAGAATGAATATAGTCACTTAAAAATAACTATAAAATCTTTAAAAATCATTTTTTTACGAGAATTAGAAAATTCAAGATAAAATAAAAAAAAATATTATAAGAGTAGTCTAATAAACTTCAAATGGTTTAGTCTAATAGTAAAAAATAGATATTTGATATGATAAATTGCTAATTTAATATTTTTTAGTGTAATTGGAGAAAAATAAATATAAATTTTTTTTATAAGTGTTCAATAAACTTTAAAGTTTTCTCTACCTTAAACTGAAATAATATTTCTCTCTCTAAATTTTCTTTTATAAAAAAATTAATCTTTTAATATATATTAATAAGTAAACCATCAAATTCGTTACTAATTTTATAAAACACTTTTAAATAGATCTTTATCATTATAAATATTTCAAAATATGTCCCTAACTCGGTTATATTCATCTTTTTGTCAAACTATATTCGTTAACGTGATTTCACTTAGAACTTATTTGATAATAAATAATTACATAATCTAATTGATATTATAGTAAGTGATTAAATATATAATTAATATAAAAGTCTACCTAGGTATATAAAATTTAATAATATGAGAAATATAAATAACATTTAAAAAAGTCAAATATATATTTAAAATATTCGTTATCTTAATAACCAATTTAAAAATGACTTGCAAAATCATTAATAAATCTGGTTGTTTACTCATACATTAACCAAGTTGTTGTTATTTGAGATTGATGTCCGAGCATTGCCTAATTATTACATTAGACATATTATATAAAAAATATGTATTATATAAAGTCAATTATTAATAGTTAGTGAAATTGTTGAGTAATTGAATAAATTAACCTCCAAAATTAACTATTTCTTTTGAAAATAATATATGGAATTTAATAATTCCGATCATAGTCCTTCATGATAGTGTCAGCGTAAAAACTGACCGAACAAAAAAGATTAATGTCATTGAGTATTTTTAAATTCAAATATCATTAAAATTTTGCTAATTTTAACGATTAAATTGTAGGACTTTAAGTTGTAATTCAAACGATAAAATGTCAGATATTAATATATTAGATTTTAAGTTCAAACCTTAAATTTTATATTAATGTGTGAGTTTATGAGTATTTATCGTCTTTATTACAAACAAAAAGAAATTGTAGGACTAAAAATTTTAAAGACTCGTTAAAATAGTAATTGACTCTATAATATCATGATTATAAAGCTAAACTTTTGTTCTATTATGATTAGGATGTACTGGTGGTGAGAGGGTTAGGTGGGTAACATTAACATAGAAAGATAAAAAACAAAAAACAAAAAACAATCATAGGTATGTACACATTTTCGAATTAATTAACTTGCATTTACTATGGGTAAAATTGCCTAAACTTGCACATTCTCTCTATGGATTTCTATATTTGTTGTTTCCTTACTTAGGAAAATTCTCTCTTGACAAAAACTGCATGGAACAACCAATTTAGATAATCCAAACATTTTGAGTTATTATTACTTTAAGAGTGTTTGTTGGGGTTAATAATCACATGGTGAGTACAAAAGAAACATAGTACACTCTTGGTTGGTGGCTAATATATAATATTTAGTTTAACAAACTTTTTAAGTGTCTTCTTAATTATTCTTTAGCAATTAATTTTAATTATAAAAATAAATAAAAACTCATTAAGTGTTTAGTTGCAAGTTGTCAAGTTATTGCAAAATAGATTGTACAAAGGGTACTCAAACTTGTACACTACTGACAGAAATTAAGTCTCAAGTGTCTCTCAACTCTACAATCCTTTATCTAATGAATAATAGCTAAGAAATAATGAGCCAAATATTTCATCCTAAAACATAATCTGATTTTTAGTTTTCCAAATACATCAAAATTTAAGTATGAGACATTCTAAGCATTCCTCCCTCTAAGCAAGTCTTCACAATTTAGTAGATGTACAATTACATATAATTATTAAACGGTCCATAGTATCCATTCCAACGAAACACAATTGCCCATATTTTGTGTGTAATGGAACAAGATGAATAAATGAGCACAAGTCTTGCTATAATTGAAATAGAAAGAACAACCTAAATCATATGGAGAAAGAATCATGCCCCTCTTGTACAATTCATCTATGGTCCCAACTCGTCCTTGCACAATCCTCAAAACATTAAAGTGCCATAACCACTTCAGCACCTTCAACAACAAGGGATTATCCAATTGTTGTGTTTTGTTTGATAACAAATGCTTATAACAAGAACGAACAGGAAAACCATCAATAGTGTTTAGAATCCAAATCCAAGTATCTTTCAACTCACGTTTAGGAATAATGTCAGCTAGACAACCCTTTAATCCAATCAACAATTCTACCTCTCAAGCAAACAATCTCCTCCGCCAATTCCAATGCCAAACCCATGAATCACCCACCTATAACACTTACAGAAGCATTTTGTCCATTCTAACCTAAAACAATCGAGGGAACTCAAATTGCAATGTGGAAGTACCAACTACCTTTTTATTCCAAAATGACATATCATCCCCACATCTAAGCCTCTTGCAAGTTACATCACAAAACTATCCACGTGCTATAAACTCACCTTTGTAGACCTGGACCACATCCCTCCACCAAAAAGAGCATGGCTATCTAAACATATTACCAAGACTTCCAAAATAAAACTTCAGTTCTCCATACTTAAAGTTAATAAGCTCATACCATATAAAATATTGGTTAGTTAAATAGCTCTAAATTTTTCACACCTAGTCCTCTTTGATTTTTTGGTAGACAAACCTTATCCTATTTTACTCACGCAATTTTATGCCCTTCAGCACACTCATCCATAAAATGTTTAGGGGCCTTGTAAATTGAAAAGAAGTATATCGACAATGAATTCAACATCGAATTGATTAAGGTGGTCTTTCCACTATTGATAATTGTCTACTCGTCCACACTGACAAACATTTTTTAGCATCAGTAATAGTTTCCAAGTGTCATACCTATGCAAGTTCGATCCCAAAGGAATTGCAAGAAATCAGAACAAGAGTTGGCCAATAGAACATGCTAGGAATCTACTAAATGCCACCAGAAAGCCATCCTTTGAATGCACCCCAAAAATATATTTCAGACATCATATGTTGTCTCAGGTTCCTCTATAAATTAGAATTGCATCTTCTGCAAATTGTAAAATGGGAATTATATGTTGTTGTTGATCCCATACCTCTAAAATTTTTCATATGATATTGTTATGTAAACCAACTCTGCAATACCCTCAATATTAATAAAAAAGAAATAGTGGTGAAAGATCAGTTTGTTTAACACCCTTATAAGTAAAAAAATTCTTACACGAAACTCTGATTAACAAGCATTGAAATAGAAGTAAAACATAAGAAACAACACCTCAACTCAATCCATTTACTGTTGAACCTCAACCTACACAACATGTACTACAGATGTGCGCTCAAAACCAAAATTCAACATGAAACATTGTTTATTATTTTTTATAGCCAAATCTACCACTTCATTTAACATTAACACTAGTATGAAATTTGATGCTTTTTTCAAAAAATTAATTTGGCATTTTGATATCACATTTTCCAACACACCCTCCCGTCTTGCCACAAGAACTTTAGCCAAAGTTTTATAAAGACTACCAATTAGTAAATTGGGTTGTAGTCTTTTAAAGATTGGGGATGATCAATCTTTGGTATCAAAGAAACAAAGGAGGCACTAATCACCTTAGAAAGCCTTGCATTATAACGAATTTCATTTGTGAACCTTAGCACCTCACCTTCCAACATATTCCAAAACTTTATATAAAATTGAAGTTAAACATGTCCCAGTCCATACTTTATTTGCATTGTAACTCCACACATCTTCCTTTACCTCCTCAACCGACAATAGCTAAAAAAGAAATGAATTATACACAAGAAATACTTGTTCAACTTGAAGATCAACCATAATAGGTCTTCTCCATTTTACTTCTATAAAGTTCTCCTCAAAGTATTTTTAAACAAGATGTTCTCCTTCTACCCACTGGTCATCAATCTTCAAGAAAATTCACTAGTTTATTCTTCTATTATGGGGCAAGAAACTATGGATGAATTTTGTGTTACTGATAACATTTACAATATTTGATTCTCTTTCACTCGTAACTACAGCAAAAATTCTTCATGTAATAGGTGACGTTGGAGGAAGGAAACTCCCCCACATCCCTACTAGCACCTCATGGTTCACCCACGATCTTGTTGGAGGCTGCACGAAATCCCCAATTGAATCACATGTACTTGCTATGGCAGGTTGGGAAGAAACTTATGTTTGTGGTGAGTGATGAAAGGAGAATGGAATCCTCTTTGAAGGAAATATGCTATTTGAGAGTGGTATTTTCAAATCAGATTTACTGATTCTCTTCAACATTAATTGGGTTGAGCTATGTTTTCACTGTCTGCTAATTAGGTTTGTCATTAATGTTCCTATTTAACCTCACCATTTCGTCTTCTTTAATCGTATCAACTTCCTCCTCCTTAACCACTTTGATCCCCATCCTGTTCTTCATTCGAGTCCTCATCGAAGATATTTTTAATCGAGTTTTTCTTAATGTTAACCACCCATTCAACGCGAAATATATGGATATTAACATCAACGTTAGAGCACTCATTGATAATTTGTGTACAAATGTATTTGATACAACTATATTTGATTAAAAACCTTACCGACATCCATCATCGCTCTTTTCTTTATACCCTCGTCAACATTGACATATTTGTCAATGGGTGCTACGATGTATGAGAAAAGTTCCACCGACCAATATTGGATCGGAACACCCTAACACCATACCCAAGTGAATCTCTCATTGTCAACATCCTACTATTGCCATGTCGAATCTCATCAAACTAATTATGAAACCATTATATCACACCTATAACAAGTGTCAGTATCTCACCTTCATCATCACTCGCTAGCAGAATCGTGTTGGAGCAAAGAGGGGTAACTTTAATGGCTAAGTATTGTTGAGTGTAAAATATCTCTTGTATATTATATCTTCTCAAATTCAGATATGACAACTACATAAAGTTTCCTATGATTCTACATAACGTCCTCTCCAACAACGAAAAATAAGTGTGTAATTGCATCTGTTTTCTTCGCATCTTCATCACCTCCACCTATATTCTTTCTTACTTTGGTTCACATTGTATCAACGTAAGAACTCTACCTCATTTTCCATTCTACATTTCTTTCAATGTTTTGGTAGCTATAGGAAGTTTAACTACTCTAATACAAAAATAGGTGCAACAAGATGAATTGATGAACTATAATGTGAATAATAATGTGAGCTTTAAAACTATCCTTAATCTTCGGATTACGGGTTAACTTCTTTAAGAGCAAGTTGTATGCCATTAACTATAATGAGCAAATAGTTTCTACACACTAAGCGTGGAACTTTGTTTGGCGCAGAATACTTGGAATGGATAAATCATTATCAGTTCAACCATGTTATGTCCTTTTAGAATTTTACTCCCTCTTTAGTGGAAGTTCTCTCCTCCCTCACGAAGGTTGTCTCCTCCAACATTGAGGTTTTTCCCTCTTCTATGGAGGCTCCCCTTTCCTTTTTGGAGGTTCTTTCTTCCGATCACCACCGCAAAGAACCTACCTCCTCTTCCACCCACACAATCACCAACACCCCATGAACTCACTTGCAACGATTTCATTTTTGTTTTCGACAACCACCAGAACCTTGATCATTGGAACCACCACCACTATTCCCCACTATAATGAAGGTCGTGCAAGATGTGTGTCTCCATCCACTAAAGTCATTGGAAATGTTTTGTGGCTCGCTCTATCTTGTGTTGTTTGTTTTTTGTTTTAGAGTTTGTGTGTTTGTCGGTGCTTTTGTGTGTTCTATGTGTTGTTTTGTATTTTTTGTTAAGTGTTTAAGTTTAGTTTGGATTAAATTTGTTCTAGTAGGTTTTGTTGGAAAAGATGAGTAGTGCTTACCTTTTTGGAAATTTTTTTTTTTTTGCAGATCTTATTACGATAACTACCTTCATTTTTCTATTCACCATTTAAATAACTTCTCAACATGTGATCGTGATGACCAATTCTAAGACCATTTATAAACCATTTGTGCTTGCAGAAGTTTAAAACATGATCTGTAAATGGATAGAATTAAAGATTGTAGATAATCTTTTCTCCCAATCCAATATAAATGTTTGAAAGACTTTAATTTGGTTGTTAGGTTTTAAATATAGGTTTGGTAATACCGTCATATTTTCTAATGCAAATTTTTTTGGTAGTAGTTATGCATGGAAGGAAAATGCTCCATCACAAACTTTATCAATGTTGTAGCCTTTTTTCAATTATTCTTTAATGAATGCTATTTTTCCGTAAAAAAACAAAAACTATAATAAGAAAATAAATTAAAATAATAAAATTACTCTAGTTGTTACTAAATATAATTCGTAATTTTAAAAAAATTAATAATTTCAACAATTTAAATATTAATTTTTATTTTTCAATATTATTTTTTTTATTTAAACTACTAGATTAAGAGAGGACGTATATGTTGTTTTGATTGAAGTACTTTTCTTCATCATATCTTCAGTGAAGTTAAGTATAATACGAATTTCTTAGAAATAAAATGTATGTGTGCCTCTCAAAAAATTTGTTTCTTTAATGAATTTTCTACTTTATTTGACAACATTCTAAGTACTGATTTTAAATGGTTGAGTCACTCTTCTTCTAGTTAATAAATTAGCTCGATTTCCATAAAAAAAAAAAGGAGGACATATATAACCCTGAAACATGTCAAAATGATTTGCTACTAGCTCCCAATTGTTGGCTAACCTAAGTTCAATAGAAAAATTCATTAATAGATTGCACTAATAACTAGAAATTAAACACAATGCATACAAATTAAATCTCCATTAAATATAAATTTAGATTAACTGTGGTGTAATTGATATATCTGAACTATCCAATTAAATATCACACAGTTTAAATTTTAAATTCATATTTTAATTACTTTTAATTTTAAAATCTAAATCGTTGAATCTTAATTAACCAATGTCCATGTGTTTAACTCTAATGAGATAGAAGAGTTGAATCTCATTCTATTAAATACATGAGACACTTTTTATTTGAAATTCATGATAATAAGAACATGTTTTTATTTTTCACATAATTGAAGAGAGATGATGTGAGCCCAAAATGGAGAATGGTTCTAAGATGAGAACCCTGAAAACCCCTGACAGAAAATCTGAAGAAAAAAAAAAAGTTAGAAAACAAGTTAGAATTTTACTATTGTGGGACCCATTAAAATACGTAAGAACACAACATTTTTGGTAATAAGTAAGACCACAACTTTAATTCTACCATTTGAACAAAAATTAAAAATGTTCTTAAGACATATATTGCATATTAGGACCCACTAGAAAAGAGTTAAAAACACAAAAATGATACCACCATTAAAGTTGCTCTTAAAACACACAGGTTGAACGACAAAAATTAAAAAAAAAAAAAATTAGTAAAACTTAGAATATTTAATATATTTTAGTAAATACTCTTTTAATTGTTTTTTTTTATCTTTTATTAAAGTATATACCCAATGTACTCATTATTATTTGTGTATTTCAACTGCACAATTAAAGATTTCATATAGTGCCACAAAAATCACTTTTATAATTAGATCTTTTAAGTATGTGATTAAGAGTTCGACTATTGATCATTGTTTATAAAATAATATTTATAAGAAAAGATTAATCTGTTCAATTAATTTATCTCAAAAGGTTATTCTCTAGTTTATGACTATGGCTTATCCGTGTTCAACCAAATATTATTAAAATATTACATCATAAATAAGATTTTAATTCTAATACATGAGGAGGATACTATATTTTAAAATTATATAAATAAATATCTTCAAGACACTCTAATCAAATAATCGTGAAATTAATTGAAGAATATTTAATATAATTTTTACAAAAAACAATAACTTTTTAGACACAAAAACTATAAATTTTATCTTTAACAAATTTATACTTAATATGCTCATTGTTATTTTGTACGATTCAACTTCAAAATCAAGAACTATCAATATGATATGACACAGTTTACGAATAATGAAATTTCATAATCAAATAACTGATTCTCTCAACCAAGTAATCAATCCATTTTACTTGTATCAAGGGTTTCAAAGGTTTTTAGAAGAAAGGATTTCGATGATTATGTCTATTTATATTTCCAATTTTAAAATAAATTGAAAGAATGATACGATACATGATCATATAACATTTCAATAAAACGTAATTTATACTTAGAATAACTTCGTTAATTTAGAAAAGAAAATTAAATTATTTCCTCCTCTCTTCTTTATAATTCTCAATCTAAACAAATTTTAAATGAATCTTCATATCTTAAAGGATCGATTTCAAACTCCCAACTCATGGATGTCCTAATTTAAGAAAAAAAATATTTAATACATTGCATTAAAGTGAGAAGTCAAATACAACTTAAACTAGTTAAAATCTTCATTAAATAGAAGATCATTTTATTTGAAATTCACTTTAATAAGTACCTTCCCTCTAAAAGCCATGGAATTAAAATATTTATTAATAAAATAGATCGAATTTGATATGTTTTATTAAATCTTATTTTGGAGTATTTTATCATTGAACAAAGTAAATATATTGTGTTCATTACCAATTGTTTACAATTCAACATCAAAATTAAGAACTATCTATCAAATGTAACACATTTGATAGATAATTAAATCTCTTAACCATTTAATAAAGAGTTCAATCATTGATCAATGTATTTAATTAGAATACCTATGAAAAAAAGTAAACTCAGTCAATTTAATGAATATTCCTAAGTCAAGAGTTTAGTTTATAATACTAAATGATATTCTAAATTCACCCAAAAAAAG
Source organism: Cicer cuneatum (assembly GCA_037974295.1). Lineage (NCBI taxonomy): Eukaryota > Viridiplantae > Streptophyta > Magnoliopsida > Fabales > Fabaceae > Cicer > Cicer cuneatum. The sequence goes on along the minus strand of JBBPBO010000002.1, from coordinate 26,258,664 downwards.
CATTGAATATATTAAATACGAGGTTAATATATTTAAAATACTCTAAAAATACCTATTAAATATAAAAAAAATAAATTAATAAAAATTAATGTATTTAATCATTGAGATTTAAGACTGAAAAGAGTACATAGTATCGGATATATTTCATTAAATACTCTATTTTTTACAATATTTTGTTTGTTTGTATATTTTATCTTTTGCCAAGTAAAAACTTGATAGTATTATTGAATATATATGCATATTTCAACTCGAAAATTAAGAACATAATTTAATAAGAATTTAATTTATAAACAAGGTCAAATATAAAAAATATTTACACTTTTATTCAACCACAATCCTTAAATCATTAATAATATTTGATGTAATTATCGTAATTTTAATTTATCGATTACATAAAAATTTTTATCCTAATAGTAATTAACTGATTCAATATATTATATGCTTAAATGATGAAATCAATCCCAAAGACTTATTCCATTTGCCAAACTACCTAAGAGTAAGTGTTTTCAAAGATTTTGGTCCCCTCACCAAGATCACTATAAAACCCGAAACAACAATCCTTTCCAAACTCATCTAATCCTCTCTCTCTCTCTCTCTTTCTCTCTCTAAAAATCTCTCCTCTGTTTCTCTCCCCTGTTTCATCTATTCAAACCCATTTTTTCTCCCTTCAAAGAGACAAAAAAAAAAAAAAAACCATGATGAGTGACAAATCAAATCAAGAACAAACGAACAACATGATTCTCACCAACCCTTTAATCCCAATACAACAAAAACCCAAAAAGAAAATCCTTAACAATCTCTCGAAAACCATAAAAGAAATGTCATCAATTTCAAAAATAGCTTTACCAATGATCCTAACATGTCTCCTCTTATATTGTAGATCCATGATTTCAATGCTATTTCTTGGTCACCTTGATGAACTTGCTCTAGCTGGTGGTTCACTTGCTGTTGGCTTTGCAAACATCACTGGTTACTCCATTCTTTCTGGTCTTGCTGTTGGAATGGAGCCAATTTGTGGACAAGCTTATGGTGCCAAAAAATTCACTCTTCTTGGTCTTTGTCTTCAAAAAACCATTCTTTTACTCCTTCTTGTTTCAATGCCAATATCAATTTTATGGCTTTACATGAAAAACATCCTTTTGTTCTTCAACCAAGATCAAGAAATAGCAGAAATGGCACAAATTTATATCCTTTATTCAATTCCTGATCTTATTGCTCAATCCATTTTACACCCTTTAAGAATTTACCTTAGAACACAATCCATTACTCTTCCACTCACACTTTGTGCTACTTTCTCAATTTTTCTTCACATACCCATTAATTATTTTCTTGTTTTTTACCTTAATTTGGGTGTTAAAGGTGTTGCATTAAGTGGGGTGTGGACAAATTTCAACCTTGTTGGTTCCTTAATCATCTACATAATTTACTCAAAAACTCATGAAAAAACATGGGGTGGTTTTAGTTTTGACTGTTTTTCAAAGTGGGCCCCACTTCTCAATTTGGCTATACCAAGTTGTGTTTCCATTTGTTTAGAATGGTGGTGGTATGAATTCATGACATTGTTTTGTGGTTATTTAAACAATCCAAAATCAACAGTTGCATCAATGGGAATTTTGATTCAAATAACTTCATTGATGTATATATTACCTCATTCATTAAGCAATAGTGTTTCAACAAGAGTTGGTAACATGATTGGTGCACAGAAGCCATCAAAAGCAAAACTTTCTGCAATTGTTGGACTTTTTTTCAGCTTCTTGTGTGGTTTATTGGCTTTAAGTTTCACATTTTTGGTTAGGAACATTTGGGCTACCATGTTCACAAATGATAAAGATATCATTTTTTTGACATCAATGGTTTTACCTATTATAGGTTTATGTGAGGTTGGAAATTGTCCTCAAACAACAGGTTGTGGTGTCCTTAGAGGAACAGCTAGGCCTAAAGTTGGTGCTAACATAAACTTAGGATGTTTTTATCTTGTTGGTATGCCTGTTTCTGTTTGGTTGGCATTTTATGGTGGATATGATTTTCAAGGTCTTTGGTTTGGATTACTTGCTGCTCAGGGATCATGTGCTGTTACTATGTTGATTGTTGTTTATAAAACTGATTGGAATTTTGAAGCTTTCAAAGCAAGGAAACTTACTGGATTGGAAAGTTGTGGTTTTGTTGAAGAATGTGTTGATCATGATGATGATGAAGAGAAATCATCACTCATGTTTGGAAATAATCAAGATTGTTTGTCATTTTGTTCTGTTTCTGATGAAGACTGTTTGGTTTAGTTAATCTATTAATAAAGAGAAAAAAACATTTAATTGTGTTTTTAGTGTTTATAAGTATATGATTTTTTTTTTTTAGTTTTTATAATTTTTGTTTTAATTTTGTAAATATACAATTTTTGCATTTTGGCTTTGGTATTTGTATATTTTTTTAGTTTCTGCAAAATTTATTTATGTCATAATTGATCAGTATAATATGTTAAATATTTGATTTTTGTCTTTTTTAAGTAAAGACTAAAAGAAATATTTATGGAAATCAAAAGTAAAAAAGTGATGTATTTGAAAAAGATTGAAAACAAAATATTAATGATCAAAATTAAAAAATGTATATTTGTAGAGATTGAAAGCAAAATAAAATATTTTTACATAGATTAAAATGAAAAAAGATATTCGAATATGGATAAAAACATTGATGTGCAACAATTGAGATTCGAATGTGAAAATTTTCACCTTTTAACACTTACAGTGTATAAATTTAATCACTAAACTAATTAAAATAAATAAATTATCATTTTAAATCATAAAATTATAAGTTTCGATTAATTAACTACCTCAAATTTACGAAATATAAAATTTAATATTTCGCAAATATGAGTTACTAAATTTACTTACACTTATGATTTTAAAACAAAAATAGCAGTTTACTCTTAAAAAAAATATCTATATGTTTCTAAATTTTAGATGGAATATTTTTGTTTACATGGTCCATGTCTCTTCTAAGGTAGTATTGTTCTGCTACTTTTCCTGTGAAATTCAATTGCATTTTGCAGTGCATTGAATGTTATGGGAAGTAGTAAAACGTGTTGTAGTGCTATGAAGAGGTAACCATTATTTTGATTTAATTAATAATGTGTGTACCTTTCTGCTCTTTTTATCTGTTTTCTATCACATTTACACAGAAATTGAGACAATGATTACCTAATTTCTGCTTCCTTCTGACTTTTTTTAGTTTCTTTTTACTCTCTCGAGTAATTTAATTGATTATCTTATATAAATTAAAAAAATTGTATAAATAAAATAAAAAAAAATATATTTTTATTAATTATTGACGCATTCACTATTATTATTAATGTAAAATAAAAAATATTAAATTAAAATTAAGTAGTGTATCTAATATTAATTAGATCAATTGAAAAAATATAATTACTGTCATATTATAAATTGAAAATAATTATTATTTTTAGGACAATTTATTTTTAAAAATACTCTTTTTAATCTTGAATATAAAAGAAAGTTGGATAAAAAAATATATATTTAATCTAAAATTTAGACTAAATATATTTATTTTATTGATTAATTTTCTCTTATATATGTGATGGATGGAAGTGAGTCACTCCTCGTACAACATAGAGAGTATTTTGCAGATCAAATTAAATCACATTTTTTCCTATTTCAACTTTTCTTGTGTCCTTCAAATATAGGGCATGAATAAAAGTTACAAGCGAATAATATTAATTGTCATATAATAAACATTGTTTTGGTCCTAGTTAAATATTGCTCAAATCTCATAAATAAAATTTTGTGTTCCAAAATTTTGTTGATAGAAAAATTGTGGTTAAGAAATAAACCTTGTTATAAGTGGTAATTCAATTTTTTGGTGAAGATGGTGGTACTTTGCAAGTATGAAATGGTATAAAAAAATACATAAATTGAGAAAAATAATTATGCGAATACAAACTAAAATTATAAAGAAAATAAAGGATTTTTTTAATAGTTAGATTTCAAACATTATTTTGGTCTTATTGGAATTATGTTCAGATCTCGTAACCAAAATTTTGTGTTCAAGTTGTGAATATAAAAATTATAGCCGAAAAGAAAGAATTCATTAAAGGTCGTGAATAATATTTTTTGATAAAATTAACGATATTCACAACTATAAAATGGTACCAAAAAGTAGATTGAAAGAGAAAGAGAATTGTGCAACTACAAGCTAAAACTTTGAATCTAATACAAGGTTTTCTAAATTTTCATGTCCCAAATATTACTTTGATCAACGTAAAATTGTGCTTAGATTTCAAAATTAAAATCTTAAATTTAAATTTTTTGAAAAGAAAAATGTGGCAAAAAAAAAAAATACCTCATTAAAGATAATCAATCAAATTTTTTGATAAAACAGGTGATATTTCGCCACTATGATATACATGGTACCTAAAAGTAGACCATATACGTAGAAAAAGAAATGGGAATATAGGATATAATTTAATTTTAATAAGATTCATTCTAAAGCATAAGAATTTATTAATTTATTTTGAAATTGACTTAGGAGTTGGGAGCTTCTATTTAAGCATAGCAGCCAGCCTATTAAATGTTGTCACTTATTAAAAATGTAAGTGGATATAAAATAATGCATTATCTTACCCTCATGAAATTGAAAGTAAGTTACTAGCTGTCTTTGTTTATGTCTCACTATTCATACTATATATCTTTTTTTATTTATATATATAATTTCTACTAAACTAAGATATTTGGTCCTATCATTAAACATTCAAGATTATACCGAATTGACACACTATCTTATTGTCTGAATTTGATTAGGTAATAATATTGAAAGGAGTCCCTTTTAGCAATTTCCAAGTGACAACCAATTTTCAATTTTTAGTTTTATGATTATTTAGATTGAGACATTTGTTTAATTAATTACAATATCAACTATCAATTTCATGCATGATCTTCACATTGACCAAAACTTGCAAAGTTACTAGTTTTGTTACTTCAACATTTCACTTTCATGGGGTAGAGGAGAAAAAAAATTAAAATTGTACTAAGAAAAGATCTCAACTATCAAATCTAGTTTGCCAAAAACAAGAAGGAGATCATAACAAACATTGAATCAATAACAATTAAGATCACAAGATCACTCGATCATAGGGTAGAGTTTGAACAATTGATATTTTTGGATTTTCAATTTGTTCATGGACAACATTAAATGAAGGATATGTGGAAATCTATGTTTTAATGATCAAGTGGTGGAAATTTGTCGTGAAGTTGGCAAGTACAAGTTACTCTTACTCAAGGATCGAGAGTCGGTCCAACAAAATGTTAGTCATGAGCATATTTTGAGGAGAGAAAATTTTTAAAGTCAATAACATTACTATAGGGGTCTTACATATTTACTTTGTTTTGGTAACACAAAAATCAATAACTTAAAACGATCGTTGTTGGCATTAATAATTAGAGGAAACGGGTGATTATTCTCAACTATGTTTATTTTTTTTATTTTTTATAAATGATTTCATCGGGAAGAATTTTATCTCTTAGTTATGAGTTTATTTAATTAATTCAAAGAGTGTTAGTTACGATATGTTTGTGTTTAAGCTATTGAACTAAGAATTTATAAAGTAAAAGAAACTGATAAAAAGATAAATAATGCATAAAAAGCTTGTTTGATTGATTAAGTGTGTAAAAATTATACAAGTACTGATATTTATAGGCAAAATTGATCTATTTGCCATGAGTTGTGGCATACAGAAATGTAGCCTCATTTGGCTAATTAAATAGGTAATGTGTGATAACTTAAGTTTGAGGGAATTCATGTTGGCATGTCCTGTTGGCAATATCGACCCATATCTTTTCTAGGAATCTTACCTCTGTGTTGATCGTTAGTGGTGCTTAAAAAGTCGAAGATGAGCGCAACTGCCAAATTATCAAGTTACACTGAGATTTGACTCATTCCTAAGCCTCTGCAACCTTTGCAATTTTGGTAAACTTTGGAAATATCCAACTAACTCATATCCAACTGTTTCTTGCTCGCCCGATCTTACTTCGGCTACCCCAAAATTCATCTATTTTCCATTCTTGGCGAACGAATTATTTATTTTTAGGTGTAAAAATTTGACCCCCATGTGTTCCATGGCCGGATAGTTGATAGCATCTAAGATGATGTAATGCAAACAGTAATTACTGCACATGAACAATGTCATCATTGCACCGTAAAATAGAAAAGTAGCATTTTGAAACCCTGCTTCCGCTTACGAAAAAATGAAATTTAATGATACCTGTCGATTTAGTTACCTTAACAGCAATCTGGATTATCTCAACTAATCAAGCATAATTCATGCCTAATCAATGGATTATAAATATCCTTAGTCATTTTCTTCACTCATCACTTCTTGCTACCAATTATCAAATTGCTTTCTTGCTTCCCCAAGAACGTTTCACAATCTTCTATAATCTTATTTTCTTGAATCTCTCTTTCCCCAATTCTTAACCATGGGTTTTCGGGGTTGCTCCGAATGAGAAACAAGATTGGAAACGATGGGATATCTACGATATGCTCTTAATTTCAAGGGTAGATGTGAACTTTAACATGGAGCACATGTTTGACTTCCTCATCTATTGGTCGGTAAGGGCTATTATCTTTTTTTCCTTAGGGTGTGATGACCCCTACTTTCTTGATGTGGTCTCAATTATTGACATGCCCATCTTTGAGGATGAAACTCCCTACAACTCTTAATGCCCTAATCATTTCCCTTGGCATTTCATTTCTCAATGTCTACTTCTAGCTATGGTTTTTTCATATTACGTAACACTGCCACTTCGTGAGAAGTTTCAAATATAGAGCACAACATTTTCTTTTTGTATTTGTTCATCATGTTATTTATTTGTGAAGGTGCAAACACGAGAAGGGGGTTGAATTGTGTTTGTACTACTTGAATTCTTTTTCTGTTTTTGATGATTATTTGAAATCTGAAATATAATCAAGTAGAGTTAGCAGCGGATAAAGTAAAATAAACAACACAAGGATTTATCTTGGTTCACCATTAACTAGGCTACATCCAGTCCCTTCAACTTGAAGGATTTTTCCACTAATTGAAAACATTTGAATTACAATAGTACTATTGACCCTCCAAGTCAGTCTTCCCAAACAGTCTAACAATCATAGACTTTTGAGGAACACAACACCTTGACTTCTCAAGTCAAGTTTTCTCCTACCAATCTAACAACCCCAGATTGTAGAAGGAATTACAACACCTTGAATCTAATTGTTAAGTCACTTGCTACTTCTTCTGAATCTTCAGATTGTAGACTCTACTTCAACAATATAGATTTAACACAAGGGGAACGAAAACAAGAGTGCTTGCTTCTGGAAATCTGATATTCACAATTAACCTCACTGAAAACTCGAGTGTTTGCTTCTGGAAGTTTATGACTCTTTTACTGATTTTCGATGCTAAGTCTTCTACCTTGAGCCTCATTTTATAGATGAAAATTAGGGTTTCTTCCATGATCAAATTCGAGCTGTATCTAACCAGATTCTCTTGCAAAAATAACTTGGCCAATCCTGTTTCACTTAAATAAAAAACGTATCTTTTTAGCTTTAGATTGCATTTGAAAATTCTGTTGACCAATGTTGTTTCTTTTAATTTCAAACCATATCTTTTTAAGCTTCATATTGCATTCGAATTTCTTCAAGTCTTCAGCAATTTTTGAATCAAATTCCCTTAATACTTTGATCAAATTTCTATCAAAATTTAATTAAGTCTTCTTCGAATTTTAATCAAGTCCTCACTGATTTTCATCATGATTAAAATATGGACCGTATGATCTTCTGATCTCGAGCAACTCTGGACTTTATGATCTAATTTGCCCCAATTCTGTGATCCTCTGATCTCGGCCAACACTGGACCATATGATCTGATCTTCTGATCTCGGCCAACACTGGGCCATATGATATGATCTTGTGATCTCAGCCAACACTGGGCCATGATGCTTAAATCCGGACCATTGATCTGAACATTTTCCCTCTGATCTGGACCAAGTCTGGACTGAGTCTGGATTGAATCTGAATTAAATTTGAACTTATGATATTTTAATCTGGACATTCATCCTCTGAAATGGATCAAGTCTGGATTAAATCTAGACAACATTTCTTATAATCTGGACGGAGTTTTATGTTCTGGACCATGCTATCTTCTGGTCTGGACCAAGTCATTTGTTCTGGACCAGTTATCTTCTGCTCTGGATCAAGTTTGGACTGATTCTTATATTCACGACCAAACTATCTTCTGGTCAGGATTAAGTCTAGACCAAGTCGACTTATGATTCCTTCTGGTCTGGACCAAGTCTCCCTCTAACAAGCTTCCTTCTGGTCTGGACCAAGTCTCCTTCTGGACTCTGCTTCCTTATGATTTAGGCCAAGGAAGATATCCTCTGATGATGTTATTTGTCCTTTGATGTTTGCCTTTGATAACATCCTCTGATATGCTCTGGAGGTGTATCCTCTGGTGCCTTCAGGATGCATCCTCTGGTACCCTCTAGATGCATTCTCTGGTTGAACCTTCTGGTGACATTTCTATCTTTTGGTTGCTTCCTCTGGATGTATCTTCTAGTGATGTCATCTTCTGATTTTACACAACTTCTGATTTGTTCTTCTAAGTCAAAATACTATTTACCTAAATACTTTTGTTAACATCAAAATTCTAAGTATAGAACCAACTTGGTTCCAACAATCTGCCCCTTTTGATGATGACAAAACCTTGTATTTTTTATAACTATTTTTCTTTCTTTTGACTTTGACTCCCCCTAGGACTATGCTTTATTTTGACTTTTTCTCCCCCAAGTATAATGCCCCAGATTCTCTATCAAATACATCTTCTCCCCCTTTGTCATCCGATAAAAAGGATTGAAGGAAGAAAGATATCTTCTGATCTTTTTTTTTTCATCTTCTGACCTTTTTTTTTTCATGTTCTGGAGTACAAAAAAAATTAAATGACAAGAATTAAAATACAAAAAACAAAAACTACTCCTCTAAAACGACTACTTGATCTAGTCAGATATGGAGATTATGTTGAGATGCTTCTTGATGAACTCAAAACGATCTTCAGGCAATGGTTTGGTGAAGATATCAGGCCATTGATGATCTGTGTCTACAAACTGGATGTTGAGTGTTCCTTTTTGAACATAATCTCTGATGAAGTGGTGTTTGATTTCTATGTGCTTGGCTTTAGAATGAAGGATAGGGTTTTTGGTTAGGTTGATGGCTGAAGTATTGTCACAATATAGAGGGATGTTGGTTTCAAATATGTTGTAGTCTTCCAACTGATGTTTCATCCTGCTGCTGATATGTATTCAACTTCTACTATTGACATGGCAATGGTGTTTTGTCTCTTGCTTGACCAAGAGATCAGATTATCACCTAGAAACGTACATTTGCCACTTGTGCTTTTTCTCTCTAATTTGTCTCCAGCATAATCAGAATCACTGTATCCACTCAGTTTGTATGTGGGAGTTTTCTTGTAGAGCAAGGTAAGATGTGTGGTTCCTTTAAGATATCTAAAGATTCTTTTGACAGCAGTTAAGTGGGCTTCTCTAGGGTCATCTTGAAAACGAGCACAGACACAAACACTAAACAAAATGTCAGGTCTAGAAGTAGTTAGGTAAAAAAGGGATCCAATCATACCTCTGTATGTTTTGTGATCTACCTTTTGGCCGGATTCATCATTTTCAAGTGAGTAGGTGGGGTGCATGGGGGTGGCCATAGGCTTACAATCACTCATCTTGAACTTTTTGAGAAGTTCTTTAGTGTACTTAGATTGGTGAATGAGTATACCTGTTTTGCCTTGCTGAATCTGAATTCCTATGAAGAACTTAAGTTCTCCCATCATGCTCATCTGAAACTCTTGCTGCATCAAATCAGAAAACTCTTGGCAGAGAGTGCCATTAGTGGATCCAAAGATAATATCATCAACATAAACTTGAATGATCAAAATATCATCTTTAATGGATTTTCTAAACAAAGTGTTATCTATTTGGCCTCTTTCAAACTGATTTTTAAGTAAGAAATTTGCTAAGTCTGTCATTCCATGCCCAAGGTGCTTGTTTTAAACCATATAAAGATTTTTTAAGTTTAAAAACATGGTTTGGAAAATCAGAACTTTCAAAACCTGGAGGTTGTTTGACATAGACTTCCTCACTTATATAACCATTTAAGAAAACACTTTTGACATCCATTTGATACAAAGTAATATCATGATTTGCAGCAATAGAGAGTAGGATACGAATTGTTTCTAACTTGGCCATTGGAGCAAAAGTCTCAGTGTAGTCAATGTCTTCTTGCTGACTGTATCCTTGTGCCACAAGCCTAGCTTTATTCCTGACTACTTCACCCTTTTCATTGAGTTTGTTCATGAACACCCACTTGGTTCCAATGATATTTTTGTGTGGTCTGGATACCAGATCTCAAACATCATTCCTTTAGAACTCATTCAGCTCTTCTTGCATTGCAAGAATTCATCATTCTTCTGCTAGTGCTTCATCAACAGTAGTTGGTTCAATGGTAGAAAGTAAACCAAACAGACTTGTTTCTTTAAATGATGATCTGATTTATAATGGTTCAGCTGCGCTTCCAATAATCAGTGTTTCTGAATGTAAAGAATTGTACTTCCACCCATTCTTTCCTTCTGACTTGTCTTCAGGTTCAGCATTATCTTCGAGTTTGCTTTCATCCTTTTCTTTCTCTGGTTCTGTTGTTTGATCTACTCCTGCTTCCTATGCTTCTGGTTAACCTGCAATTTCCTCATCTTGCTTTGACTTTTTAGAGTCACGCTGTTTGTCATCAAACATAATGTGTATGGATTCCTCCACAGTGTTAGTTTCATTATTAAACACTCTATAAGCTTTTGATCTCTCAAAGTAACTGTAACACCCCGAGTTTAAAAGACAGCGCGAGTGTATTTTTTTTTTAAATAAATGAGTAAAAGAATTTTCAGAATTAATTAAAATAAAATTAATTCATTTTCTAGGAATAATTTGCCGTAAACCAAACGACCAAAAGTAATTAAATAATTACATCACGATTACTCAAGTAAAATATTTTTGGGAATTAAATCTTCAAAATATATCAAAATAAAGATACATCCCAAAAGCTGTATCCTCAACCCACCAAAATGTTATTAGAGTGCGGAAAAATATTAGCGGAAAAGTTATACAATAATTCCCAAAATAACCAATTACATTTTCCAGTTCAAAATCCTATATATAACCTCTAACTGATCATGCACTAAGCTACAGTAGCCCGGTCTCCGCCGCATCCTCTACAAGTCTCCTCTTCAGCCAGCTGTCCATCCCTCTGTGTTGTCCACAAAGACTCTGTATACAAATATCAAGGAAAACTAACGACGTCTCCGTCGTTAGTGTAACAGTCGGTGGGACGGGTTTGGGGTTTATCTGAGGGCAAAGCCCAATTTTCACAATAATAGTAAAGGGTCACCGACCGAAATTAACAAATAAGCACATAACATTTATATCACAGAACAAATACACCCATGGTATAACATATGACAATGATGAAAAATAAAGATGCTCATTTTGAATTTTCATGACATGTATGCCTTTTCAAAACAACAACCAATTAATATGAGAAATATGTTGTAAGTACAGCCAACACTTCAGCAATCACAATCACTTATCAGAAATTCAGATTTCATAAAGTACTCACACACATCACTTTCCCATCATCATCACATAACCAATTTCGTGACCCACCGGTCAATCCCCCGATGCAATATGTATATGCTCATATATACAATTTCTTGGAATTACCAAGGTGCAGTCGCTCAACAGACCAGCACAATCTAAATATGTTTGACTTTAACGGCACTCAAGACCAGGTGCAATCGCTCAACAGATCAGCACCAGTGCAGTCGCTCAACAGACCAGCACAATTTAAATATGTTTGACTTGAACGGCCCTCAAGACTAGGTGCAATCGCTCAACAGATCAGCACCAGTGCAGTCGCTAAACAGACCAGCACAATTTAAATATGTTTGACTTGAACGGCCCTCAAGACCAGGTGCAATCGCTCAACAGATCAGCACCAGTGCAGTCGCTCAACAAACCAGCACGTTTTACGTATTTGAATGGACCACCACGAACACGCGACCTCTCTGAACTCGGATAGAATGGACGACCACGAACACGCGACCACTCTACAACCCATCACGGTTACTACTTTCACATGTATTAGCCTCTCACAGGCCAAATACACAGAAGTTAAATCCTCGTACGGATAGAATAGACCACCACGAACACGCGGCCATTCCGTAGCCCACTATTGTGGTTACTACTTAACTTCGCGGACCATCACGGTTACCACATTACTCTGTGGCCCATCGCGGTCACCACTTGACTATGAAATGCATGAACATGCAATGTTTTCTCTTCACTGAAAACATTATGCAATATCAGAAAAACTCAGCCTTTCCAGCATTCCCCCAAAGCATCTCAACACAAATAATTTCATTATCAACACATCAATGATTAAACATTCAAGTAATCATTATCACTTTACATTATCTCAAAATTCCATTCTTAATTATCACAAGTATTTCCCCCAACTCTTAAAATTCATAAAACAGTGTTTAAAACTGAGATTTCTGGAAAATACGAATCTGTATTGGAATACAGCTTCTCTATATTCGAATACAGAAGCCAAAACAGTGCAGAATTCACACTCTGTATTCAAATACAGCCCCCTGGTATTCGAATACAGAGGCAGTCTTAGTGCACAAATCAACATTTTTCACTGCATCAGTAAAGTCTCAAAAACTTCATCACCACCACTTCAAACTATCACAAAAATTCCATTTTCATTCAACACAAACCTTCCCAAAATTCCCCAACACTTAGGGTTTATAAAAAAAATGTTGAAAACCTTGAATTTCTGAAAAACCCGAATCTGTATTCGAATACAACCCCCTTGTATTAGAATACAGAAGCATGAAACTGCAAATTCAGCATTTCCTCCAAGGTTATTAAAGGTTTCCAAAACATCATCATCTCCTCTTCAAAACTATTTGAAAGACTCCATTTTAAATCATTTTAACCCTTCTCAATGTTCCCCAACACGTCAAGATTCACATGACAGTGTTTAAAACTTGATTTTCTGGAAAACACGAATCTGTATTCGAATATAGCTCCCTTGTATTTGATTACGAGACTGTCGTAGTCGAATACAGATGCAAATACAGTGTTAAAATTTCACTTCTGTATTCGAATACGACAGAGTCGTAGTCGAATACAGATGCTAAGTCAGAAGCAAAAATCCATCCTCTGTATTCGAATACAGAGGCCCGTATTCGAATACATGTTTGAAAACTTTGAGTAAAACAGAAGCTTGGCAGGTTGTATTCGAATACACTCATGTTGTATTCGAATACACCTTCGAATTCAGTGAACTTTTCCTGAAAAACTACAACATATTTTCAATCTTTTTCCTTTGAAAAACCAGCACAACCCCAAAACAGTTTTATCACTCTTTTGAACCACAAAACTCAGGCATTTTCATCAATGCAACTGTTCCAGAAAAACACTTTCATCATTTAAAATCCATTTTATTTTGAAAACATCAACAACACCAGATCATTCATCATAGTTTTGCTCAAACCATTCAAACAGAATGTCAACCAAAGCAAAAGACATTTTTAACCATTTACATTCTGATCATTTCTCAAAACACATGCAAAATATTTCCAGCTTTCTCACACCAACAGAACAACATGCAAAACATTTCAGCTTTCTCAAACCATCAGAACAACATTAACACATTCAGCCAAACAACAAGCATCACATAGCAGCAAAATGCCAACATAATGCATTTTCGCATTTTATAACAACCAACACAACAGTTTTGAAAATATGCATTTTAATCATCTTCAAGATAACATGCAAGACATTTTTCAACTTCCCCACATAAACAAAACAACTTTAATGCATTTAGCCCAAACAGCAATCATCACAGAATGCATTTTTCATTTCTTTCATTCAACATGCAAAATAGTTTTTCTTCAAAAACAGGAATGAAAACACTAGTAATGCCATGACAATTATGCACTTACAGCCCTAATGCATCTAGAAAGTGGAAGGTGCCCTTACCTTGTTGCGTTTCTACTACTTCTCACGTTTCTGTTTTCTTTCCCGTTTACGCGTCAAAAATTGGCAAAACTCCTGCCTGCGTTTGCTGCTTCGAAACTGGGTTCTCTAGCTTCGGAATGATGAGGGGAACAACTTTTGTACTGAGGGTTTTCTGGTTTGGTGCTTAGATTTCCAATTAATGTCACTTTTGAGGAACTCCCTCTTTTCTCTTTTTCTTAACGTGCTGGAATTAGAAAAACAGAATGAGAGGCAAGGAGTATTGTTACATGCAGTATGGGCAGTGAGGGAGGAGGAATGGTGTTCTGATTTCACCCATCCTTCTCACTCCTATTTATAGGCTTGTGTGGGTGCCACCTCACCCGACACTTGTCTGATCCTCAGCACTTAACGAGTCTCGTCGTAATTAGCCGATAATCCCTTAATTAACTTTCCGTTAATTTAATTACTCGTAATTAAATTAATTTATTCTTCATCCAATAATCTTAATATATCTTCAGAAATAAATATTTATATATATATATATATATATATATTTACTCAAAACATACATATATTAAATATTTTACAAATATCCCCAAAATACACTTAATATTAATTCCATAATTAAATTTTTAAATTTATGGGTCTTACAATACTCCCCCCCTTAAATTAGTTTCGTCCCCGAAACTACATGTCGATAAACAACTGAGGATATTATTCCCTCATCTTACTCTCCAATTCCCAAGTCGCGTCTCCCGTAGTCGGATTCCAAATCACTTTGACTAAGGGGACTTCCTTGTTCGTCAACTGTTTAATCTTTCTGTCTTCAATCCTTACAGGGAATACTTCAAATGACAGTTTATCCTTCAGCTGAATTGTATTTGGTTTGATCACATGTGACGGGTCTGCAATGTATTTCCTTAACTGCGACACATGAAATACGTCGTGAATATTGGACATATAGGAGGTAAAGCGATCCGATAAGCCAATGGTCCAATACGTGCAGTGATCTGGTATGGTCCAATAAATTTCGGAGTCAACTTTCTTGACTTAATAGCTCTGCCCACACCAGTTGTAGGTGTGACTCTCAGAAATACATGATCACGCTGCTCGAATTCCAAAGGTCTGCGACGCTTGTCCGCATAACTCTTCTGACGATCCTGTGAAATCTTCATTTTCTCTTGTATCCTCTTGATTTTCTCTGTAGTTTGCTCCACCATCTCAGGTCCAACAATCATACTTTCTCCGTCCTTATACCAGCATAAAGGCGTTTGACACTTGCGTCCATACAAAGCCTCATAGGGTGCCATTCCGATACTTGCGTGAAAGCTATTGTTGTAAGTAAACTTAATCAATGGCAACACCTCATCCCAGTTTCCTCTGTCATCCAACACTCATGCTCTCAACAGATCTTCCAAGGACTGGTTTGTTCTCTCAGTCTGTCCATCTGTTTGTGGATGGTAAGCGGAACTCAATTTCAGTTTCGTTCCCAAAGCTTAATGCAGCGCTCCCCAAAAATGAGATGTGAATTTTGGATCACGATCTGATACTATACTCGATGGAACTCCATGTAATCTCACAATCTCAGCAAAGTAGATTTCCGTCAGCTTATCTACTTTATAATTGGTCCTTACCGGTAGGAAATGTGCGGACTTTGTCAATCGATCCACTATTACCCAAATGGAATCATTCTTCTTCCTTGTCTTGGGCAATCCAGTTATGAAATCCATGGAAATGCTATCCCACTTCCATTCTGGTATATCTAGAGGTTGCAGCATTCCAGCAGGTCGTTGGTGTTCCACTTTCGCTTTTTGACAAGTTAAACAAGCCGATACGTACTCCGCTACATCCCTCTTCATTCCTGGCCACCAGAAATTCTGCCTTAAGTCCTGGTACATCTTGGTCGCTCCAGGATGAATACTCAACTTACTCTTATGAGCCTCTTCCAAAATCGCTCTTCTCATCTCTGCAACTTCCGGTACACAAACTCTTCCATTACATCTCAGAATATTATCTGTTCTGACGCTGAACTCAGTTGTCTGTCCTTGCGCTATCAAATTCCTCTTTTCTTGGATCAATGCGTCATCTTGCAAGTTTGCAATCTCCTCAAGTAAACCACTCGAAATTGTTATCATTCCACACTTTAAAACTCCTGGTGCAAACTTTACGTCCAAATGTAGATATCTAAATGCTTCCCACAACTCTTGTTGTCTGGCCATCATCATTGAAGACACTGATACGCTTTTCCTACTTAATGCATCTGCCACCACATTGGCTTTCCCAAGGTGGTACTGCAATGAAAAATCAAAATCTTTGAGAGTCTCCATCCATCTCCTGTGATGCATGTTCTATTCCTTCTGATCGAACAGATACTTCAAACTCTTATGGTCACTGAACACCGTGAACGTGCATCCATATAAGTAGTGCCTCCAGACCTTTAATGCAAACACTACTGCAGCAAGCTCTAAATCGTGAGTAGGGTAGTTTCGTTCGTGAGTCTTCAACTGCCTTGAGGCGTAGGCTACAACTTTCTTGTGTTGCATCAAAACACATCCCAAACCTTGGTGAGATGCATCACAGTAAACTTCATATGGTACCTCCGGCTGTGGCAAAACCAATACTGGTGAGGTTGTCAACTTTTCCTTTAGCAACTGTAAAAATTTTCCTCGCAGTTCTCCGTCCATGCAAACGGATGATTCTTTCTGGTGAGTTGTGTTAAAGGAGCTACAATCTTAGCAAATCCTTCAATAAGTCTCCTGTAGTATCCTGCTAGTCCGACAAAACTCTGTATGTCTGTGATAGTTTGAGGGTGTTTCTAGGCAAGAATTGTCTTAATCTTTGCCGGATCCACAACGATTCCTTCTTTTGTTATCACATGTCCCAAGAAGTTCACTTTATCTAGCCAAAACTCGCATTTTGACAAATTGGCATACAATTGCTTCTCGCGTAAGACTTCAAGAACTTGGTGTAGGTGCTTTTCATGTTCTTCTTCATCCTTTGAATAAATCAAAATATCATCGATGAACACCACCACGAATTTATCCAAGAATGGGTTAAAGATCCTATTCATATAGTCCATGAAAATCGCTGGTGCATTCGTAACTCCAAAAGGCATAACGAGATATTCATAGTGTCCGTAACGAGTCCTAAAAGCAGTCTTTTGAATATCTCCTTCTCTTACTCGAATATGATGATATCCTGACTTCAAATCGATCTTTGAAAACACCGCTGCTCCCCTCAATTGATCCATCAAATTATCGATGCGTGGTAAAGGATAACGATTCTTGATAGTTACCTTGTTAAGTTGCCGATAATCCACACATAAGCGGGAACTTCCATCGTTCTTCTTAACCAACAACACCGGAGCTCCCCATGGCGACACACTTGGTCTGATAAATCCTTTCTCCAATAAACCTTCAATTTGACCCTTAAGCTCGCTTAATTCCAATGGCGACATCCGGTACAGCGCAATTGAAATTGGTCCAGTTCCTGGTTGCAAATCAATGAAGAACTCCACCTCTCTTACCGGGGGTAATCCTGAAATTTCTGTGGGAAATACGTCTGGATATTCTTTGACTAACACCACATCTTCTATGTTCACATCCATCTTAGTCTCCATGTTAGCCAACGATAAAAATTCCTGAGTTCCTTCTCTCAGAGATACTTCGAGTTTGTTAGCAGCCAAATACCGAACGACTCCAGGTTCAGGGAAAAGAACTAATTTTTGAGCGCAATCCAAGACTATGTAATTATATGTCATCCAATCCATGCCAAGAATGATCTCGAGTGATTGTAGGGGTAGATAGATTAAAAGATAGCGTAAGTGTATTTTTTTTAAATAAATGAGTAAAAGAATTTTCAGAATTAATTAAAATAAAATTAATTCATTTTCTAGGAATAATTTGCCGTAAACCAAACGATCAAAAGTAATTAAATAATTACATCACGATTACTCAAGTAAAATATTTTTGGGTATTAAATCTTCAAAATATATCAAAATAAAGATACATCCCAAAAGCTGTATCCTGAACCCACCAAAATGTTATCAAAGTGCGGAAAAATATTAGCAGAAAAGTTATACAATAATTCCCAAAATAACCAATTACATTTTCCAGTTCAAAATCCTATACATCAACTCTAACTGATCATGCACTAAGCTATAGTAGCCCGGTCTCCGCCACATCCTCTACAAGTCTCGTCTTCAGCCAGCTGTCCATCCCTCTGTGTTGTCCACAAAGACTCTGTATACAAATATCAAGGAAAACTAACGACGTCTCCGTCGTTAGTGTAACCGTCGGTGGGACGGGTTTGGGGTTCATCTGAGGGCAAAGCCCAATTTCCACAATAATAGTAAAGGGTCACCGACCGAAATTAACAAATAAGCACATAACATTTATATCACAGAACAAATACACCCATGGTATAACATATGACAATGATGAAAAATAAAGATGCTCATTTTGAATTTTCATGACATGTATGCCTTTTCAAAACAACAACCAATTAATATGAGAAATATGTTGTAAGTACAGCCAACACTTCAGCAATCACAATCACTTATCAGAAATTCAGATTTCATAAAGTACTCACACACATCACTTTCCCATCATCATCACATAACCAATTTCTTGACCCACCGATCAATCCCCTGATGCAATATGTATATGCTCATGTATACAATTTATTGGAATTACCAAGGTGCAGTCTCTCAACAGACCAGCACAATCTAAATATGTTTGACTTTAACGGCCCTCAAGACCAGGTGCAATCGCTCAACAGATCAGCACCAGTGCAGTCGCTCAATAGATCAGCACCAGTGCAGTCGCTCAACAGACCAGCACAATTTAAATATGTTTGACTTGAATGGCCCTCAAGACCAGGTGCAATCGCTCAACAGATCAGCGCCAGTGCAGTCGCTCAACAGACCAGCACAATTTAAATATGTTTGACTTGAACGGCCCTCAAGACCAGGTGCAATCGCTCAACAGATCAGCACCGGTGCAGTCGCTCAACAGACCAGCATGTTTTACGTATTTGAATGGACCACCACGAACACGCGGTCCTTCCGTAGCCCGGATAGAATGGACCACCACGAACACGCAGCCACTCTGAACCCGGATAGAATGGACCACCACGAACACGCAGCCATTCCGTAGCCCACTACTGTGGTTACTACTTAACTTCGCGGACCATCACGGTTACCGCATTACTCTGTGGCCCATCGCGGTCACCACTTGTCTATGAAATGCATGAACATGCAATGTTTTCTCTTCACTGAAAACATTATGCAATATCAGAAAAACTCAGCCTTTCCAGCATTCCCCCAAAGCATCTCAACACAAATAATTTCATTATCAACACATCAATGATTAAACATTCAAGTAATCATTATCACTTTACATTATCTCAAAATTCCATTCTTAATTATCAGAAGTCTTTCCCCCAACTCTTAAAATTCATAAAACAGTGTTTAAAACTGAGATTTCTGGAAAATACGAATCACTATTCGAATATAGCTTCTCTATATTTGAATACAGAAGCCAAAACAGTGCAGAATTCACACTCTGTATTCGAATAGAGTCCCCTGGTATTCGAATACAGAGGCAGTCTCAGTGCACAAATCAACATTTTTCACTGCATCAGTAAAGTCTCAAAAACTTCATCACCACCACTTCAAACTATCACAAAAATTCCATTTTCATTCAACACAAACCTTCCCAAAATTCCCCAACACTTAGGTTTATAAACCCGAATCTGTATCCGAATACAACCCCCTTGTATTCGAATACAGAAGCATGAAACTGCACATTCAACATTCTGTATTCGAATACAACATGCATGTAGTCGAATACAGAAGACAAAACATTGTAAATTCAGCATTTCCTCCCAGGTCATTAAAGGTTTCCAAAACATCATCATCTCCTCTTCAAAACTATTTCAAAGACTCCATTTTAAATCATTTTAACCTTTCTCAATGTTCCCCAACACTTTAAGATTCACATGACAGTGTTTAAAACTTGATTTTCTGGAAAACACGAATCTGTATTCGAATATAGCTCCCTTGTATTCGAATACAGAAGCAAAAATTGTGAAAGTTAGCATCCTGTATTCGAATACGAGACTATCGTATTCGAATACAGATGCGAATACAGTGTTAAAATTTCACTTTTTTATTCGAATACGACAGAGTCGTAGTTGAATACAGATGCTAAATCAGAAGCAAAAATCCTTCCCCTGTATTCGAATACAAAGGCCCATATTCGAATACAAGTTTGAAAACGTTGAGTAAAACAGAAGCTTGGCAGGTTGTATTCGAATACACTCATGTTGTATTCGAATACACCTTCGAATTCAGTGAACTTTTCCTGAAAAACTACAACACACTTTCAATCTTTTTCCTTTGAAAAACCAGCACAACCCCAAAACAGTTTTATCACTCTTTTGAACCACAAAACTCAGCCATTTTTATCAATGCAACAGTTCCAGAAAAACACTTTCATCATTTAAAATCCATTTTCTTTTGAAAACATCAACAACACCAGATCATTCATCACAGTTTTGCTCAAACCATTCAAACAGAATGTCAACCACAACAAAAGACATTTTTAACCATTTACATTCTGATCATTTCTCAAAACACATGCAAAGCATTTCCAGCTTTCTCACACCAACAGAACAACATGCAAAGCATTTCAGCTTTCTCAAACCATCAGAACAACATTAACACATTCAGCCAAACAACAAGCATCACATAGCAGCAAAATGCCAACATAATGCATTTTCACATTTTATAACAACCAGCACAACAATTTTGAAAATATGCATTTTAATCATCTTCAGGATAACATGCAAGACATTTTTCAACTTCCCCACATAAACAAAACAACTTTAATGCATTCAGCCCAAACAACAATCATCATAGATCTTTTAAAACATCACAGAATGCATTGTTCATTTCTTTCATTCAACAGGCAAAATAGTTTTTCTTCAAAAACAGTAATGAAAACACCAGTAATGCCATGACAGTTATGCACTTACAACCCTAATGCATCTAGAAAGTGGAAGGTGCCCTTACGTTGTTGCGTTTCTACTACTTCTCAAGTTTCTGTTTTCGTTCCCGTTTACGCGTCAAAAATCAGCGAAACTCCCGCATGTGTTTGTTGCTACGAAACTGGGTTCTCTAGCTTCGAAATGATGAGGGGAACAACTTTTGTACTGAGGGTTTTCTGGTTTGGTGCTTAGATTTCTAATTAATGTCACTTTTGAGTAACTCCCTCTTTTCTCTTTTTCTTAACGTGTTGGAATCAGAAAAACAGAATAGGAGGGAAGGAGTACTGTTACATGCAGTATGGGCAGTGAGGGAGGAGGAATGGTGTTCTGATTTCACCCATCCTTCTCACTCCTATTTATAGGCTTGTGTGGGTGCCACCTCACCCGATACTTGTCTGATCCTCAGCACTTAACCAGTCTCGTCGCAATTAGCCGATAATCCCTTAATTAACTGTCCGTTAATTTAATTACTCGTAATTAAATTAATTTATTCTTCATCCAATAATTTTAATATATATTCAGAAATAAATATTTATATATATATATATATTTACTCAAAACATACATATATTAAATATTTTACAAATATCCCCAAAATACACTTAATATTAATTCCATAATTATAATTTTAAATTTAAGGGTCTTACATTAACCAATGAAGGTACACTTTTGAGATCTGGAATCAAATTTTGCAAGATTATCCTTAGTGTTTAACATATAACAAATGCAGCCAAACTGTTTGAAATAGGAAATATTAGGTTTCTTACCTTTCCACAGTTCATATGGAGTTTTGTTTAGAATAGACCTGATGTAAACTCTGTTCTTGATGTAGCATGCAGTGTTGACAGCTTCTGCCCATAGGTAGGTAGCAACATTCATGTTATTCAGCATGATTCTGCCCATCTCTTGTAGTGACCTGTTCTTCCTTTCGACAACTCCATTTTGTTGAGGTGTTTTGGGGGATGAGAAGTTGTTAGAGATCCCTTTCTCATCACAAAATTCTTCAAAGTGCCTCTTCTCAAACTCACCTCCATGATCACTTCTAATAGTTATGATTTTAAAACCTTTTTCATTCATTACTTGCTTGCAGAAGGAAATAAATACCTTATGGGATTCATCTTTGTCTCTTAGGAACTTTACCCAAGTCCACCTTGAATAATCATCAACTATGACAAACCCATACTTTTTACCACTAAGGGATGCAGTTTGAACAGGACCAAACAAATCTAAATGAAGCAGTTCAAGAGGTTGTGAAGTAGAAATACAGTTTTTAGGTTTAAAAGAGCTTTTGGTTTGTTTACCTTTTTGACATGCTTCACACAGAATCTCAGATTTGGTACTTGGTTTGGGAAGACCTCTCACTAGCTGAAGTTTACTTAACTCATAAACCAGCCTAGGGTTTGCATGGCCTAACCGTTTGTGCCAAATCAGATTTCCCTCCCTAACAGATAAAAGACACTTAACTTTCTGCTTATCTAGGCTAAACAGATCTATCATATAGACATTATTCTGCCTAACACAAGTGAACAAAACAGATCCATCTTTTTGACTAAGAGCCTTGCAGGTTTTCTGATTAAACACAACATCATACTTGCAGTCACTTAGCTGACTAATGCTTAATAGATTGTGATTCAGACCTTTAACTAATAAAAAATTTTCAATAGATAAGAAAGAAGAACTGTTACCAACTGTGCATGTACCAATGATCTTCCCTTTCTGGTTTCTTCTAAAGGCAACCTTGCCTTCTTTCTTTAGAGTCAGCTTTTGGAACATTGATCTGTCTCCAGTCATATGCCTGGAGCATCCACTGTCCAGATACCATACTTTGTGTTGCAAATCAGACATTTCTTCTTCTGATACTTCACTGTCAGAATCATACTCAGTGCTGTAATCAGATTATGTACAAGCCATTAGAGCCAGTTTAGTTTCTGGCTTGTTCAGGCTGATTGAACTGTTCCCTTGATTCTGCTTCGGCTGATACACCATGTTCCTCTGGTGATTCTGGAACTTATGGTGATTCTGGTGATTTTGCTTCTTCTGGTAATACTGATGTGTGTGATTCTGCTGTTTGTGGTTGAACCTCTGATTCTAATACTAATACTGGTTCTGGTTCGGGTTCAAGTTCTATTCTGGTGTGAATTGTACTAACCAGACCTTCTTTCATTAGACTCATTTTTCTTCTGTCTGGTGGAAACTGGAACATACACCTTTTTCTGTTTGTGCATTGCTAGCTTCTATTGACCAGGCACCATGATTGATGTTTCCTTCTGGTTGCTCAGAATATCTGCAACATAAACAATTTTGTTCTTTGGTACCCAAAACTGGTTAGGTCCAGGTTTGTTAGACTTAACAGGTCTCTTGTCTTTCCCAGATTTTATCATAGGACAAGACAATTTAGAATGACCTTTTTTAGCACAAATAATACACAAAACATTTGAATAAGCAGATTTAATTTCAGCAACAGATTCAGTAAAACCTATTCCTCTCTTACTATTGTTACTGATTCCATAAATCATGGAAGCATACTTACTTCTTTCCATACCATTTGCAATAAAGTTTTGAAAAGCTTGTTCATGCATATCAGATTCACACACCGTATTGGAAGTAAAGCAAATATTACTTTTGAGAGTTAGATTTTCAAAATTGAGTTTGGCAAATTCAGTTTTAAAATTAATGTTTTCAGTTGCAAACTCAGCATTCTGATTCTTTAAAATTTGTACTTCTTTGGTTAGAATTTTCTTTTCTTCCTTAAGAGTTTTCAATTGTAAAGACATCTTGTTGTTAGCATTTAGAAAGTCTTTAAGAGCAGTAGTTAATTCAAATTTAGTAAGATCAGAGAATACCTCTTTGTCTTCATCTTTTGAATCAGTTCCAGAGTGTGTGCTGGATCCAGAACTTGAGTTGGTATGTGCCATCAGAGCCAATACTGCTTCCTCTGATGTGCTTCCAGACTTGCCGAAATGAATGATTTGTCAATTCTTCTTACCCTCTGCTTTTCTTCTAGAGTTAGTACCTTTATGGAGTCTAGAGGCAAACTTGATGTGAGCCATCATAGCTGTTTCTGCCTCTTCATCATCAGATGATTCCTCTTCTGAGTCAAATGCATCCCATGCTGCCATCAGACCCTTCTTCTTGAATCTGGAACCTTTCTTGTGATGCTTTCCTTTCTCCATGTTTGGACATTTTGACTTGATATGTCCAGGTTCATTGCATCCATAGCAGATGATGCTTTTCTTGTTAGCTTCTTCTTTTCCTCTGTTGGAGTATTTGCCATTTTTTCTGGGAGCTTTCTTCTTTCTGTTTTGCCACATCTTTGCAATCTGCTTGGTTATGTAAGCAAGATCATCGTCTTCACTATCACTATCCTCTAATTCTGATACAACCTTTGCAGTTTTCTTCTGTTTTGACTTAAGGGCTAAAGTTTTCTTCTTCTTTGGTTCATTTGCATTCAGCTCTATTTCATGATACCTGAGGGAGCTGATTAGATCTTCAAGCCTCAAGGTATTCAGATCTCTGGCTTCCTGTACTGCAGTAACCTTTGGTCTCCATTTGGCTGGTAAGCTTATGAGGATCTTCTTTACATGATCTGTAGTGGTGTAGCTTTTCTTTAATACTTTTAAACCTGATACCATAGTCTAGAATCTATAGAACATTGCTTCAAGCTATCTTATATTCACGACCTTTGCAGAAGGAATTACAACACCTTGAATCTAATTGCTAAGCCACCTGCTACTTCTTCTAACTCTTCAGATTGTAGACTCTACTTCAACAATATAGATTTAACACAAGGGGAACGAAACCAAGAGTGCTTGCTTCTGGAAAGCTGATACTCACAATTAACCTCATTGAAAACTTGAGTGTTTGCTTCTGGAAGTTTATGACTCTTTTACTAATTTTCGATGCTAAGTCTTCTGCCTTGATCCTCCTTGTAAAGATGAAAATTAGGGTTTCTTCCATGATCAAATTCGAGCTGTATCTGACCAGATTCTCTTGCAAAAGTAACTTGGCCAATTCTGTTTCACTTAAATTAAAACCGTATCTTTTTAGCTTCAGATTGCATTTGAAAATTCTGTTGACCAATGTTGTGTCTTTTAATTTCAAACAATATCTTTTTAAGCTTCAGATTGCATTCGAATTTCTTCAAGTCTTCAGTAATTTTTGAATCAAATCCCCTTAATACTTTGATCAAATTTCTATCAAAATTTAATCTAGTCTTCTTCGAATTTTAATCAAGTCCTCACTGATTTTCATCATGATTAAAATTTGGACCATATGATCTTCTAATCTCGACCAACTCTGGACTTTATGATCTAATCTGCCCCAATTTTGTGATCCTCTGATCTCGGCCAACACTGGACCATATGATCTGATCTTGTGATCTTGGCCAACATTGGGCCATATGATCTGATCTTCTGATCTCGCCTAACACTGGTCTATGATGCTTAAATCTGGACCATTGATTTGAACATTTTCCCTCTGATCTGGTCCAAGTCTGAATTAAATCTGGATTGAATCTTAATTAAATATGGACTTATGATATTTTAATCTGGACATTTATCCTCTGATCTGGATCAAGTTTGGATTAAATTTGGATGACCTTTTGTCTGATCCGGACCGAGTTTTATGTTCTGGACCATGCTATCTTCTTGTCTGGACCAAGTCATTTGTTCTGGACCAGTTATCTTCTGCTCTGGATCAAGTTTGGATTAAGTCTGAACTGATTCTTATATTCACGACCAAGCTATCCTCTGATCATGTTATTTTTCCTTTGATGTTTCCCTTTGATAACATCCTTTGGAGGTGTATCCTCTGGTACCCTCTGGATGCATTCTCTGGCAGAACCTTCTGGTGACATTTCTATCTTCTGGTTGCTTCCTCTAGATGTATCTTCTGGTGGTGTCATCCTCTGATTTTACACAACTTTTGATTTGTTCTTCTAAGTCAAAATACTATTTACCTAAAATACTTTTGTTAACATCAAAATTCTAAGTATACAACCAACTTGGTTCCAACAGTTTGTTCTGGTTTTGTGGCCATCGGCCAGGAGTTGTAGCTATATGTTGCTTTACTTAAAGTCGAAAAAAACATAACATGGGGTTATTTCCTTCTTCTACCGGTCCTTGCATACTATTTTAATACGGTTGAGGGAAGGAATGATACAAAAATTATAGGTGGACTGATTTGGTTTCTTCAATTTTGGTTTAGATTTTATTTTCCTGAATTTTTAGATACTTATACAAACGAGTTCTGTGGAGGCGAGTAATATTTCTAGTGACTTTAATCTAACTTTATCTTTGTTTTCCTCTTCACAAGCAAAACAATAATTGACTTAGTGGAGGAAGAAGGAGAAAATCAGTTCCCAAGTGGTGTCCACATCAATGAACCATCAGATTCCATGACTCTCAAGATCAACTAAGAAAAATTAGCTAAAGCAGTGCTAGCATCAGTTAACAAGAAGATATCAAAGGTAATTCTTTGTCTTAGAACGCCATATCTTATTCATTCTTAATTTCCTGTTTGGTCCCATTATTTCCTTCTTTTCCCTGTTTTAGAGAGTGAAGACTTCTCATCCAAACCCAATGGAAAAAACGGCCACGCCTAGTCCCCAAAGGACTAAAATAACACCCCAAGGCTTCTTCAAAAGTGAACCAACTCATTTATTCCTTTGCATATTCTATTAATAGATTTGTTGTCGTTTTCTCCTAACCTCTTATCTGTTATTGTTTACAAGCCCTTATGAATCTGATCCGTGAGACCATTAGATACCCTAACTTCCATGGGCAGTCTTTTCCTTTAAAGACTCGAACACCTCTAAGGTGGCCTTCTCTTCCACCGACTTGTACATCACCTCTCACACTTGAGATCACTTGAGATTTCTAAGCAAATACTTTTCATAGTCTGATGGTCCTTTTGTGGTCTCTTTGTCCACATAGGAAGTTGCTTTTTCGAGGAATTTTCAGTCCATGGAATCCTTTCTTCACAATAGGGAATTTTCACCAAGATAGGTCTGAAGTTGAATCACATTTCCAAGGCTACCAAGGCCTTGAGGAAAAATACAAACGTGTTTTCTGTACCATTAATTAGGTGGAAGTTCTTTAATAAACAAAACCCAACCTCAAGCAAGCATATTCAAAGCTTGAGGAAGAAATGAAAGCATCCCTCCAACAGAACAAGATATTGAGGATAAGATGCATCTCCTAAAGGCCGAGCAAGATATTATTATAGAAGAGACATAACGGCTACAACCAGAATCTTCACAATTAGCTGAAAAATCTAATATGCCAACAGTTGAAGAGTTGGTTTGCATACCAAATCTACCTGTATTGATGGTGAGATAAAGCCTTTGATGGTCCAAAAGGCATATATTGACTTAGACTTTGCCACCAACCATGAATGACTAAACCTCAAGCGTGAAGCTTGCGAGAATTTCATATTCTCCTTAGCTATTATTGCGCCTTCTTCTCATATAGTCGAACCTGTTATAACTTCAATAACTACTGAACCGATTGTTTTCTGAGACTGCATTAGCAGAGGCCTATTTGAATGAGTAGGTGGAGATCAAAGAAAATTAGTAGCCAAAAATCCCAATTGAAGACTCTCTTCCTCTTAAAAAAGAGAATGTTGAAGGTCTTATGGAGGAAAAAATTCATCAGAAAGGTCGCACAACACAATAGGTGGTATATTGACCTTGCAAATATTTTCCATCTTTCTACCAATGCCAGATGAATTTATCCTTAGTGTTCATGTAGAACACAAGTGAAGGCACAAGAAAACCTAATACATATGGGTCTGAATTGTGTTGATCATTTTAAACTTTGTCAAAACATTATTTTTTATCAAAATCTTATCTTCATTTTAACACAACTAAGTATAACAACGATTGAAGATACACCATAAATAAATGAAACATAAAATAAAGAGACAAGTGAGCACAAAAACACGCAATATTTTATACTAGTTCACAACAAATATTACATCTAGTCCTCCCCTTATAAAGATATTTTCCCTAGTACTATCATCAACTTAATCCACTAAAAAAGCAACTATATTAACCACCTTTTTAGGTGTTTAGCATTTTGTTTGCCATAATCTCTTCAGGCTCCCTATATTATGATGCCTCAGTAGGCATACTGATGTGCCATTACCAAACGACTGTTTGAGTTGCTTCTCTAGAATGAGATGATTTCATGGCTTATCTGTAGAGTTTGATCACTAGATGATGAGTCCAATATTAGTCCTTGAACTCCATGGATCATGGTCAGAGGCACATTTATATTTTATTTGCTTAGACTCGACTTTCTTATATGGTTAGTCATAAAAATGATGAAATATTTTCTCGCGGATTCATAAGTTTCATCAACCTTTCTAATGTAATCTAGAACTTCTTTTCATCATAAGATGAATCTAAATCAGTTTCAATTTTTCTTAAAGAAATTCGCAGGTACAAACAAAAGTTTTATAAACCAACAATGTAGATCATTGAAGCTCAACTAAGCTTATAACTATACTCTTAACTTAATCACATGTACAAATGCTTCCTTACTTTTCATAAGTTAGTATTTAACATCTTGATATGTATAAAACCTCAAATTGTGTATAATGAACATAGTTAAGTTCTTTTCCATTTTTGTTCTTCCGTTTAAGTGTCATAAGGTTTCTCAATGATGATATTTTTAGGTTGTTAATCAAAATATCATTGAAGAGTGGATAAACAAATAAAAGGTTACCAAAAATAATTTAAATGTACAAATTGATTTACAACAAATTCTAAATACCTTTCACAAGGACGACATTTCATTTTCTCTAAACTTGTTCAAGGACTTTTCAAATATCCTTTTGTTGAACAGGCGTCTTTTTTTCTTTTCTCTTTACTCGTTTACCATGGATGTTAAACTCAACAATGTCATGGGCTCAATTGTCGTTTTATCATTAATCTTGATGGACGTTGTAAGACCCTTAATTTTTAATATTAATTTTGGAATTATTGTCAAGGGTATTTTGGGAATTTTTGTAAATATTTAATATATGTATGTTTTGAGTGAATATATATATATATATAGAAATATTTATTTTAGAAGATGAATTAAAATTATTGGATGAAGAATTAAATTAATTTAATTTCAAGTAATTAAATTAATTGGACCATTAATTAAGGATTAGTGGTTAATTAAAGGATTAAGTGCTGAAATGATACAGCATTATTTTATTAGTATTTTAAGAAGGAATGCACTCAAGTAGTTCTATAAGTACAAGGCAGGGGGACTGAGCAAAGACCAGAACACACACCCTCCTATTTTGCATGTAATGAGTGATTGCATGTAATGAGTGATTGCATGTAACAGTAACCCCCCAATTTCTGCCTCCTGTTTTCTGAAAAACAACTTCACGGTTTTCAAATTCAAAACAGGGAATTCCTCAAAACACCATAAAATTGAAAATCCAAACCCCAAACCAGAAAACCCACAGTAGTAAAGTTAATCCCCAATTCATTACGAAGCCAAAGAACCCAGTTTGGCAGCAGCACACTCAGGCAGCAGCTCCCACCGGTTTTTGAACGCAAAAAGGGGAACGACGGCCGAAACAAGAGAAGTAGAACACGCAGCAAGGGTAAGGGCACCTTCCATCTTTTAGCTGCATTAGGGCCACGAATGTGTGTTATTTCAGTTCTGTTTTTAAAAGAAAAACTGTTTTCGAAAAATGACATTTTGAAAGAAAATGCATTTTGTTGATATGTGATTATCCTGATGGTTGTTGATGGCTGTTTTTCTAATAAAACATGATGTTTTACTTATGGGTGAAAGCTGGAAAATGTTTGCATGTTATTTTAATGATGATTAAAATGCATGTCATAAAACTGTTTTGAAAATAGTCTTAAAATGCAAAAATGCATTCTATTGAGGTTTGTTGTTCTGTGGTGCTTGCATGTATTTCTGTGGTATCATGAAAGCTGAATACTTGCATGTTATTCTATTGTGTGGTGAAAGCTGAAATGCTTTACATGTCATTCTGTTGTTGAGAAAAATGAGTGCTTGCATGTCATCCTGATGTTTGATGAAGCTGAGTATTTGCATGTCATTCTTGTGTTTTGAGAAAACTGAATACTTGCATGTTTGTTCTGATGAGTGAGGAAACTCCAATGTTTAAATGATGTTCTGATGGTTTGAAAATCTGAATGATTTGGTGATGGTGACTTTGATTCTGTTCTGTGTTGAGTGATTCTGGTGATATTGATGATTCTGATTCTGGTTGTTTTGTGTGATTCTGGTGGTGTTTATGGTTTTTAAAGGAAAAGGGATTTTAAATGAGGGAAGTGTTTTGAAAAAGTGCAGAATCTGTTTGATGTTTGATTTTTATTTTTAAAGAAATAGTTTGAAAAAGTGTTGATGTTTCAGGAAGTATTTCACTGGTTTTTCGAAGGTGTATTCGAATACAACATGAGTGTATTCGAATACAACCTGTCAAGTTCTGTTTTGCCTAAGTTTTCAAAACCTGTATTCGACTACGAGCATGTCGTATTCGAATACATAAGTGAAATTTTAACACTGTATTCTCATCTGTAGTCGACTACAGGCATGCTGTATTCGACTACAGATTCGAGTTTTTCCAGAAACTCCATTTTCAGCTTCTGTATTCGAATACAAGGAAGCTGTATTCGAATACAGATTCGTGTTTTCCAGAAAAATCAAGTTTTAATCACTGTTATGTGAGTTTTAAAGTATTGAGAAACTTTGAGAAGGATTTAAATGGTAAATAAGGTCTGTGAAATGGTTTTAAAGAGGAGGGGATGATGTTTTGAAAACCTTTGATGACATGGGAGAAAATGCTGAATTTTTCCAAGGTTTGGTTTTCTGTATTCGACTACAGGCATTCTGTATTCGAATACAGAATGTTAAAACTGCAGTTCATGCTTCTGTATTCGAATACAGGGGATCTGTATTCGAATACAGATTCGAGTTTACAGAAAATTCCAAGTTTTCAAGAGTGTTTTGCAAACCCTGAGTGTCTGGGGAATACTGGGAATTTTGTGGTGAGTTAAAATGGAACTTTTGATGAGATTTTGAAGTAGTGGTGATGAAGTGTTAAAAAAAAACTTTACTGATGTAATGAAAGAGGTTGATTTATGCACTGAAATATGTCTCTGTATTCGAATGCCAGAGGGCTGTATTCGAATACAGAGAGTGATTCTACACTGTTTTTGGCTTCTGTATTCGAATACAGAAGAACTGTATTCAAATACAGATTCGTAAATCCCAAAAAAATCCCAGTTTTAAATATTGTAATTGAATGTTAGAGTCTGCGAAA
Organism: Cicer cuneatum; assembly: GCA_037974295.1. Classification (NCBI taxonomy): domain Eukaryota; kingdom Viridiplantae; phylum Streptophyta; class Magnoliopsida; order Fabales; family Fabaceae; genus Cicer; species Cicer cuneatum. The sequence continues at coordinate 26,227,189 of JBBPBO010000002.1, read as the reverse complement.
AACATTTTAGAATGTTAATGAATATTTGGCTGCTTTGTCATGTTTGTGATGATGAGAATTTTGATTATGCTTAGATGTGTTAAATATGATCGGGAGGCATGAATTTTTGTTTTGTATGCTGTTTCTAGAGAAGTGAAACACTGCATCTTCCATGCATTGCATAGTCAACTGGTACCCGCGATGGGCCACAGAGTAATGCGCAACCACGTGCTGATCTGTTGAGCGATTGCACGAGTGCTGGACTGTTGAGCGTCTGGACTAGGTACTGATCTGTTGAGCGATTGTACCTTGGTATATAAATGCTGGACTATTGAGCGTCTGTACCCTGAAATGCGCAACCCCGTGTTGATCTGTTGAGTGATTGCACGAGTGCTGGACTGTTGAGCGTCTGCACTAGGTACTGATCTGTTGAGCGATTGTACCTTGGGTGATGTCAAACGTGCTGGTCTGTTGAGCGACTGCACGATGTGCTGGACTGTTGAGCGTCTGCACTGGTGCTGATCTGTTGAGCGATTGCACCCTGGTCATGAGGGCCATTAAGATGTGCTGGTCTGTCAAGCGACTGCACCTTGGTGATTCCAAGAAAACTATATACATGAGCATATATACATTGCATTGAGGGATTGATTGTTGGATTACATTTGATTATATGATGAATGAGTAGAAAATTGAATGTGAGTGAGTACTGTCCAGAATCTGAAATTCTGATTTAATGATTGTGTTTTGCTGAAGTGTTGTTTGTACTTACCACATACTTCACAATCATTGACTGCTGTTTTGAAAAGGCATGTATGTCATTAATTTTCAAATGAGCATTATTATTTTCCTCATCATCATATGTCATACCATGATTATAATTGTTGTTGTGCAATATATGCTATATGAATATTTGTTAATTTCGGTCGGTGACCCTTGCTATTATATTGTGGACTTTGGGCTTTGCCCTCAGATGTTACCCGAACCCGTCCTATCGACGGATACACTAACGACGGAAACGTCGTTAGTTTTCCCTGATCTTTATGTACGAAGTCTACATGGACAACGCAGAGGGACGGACGGTTGGCTGAAGACGAGACTTATAGAGGATACGGTGGAGACCGTGCTACTGTAGCTTAGTGCATGATCAGTCTAGACTTTTTTATAGGGTCTTGAGTTTTGGGAAATGTAATTTTATTTCGGGAATTAATGAACGACTTTTTCTGTTGTATTATTCTGCACTCTGACATTGTTAACATTTTAATAAATGCCTTAATGTTTATTATTAAATTTCACGAAATTGAGTACTTATTGATTTACGGAAACTTTATTTTAATTCCTTTCGAATTAAATCAGGAAAATCATTTTTATTATTGATTTAAAAAAAAAATGCACCTGCGCTGTGTTTTAAACTCGGGGTGTTACAGACGTTGTCATGGACCCGATCATAATGATCATCTTCAACATTTCATATGATGTTCTTTAGATATTCTTGAAGATATAGCTGTTGAGAAAAGTATCATTTGAGATGTCCAAAAAAGTTGTTGCAATCGTACATACAGTCGTTCGACTTTACACGTTCTATTGTGTATATTTCTAGGCTATATCTTGTACTTTCTGAATGATTTGACATCTCGCTTTGATTGATGTATTACTTTACTTTATCGTCTTCATCTGAGGTAGAGGCAATACTTCACTAGAGGGAGTTTTGTTCTAGAGGAAACTTCTTGTTGTAGTTGATTATGGTTGGAAGATGCTTTCTTTTCTTTTTTCTTCATCATCAACTTTTCTTAGTTATCAAACTTATAGTATTGATGCAAAGCTCATGTGTATTTTCAACAGTTCTCGAGTTTCATATGTTTGACTGTATTGATCAAACGATGATTCACTAAAGGGTTATAAATATATGGAATAAATATATGGCTCAAATTAAAATTATATTTGCTTTGATTAGACATAATTGGCTCTATTATTAGCAAATTATAATTATATGATTGTTAGTTAATAGTATTCATAATGTTTCTTCTAATGAATAACACTTGAATAATTATTACGTACTCACAAATACTTATGTTATTAGTGTAGATAGTTAATAACATAGGTTATAATTTAACTTGATATCATGCACACTTAAAGTAACAATTTTAGGAACCATTGTTCTTTTTCTTTGTCATCATCAATGCATATTAGGTTTTTGCATATGAACAAAATTGGTTCTGAAAATAGCGACATTGATGACTTGTTTGGCCTCATTGTCGTTGAGAGTATTGAAAATGACTTCCCTATTCCATTATTTTATTTCTGAGTTGATAAAATCTTGCACTAGTGCGCAGCCTATAGATTTTTCTTAGGCTCTTGACCTTAAAACTCTCTTGGTTTTGGAGTAATTTGCCAATAAGCCATCTTCCTCTTTTGTCCATGAGGTCTCTTGCACTTAGGATGCTCCTCCAAGTAAAAATTCGTTGATTCCCCATTATTGCCTCAATAAAAGAACTTCTAGGATAATATCTAGTCACTAAAAGAGAAATTCGTTGATATTTCGACCCAACTAAACCAATGAATCTTCCTCTTTCCTCCCCCGAACCCCACCAAACTTTTGCAAGCATCAAGTCATTTCTTTGTTGCACACTCAACATTTTGTAATAACTATTAACATTGTTTGGAATTTCTTAGGCCATAGCTTTAATAAGTGTTTCTTTTCCCACTCTAGATAAACATTTCTCCTTCCATCCATTTAGTGTCTTCCACACACAATATATGAGAAAAGAGAAAGTAGCTTTTTTGGATCTTCCAAAATGAATTGGAAATCCTAGGTATCTTGCTTAGGCCTCAATTGTGTTGCTCTCCTCAAATTTTTCAAGGTTTCCTTGCTTAATTCTAGGAAAACACATGTTATCGTCTACAAACAACAAGTGAGGTTTCTGGGGTGCTCCTTGAGCGACCTTGATACCATGAATGGTATTATGCCTAACTTCCTTATTAATTATGTGAGACAAGAAATCAGTACAAAGAATGAAAAGGTAACGAGAGAGTCGTTTACCTTATATAATTTCCCGTTCTAGAATTAAGCATGAGCTAGGCTAGCCATTATTTAAGATTTGGTGTGATACATTTGAAATACATTTCATGACTATTACAAGCATCTTCTCTAGGTATCACTTAGTTCTAAGATTTTGTTCCATAGAGATCCATTCTATATGATTGTAGGATTTTGACATATCTAGCTTTAATTATCCCCTTTTCACTGATGTTCTTCTCCTCGAGCCAGTGAAAAAAATCTAGAGCAATGAGTGTATTGTTAGTGATTAGCCTTACATTTACCAAATCACTTTTTTTGGTGTCAATCACTTTGGGGAACGTTCACTTCAACCTATTGGCCATCACTTTTGTGATGATATTCATGACAATGTTGCATGAGCTAACGAGCCTAAAGTTCTTCAAGTTTGATGGATTATTGAACTTAGGAATGAAAACTAGGAAGGTTTTGTTGTTTTGTACAGGGATACATTCTCATTCAGGATGCCCAACACTAGAGAAATGACTTACTTAACCACAATCTTTCAATACTTTTGGAATAAGGGATGGGAGGCCATCGGATCCCTGTGCTTTTAAGGAAATATTTGGTTGACAGCCTCAAGAACCACCTCACCTAAATTCTCCTTGTCACACCAAGCTTTGTTCTTTTTTTCAATTTATCTCTTACCATACAACTCTCTTCCACGTTTAAGGGGCAAGAAGTTGTAAACAAATCACCATCTATACTAGTTCTTCTCCTCACCACACCACATTCTATGTTGGAACGTAGTTAGTTTTTCTCTTGTGATTTTGATGTTCAAAAGGGTATTTTATGAGAACAATTTGTTTGGATGAATGGCTTCATTAAGTGTCCAACAATTAGAACAAGAAAATCAGAGGAAGGTACCAAAGGAAGTGAATTTAATACTTGGACTGATGGGTGGCTCAGAAGTTTGGATTTGATAACTGGATCTGAAGATTGGTTCTAAAACTGGGTCTAAAGACTGTTTGAATATTGTATTTGAAGCATACCTCTAAAGCCCTTGGGTGCCTCTAAAGCCCTTGCGTGTCTCTAATGTGTACAAACTCAACATACATATGAATAGTTTATATCAAGCTATCATTAACTCTGAAGGAATTTGTTCAAACCATGCATTCGACGCTTATATTCCGCTAATCAAAAGTTGCAACACGGTCAAAATGTTGTCTCTGATATGCAGCCTCTAATGTTGCACTACTCTGATGATTCAACAACGTGATTTGTCCAAAGCCACTAATCTAAGTCATACAATTCTACCTCTCACATTTTATTATCAAAGAAACAAAACATCTCACTCCAACAAGAAAGTCAATGGCTTTGATGGAAAGTCAACATCTCTTTTCGTGTTTGCACCTTCATTTTGATCGTCTTGATTTTCTTCACCTTTTTATGGAAAAAAATTGTTTTCTCACCCACCTCTTTGAGCCATAAATATCCATTTCTTTGTTTCCACAAGGTCTCTCCGACCTTGGGTAGTTTTTCGTGTTTCTTTTCAAGCTCCCTATATTTTCTTATATCTTCTAAAGACTTCGACTACACATGCGTATCTTTGATAAGCTTCTCAATCTTCAATGTGTATTTCTTTAAGTTCCCCGTGGTATAGTCTTCAAACTTTCTACCAATGACTTGGATGTTACCAAGTTGTGAAGCGCAGTCCGAGTTGGGACTTGAACATAGTTTCCTTACAATTTCTTGACATACAAACCAAGGGGTGTTAGTTTCATCATTCAAGCTGGTGCCAATTATATGGTTTGAAGAAATACGAGATTATATTAGAGGAATCTTGATCTTTTCATAGATGACTATGAAGGTGCAAACACGAGAAGGGGGGTTGAATTGTGTTTGACTTAACTTGAATACTTTTCCTGTTTTTATACTTTTAAAACAAAACTTGATGTATAATTAAAAACAAAGTTAGCAGCGGATAAATGTAAAAATAAAACTCACAGTTTTTATACTGGTTCACCGTTAACGAGGCTACGTCCAGTCCCTTCACCTTGAAGGATTTCACTAATTCAAACCTTGAATTAAAACCTTGCTACTGACCCTCCAAGTCAGTCTTCTCAAACAGTCTAACAATCCTAGAGTTCTTTGAGGAATGCAGCTCCTGTCTTCAGCCAATCTGACAATCCCAGATTGTAGAAGAAATCACAACACTATAAATCTAATTGCCAAGTAACCCGCTACCCCTTCTGACTCCCTTAGATTGTAGACTCTACTTCAACAACTTAGATTTAACACACAACACTATGAATCTAATTGCCAAGTAACCTGCTACCCCTACTGATGCCCTCAGCTTGTAGACTCTACTTCAACAACTTAGATTTGACATAGTGGAACGAAAATAACAAGAGTACTTGCTTCTTGAAAGCTGAAACTCACAATTGACTTCTATGAAAATTTGGGTGTTTGCTTTTGGAAACGTATGACTCTTTTGTGATTTTCGATTCTTGAGTATTCTGCCTTGAGCCTCCTTTTATAGATGCAGATTTGGGCCTCTTCCAATGCTTAAATTCGAGCTGAATCTTGTTGGATTCTCTGTAAAAATAACTTGAGCAATTGGGCTTCATATAAATAAAAAACATATCTTCAGATTTCCTTTTAAAATAACTGGCCAATTAAATTTGTTGGTTCCTTCCCGCCACAGCTCCTGAATTCCACAACACCTCACTTTATTTTTTTAATAAATCTTTTTAATCCTTTGATCAAAATAAATCAAATTCTCCACCGTATAAATTTCCTAATTAAATATAGACCATTGGATCTTCATGCACTAGTCCACATCTGGACCATACTGATTGTTTATGCTGTGATCCTCTGATTTCGGCCTTCCCTTGACCACACTTCCTGACCCTCTGATCTTCTGATTTCGGCCATGTTGGATGCGCTCCTGATATGCTATAATCCTCTGAATTGGGCCTTTGTTGGACTATACATTTTGTCCCTCTGATTTCGGCCAACACTGGGCCATGGTCTGATTTTCTGATCTGGAAATCTTCCCTCTGATCTGGACTAATTCTGGACTTTGGTCTGGATTAAATTGAAATTAAATCTGGACAATAAATATTTCAGTCTGGGCATTTTACCTTTGATTTTAGATCAGGTCTGGATCATTCAAGAAATCATTTCTTCTTGTCTTGACTTAGTTTCATGCCCTGAATCATGCTCTCTTATTGTTTGGGTCAAATCTGGATTGATTCTCTTGTTCTGGACTCATAAACTTAGCTTCTGGTTGAGTCTGGAACAAGTCTGGGCAGTTTAATATTTCACTGCCAGGCCATCTTCTGGTCAGAATAACTTCTGGAATAAATTTTATATTTGATTCCTTTTGGTCTGGATCAACTCTCCCTCTGGCAGGCTTTCCATTGGTATGATCCATGTTTCCTTCTGATTTTTCTTCCTTCTGTTATGGGCCAGCAAACATATCTTCTCGTGATGTTTTGACATCCTAGAACATCTTCTGGAAATTCCAGAATTCATTTTCCTTTGATCTTCTGCTTCTGATTTCTTCATATTTTGATTGTATTTAATTTAATAATTCAAGGTACAAAATAAGTTTACATTGAGTGCTTTTGTAAACATCAAAATCCTAAGTTTTAGAACCAACTTGGTTCCAACAATCTCCCCCTTTTTGATGATGACAAAACCTTAACTTATTTTGCTAGCTTGTAACTCGAATACTTGAATTACTCCCCCTCAGACCAATTTCTCCCCCTAAGTCTGATACCCTCCTTTTCAACTCCTTCTCTTTTCACTCTTTCTTTTCTTCTCTTCTCCTCTCCTTTTCAACTCCTTTATTCTATCTTTCTTTTTCCTCTTCACATTTCCTCTCCTTTTCAACTCCTTTTGTTTTCACTCTTTCTTTTTCTTTCTTTGTTTTTCTCTCTCCCTGTTTCCTCTCCTTTTCAACTCCTTCTGTTTTCACTCTTTCTTTTTCTCTCTCCCTGATTCCTCTCATTTTCAACTTATTTCTTCTTTTTTTTTCTCTCTCTCCCCCTTTTTTTTTATCAGCCAAAAAATGGACCCACTATTTTTGTATTTTTTTTTTGTTTTTCTTTGTACAAAGTACAGAAAATAAAAACAGAAAATAAAATAACAAGAAATTTAAAAACTCCTAAGATGACTACTTGAGCTAGTCAGATATGGAGGTCATGCTGAGATGCTTCTTAATGAACTCGAACCTATCTTCTGGTAATGCCTTGGTGAAGATATCAGCCCATTGATGATCAGTGTCCACAAACTGGATGCTTAAAGTTCCTTTTTGAACATGGTCCCTAATGAAATGGCGTTTTATTTCAATGTGTTTGGCTCTAGAGTGTAAGATAGGGTTCTTGGTTAGGTTTATAGCTGAAGTGTTATCACACAACAAAGGGATATTATTTTCAAAAATGTTGTAATCTTCAAGTTGATGTTTCATCCAGAGTAACTGTGAACTGCATCCTGCTGCTGATATATACTCAGCTTCTGCTGTTGACATGGCAATGGTGCTTTGTCTTTTAGTTGACCAAGAGATCAAGTTATCACCTAAGAATGTGCAGTTGCCACTGGTACTTTTCCTTTCCAAATTGTCTCCAGCATAGTCAGAATCACAAAAACCTTTGAGTTTGTAGGTGGGGGTTTTCTTGTATAACAAGGTTGATGGTTCCTTTGAGGTATCTTAGAATTCGTTGGACAGCAGTTAAATGGGATTCCCTATGGTCAGCTTGAAAACGGGCACAGACACAAACACTAAACATAATGTCAGGTCTAGAAGCAGTTAAATATAGAAGGGATCCAATCATACCTCTGTATGTTTTCCGGTCTACCTTTTGACTAGTTTCATCTTTATCAAGTGAGCAGGTTGGGTGCATGGGGGTGGCCATAGGCTTACAGTCACTCATCTTGATCTTTTTAAGAAGTTCTTTGGTGTATTTAGATTAGTGAATGAGTATACCTGTTTTACCTTGATGAATCTGAATTCCCAGGAAGAACTTAAGTTCTCCCATCATGCTCATTTGGAACTCCTTCTGCATTAGGTCAGAAAACTCTTTGCACAAGGTGCCATTAGTTGATCCAAATATGATATCATCAACATAAACTTAGATAATCAGAATATCATTTTTAATGGATTTCCTAAATAGTGTATTATCAATCTGGCCTCTATTAAATTCATTCTTAAGGAGAAAATTGCTAAGTCTGTCATACCATGCCCTTGGTGCTTGTTTTAAACCATATAGAGACTTTTTAAGTTTGAAAACATGATATGGAAAATCAGAATTTTCAAAACCAGGGGGCTGTTTGACATAGACTTCTTCACTTATGTAGCCATTTAAGAATGCACTTTTGACATCCAATTGATACAGCATTATATTATGATTAGCAGCAAATGATAAAAGAATTCTTATTGCTTCTAACCTGGCCACTGGAGCAAAAGTCTCAGTGTAATCTATACCTTCCTGTTGACTGTATCCTTGAGCTACAAGTCTGGCTTTGTTCCTTACAACTTCACCCTTTTCATTGAGTTTATTCCTAAAAACCCACTTGGTTCCAATAATGTTTTTGTTTGGTCTGGGTACTAGATCCCAAACATCATTCCTTTGGAATTCATTCAGCTCTTCTTGCATTGCAAGTATCCAACCTTCCTCTATCAAAGCCTCATCAACATTGCTGGGTTCAATTGTTGAGAGTAAACCAAACAGACTGGTTTCTCTACTTGATGATCTGGTCTTTAGAGGTTCTGCTGCACTGCCAATAATGAGAGATTCTGGATGTGAAGATTTGTACTTCCATCCATTCTTTCCCTCTGACTTGTTTTCAGAGTCAGCATGTTCTTCTTCAGCTTGGTCGTTCTCAGATTCTGCTTCTGGTTCAGCTTCTGGTTCCTGTGCCTTTGGTTCACCTACAATTTTCTCATCTTGCTTTCACTTTTCAGAGTCAAGCTGTTTATCATCAAACTTAATGTGGATTGATTCTTCCACAGTGTTAGTTTCTTTGTTAAACACTCTATAAACTTTTGATCTCTCAGAGTAGCCAATAAAGACACATTTTTAAGATCTAGAATCAAACTTAGCTAGGTTGTCTTTAGTGTTCAACATAAAACAGATGCAACCAAATTGCTTAAAGTAGAAAATATTGGGTTTCTTACCTTTCCAAAGTTCATAGGGAGTTTTTTTTAAGATGGACCTGATGTAGACTCGATTCTGAATATAGCAGGCTGTGTTGACAGCTTCTGCCCAGAGGTAGGTGGCAACCTTCATGTCATTCAGCATGGTTCTGGCCATCTCCTGCAGTGATCTGTTCTTCCTTTCTACCACTCCATTCTGTTGAGGTGTTCTGGGGGATGAGAAGTTATGAGAGATGCCATTCTCATCACAGAATTCTTCAAAGTACTTGTTCTCGAATTCACCTCCATGATCACTTCTGATGGTTATGATCTTAGTGCCCTGTTCATTCATAACTTATTTACAGAATGAGATAAATACTTTGTGAGATTCATCTTTGTTCTTTAAAAATTTTACCCAAGTCCACCTTGAGTAATCATCAACAATCACAAAGCTATATTTCTTACCACTTAGAGAAGCTGTTTGAACAGGACCAAATAGATCTAAGTGAAGCAGTTCAAGTGGTTGAGAGGTAGAAACACATTTTTTAGTTTTAAAAGAGCTTTTAGTTTGGTTACCTCTTTGACATGCTTCACACAGAATCTCAGTTTTGGAACTTACCTTGGGAAGCCCTCTTACCAACAGATCAATTTTATAAACATTATACTCCCTAGTTCCAGTAAATAAAACAGTCCCATCAATTTGACTAACAGCTTTGCAAGTTTTTTGATTAAAGATAACATCATATTTGGAGTCACTTAATTGACTTATGCTCAGAAGATTGTGTTTTAAACCTTTAACAAACAGAACATTTTTAATAGATAAGGGAGAAGAAGTGTTACCAACAGTTCCTGTACCAATAATCTGACCTTTCTGGTTTCCTCCAAAGGAAACTTTGCCTCCATTCTTCATAGTCAAATTCAGAAACATAGATTTATCTCCTGTGATGTGTTTGGAGCAGCCACTGTCAAGATACCATGTTTTGTGTTGCTGATAAGACTTTGCCTTTTCTCTGTCAGAATCAGAGTTAGAGTCAGACTCAGATTCAGACTTAGCTTCTGTTCTAGCCATTAGAGCCAGTTCTTCTTCTGGCCTGTTTGAGCAGTTTCCTTGATTCTGCTTTGGTTTATAAACCATGTTCCTTTGATGATTCTAGAACATGTTTTGGTTCTGGTGATTCCAGTGACTTGGGTGAATTTGGAAGTTCTGATGAATTTGGTAATTCTGATGATTCTGGTAACTTCTTATTTGACTCTGGTTCTGGTTCCAGAGTTGATTCTGATTCTAGTACCAGTATTTATTCTGATTCCGGTTCCAGAGTTGATTCTGGTTCCAGTATCTGTGCTTCTGATACTGATTCCAGTTCCTATTTTGATTCCAGTTCCTGTTTTGGTTCTGGTTCCAGTTTTGGTTCTGATTCCGATTCAGGTTCTGGTTGAGATGACCAGACCTTCTTCCATCAGACTCAGATTGCCTTTGTCTTGTTGTAGCAGGAACATAGACCTTCTTCTGCTTGTGCATTGCTAACATCCATTGTCTAGGCACCATTGTTGGTGTCTCCTTCTGGTTGCTCAGAACATCTGCAACATAGACAATTTTATCTTTTGGTACCCAAAATTGATTGGGTCCAGGTTTGTTAGTCTTAACAGCTCTCTGATCTTGTTCAGATTTTATCATTGGACAAGATAATTCAGAGTGACCTTTCTTCGCACAGACAATACATAAAACATCAGAATAAACAACTTTATTTTCAGTACTTGTTTCTGTAAAACCAAGACCTCTATTTCCAGAATTACTGTTTCCATAAATCATAGATGCATACTTACTTCTTTCCATTCCATTTGGAATAAAGTTTTGAAAAAATTGCTCATGCATATCAGATTTACAAACAGTCTCAGAAGTGGAACAATTATTACTTTTCAGAGTTTGGTTTTCAGACTTGAGTTTTGCAACTTCAGTTTTCAAATCTTGGATTTCAGTTGCATACTTAGAAATTCGTTTCTTTAAAACTTGGACTTCTTTGGTAAGATTTTTCTTATCTTCCTTAAATGTTTTCAGTTTTAAAGACATCTTATTATTTGCATTTAACAAGTCCGTGAAAGTATCAATTAATTCAGATTTAGAAAGGTCAGAAAATACCTCACTGTCTTCATCTTCTGATTCTGTTCCAGAGATGTATCCAGAACTTGAATTTGTATGAGCCATCAGAGACAGAATTGTTTCCTCTGATGTGCTTCCAGACTTGCCTGAGTGACTGCTTCTATCACTCTTCCTTCTGCCTTTTTTCCTTCTGGAATTCGTGCTTTTATGAAGACTAGAAGCAGACTTGATGTGAGCCATCTTTGCTGTTTCTGCCTCTTCTTCATCAGAAGATTCTTCCTCTGATTCTGATACATCCCAGGCAACCATCAGACCTTTCTTTCTGTATCTGGAACTCTTCTTGTGTTGTTTGCCTTTTTCCAGATTTGGACATTCTGACTTGATATGTCCAGGTTTATTGCATCCGTAACAGATAATATTCTTCTTGTCATATTCTTCCTTATCCTTGCTATTATGTTTCTTTCTGAAGTTTCTTTTCTTCCTGTTTTCCCAGATCTTAACCATCTTTTTGGTTAAGTATGCCATATCATCACAGTCACTATCACTATCCTCTAATTCTGATTCTGCCTTTGCAGCTTTCTTCTGTTTCGATTTCAGAGCCAGATTCTTCTTCTTCTTAGGTTCATCTTCTTCCAGTTCTATTTAATGAGACCTGAGTGAGCTGATCAGATCTTCCAACCTCAAGGTACTCAGATCCTTAGCTTCCTGAATTTCAGTAACCTTTGGTCTCCACCTCTTTGGTAGACTTCTCAGAATTTTCCAGACATGATCTTTAGTGGTATAGCTTTTGTTTAATACTTTCAGTCCTGATACCAAAGTCTGGAATCTGCAGAACATTGTGTCAATGTCTTCATCCTCTTCCATCTTGAACAGCCCATACTTTCTGACCAATATGTTAGCCTTTGTTTCTTGAACCTGCTTGGTTCCTTCATAGGTCAGAACCAGACTATCGAATATACTCTTTGCTGTTTCTTTATTTGTGCATCTATCAAATTCCTTGAATGTGATTGCACTGACCATGATGGTTCTGGACTTGTGATGAAGTCTGTGTAGTCTGATCTGATCTGGTTTCATATCATCCAAGTCTAGTTTCTTAGTTGGATCTTCTGGATCAGTAGGTACAGTGTATCCTCTGACTATCATCTTCCATAATTCAGGATCTTGAGATATGACAAAACTTCTAAGTCTGTCCTTCCAATACTCAAACCTTTCTCCATCAAATATTGGTGGTCTGTTGATGTTGCCTCCCAATTCTTCTGACATATTGAACCCCTTGGACCTTTCCTCAAACACTGTTAAGTGCTCAGCATTGAGACCGAGCTCTGATACCAATTGAAGGTGCAAACACGAGAAGGGGGGGTTGAATTGTATTTGACTTAACTTGAATACTTTTCCTGTTTTTATACTTTTAAAACAAAACTTGATGTATAATTAAAAACAGAGTTAGCAGCGGATAAAAGTAAAAATAAAAATCACAGTTTTTATACTGGTTCACCGTTAACGAGGCTACGTCCAGTCCCTTCACCTTGAAGGATTTCACAAATCAAACCAAGAATTACAAGTCAAATCAAACGAGGCTACTGACCCTCCAAGTCAGTCTTCTCAAACAGTCTAACAATCCTAGATTTCTTTGAGGAATGCGGCTCCTGTCTTCAGCCAATCTGACAATCCCAGATTGTAGAAGAAATCACAACACTATAAATCAAATTGCCAAGTAACCTGCTACCCCTTCTGACTCCCTCAGATTGTAGACTCTACTTCAACAACTTAGATTTAACACACAACACTATGAATCTAATTGCCAAGTAACCTGCTACCCCTACTGACTCCCTCAGCTTGTAGACTCTACTTCAACAACTTAGATTTGACACAGTGGAACGAAAATAACAAGAGTACTTGCTTCTTGAAAGCTGAAACTCACAATTGACTTCTATGAAAATTTGGGTGTTTGCTTTTGGAAGTGTATGACTCTTTTGTGATTTTTGATTCTTGAGTATTCTGCCTTGAGCCTCCTTTTATAGATGCAGATTTGGGCCTCTTCCAATGCTTAAATTCGAGCTGAATCTTGCTGGATTCTCTGTAAAAATAACTTGACCAATTGGGCTTCATATAAATAAAAAACATATCTTCATATTTTCTTTTAAAATAATTGGCCAATTAAATCTGTTGGTTCCTTCCCGCCACAGCTCCTGAATTCCACAACACCTCACTTTATTTTTGTAATAAATCCTTTTAATCCTTTGATCAAAATAAATCAAATTCTCCACCGTATAAATTTCCTGATTAAATCTGGACCATTGGATCTTCATGCGCTTGTCCACATCTGGACCATACTGATTGTTTATGCTGTGATTCTCTGATTTCGGCCTTCCTTGGACCACACTTCCTAACCCTCTGATCTTCTGATTTCGGCCATCTTGGATGCGCACCTGATATGCTATAATCCTCTGAAGTCGGCCTTTGCTGGACTATACATTCTGTCCCTCTGATTTCGGCCAACATTGGGCCATGGTCTGATTTTGATCTGGACAATCACTGGATCAAATAATTAATTCTGAACCACTGATCTGGAAATCTTCCCTCTGATCTGGACTAATTCTGGACTTTGGTCTGGATTAAATTGAAATTAAATCTGGACAATAAATATTTCAGTCTAGGCATTTTACCTTTGATTTTAGATCAGGTCTGGATCATTCTGGAAATCATTTCTTCTTGTCTTGACTTAGTTTCATGCCCTGAATCATGCTCTCTTATTGTTTGGGTCAAATCTGGATTGATTCTCTTGTTTTGGACTCATAAACTTAGCTTCTGGTTGAGTCTGGAACAAGTCTGGGCAATTTAATATTTCACTGCCAGGCCATCATCTGGTCAGAATAACTTTTGGAATAAATTTTATATTTGATTCCTTTTGGTCTGGATCAACTCTCCTTCTGGCAGGCTTTCCATTGGTATGATCCATGTTTCCTTCTGATTTTTCTTCCTTCTGTTATGGGCCAGCAAACATATCTTCTGGTGATGTTTTGACATCCTGAAACATCTTATGGAAATTCCAGAATTCATTTTCCTTTGATCTTCTGCTTCTGATTTCTTCATATTCTGATTGTATTTAATTTAATAATTCAAGGTACAAAATAAGTTTACATTGAGTGCTTTTGTAAACATCAAAATCCTAAGTCTTAGAACCAACTTGGTTCCAACAGAAACTTAAAGGCACCTCAATAAAACTCCACACCTGATGCCCTAGGATGGACTCCATTCGTTCAAATTTCTAAGTGTTTTTTCCCTGATATGGTGTGGGCATTTTACTACAAAGCACAAACCATTGCTGATAAAACCCTTCTTGTGTCCAATATAAAAGGAATTGAGATAAACTTGACTCCTGATATCCTTACTTCTATTCTCAATCTCCATACTGATGGACCTGGTGTTTTTGGAAATAATTAGTACTCAGTTCTAAATCTTAACAAGAAGGAAGTCCTCTCTAATTTGTTTTAGTCTAGCTCAAAGAACTACCTCTCCACATCCCTCAAGCCCTTCACCAAAGTATTCAATAGCATCAGTCATCACTCCATTCTACCTTATTGTGGGAGTCTTGAAAACTTCTATAACAATGATGCGCTAATCATCTACCACCTCCTCCATTGCAAAAGAATCAATTTTCCCTACATCATCATTCAAAACATGATCGTTGCCGCAAATAAACGCAAACGCTCGGCCAAACAACATGATGCGACCTTTGGTGCTCCAAAAGAAACTCCAGAAAATCCAAAGATCAATATTGTTCAAGAACGTTCTCCACCTTGTACAACCACCATTGCTACCCCTCAAAAACGTTCTTCACCTCCAACAAACATTCTTCCTTCTCCCTCCATTCCACATAGCCTACCCCCACCATTTGACCAAACACCCACTGAAGTTCCTAGCTTCCACCACTACTACAATCCACCTCTTCAGAGTGACATGTGCTCTCAACTCCTATTCCATCACACTTCTAACATGTCACCTGCCTTCCTCTCTCCTCAAAAACCTAGCTCTTCCATTTTTGAAATAAGTTAGTTTTTGGTGTTTCCCAATACTTTTGGTCGATCTGTCTATATTCCCATATCACCATCAGATCCACTTCCTCCCATCGCCACCTTTTTTGCTACCTTATCATCCTTTTGCACTACCACTGCCAACGTTCATCCAAGCATCCATAAGTTGAGAAGTGAAGTAGCTAGAATATCACTAGAAGATGGGTTGAATAGAGATATTCGAGGTTTTAAAAAATTCTGTTTTAGTTTTTAAACACTATCCTCTTCGAGAGGATGAATATCAGAAGTTGAGAGATATAGAGAGAATAATGACACACGAAATTTTATACTGGTTCACCCAATGAAGGCTACGTCCAGTCCTCACAGACTTGTGAGATTTTACTAAGTATCAAAAGCTATCAGTCTCTTCCTGAGGTTGATTACAAATCGTGTATTCTAGAGCTTCACCAAGCTTACAATTCTTTCTTTCTGATTCCTCTCAAGTGTAACTCACTTGAAGTTTTCAAGATGGTATGAAGTAGTTTTGATTGGTATTACTTTCTACAAAGATAAATCAAAGATCTAGTGTAAGATTATAGAAAGTTTGAGGGGAGAATGAATTGCTCTTGATAGCCTTTTGATATTTCCTTTTTGTGCGTATTGTTGTGTGTATTTCTGAAGAAGAACAGCCTTCTTTTTATAGAGAGAAGAAAACTTTCTCTTCAAGAAAGTTTGTCCTTTATGGCCGTTTACCCAAGTTATAATGATCCTGAGTTTTGTTTTGAATTACAGCTTTGCCATTGAATTATGTCCTTTTTCAGCCTAGCACTTGGGAGGTTACTTCTTTACATAGCTTTCCAGGAGGTTAGATCTTTCCATACGTTTTGACAACTGGAAAGTGCTCTTTTTTGGTTCCAAGACATGACCTTTCTCTTTTCGTGAATGATGCAGCTTTTGATACTTTGGTACTGTTAGTTATTTTTAATGTAGGAGGATAAAGAAGCAGCTAGAGTTTATCCTCTGGTGATCACCTTCTGGTGTTCATCTCTTGAAGTTCACCTTCTGATATTCATCTTCTGATGTTTACCTTCTGGTGTTTCATCTTCTGATGTTTACCTTCTGGTGTTTCATCTTCTGATGTCTACCTTCTAGTGTTCCTCTTCTGATGTTTACCTTCTGGTGTTCATCTTCTGATATTTATCTTCTGGTGTTCATCTTCTGATGTTTATCCTCTAAAGTTCATCTTTTGATTTTTATCCTCTGATGTTCATCTTTTTATCCTTTGATTTTTATCTTCTGAAATTTATCTTCTGATATTTATGTTCATCTTCTGATGTATATCTTATGATTTTCATTTCTTGATATTTATCCTTTGATGTTCATCTTCTGATATTCATCTTCTGATGTTCATCTTCTGAAGTTCTGCTATTGGTGTTCAAATTTTTCTTCTGGTGTTCAACTTCAGGTTTTTATATTTCTAGTTTTCTGCTTCTGGATTTCTGCTTTTGGTGTTTTGCTTTATATTCTAGTGTTCTGCTTCTGGTTTTCTGTTTCAGGTTTTCTGCTTCTGGAGTTAATGACTGTTTCTTACATACGTTCATCCTCTGGACAGGAGGTTGAGATCTTTGTTCTTGAATTTTTGGATTTTAATCCTGTTCCTTTCTTAGTACAATACTTAAATGCACACATTAGTATAATCATAATCTTGAGATAATTTTGTTATCATTAAAAGAGATTTTTTCTCAACAAGAAGGACTTAACCAACAAAGCAATCTAAGCTACTCTTTAAACCATCACAGCACGACAAACCTATCAGGATAAAAAGTCTGCCCTTTTGCGAGATTTGACGGCAACTCAGCTTGCTCCCAAGCTTGGGTTTGATCCTCCTCCTCTGAATCCACCTCTTTCATTTCATGCTAATCCGAATCCATGTCTATCATCGTCATCTGAGGGATCCTCTCCATCTCTTTCGAACTAGGATTTAATTTTTCTTCTCTTATTCCTTTCTGCTCTAACAAAGGGGGAGAATAACTTTAGACTTTATGTTAGATCTAATGTATTCAAATATGTAATTCAAAAGCCCTTTTGTAAACTGCATTTATGTATTTTTTTTTGTTTTTTGAACCACGTGTATAACTATCTCTCTTTTTTATGCATCAATGAAATTTTATGTTGGTTCAAAAATTGTAGCACATTCTGAGGGGGAGCTTTTAAACTCTATGATTGAAATTAGAATCAAAATTAAAATTTAAATTAACATGTTTCTCATCATCAAAACGGGGAGATTGTTAAGACAAAATCTCAAATTAATGTTTTGATGTAAACAAACAAACGTTTATTAAGACTTCTAATTATGATTCTAAATGATATGTTGATTTAACATTTGTTTTTGAGTGTGATAATCAAAGATAGGCACTAAGCACTACAAGCAAAATCACTTTAAAGAAAAAGCAAAAATATACAAACAGAACGAAGAACGCTCTTGACAGAAATCTAGAAAACGAAGAACGTTCTCCACATACCTAAAACAACAAGAATGATGATTTCCTCTATTAAGGAAAAGAAAGCTTATGCAATTTTACATATACATTTCTAGTATTCCACAAGGAATATACAGAGTGCATCTTAGTAAAAGAATCACTCGAAAAAAACAAAAGATAAACGCTATGGCTCATGATGAATCAAGCAAGATTAGTCTCCATGTGCAAGAAAGATCATTCTCCAGATTTAAGCAAAGAATGAAGAACGATCTTGGAGTGTATACTGAAGGTGCAAATACG
Source organism: Cicer cuneatum (assembly GCA_037974295.1). Taxonomy (NCBI): domain Eukaryota; kingdom Viridiplantae; phylum Streptophyta; class Magnoliopsida; order Fabales; family Fabaceae; genus Cicer; species Cicer cuneatum. The sequence goes on along the minus strand of JBBPBO010000002.1, from coordinate 26,209,185 downwards.
AGGAGGGGGTTGAATTGTGTTTGACTAACTTGAATATTTTTTCTGTTTTTGTAGTTTTATAACACAACTTGATGAATGAACAAAATAGAGTTAGCAGTGGATATAAAGTAAAATAAAAACACAGAATTTTATATTGGTTCACCGTTAACGAGGCTACGTCCAGTCCCTTCACCTTGAAGGATTTCACTAATTCAAACATGAATTACAACAATACCACTGACCCTCTAAGTCAATCTTCTCAAACAGTCTAACAATCCTAGACTTTTAAGGAATGCAGCACCTTGACTTCTTAAGTCAAGTCTTCTCCTACCAATCTAACAACCCCAGATTGTAGAAGGAATTACAACGCCTTGAATCTAATTGCCAAGTAATCTGCTACCCCTTCTGACTCCCTCAGATTGTAGACTCTACTTCAACAACTTAGATCTAACACAAGGGAAAGAAAATAACACGAGTGCTTGCTTCTGGAAAGCTGGAACTCACAATTAACCTCACTGAAAACTTGAGTTTTTGCTTTTGGAAGTGTATGACTGTTTTTTGATTTTCGATACTAAGTATTCTGCCTTGAGCCTCCTTTTATAGATGGAGATTAGGGCCTCTTCCAAGCTTAATTTCGAGCTGTATCTTGCCTGATTCTCTTGCAAAAATATCTTGACCAATCGGGCTTCACTTAAATAAAAAACATATCTTTTTTAAGCTTCAGATTTGCTTTCAAAAATAACTGGCCAATCATGTCTTTAGTTTATTCCTGCCAATAGCTTCTGAACTCCCATACGCCTTCACTTTATTTTTGTAAAAAATCCTTTTAATACTTTGATCAAAATAAATTAAAATCTCCACCGTTAATCCTCATGATTAAATCTGGACCATTTCATCTTCTGCGCTAGTCCACATCTGGACCATACTAAGTGGTATGCTGTGATCCTCTGATTTCGGCCAACCTTGGACCACACTTTCTAATCTTCTGATCTTGGCCATCCTGGTCCAGCAAACTAATCTGCTGTGATCCTCTGATCTTGGCCACTACTAGACCACACATTGTGACCTTCTGATTTCGGCCAACACTGGGCCATGGATTGATCTTCTGATCTCGGCCAACACAGGGCCATATACTCAAATCTGGACCATTGATCTGAATATCTTCCCTCTGATCTGGACCAATTTTGGACTTGGTCTGGATTAAACTGAAATTAAATATGAACAAATAACATTTCAGTTTGGACATTTTACCTTCTGTTTTGAATCAGTTCTGGATCAATTCTGGAGAACATTTCTTGGGGTCTGGACTTAGTTTCATACCCTGAATCATGCTATCTTCTGGTCTGGGTCAAATATGGATTGATTCTCTTGTTCTGGACCCATTAACTTATCCTCTGATTAAGTCTGGATCAAGTCTGGGCTGTTTATTATTTCACTGCCAGGCCATCTTCTGGATAGAATAACTTCTGGAATAAGTCTGACAAATGATTCCTTCTGGTCTGGATCAAGTCTCCCTCTGGCAGGATTCCTTCTAGTCTGGTCCAAGTCTCCTTCTGACTTTGCTTCCTTCTGATCTGGGCCAGCAAAGATATCTTCTGGGGATGTTTTGACATCCTAGAGTATCTTCTGGTACCTTCAGGATTCAATCTCTGGAACCCTTTGATCTTTTACTTCTGGTGGCATTTGATTTAATAATTCAAAGTTCAAAATAAGATTATATGGAGTGCTTTTGTAAACATCAAAATCCTAAGTACTTAGAACCAACTTGGTTCCAACATATACTTCAGCCTATCTCTGAGATATACACACACCTGATAAAAAGACCATGAATCACTGTCAAGAAGGCTGACAGAGAAGATTTCAGATCAGCTCTCTTAAAAAGCAGAAAACGAAGAATGTTCAGTCAAGAACATTCTTGGTCAAATTTGATCTTATCCATAAAACTGACACATGACAGCTAGATCCCTTACAACGGTCAAATGAGTTGTCATAAGCCTCTTTGAAGCCTATAAAAGGAACCCCAAGCTCAAGGAAAATTTAGAGCTTCAAGTGAAGAGCAATACATCACTTACTTGCAATCATACACTCTAAAGTCTCTCATTTACATACAAGAATTAAAGGTGCAAACACGAGAAGGAGGGGTTGAATTGTGTTTGTACTACTTGAATTCTTTTTCTTTTTTGATGATTATTTGAATCTAAAATATAATCAAGTAGAGTTAGCAGCGGATAAAGTAAAATAAACACACAAGGATTTATCCTGGTTCACCATTAACTAGGCTACGTTCAATCCCTTCACCTCGAAGGATTTTCTCCACTAATTCAAAACATTTGAATTACAACAACACTACTGACCCTCCAAGTCACTCTTCCCAAACAGTCTAACAATCCTAGACTTTTGAGGAACACACACCTTGACTTCACAAGTCAAGTCTTCTCCTACCAATCTGACAACCCCAGATTGTAGAAGGAATTACAACACCTTGAATCTAATTGCTAAGTCACCTGCTACTTCTTCAGACTCTTCAAATTGTAGACTCTACTTCAACAATATAGGTTTCACACAAGGGAACGAAAACAAGAGTGCTTGCTTATGAAAAGCTGATACTCACAATTAACCTCATTAAAAACTCGAGTGTTTGCTTCTGGAAGTGTATGACTCTTTCACTAATTTTCGATGCTAAGTCTTCTGCCTTGAGCCTCCTTTTATAGATGAAAATTAGGGCTTCTTCCATGATCAAATTTGAGTTGTATCTGTCCAGATTCTCTTGCAAAAATAACTTGGCCAATCGTGTTTTACTTAAATAAAAAAACGTATCTTTTTAGCTTCAGATTGCATTTGAAAATTCTGTTGACCAATCTTGTTTCTTTTAATTTCAAACCATATCTTTTTAAGCTTCAGATTGCATTCAAATTTCTTCAAGTCTTCAGTAATTTTTGAATCAAATCCCCTTAATACTTTGATCAAATTTCTATCAAAATTTAATCAAGTCTTCTTCGAATTTTAATCAAGTTATCACTGATTTTCATCATGATTAAAATCTAGACCGTTGATCTTCTTATCTCGACCAACTCTGCACTTTTTGATGATGACAAAAACCTTGTATTTTTTATGACTTATTTTGTTAGGCTCCCCATCAGATCCAGCTTCTCCCCCTAAGTCTAATGCCCCAGACTTTTCCTCTCCTTTTCAACTCCTTCTTTTGTTTCACTCTTTCTTTCTCTCCCTCTTTTTGTCATCAGCCAAAAAGAGATTTTTTTATCTTCTGGAGTACAAAAAATAAAAGACAAAAAATTTAAAAAATTACTGCTCTAAAAAGACTACTTGATCTAGTCAGATGTAGAGATGATGTTGATATGCTTCTTGATGAGCTTAAATCGATCTTCAGGCAATGGTTTGGTGAAGATATCAGTCCATTGATGATTTGTGTCTAAAAATTGGATGCTTAGTGTTCCATTGTGAACATGGTCTCTGATAAAGTGATGTTTGATTTCTATGTGTTTGGCTCTAGAATGAAGGATAGGGTTTTTGGTTAGGTTGATGGATGAAGTATTGTCACAATATAAAGGGATGTTGGTTTCAAAGATGTTGTAGTCTTCCAACTGATGTTTCATCCAGATTAACTGTGAACTGCATCCTGCTGCTGATATGTACTCAGCTTCTGCTATTGATATGGCAATGGTGTTTTGTCTCTTGCTTGACCAAGAAATTAGATTATCACCTAGAAATGTACAGTTGCCACTTGTGCTTTTTCTCTCTATTTGTCTCCAGCATAATCAGAATCACTGTATCCACTCAGTTTGTATGTGGGAGTTTTCTTGTAGAGCGAGGTAAGATGTGTGGTTCCTTTAAGGTATCTAAGGATTCTTTTGACAGTAGTTAAGTGGGATTCCCTAGGGCCAGCTTGAAAAGGAGCATAGACACAAACACTAAACAAAATGTCAAGTCTAGAAGCAGTTAGGTAAAGAAGGGATCCAATTATACCTCTATATGTTTTCTGGTCTACCTTTTGGCCGGATTCATCTTTTTCAAGTGAGCAGGTGGGGTGTATGGGAGTGGCCATAGGCTTACAATCACTCATCTTGAACTTTTTGAGAAGTTCTTTAGTGTACTTAGATTGGTGAATGAGTATACCTATTTTGCCTTGCTGAATCTGAATTCCTAGGAAGAACTTAAGTTCTCCCATCATGCTCATCTGAAACTCTTGCTGCATCAAATCAGAAAACTCTTGGCAGAGAGTGCCATTAGTGGATCCAAAGATAATATCATCCACATAAACTTGAATGATCAAAATATAATCTTTAATGGATTTTCTAAACAAAGTGTTATCTATTTGGCCTCTTTCAAACTGATTTTTAAGTAAGAAATTGCTAAGTCTGTCATACCATGCCCTAGGTGCTTGTTTTAAACCATATAAAGATTTTTTTAAGTATAAAAACATGGTTTGGAAAATCAGAATTTTCAAAATTTGGGGGTTGTTTGATATAGACTTGCTTACTTATATAACCATTTAAGAAAGCACTTTTGACATCCATTTGATACAAAATAATATCATGATTTGCAGCAAAAGAGAGTAGGATACGAATTGCTTCTAACCTGGCCACTGGAGCAAAAGTCTCAGTGTAGTCAATGCCTTCTTGCTGACTGTATCCTTGTGCCACAAGCCTAGCTTTATTCCTGACTACTTCACCTTTTTCATTGAGTTTGTTCATGAACACCCACTTGGTTCCAATGATATTTTTGTTTGGTTTGGATACGAGATCCCAAACATTATTCCTTTCAAACTCATTCAGCTCTTCTTGCACTGCAAGAATCCATCCTTCTTCTGCTAGTGCTTCATCAACAGTAGTTGGTCCAATGGTAGAAAGTAAACCAAACAGACTTGTTTCTTTAAATGATGATCTAGTTTTCAAATGTTCAGCTGCATTTCCAATAATCAGTGTTTCTGGATGTGAAGACGTGTACTTCCACCCATTCTTTCCTTCTGACTTGTCTTTAGGTTCAGCATTATCTTCGGATTTGCTTTCATCATTTTCTTTCTCTGGTTCTATTTTTTGATTTGCTCCTGCTTCCTGTGCTTCTAGTAAACCTGCAATTTCCTCATCTTGCTTTGACTTTTCATAGTCAAGCTATTTGTCATCAAACTTAATGTGTATGGATTCCTCCACGGTGTTAGTTTCTTTATTAAACACTCTATAAGCTTTTGATCTCTCAGAGTAACCAATGAAGGTACACTTTTGAGATTTGGAATCAAATTTTGCAAGATTATCCTTAGTGTTTAACATATAACAAATTTAGCCAAACTATTTGAAATAGGAAATATTAGGTTTCTTACCTTTCCACAGTTCATATGGAGTTTTGTTTAGAATAGACCTGATGTAAACTCTATTCTAGATGTAGCATGCAGTGTTGACAGCTTCTGCCCATAGGTAGGTAGCAACATTCATGTCATTCAGCATAGTTCTGCTATCTCCTACATTGACATGTTCTTCCTTTCAACAACTCCATTCTGTTGAGGTGTTCTGGGGGATGAGAAGTTGTGAGAGATGTCATTCTCATCACAAAATTCTTCAAAGTACCTGTTCTCAAACTCACCTCCATGATCACTTCTAATAGTTATGATTTTAAAACCTTTTTCAATCATAACTTGCTTGCAGAAAGAAATAAATACCTTATGGGATTCATAACTTTACCCAAGTCCACCTTGAGTAATCATCAACTATGACAAACCCATACTTCTTACCACTAAGGGATGCAGTTTGAACAGGACCAAACAGATCTAAATGAAGTAGTTCAAGAGGTTGTGAAGTAGAAATACAGTTTTTAGGTTTAAAAGAGCTTTTGGCCTGTTTACCTTTTTGACATGCTTCACACATAATCTCAGATTTGGTACTTAGTTTGGGAAGACATCTCACTAGCTGAAGTTTAATTAACTCAGAAACCAGCCTAGGGTTTGCATGGTCTAACCATTTGTACCAAATCAGATTTTCCTCCCTAACAGATAAAAGACATTTTACTTTTTGTTTAACTAGGCTAAACAGATCTATCTTATAGACATTATTCTGCCTAACACTAGTGAACAAAACAGATCAATCTTTTTGACTAATAGCCTTGCAGGTTTTCTGATTAAACACGATATCATACTTGCAGTCACTTAGCTGACTAATGCTTAACAGATTGTGATTCAGACCTTTAACTAATAAAACATTTTCAATAGATAAGGAAGAAGAATTGTTACCAACTATGCCTGTACCAATGATCTGCCCTTTCTGGTTTCCTCCAAAGGCAACCTTGCCTTCTTTCTTCATAGTCAACTTCTGGAACATTGATCTGTCGCCAGTCATATGCCTGGAGCATCCACTGTCCAGATACCTACTTTGTGTTGCAAATCAGACATTTCTTCTTCTCATACTTCACCGTCAGAATCAGACTCAGTGCTGTAATCAGATTCTTACGAGCCATCAGAGCTCGTTCTGTTTCTGGCTTGTTCAGAATGGTTGAACTGTTCCCTTGATTCTGCTTCGGCTGATACACCATGTTCCTCTGGTGATTTTGGAACTTATGGTGATTCTGGTAATTCTGCTTCTTCTGGTAATTCTGCTTCTTCTGGTAATTCTGAAGTGTGTGATTCTGTTGTTTGTGGCTGAACCTCTGATTCTGATACTGGTTCTTGTTCGGGTTCTGGTTCTGGTTCTGGTTCTAATTCTGGTGTGAATTTTACTGACCAGACCTTTTTTCATCAGACTCATTTTGCTTCTGTCTGGTGGAAATTGGAACATACACCTTTTTCTGTTTGTGCATTGCCATGATCCATTGACCAGGCACCATGATTGGTGTTTCCTTCTGGTTGCTCAGAATATCTGCAACATAAACAATTTTGTTCTTTGGTACCCAAAACTGGTTGGGTCCAGGTTTGTTAGACTTAACAGGTCTCTTATCTTTCCCAGATTTTATCATAGGACAAGACAATTTAGAATGACCCTTTTTAGCACAAATAATACACAGAACATTAGAATGATCAGATTTAATTTCAGTAGCAGATTCAGTAAAACCTATTCCTCTCTTACCATTGTTACTGATTCCATAAATCATGGAAGCATACTTACTTCTTTCCATACCATTTTCAATAAAGTTTTGAAAAGCTTGTTCATGCATATCGGATTCACATTAGAATGATGCAGACTTGTGTTGGAACCAAGTTGGTTGTAAGACTTAGGATTTTGATGTTTACAAAAGCACTCAATGTAAACTTATTTTGTACCTTGAATTATTAAATTGAATGTCACCAGAAACTGAAGAAATCAGAAGCAGAAGATCAAAGGAAAATGAATTCTGGAATTTCCAGAAGATATTCCAGGATGTTCCAGACCAAGAGGAATCAAATATCAAATTTATTCCAGAAGTTATTCTGACTAGAAGATGGCTTGGCAGTGAAATATTAAACTGCCCAGACTTGTTCCAGACTCAACCAGAAGCTATGTTTAAAGATCTAGAACAAGAGAATCAATCCAGATTTGACCCAGACAATAAGATAGCATGATTCAGGGTATGAAACTAAGTCCAGACCAAAAGAAATGATTTCCAGAATTGATCCAGACCTGATCCAAAATCAAAGGTAAAATGTCTAGACTGAAATATTACTTATCCAGATTTAATTTGAGTTTAATCCAGACCAAGTCCAGAATTGGTCCAGATCAGAGGGAAGATTTCCAGATCAATGGTTCAGAATTAATTATTTGGCCCAGTGATGGCCCAGATCAGAAGATTAGACCATGGCCCAGTGTTGGCCGAAATCAGAGGGACAGGATGTGTAGTCCAACAAAGGCCGAGTTCATAGGATTATAGCATATCAGGTGCGAGTCCAGGATGGCCGAAATTAGAAGATCAGAGGGTTAGGAAGTGTGGTCCATGGATGGCCAAATTCAGAGGATCACAGCATATCAATTTATTTGGTCCAGATGTGGACTGGCGCAGATGAATCTAATGGTCCAGATTTAATCATGAGGATTAACGGTGAAGATCTTAAGTTATTTTAATCAAAGTATTAAAAAGATTTGTTACAAAAATAAATGTGGAGTAGTGTGGAATTCAGGAGTTGTGGCGGGAACAAATAAAAGATTTGATTGGCCAGTTATTTTTGAAAGAAATCTGAAGATATGTTTTTTATTTAAATGAAGCCCAATTGGTCAAGTTATTTTTGCAAGAGAATCCAGCAAGATTCAGCTCGAATTTAAGCATTGGAAGAGGCCCTAATATGCATCTATAAAAGGAGGCTCAAGGCAGAATACTTAAAAATCGAAAATCACAAAAGAGTCATACACTTCCAAAGCAAACACTCTCAAATTTTCATATAAGTCAATTGTGAGTTCCAGCTTTCAAGAAGCAAGTACTCGTGTTATTTTCCTTCCACTGTGTCAAATCTAAGTTGTTGAAGTAGAGTCTACAATCTGAGGGAGTCAGTAGAGGTAGCAGGTTACTTGGCAATTAGATTCATAGTGTTGTGATTTCTTCTACAATCTGGGATTGTTAGATTGGCTGAAGACAGGAGTTGCATTCCTCAAAGAAGTCTAGGATTGTTAGACTGTTTGAGAATATTGACTTGGAGGGTCAATATAAAGGTTGTAATTCAAGGTTTGAATTAGTGAAATCCTTCAAGGTGAAGGGACTGGACGTAGCCTCATTAACGGTGAACCAGTACAAAAACTGTGATTTTTATTTTTACTTTTATCTGCTGCTAACTCTGTTTTTAATTATACATCAAGTTTTGTTTTAAAAGTATAAAAACAGGAAAAGTAATCAAGTTAAGTCAAACACAATTCAACCCCCCTTCTCGTGTTTGCACCTTCAATTGGCATCAGAGCTCGGTCTCAAGGCTGAGTACTTAACAGTGTTTGAGGAAAGGTCCAAGGGGTTCAATATGTTAGAAGAATTGGGAAGCAACATCAACAGACCACCACTGTTTGATGGAGAAAGGTTTGAGTATTGGAAGGACAGAATGAGAAGCTTTGTCATATCTCAAGATCCTGAACTATGGAAGATGATAGTTAAAGGATACACTGCACCTACTGATCCAGAAGATCCAACTAGCAAAACTAGACATTGATGATATGAAACCAGATCAGAACTGATTACACAAACTTCATCACAAGTCCAGAAACATCATGATCAGTGCAATCACATTCAAGGAGTTTGATAGATGCACAGATAAAGAAACAGCAAAGAGCATATTCGACAGTCTGGTTCTGACCTATGAAGGAACCATGCAGGTTCAAGAAGCAAGGGCTAACATATTGGTCAGGAAGTATGAGCTGTTCAAGATGGAAGAGGATGAAGACATTGAAACAATGTTCAGCAGATTCAAGACTCTGGTATCAGGTTTAAAAGTATTAAACAAAAGTTATACCACTGCAAATCATGTTATGAAAATTCTAAGAAGTTTACCAAAAAGGTGGAGACCAAAGGTTACTGCAATACAGGAAGCCAAAGATCTGAATAACTTAAGACTTGAAGACCTGATCAGCTCACTCAGGTCTCATGAAATAGAACTGGAAGAAGATGAACCAAAGAAGAAGAAGAATCTGGCTCTAAAGTCGAAACAGAAGAAAGTTGCAGAGGCAGCATCAGAATCAGAGGATAGTGATAGTAACAGTGATGATATGGCTTACTTAACCAAAAAGATGGTTAAGATCTGGGAAAATAGGAAGAAGAGAGGTTCCAAGAAGAAACATAACAGCAAAGATAAGGAAGAATCTGACAAGAAGAACATCATCTGTTATGGATGCAATGAACCTGGACATATCAAGTCAGAATGTCCAAATCTGGAAAAAGGCAAACAGCACAAGAAGAGTTCCAGGTACAGAAAGAAGAGTCTGATGGCTGCCTGGGATGTATCAGAATCAGAGGAAGAATCGTCTGATGAAGAAGAGGTAGAAACAACAAAGATGGCTCACATCAAGTCTGCTTCTGGTCCTCATAAAGGCATGATTTCAGGAAGGAAAGCAGGCAGAAGGAAGAATGATTGAAGCAATCATTCAGGTAAGTCTGGAAGCACATCAGAGGAAGCAATTCTGTCTCTGATGGCTTATACCAATTCAAGTTTTGGATACAGCTCAGGAACAGAATCAGAAGATGAAGACATTGAGGTATTTTCTGATGTCTCTAAATCTGAATTAATTGAGACTTTAAAAGACTTATTAAATGCAAACAATAAAAGGTCTTTAAAACTGAAAACTCTTAGGGAAGATAAGAAAAATCTAACCAAAGAAGTCCAAGTTTTGAAGAATCGAAATTCTGAGTATGCAACTGAAAACAAAGATTTTAAAACTGATGTTGCAAGACCCAAATCTGAAAACCAAACTCTCAAAAGTAATACTTGTTCCACTTCTGAAACTGTTTGTGAATCTGATATGCATGAGCAAGTTTTTCAAAACTTTATTTCCAATGGAATGGAAAGAAGTAAATATGCATCTATGATTTATGGAAACAGTAACTCTGGAAAGAGAGGTCTTGGTTTTACAGAAACAATTACTGAAAATAAAGTTGTTCATTCTGATGTTTTATGTATTGTTTGTGCTAAGAAAGATCACTCTGAATTTTCTTGTCCAATGGTAAAATCTGAACAAGAACAGAGAACTGTTACAACTAACAAACCTGGACCCAATCAGTTATGGGTACCAAAAGATCAAATTGTCTATGTTGCAGATATTCTGAGCAACTAGAAGGAGACACCAACAATGGTGCTTGGACAATGGATGTTGGCAACGCACAAGCAGAAGAAGGTTTATGTTCCAATATCTACCAAACAGAAGCCAAGTGACTCTAGTAGAAGAAGAACTGGTCAACACAATACCTATCAGAACCAGAACCCGAATTATAGGAGGAACAGGAAATATCATAGATATCACACGAATCAGAACAAGAACTAGAACCAGAACCAGAACGGGAACCAGAACTAGAACTAGAACCAGTATCAGAGGTACATGAACTGGAACCAAAACCAACACTGGAACCAGACCAGAACTGGAGGCACAGAAACTGGAACCAGAATCAACACTATCAGAATTAGAATCAGTACCAGAACCAGAACCTGAAGAGGTATCAGTATCAAAGGTTGAGGTATGATCATCAGAACTACTTTAATTATCAGAATCAGTATGATTACCAGAATCACCATAAGTTTCAGAATCACCAGAGGAACATGGTGTGTGAGCCAAAGAAGAAATTAAAGAATCAGAATCAAGTGAGTTCTTCAAACACTCCAGTGAGATTCATCAAAACTACAAACCTGGAAGGGAATTCAAATTCCCTCATCCAAACCATGTAATCTCAGAACATATAGATTAGGAATCTGAAAATCAGAAGCAAGAGGATTTTCAGAGTAAAACTGAGGCTAAATCTTGATGTTAATATTATTATTTGATATTTATGTTTACTGTGATAACAAGAAGCTTGATCTTAACAAATCAAAGCTAGATAAGTATTCTGCAGATTTTCAAATTGTCAGAGGAACCAGGTGATTCGCACGAATTGAACACCTCAGTAGAAACAGCATTCCAGTGGTTTCAAAAACAAACAGAAATCACCAGAAGCAGAATTAATGGTTTGGCTGTATTGAGTTAAAATTATTTGATTTGCATTATGTAATATGACAAACTGCTTGATCTTGACAAATCAAAGCAAGATAAAATTAGTGCAGGTTCACCAGAACCAGAAGCTGATTTATCATAATCAGAAGCTGTTACAGAACCAGAAGTTGATGCGAACCAAGCAATGTTGATGAAGCTTTGGCAGAGGAAGGTTGGATACTTGCTATGCAAGAAGAGCTGAATGAATTCCAAAGGAATGATGTTTGGGATCTGGTATCCAGACCAAACAAAAACATTATTGGAACCAAGTAGGTGTTCAGAAACAAATTCAATGAAAAGGGTGAAGTTGTAGCTCAAGGATATAGTCAACAGAAAGGTATAGATTACACTGAGACTTTTTGCTCCAGTGGCCAGGTTAGAAGCAATTAGAATTCTTTTATCGTTTGCTGCTAATCATGATATAATGCTGTATCAAATGGATGTTAAAAGTGCTTTCTTAAATGGCTATATAAGTGAGGAAGTCTATGTCAAACAGCCCCCTGGATTTGAAAACTCTGATTTTCCAGACCATGTTTTAAAACTTAAGAAATCTTTATATGGTTTAAAACAAGCACCAAGGGCATGGTATGACAGACTTAGTAACTTTCTGCTTAAGAATGAATTTAATAGAGGCCAGATTGATAATACATTATTTAGGAAATCCATTAAAAATGATATTCTGATTATCCAAGTTTATGTTGATGATATCATATTTGGATCAACTAATGGCACCTTGTGCAAAGAGTTTTCTGACCTAATGCAGAAGGAGTTCCAAATGAGCATGATGGGAGAACTTAAGTTCTTCCTGGGAATTCAAATTCATCAAGGTAAAACAGGTATACTCATTCACCAATCTAAATACACCAAAGAACTTCTTAAAAAGTTCAAGATGAGTGATTGTAAGCCTATGGCCACCCCCATGCACCCAACCTGCTCACTTGAGAAAGATGAAACCAGTCAAAAGGTAGACCAGAAAACAAACAGAGGTATGATCGGATCCCTTCTATATTTAACTGCTTCTAGACCTGACATTATGTTTAGTGTTTGTGTCTGTGCCCGTTTTCAAGCTGACCCTAGGGAATCCCATTTAACTGCTGTCAAACGAATTCTAAGATACCTTAAAGGAACCACCAACCTTACTTTGTTATACAAGAAAACCCCCACCTACAAAATCAAAGGTTTTATTGATTCTGACTATGCTGGAGACAAGCTGGAAAGGAAAAGTATCAGTGGCAACTGCACATTTTTAGGTGATAACTTGATCTCTTGGTCAAGCAAAAGACAAAGCACCATTTCCATGTCAACAGCTGAAGCTGAGTATATATCAGCAGCAGGATGCAGTTCACAGTTACTCTGGATGAAACACCAACTTGAAGATTACAACATCTTTGAAACCAATATCCCTTTGTTCTGTGATAACACTTCAGCCATAAACCTGACCAAGAACCCTATCCTACACTCTAGAGCCAAACACATTGAAATAAAACACCATTTCATTAGGGACCATGTTCAAAAAGGAACCTTAAGCATCTAGTTTGTGGACACTGATCATCAATGGGCTGATATCTTCACCAAAGCATTACCAGAAGATAGGTTCGAGTTCATTAAGAAGCATCTCAACATTACCTCCATATCTGACTAGCTCAAGTTGTCATCTTAGGAGTTTTTAATTTCTTGTAATTTTATTTTCTGTTTTTTAGTTTATGTTTTTACTTTCAACAGTTTGTAAAGAGAAAAACAAAAAAATACAAAAATAGTAGGACCACTTTTTGGCTGATGACAAAAAGGGGAAGAGAGAACGGAGAAATAAGTAAGTAGAAAAGGAGAGATAAAAAGAAATCAGAAGCACTCAATGTAAACTTATTTTGTAAACTTATGTAAACTTATTTTGTCGTTTTTCCATTAACTAGAAATAAAAAGGAGAGATAAAAAGAAATAAAAAGGAGAGAACGGATGTTTACAAAAGCACTCAATGTAAACTTATTTTGTACCTTGAATTATTAAATTAAATGCCACCAGAAACTGAAGATATCAGAAGCAGAAGATCAAAGGAAAATGAATTCTGGAATTTCCAGAAGATATTCCAGGATGTCAAAACATCACCAGAAGATATCTTTGCAGGCCAATATCAGAAGGAAGAAAAATCAGAAGGAAACATGGATCATACCGGTGGAAAAGCCTGCCAGGAGAAGAGTTGTTCCAGACCAAGAGGAATCAAATATCAAATTTATTCCAGAAGTTATTCTGACCAGAAGATGGTCTGGCAGTGAAATATTAAACTACCCAGACTTGTTCCAGACTCAACCAGAAGGTATGTTTAAAGATCCAGAACAAGAGAATCAACCCAGATTTGACCCAGACAATAAGATAGCATGATTTAGGGTATGAAACTAAGTCCAGACCAGAAGAAATGATTTCCAGAATTGATCCAGACCTGATCCAAAATCAAAGGTAAAATGTCCATACTGAAATATTACTTATCTAGATTTAATTTCAGTTTAATCCAGACCAAGTCCAGAATTGGTCTCAGAGGGAAGATTTCCAAATCAATGGTTCAGAATTAATTATTTGGCCCAGTGATGGCCCAGATCAGAAGATCAGACCATGGCCCAGTGTTGTTCGAAATCAGAGGGACACGATGTGTAGTCCAGCAAAGGCCGAGTTCAAAGGATTATAGCATATCAGGTGCGAGTCCAGGATGGCCGAAATCAAAAGATCAGAGGGTTAGGAAGTGTGGTCCAGGGATGGCCGAATTCAGAGGATCCCAGCATATCAATTTATTTGGTCCAGATGTGGACTGGCAGGCACAGAAGAATCTAATGGTCCAGATTTAATCATAAGGATTAACGGTGAAGATCTTAAGTTATTTTAATCAAAGTATTAAAAAGATTTGTTACAAAAATAAATGTGGAGTAGTGTGGAATTCAGGAGCTGTGGCGGGAACAAATAAAAGATTTGATTGGCCAGTTATTTTTGAAAGAAATCTGAAGATATGTTTTTTATTTAAATGAAGCCCAATTGGTCAAGTTATTTTTGCAAGAGAATCCAGCAAGATTCAGCTCGAATTTAAGCATTGGAAGAAGCCCTAATCTGCATCTATAAAAGGAGGCTCAAGGCAAAATACTTAAAAATCGAAAATCACAAAAGAGTCATACACTTCCGAAGCAAACACTCTCAAATTTTCATAGAAGTCAATTGTGAGTTCCAGCTTTCAAGAAGCAAGTACTCGTGTTATTTTCCTTCCACTGTGTCAAATCTAAGTTGTTGAAGTAGAGTCTACAATCTGAGGGAGTCAATAGAGGTAGTAGGTTACTTGTCAATTAGATTCATAGTGTTGTGATTTCTTCTACAATCTAGGATTGTCAGATTGGCTGAAGACAGGAGTTGCATTCCTCAAAGAAGTCTAGGATTGTTAGACTGTTTGAGAAGACAGACTTGGAGGGTCAGTATAAAGGTTGTAATTCAAGGTTTGAATTAGTGAAATCCTTCAAGGTGAAGGGACTGGATGTAGCCCCGTTAATGGTGAACTAGTATAAAAACTGTGAGGTTTATTTTTACTTTTATCCGCTGCTAAATCTGTTTTTAATTATACATCAAGTTTTGTTTTAAAAGTATAAAAACAGGAAACGTAATCAAGTTAAGTCAAACACAATTCAACCCCCCTTCTCGTGTTTGCACCTTCAACTTGATGTGAGCCATCATAGCTGTTTCTGCCTCTTCATCATCAGATGATTCCTCTTCTGAGTCAGATGCATCTCATGCTGCCATCAGACTTTTCTTCTTGAATCTGGAACCTTTCTTGTGATGCTTTTCTTTCTCCATGTTTGGACATTCTGACTTGATACGTCCAGGTTCATTGCATCCATAGCAGATGATGCTTTTCTTGTCAGCTTCTTCTTTTCCTCTGTTGGAGTATTTGTCGTTTTTCCTGGGAGCTTTCTTCTTTCTGTTTTGCCACATCTTTGCAATCTGCTTGGTTATGTAAGCAAGATCATCGTCTTCACTATCACTATCCTCTGATTCTGATACAACCTTTGCAGCTTTCTTCTGTTTTGAGTTAAGGGCTAAAGTCTTCTACTTCTTTGGTTCATCTGCATTCAGCTCTATTTCATGAGACCTAAGGGAGCTGATTAGATCTTCAAGCTTCAAGGTATTTAGATCCCTAGCTTCTTGTACTGCAGTAACCTTTGGTCTCCATTTGGCTAGTAAGCTTCTGAGGATCTTCTTTACATGATCTACACTAGTGTAGCTTTTCTTTAATACTTTTAAACCTGATACCAGAATCTGGAATCTGTTGAACATTGCTTCAATGTCTTCATCCTCTTCCATCTTGAACATCTCATACTATTTGACCAGTATGTTTGCCTTTGCCTCTTGAACCTGTTGACTTCCTTCATAGGTCAGAACTAGACTGTCATAGATGTTTTTTGTTGTTTCCTTTTTGGTGCATCTGTTAAATTCTTTGAATGTGATAGCATTGATCATGATGGTTCTGGACTTGTGATGCAGCTTGTATAAATTCCTCTGGTTGGGATTCATATCTTCTACATCCAGTTCTTCATCTTCTGGTGTAGTGGGTGTAGTGTAGCCTTTGACTACCAAGGTCCAGAGATCAGGATCTTGGGAGATGAAGAAGCTTCTCATTCTATCCTTCTAGTATTCAAAGTGATCTCCATCAAACAGTGGTGGCCTGTTGATGTTGCCTCCAAATTCTTCTTTGGATTATGACATGTTGAACCCCCTTGGACCTTTCCTCAAACATTGTTAAGTGCTCAGCCTTGAGACTGAGCTTTGTTACCAATTGAAGGTGCAAACAAGAGAAGGGGGGTTGAATTGTGTTTGTACTACTTGAATTCTTTTTCTTTTTTTGATGATTATTTGAAATCTGAAATATAATCAAGTAGAGTTAGCAGCGAATAAAGTAAAATAAACACACAACGATTTATCTTGGTTCACCATTAACTAGGCTACATCCAATCCCTTCACCTCGAAGGATTTTTTCCACTAATTTAAAACCTTTGAATTACAACAACACTACTGACCCTCCAAGTCAGTCTTCCCAAACAGTCTAACAATCCTAGACTTTTGAGGAAAGCTGATACTCACAATTAACCTCACTGAAAACTCGAGTGTTTGCTTCTGGAAGTGTATGACTCTTTTACTAATTTTCGATGCTAAGTCTTCTGCCTTGAGCCTCCTTTTATAGATGAAAATTAGAGCTTCTTCCATGATCAAATTCGAGCTGTATCTGTCCAGATTCTCTGGCAAAAATAACTTGGCCAATCGGGTTTCACTTAAATAAAAAAACGTATCTTTTTAACTTCAGATTGCATTTGAAAATTCTATTGACCAATCTTGTTTCTTTTAATTTCAAACCATATCTTTTTAAGCTTCAGATTGCATTCGAATTTCTTCAAGTCTTCAGTAATTTTTGAATCAAATCCCCTTAATACTTTGATCAAATTTCTATCAAAATTTAATCAAGTCTTCTTTGAATTTTAATCAAGTTATCACTGATTTTCATCATGATTAAAATCTGGATCGTTGATCTTCTGATCTCGACCAACTGTACTTTATGATCTGATCTGCACCAATTATGTGATCCTCTGCTCTCGGCCAACACGGGACCATATGATCTGATCTTCTAATCTCAGCCAATCACTGGACCATATGATCCGATCTTCTGATCTCGGCCAACACTGGGCCATATGATTTGATCTTCTGATCTCGGCCAACACTGGGCCATGATGCTTAAATTTGGACCATTGATCTGAACATTTTCCCTCTGATCTGGACCAAGTCTTGACTGAGTCTGGATTGAATCTGAATTAAATCTGGACTTATGATATTTTAATCTGGACATTTATCTTTTGATCTAGATCAAGTCTGAATTAAATCTAGACAATTATTTCTTCTGATCTGGACTGAGTTTCATGCTCTGGAGTATGCTATCTTCTGGTCTGGACCAAGTCATTTGTTCTGGACTAGTTATCTTCTGCTCTCGACCAAGTCTAGATTAAGTCTGGACTGATTCTTATAATCACTACCAAGCTATCTTCTGGTTAGGATTAAGTCTGGACCAACTCTAACTTATGATTCCTTCTGGTCTGGACGAAGTCTCCCTCTGACAAGCTTCCTTTTGGTCTGGACCAGGTCTTCTTCTGGACTCTGTTTTGATCTGGGCCAAGAAAGATATCCTCTTATGGTTATTTGACCTTTGATATTTTGCCTTTGATGACATCCTCTGATATCCTCTGTAGGTGTATCCTCTGGTGCCTTCAGAATGCATCCTCTGGTACCCTCTGGATGCATTATCTGACCTAACCTTCTGGTGACATTTCTATCCTCTGGTTGCTTCCTCTGGATGTATCCTCTAGTGGTGTCATCCTCTGATTTTGCACAGCTTCTGATTTGTTCTTCTAAGTCAACATACTATTTATATAAAATACTTTTGTTAACATCAAAACTAAGTATAGAACCAACTTGGTTCCAACAAAAATCAGTTATGTCTTTTCATTCAAATCTTAGAATCATTTTTACTGAATTCCTTTTGTTAAGAATCTAAACTCAAACAAGTGTTGAGCTTACTTAGATTCTGCCAAAACTCATCAAATCATTATCGTGTAAACTCAAGTCTATAGTATTGAATATAGCTTGAGTAGTTTGTAGAAAATCTCTTTATGGTTAAAAGGTAAAGTATAAAAATCCTCTCTAAAGATTGAAAGGTAACCTGTGGAAATCCTTTTTGGGCTGAAAGGTAGTGTTGTGTAACAAATCAAGGTTGATCTTGACTGGTGGTGTAAAAACCGTGATCATTCTCTGTTTTGAACAGTTAGTGAAAAATTTCACAACTGTGAGGACTGGACGTAACCCGGTTTGGGTGAACAAGGATATATCTCTTACATTACCTCTATTTATTTCTAGTCTTTTGATTATCAAATTAAATAGATAAGTTAAATTGTATGTTTTTCACTAACCAAGAACGTTATCTGTTTTCTGTTTTCATTATCAAGATTAGTCTTGAGTAAAATTCTTTAAGTTTTAATAGAAAATTTTAAAAAGGTGAATTTATAATTTAAACCTCTTTTCTTGTAAATTGACATTACTACTTCATCTACAATATTTTTTATCAATAATTTTAGTGTCTATAAAATCAAAGTAAATCAAGTCTTTAGCAAAATATACCGAAATTTACTGTTACTCTCTATGTATACCGAAATTTAGTAAAATCCATATTTTGTTGTTCTTTGTTTCTTAAGCCTTTGATGCTCAAAAGTTCATTTTTAAATCATTTCTTATTAAAAAATTCAAAAAATATTATAGGATAGAGTTTTTTCATGTTTTAAACATGATTGTAAAAAATAATTTAAAAATTAAAAGAAAACACATGAGTTAATTAACAACATGGACTTACTTTATTGACATAAAATATTGTGAGGATTAAAATTCGAAGAAAATTTTTATATATAACTAGAAAAGCATGATAAAATAAGGTGATATTATTAACTTATATTATTTTGTTGCCTCGTTAAACAATAAATTAAGAGAATATATGATACTTTAGGGACAGTACAAAATTCAAGTCAAAATCACAAGCAGGTCAAAGAACTACAAAAGTATTTGATGTTGTAACGTAAAATTGGGTTGCCATTTGTTGAAGTGGCATGACTTGGTCATACTCCAATATTGCTTTTATGGTACCTTTTATGTGAATATGTGCTTGGTACATATCATGACACAGTGTCCAAACTTTTGGTGGATATGATAATAATTAAGATATATACAACAAAAATTAAAAACCATTAGTTGAGCACAAAATATGATAGGGGGTACTTTTATTCAGATAAGCAATGGAATTTATGCAAAGTTAGATTTTTCAAAATGAAAAAAGAGGGTGTGTCAAGTTGCATGTCAAGTGGCAAATAAATTGATTTAATGGGTGCCACAGATTCTCATGAGGAGTCAGGTGTAAGACTTGTTTTGAGGTGGGGGGGCACAAAATCTTTACTATTTTTTTTGTTACTTTAGTTGCTTTCATAATTAATTGACAGAAATAATATGGATGACACTGTTTTTGTTGGAAATCAACGTACCATCTAGGAAATTCGGAATCAAATTCTAGAACTTTGTCTAAGTTAAACAAATTTTTATTTTTTATAAAATTATATTTTTAATTTAGTAAAAAATATTTTCTGTTTTTTGACTCTATAAATTATTATATAAATAATACTACTCTCCCTCTAATTGCACTTGCGGTGATCGATCACGTAACCTGTCAAAATCAATATTTGTGTTTTTATTACTAGAGCAATCCATTAAAGTTATTTTTGAATGATTTTACGGCAGTTATATTTACATTAATACTTTTTTTTTAAAGTTTTTCCATAAAAAATATCACAAAATTCAATTTTTAAGTTTATATTTTTTGTAATTTTATATTGAATTTATAGCATTTTAAAAATTTATATTTAATTGCTCTTAAACTTGTGGAAGAGTTTTTTATAATGATCTAAATATGTTAGCAAAAAGTTATCAAAATATAACCTTATTAATTAATACTAATAATTTTTCTTGATCTAAATATATTATTTAATTTACTTAATTCATTTATTATTATTTTTAAAAACATAACCTTATTAATTAATACTAATAATTTTTCTTAGAATATAAAAAGACAATATTAAATACATTTATAGTCATACATCTATATGAAACGAATACATTAACTACACTACAAATTTTTTGTAATAAAAATAAAATATACAATATGTATTTATACTCTCTCCGTTTCAAATTATAAAAATAATAAAATAAAAAATAAAAAACACACCACTTTGTGTCCTAAATCATAAACAAAAAATATTAACTTTGACTCTATTTAATTATAAATTACCCTTATAATATTTATTGATTTATCTTTTTCACAAATAAATTTTCTAATTCTTTTCCAAAAAGTGGGTTTTAATGATGCATAGTTATTCATTCTTTTTTTTCATATTTTCAAGGATGCATAATTTCACCGACTTAAAAAAGGAAGGGCAATTTAGAAAACATCAATAATTTTTTTATATCAACAAGTGAAAATTAATTGTTTTCCTTACGATTTTAGAAGAGTATTTAAAGATGAGAGAAATATTTATTTTTTCGTATTTGGTTCAGGCTAAAGGGAGTATTTTTTTTTCTCTATTATGCAATAATTGATCTATTTAAAAATTATCCAAGAGGGAATGACACATTTGATTTTCAAGGTAATATTACTATTTTTCTTTCTAATTATACTCTTTATAATGTTATTTAAATCACATCCAAATTAATATGTTCTATTAATTTAAATTTATGATAACGGTAAATCCACCTATATTTGATAATGGTAATTTAACTTCAATTGTTTTTTTCTTTAGTAATAAAAACGCAATATTGAATATGATAAATTGCGGATTCGATTCTTGTTAGTGTCATTTGAAATAAATGAAAGTAAATTTTTTAAAAATAGACAGTAATTTAATAAACATATATCTGAGCGCTATCCCCTCACCTTAAATTTCGTACATAAAAAAACAGTAATTTAATAAAAATAAAAAAAATACTTTTTGCGATACCTTAACTTAATTTCAAGTAACTATTTAGTCATTTATCCTTTTCTCTTTGTGATTTGACCATTTATTTAATTTTAAGTAACAATTAGATCATTTATGTTTAACAATGTCAACAATATCAACATTTTTTTACATAAAACTCAGAAAATTCATCATCATCTTCAAACAAAACCCAAAAATTTCATTATCAATTTCAAGAAAATTCATATATTTATAAAATCCATAACTCAAATCTTCAAATAAACTCATATAATCATCTCCAACAACATCAAATTCATCGAATAAAGAACGCACTTTAAAAGTTGATCCTCAAATGACCAAGACAATATCTTCTTTCTATCCTTCTCCAAATCAAATCTCTAACCTAAAACTTAAAATGCGAGTTCTTTATTTGATGTATTTCATATTGTTGGAGATGAAAATATGAGTTTATTTGAATATTTGATTTATAAATTTGATAAAAATATGAATTTTCTTGAAGATACTAATTTTCTGAGTTTTGTTTGAAGATGGTGATAAATTTCTAGACGTATGTATAAAAAAAATAACATTGTTGACATATTAAGATATAAAGGATTCAATCAATATTACTTAAAATTAAATAAATGATCAAATCGAAAAAAATAAATAAATAAAAGACTAAATTGTTACCTAAAATGAAGTTAAGGGACCACAAGAGATATTTTGCCATAAAAATATTATTCTGTCTGTTATTTTTATACTTTTTTAATATAAATGAGAGAGTATAGACTATATCATTTTCTCAACACGAGAATGAAGTAAAATATTTATTTTAAATTATAAAGCAAATAAAAATTTAATTAGACTATAAATTAATGACTTTTTCGAGTGAAACATTTTTATATTTTTTGGTAATCATGTTTGTTTTGCAAAATATTCATTGCTTTTAACAATATAAACGACTGGTAATTTTATATTTGAATTCACGAAATATTTATAAAATGATGTATAAAATTTTCATATGATCCATATTTTTTGAACGAAATATAATTCATTTGTTGCTTTTTTTTGTCTATAAAAGAATAGTAAATATCATTATAAACTCATATACAACAAAATTTTAAATTAAACTAGAAACAAAATATTGATATTGATTCATGCATGATATTTTTGAATTGATATTCGATTTTTGATATTAAATTAAATTAATATTGATATTTTTGAATTGAATTAAAATTATGATTCATGCATGTGTTGCTTCATGCATATGTTGGTGCTTTATTATGCTACAACACGAGAAAAAGTTCTTTTTTCTATGGAGGTTATGCTAAAGAACAGGTGTGTATATATATATATATACCCTCAATAATAAATTAATTATTTTGACTTTTTTTGACAACAAAGTGGTGGATGCTGATGACTTATGTTTGATTCCTCACTTTTTTTTCCTTGTTCCATCATAGATAAACAGATATTGAATTTGGATATAAATTCCCTCATTTCTTTATGTAGTTTATAAATTTTCTTTAACTTTTAATTGTAATATATGTGAGAATTAACTAAGCATAAAGGTCAATGGAACAACAATATGTGCCAAAAGTGCACAATTATTGAAGATTTTTTTGTCAATTATTCTTAATGTTATAAAAATATAGGTTAATTCCAATTTTGGTCCTGTTGTTTTCACCAATTTACAACATTAATCTTCTATTTTAAAATTCAACAGTTTGGTCATCCTTTATAGTTTTTAATTAAAAAATAATGATGTGACATATTTTAAATCACGTGACATATAATATAATGATGTTGAACGCTTAATACCTATGTTCAACTTATCAAATTATTCATTTTTATAATTGAATAAATAATATGTAGATAATTAATAAATCTATATGGTTCTACATCTTGAGATTGTATTGCATGTCATTAAAAATATCTCAACAACAATTTTTAGTTAAAAAATCTGTACAGGGATCAAATCTGTCAACCTTTAAATAGAGAGACTAATTTCATGAATTGATAAAAATAAAGGAACCAAAACTATAATTAAACAAAAAATATATTGATGGATGTTCTTTTCCTCGTAGCTAATATATTAAAATTGGAAATCAAGAGCACTTTTTTAAAAGTAAAATTACAAAGCCTTGAGATTTCGTTTTTCTCAAAAGCGTTGCAACATTTATTTTAAAAGTGTTGTCTCATGTCTGAAAATAATAAAAATAAATATGCATAACCTATTAAAGAGTGCTTCTTTTAAAAGTGTTGTCTAATGTCTAAAAAAAAGAAACAACATTTGAAAGCGCTTTTTAGAAAAAACGATGTCTAATGTTTCATAGAAAATGCAAAAAAAGTTAGAAATCACTTCTTTTAAAAGTGCTAATTTAATTTCTATTAAATTTCTAAAACTCGACTTTCATGCATATTCTTTAGTATGATCTCGAACTTTCATTTAGTGAATGATTGGTGACTTTTACTTCTAACGTTAGTGATCATTCATATGCTAATTTACAAGAGTTTTGTGTCCTATAAATATGACTCATATCGCATTTGTAAATAGTACACTTTAAAGATAGTAATGCAATATTTTATTCATCTCACTTCTCTTTTCTAATTTTCACCTTTATTTCTATTGTTTTATATTTTTTGTGTTCATATTTTGCTTAATATCATAACTGGTTATCAACACGAGACATTACCATATATGAGTGATTGCATAACTTGGAGGTTTTATTGCACGAATAACTCTTCTTCTAATAATTATCTTTAAGATAATTTAATTCATGATCATGTTCTTTATTATAGTCTTTTTTTCATGTAAATATTTGATATTTATTGCATTGAAATTTTAATTAGTTTATACCATTATCATATACTTGTTTATTCTTGATATATTTTGAAATAACTTAACAATGCATCATCTCGAAAGAATTGCAAAAGTGTGATTTTCTTAAATTATATACTGTTTGTGAGAATTGTGATATAGTTTTTGAAGAACTAAAAATTTAATATTCAAATATTCATGTAGGATTTTTGCAAGTATTATCTTTCTCGATCGTCTTAGATGAAGTTTTGTTGTATAATTATTGAAGAACTAAAAATTTAATAAATTAAACCCCCTGAAAACTACACTATTAATACGTTTCTTTTGTTATCACTTATGAATATTTGTGAATAGTTCATGAAGAACTATACATTTAAACTGCAAGGAAGTATATAAGTTATATTTCATTTTATTAGAATTTGAAGCAAAAGAAAATAAGACATATTCCCTACAGTCTTAAGAGAAAATTAGATTAACAAAAATATATGTATAGTTTTGTATATAATTTAGCACTATATGTCATAAATGGTAATGAGAATCATAAATCAAAGTCAATTAAGAATTATGGAAAAAAACAATGATTAACCAATGGAAAGCCGCAATTGATGCATAATTAATACTCACTTTGCAAAGAGATGATTTTCGGACATGTAATCCTCACACACGAAGATGTGAAGCTAGTTTTTGTGTAGAAAAACAAAATAGAATTGAGAAATAAGGAGATATAAACCTTGACTTGTTCTGCAAGAGTATTCGTGTACACTCCTAACATTATTTTCGAATAAATATATTCACTTGTAGAGAATTAAATTTTTTTTTATGCTTAATAAGTTTAGTAGAGTATCAAATGCTCAATTATGTATTACAACTTACTTGTATGACTCACTTGATGGTGATAATTATATATAACTTATTGAATGATTTAATTTAGTCAAAGCATACAATTTAGAATGTAAGGACTAGTACAATATGGATATATGTGATATGATTGTTTCAGTGAACCTTTGCTAAATGAGTGATAGAAAAGACCACATTTTCTATGTATTTATTTGAAAAAACATGGAAATAAGCTTGATATAATTATTTTGCATATTGCTCATATATAAATATTATCAAAACTCTTGAGAAGCTTCTAAAATATGATTTCTTAAGGAAAAATTTCAAGATGAAATACATAAGAATAAAGTTTTTTTGAGATTATAAATTGAGTATTTGAAAAATGAAATTTTGGTGAATCATCAAACTCAAATAGAAAGGTAATAAAATGGTTCTATGTCGAAAAATTACATTAATCGGTTGCGCACTATTGAGTATTTCAGCAATATGTTTTTCACTTGAGATCTTCAACCAATTGATCTTCGATATTTCAAAGATTTTTGCCTACATAAGGAAAATAAATAAATATATGTTGCACTTTTTTTTCTTTTACCATGTATTGTTGTTGTTTTTGTTTTTCTTTCATCATATACTGTCACTATTAGAAATATGCGTTTTATCTTAGGATTTTCCTGCAGATCATATTTACAAAGGGATGTTTCCTGCGATCCCAAATTTTTAGGTAACACGGCAGGTAAAAAATTTAGTTGCCGCAGATTTGCTTGCGACTACATATCAACAACAAACATCACCTTTTTTTTCTAAGGATTTACATATAGATAAAATTTATCGCATGACAATTCCGCATCATAATTTAACAATTGTTAGTTCCACATGTGTATTTCCTCCAGAATTTCATGCAAATTTTATGTTTTTATTTTATATAAATAAAATAAAATTGTTTTTTAAACAAAATAAAAAAATAAGACAAGTTCTACATTACTATCAAATGTGTACCGGTACTATGAACATTTTGACCAATTATTTTTTTAATTTGTGGATATTACTATAATATCTATTAAATTCACTAAGTTAAGAGTTATCTATTCAATTTTGACATCAGTAATTAAATAAATAGTTTTTATAATTAAAATTTTAATTTTAATTTTAATTAAAATCATAAAAAAAAATTATTTTAAAATAGACTTAAAAGATAAAATTTAAAAATTTGATGATTTTAAATCTTAAATATAGTCAAACTCGTTGACATGTTATTCAACTGCTGATGATTTAATTTGATAATACCAAAATATATTAATTTTTAAATGTACATAGAAGTCCTCGTAATACCCCAATTTTGTACGGACCAATTAAAAAATAAATAAAAAATAAGTCAAAATAGTATGTTTAATTTTACTGATCGCTTCTAATTTAAGTCGCCTCTGATTCTGGTTGTCTCTAATTTTATGTTTAATTTTATATATTTACCATTATATTTCAGGTGGCTTTTTATTCTGGCTGTCTCTAATTTTAAAATATTGTCAAACTCATTGACATGTTATTCAATTATTGATTTAATTTGATAGTCCAAAATATATTTTTATAATAAATAAATTGTTTTCATAATTAAATTATAACAAAAAAGTTTTATAGATATAGAACCAAAAATAAAACTTCCAAATGGATGAATAGACATTTAAAATATGATTGAACTCACACTAATTGACATGATTTAATTTGATACTCAATACGAAGGTTGTGCTCATTCAACCTAAAACGAAGATTGTGTTCCAAACCTTGCAGAAGAGAAAATGGATCATCGCCTCTCAATTCTTGTTTTTAAACTAATTGTCCTTCACAGTTCCTCAACATCGCGTGCAGTTCTCACTCTCGCTTAAGCCCTCAGTTCGGATCGTTGTTCACTCACGCTCTCACGATGTTCATTTTCTTCGAAATTCAAAACCCTAGCATGTCCAACAAGACTTGT
The DNA here is from genome assembly GCA_037974295.1 of Cicer cuneatum. Taxonomy (NCBI): domain Eukaryota; kingdom Viridiplantae; phylum Streptophyta; class Magnoliopsida; order Fabales; family Fabaceae; genus Cicer; species Cicer cuneatum. Next base: position 26,182,401 of record JBBPBO010000002.1, on the reverse strand, counting down.
GCGATTTCTTCACTTTTGCCATTCTTCATCATCGTGATTCTCTTTCGCGCCGCCATATTCCCTTTTTGTTACTTTAATCTCCACCCGCATTCCACCTTCAATGATAGTGAGAAGATCAAGCGTGATATGTGATTTAGGGTTTTGATTTCTGTGTTTATCATTGAAATTAATCTATTTGTTTATCATCATTGATGTGTTTTCCTTTCTTCTTCAGCGGATCCAAAACTAGCTAGGGTTATCGCTTTCACTTTTGCATCAGATTGAAATCAACCTCCACCGTATTTGAAATCAATTTTAACCGTATCACTTCATCTTTCAATTTCTTCCATTTTGTTTTTACTATAATATTTTATTTTTTTGATAACTTCTACTTCTGTGGGGTTTAACTTTTACTTTGACCTAAATTTCAGTCCACTAAAGTTTACTCAGTTTTCGTGGTGCTTGGAAGTCTATACATGGCTAAAAGAGGTTTGTGGATCGAACGATTGCTTTCAAATTACTAAGTTATTCATATTAGACATTATAATAATGAATGCATATTGATTTCATTTTTTAAGTTACCTTGTTATGTTGTTATCTATGTTACTGATATATTTTTAATCTTATTGTTTCTCATAGAAAGTGCATGTGATCTAGATCAGATTTATTACTATCTTAAGTTGGCCTATAAATGTGCATTTTATGGCTTTTTAGGTTTGAATGATTTCATAATAACAACAGAGTTGATAGTATGTTTTTAACTTATTTTCTCAAGCTAATTTGAAAATAAATTAATCTTGAGCATATATGATAAGTTCTTTTGTATAAGCTACTGTTGAATTATCTGAATCTTGCATGAATTCATTTCTATAAGTATTGTAAAAGTGCTTTTAGAGGTTCTGTACCTACAAATAAAGAATAGGTGGGAAATGTGCAAGAGGTTAGAGTTAAAAAATAATGCTTCAAGGCTTGATATTTGTGAAAAAATGATGAAAACTAAGAAAAACATAAGCTAGCTTAAAAGGGTAATTTCATTATTGCTTTTGTTTCTCATGAATTATTCTCTACTAATTGTTAACTCTTACCATAGCTCATCATTGAATAAAATAGGTCATGTGTAGTACAATTAATTTTTTTGTTAGTGGTCTATTCTTCAAAAAAAAAATCATTAGACTGTCTCGTGAAAGAATTTATATGGAATTGCAACGTTGTCGGTTTTACTTTGTCATAGAATTTATATGTTCATGATTTGTATTCCGAGTTAAGAAAATAAAGTTTGTAGTAGAATTGCTTACATGATTATTATTGTAGGCATAAAGCTAATTAACTTATTTTGTATCTTTATTATGAAGAAAGAAATGTATGACTTCAAGGCTTAGTGACTTCTATCTTAAAGTTGTGGTACTCTAGTAGGTTCTTGTGGAAACTACCGCGAAAGATTTGTCATGCTAACAAATCATATAACTACTAGAAATCTGATTTATTTGTGAAAACATTTTGCAGGAAATTCATGAGGATTTTGCTTCGAACCTTGATCAAAGAAGGAAGATTTCTACCTTTGTTTGCTGCTTCTAAACACCAAAACCACTTGCGATTAAAAATTACCATTGCTTTAGTTTATAGTTCATACTCTGTCTAATTCGATTTACTAATTTAAGTTTTTCATTTGAGAGGCTTCATCCGATTCTGGACTCAACTTTGGTTCCTCCATATGCAAATACTCTATGAATTGCATAAGTAAAATTATGATTCACATCTATATGGATTTGTCTTTTATCTTAATGTTAAGTTCTATTAATCTATTTTCCACGGGACTTGTAAAAATATTTTTGATTATTAGTAATTGTTTTGCAGTTTATATGCATTCCTAATATTTTGCAGAGTACTGGTGTTAAGGTTTTTACTTTGTAAATGATGGAGTGATAATACATGCCTTTCTATAATGTGTGTTATATATAAATTTGTTTGACATATGGTACATGAAGAAATTATTTGCTTTATAGATTTGTTTGACATATGTTACATGTTTTCAAGACGAGCGATTCGTCCCAAATTATTTGTAAGCAGTTATTTTGTAGCAGTTTTATGTTTGATATTAATTCGGTTTCTACTATGAATCAATAAGAAAAAACCAGAATTAGGGAGTTATGCAGAAAATTAGAAAGGTGGTTATTGGGTGTAAGAGACCGAACTTTCGAATTCTTGATGAAGAAACCAGTTGTTTCCTTAATTCCTTTGTAATAATTATGTTGACAATTGTATTGTGTTGCATGTAAATTAGGGTTGAGTATTTCTTCTCAGAATACATTCTGTCTCATACCATGTTGTACTTATACAATTAGTTGAAGCTTTTGTAGCAAATGATCACTTTGTTTAGACCAAAGCATGTTTGATTTGATGAGTGTATTATCTTAATTGTTAATGGCAAAAGGAATTTCACATATGAAGAACTTGAATTAGCCACATATGGATTTTCATTGAAGAACTATTATCTGAAAGTGGAAATCCATTTACCCACTACCATCTCATAGGTTACTTTCGTCTTGTGTGTGCTATGTGTAAGAACAGAGTTGCACCTAAGAGGGGGGTGAATTAGGTGTTGGACAATTTTTCTGTTTTAGAGATCAGAAGATTGTTAAAGGACTGTTTTAACTTTGTTTCAATATTTGTTGTGTTTGTAAATGAAAGCAGTAAATGACAGAAGATAAAAACACACAGAAGATTTATCCTGGTTCCCCTTACAACCAAGGGTACGTCCAGTCCTCTTGCACACCACAAGAGATTTTCCACTTTGTATGAATATGTTACAAGTCTAACTCTAAGACTAAGTTACAGATTCACAAACACTTAACAGAAAATAGTACACCACTATTTCTGTTAACACAACTTGAAGAATCTACACTAAATCCTTCAAGTGATACAATGATTTTGTAATGATGTTCTTGACTAAGAACAAGGTTATAATACCGAGTATTTGATACTTACTCAATCACACTTCCAAGTACAATTGAGCACCTTTCTTAATGATATGAAAATGAAAAGCATGTACTTGAAAATATGAAAATTAAGTTTTGAAATGTTTGATGTTTCAGAAAATTGATTCTAAAAAGTTAGTTGAAAGTTGTTGTTTGAAATCTGAAACGTTTGAAGTATTTATACTTCATAGGTAACACTTCAGATCAATGGCAAAGGTTCCCAAACGTTTTTTGATGAACATGTGCAATGTTTCAAAACTGAAAAGTTGCATTGTTTCGAAGTTGTATTCGAATACAGTCTTAGTGTATTCGAATACACCTCTAAAACGTTCTGATTATATTTGAAATTTGAACTATGTAGTTGACTACAAGATCGTGTAGTCGAATACAGATGCGGGTTTTTGCCACTGACTTGAGTTGTATTCGATTACACAAGGTTGTAGTCGAATACAAATGTTTAAAAATAGGTACTGACTTGAGTTGTATTCGAATACAGAAGGCTGTAGTCGAATACACATGTTTGAAAATAGCTACTGACTTGCAATCTGTATTCGACTACGACACTTTGTATTCGAATACATATATTTAGTTTTAGCTTCTGACTTGGAGTCTGTATTCGACTACGATACCTCGTATTCGAATACAGATTTCCAGTTTTGTAAAAACATTATTTTCAACATGTTTAAGTCATTAATTATTTTCATAAAAAAATTTTAATGCATATGCTCAGAAGGTTCTCATAATATTGTACTTTTAAACGGTGTTTTGATTTAATATCAAAATACTTTTACCTTAATATAAATGAAAAAATAAGTTGCTTAATAATCCTTCTTCTTTTTGATCAAGGATCTTTTTGTCTTCATCAAAAATGTAAGTCTTTAAATTTCACTATGGTTTGTAGTACTTTTATCTTGTTATGTAAATTGGATGTCAGAGAAGAGATTTTAATTTTATTGTCAAAGAGAAGCAAGTTTGTTGGGGGGCTTTGCATCAGGTGAGTAAAGTCTAAGAGAACCAAGTTTGTTGGGTAATTGATTTAGTTATAGAAACATGTCATACAAACATCTCCATGAATCCATGATCTCTTAACAAATATGAAATTGTAATCTCAATTGTTATTTCCATATATAAAAATGATATACCAATTTTAATAGATAAATAGAATTGAAAATAGAAAGTGCTGAAGTGAAGAGAGGGAATGTGTGACTTTATTGAATAAGAAAACAGAATTACACAGTAAAGTAATCCCTTAACACAGAGCACAATGCTCCTTGCCTACAACATACAAATTATATTCACCAACTACCCCCCTTTACACACATTACATAATATAATTATTCCCTACTCGGCAGTTAGGTAACTGCCAAATAATTATCCACAAACCTACTAGGTAGTTAGGTAACTGCCAAATAATTATCCATTAAATCTTCTCTTATACATTTTCCACACATGTGGCTTACTAACAACCCATGTAGCAGTTACTGCATCAGTAACTGCTCCCTTATCAACATCCCCCCTACAAGAGGAGACTTGTCCTCAAGTTGTAGTTTAGGAAATTGACTTCTAATGTTTAACCAATCTTCCCATGTCGCATCGTCGGTTCTTTGACCCTTCCATTGGACAAGCACTTGTCGGATAGTATCTCCGTCCTTGGCAACAATTCGACTGGCCAAAACGGATTCGGGTTCTACGTTATTGGCATTGTCACTTGTCAATTCTTGAGGTAAACTAGCTTGCACATTATAATTCCCGACTGCCTTCTTCAATAATGACACATGAAACACCAGATGAATACGAGATGAATCAGGAAACTTAAGCTTATAAGCCACTCCTCCAACTTTCTCCAAAATATGATATGGTCCATAGTAACGTGGAGATAATTTTGGACAAATGTGAGCACCTTGTTGAAGAAAAAATCTTTTTGATATATGTTTTAATGACAACAAACCTTATGAATTAAATGATTAATTTTTATGAATGGTGGTCTACTAATGATTTCACTTAAGTTTTGTTTAAGGAACATGAATTGCATAAGTATCCATTCACTTCATCAAAGTGCACAATTATCCACTCAATAAAGAAATAATCTGAAAAGAAATGTATCATATATCAATTATTCAATAGAATAACTATTACATCTTCAAGATAACATCTTCATGAAGAAAGATGATCAAATACATTCATACAACAAATCAATGATCAAACTATGCTATAAATCAGAAGTAAGATCATTGGAAAGAAGCAAAATTAAAAAAATAGAACGAAGAACATTCTTGACAGAAGTCTAGAAAACGGAGAACGTTCTCCACAGTTTTGAAATTTCAAGAACAAATTATCTCCTCTATTGAAGAAGAAATTGCTCCTGGACTTCACAATCATTGCTCCTGGATTTCACAATCGTTGATCTATACTATCCAAGGAATATAAAGGATTCATCTCAGCAAAGAATCAATTCCAAATACAAAGTAGAAAAACTAAGGAATATGATGGATTAAGAAAGTTTAAGCAAGACTAATCAGTCTCTAGAATGTCCAAAATGATCAGACCAGTCTCCAGAATGTCCAAAATGATCAGATCAGTCTACAGAATGTCCATAATGATCTTCTGTCCAAAATGATCATAAGTTTCCAGAATGATCATTAGTCTCTAGAATGATCGATCATTCTCCAGCATGTTAACATCAATATCCAGCATGTTAACAATCAATCTCCAGCTGTTAACATTAATCCCCAGCATGTTAACATCAATCACCAGCATGTTAACAATCAATCTCCAACATGTTAACATTAATCTCCAGCATGTTTAACATCATTCTCCAGTAGTGTATCATCAGTCTCTAGATTGATAAACTATCTCCAGCAGCAAACATCTTTCTCTAGCATGATTAACAACTATCTCTAGAATGATCAAACATCATCCTCCAGTATGATGACATCAGTCCAGAATGATACAATCATTCTCCAGCATATTGACCATCATTCTCCAGCCTTGTTACATCCTTCTCCAGCTTGACTGCCAAGAATGTTGAACGATCTTGAAGTATATAAACATTAGAGCAGATCCAAGAAATGATCAAGAAGACATGCATAATGATTAAAACTGAACCTCCAGATTGATTATCAATCTCCATAAAGTTCAGATACTAGGACACCAAATTGATTATGAATCTCCAGAATTTTCATTAACTTTCTGCAGAAGTTCATCATCATTCTCCAAGCTATTTTGACATAATCAAAACTCCAAATCAAATCAAAGAAATTAACAAATATATTTCAAGTACAAAGGATCATTAAACAAAGGAAATCTGATCAAGAATCGAAGAACTCAACCCATTCAACAGAATTCAAAATTTTTCAAAAGCTAGAACATTTCTTTAATCATATAAATTGGTCTTTGGTCAATATTGAAAGAGCACTACCAACAACTCTATTTGACCATCATTAAATGTCCTAAAAGCCTATAAAAGGAAGGCCAATACTCAAGGAAAACGCATAGCTTCAAGTACAAAGAAAAATATCACTCACATACACTTACATACTTGAAAACTTCTCAATCACAAACAAAAGATTCAGTTCTATTTTTCTTCTTCATATCAGAATTATTCTACTGAATTCTTTTGTCAAGAATCTAATCTCAAACACGAGTTGAGCATACTCAGATTTTGTCCAAAATCAAAGACATTCAAGTGCCAAGATATATCATCAGTCACTCACATTCATACTTGAAAAGTATCACAAGAAATCAGTAACATTCATTCACAAATTCATTGTTATTAGTTTACTGAAATCTCTTGTAAAGAATCTAAACCTTAAACAAGAGTTGAGATTTAATCATATTTTGTAAAAACACTCTACATCATTATTGTATAAACTCAAGACTATAAGAGGTGTTTATAGCTTGAGTAGTTTGTTTAGAAAATCCTTTTAAGGTTAAAAGGTGAAGTGTAAAATCCTATCAAGGTTGATAGGTGACCTGATTGAATTCCTTTCTAGGGGGAAAGGATTAAAGTTTGTAACATATCAAGTTGATCTGAGCTAGGTGCTGTAAAATCAAAAAGGTACTTTGTTTTAAACACTTAGTGGAAAACCTCACCGTTGTGAGGACTGGACATAGCCCGGGTTGGGTGAACCAAGATATATCTTTGTGTGGTATATTTTCCCATATCTCTATTTACTTTCAGTCTTTTAATTATCAAGTTAAATAGATAAACTAAACTGTTGATTTTAACTAACCAAGAACATTCTCTGTTTTCTAGTTAAAACCAAGAACGTTCTTCGTTTTCTGTTTTCACAACCAAGATCAATCTTGAGTTATTTTCTTAAGTTTTTAATAGGAATTTTAAAAGGGAAAATTTACAATTCAAACCTCCATTTCTTGTAAATCGACATTGCTACTTCACACCCTAGGTAAGCTGACCATGAGGTCGCAATTTCATAAATACCCAGTCACCAATGGCAAAATCTATATCCACCCTCTTCTTATTCTCATGAGTTTGCATTTGGTTTTGCGCCCTCTGCAATTGATACTTTAGTTGTTTGATGGCTTTATCCCTATCCCACAATTCTCTTTGCACTACTTCCACCTCAATGCTCTCTACCTACAACATACAAATTATATTCACCAATTGCCCCCCTTTACACACACATTACATAATATAATTATTCCCTTCTAGGCAATTAGGTAACTTCCAAATAATTATCCACAAACCTACTAGGCAGTTAGGTAACTGCCAAATAATTATCTATTAAATCTTCTCTTATACACTTTCCACACATGTGGCTTACTAACAGCTCCTGTAGGAGTTACTGCATCAGTAACTGCTCCCCTATCAACATTTGGCCTCACAATCTCCTTCATCAGGTTCATCTATCAACATTTGTGTAACACTGCATTCATATATATTGCATTCATAAGCTGCATTCATAAATTCTTACATGATAAATAATATGAAATTTGTTTGATCTATTCTGTTATGTTTTGAAATATATATATAACTTGTATGCATATATATATATATATATTTATATAATGTTATAAATTGAAATTTGTTATAGATTGATTTGTTCTTATTGTATTCATATAGGTCATATAATTAAAATGGACTGGAAATGGATGTCTGCCAATCGATTATCAAAAGAGTATGAAAATGGAGTGAAGGAGTTTGTTGAATTTGCGGTGAAGAATGCAAAAGACCCAAATTGAATCACTTGTCCTTGTTTAAATTGTTGTTTTGGAAAATGCGTTAGAGCAGATGAATTGGAAGGACATTTAGTATGGCATGGAATTGATAAAAGCTAGCGGGACCGAGTTAAAGATATTGCAAAAGAAGTTGAAGAAGATCTTCGTGATTGTCCTAAAATGTTTGAGAGTTTGTTGAGTGATGCAGAGAAACCTTTATATAATGGTTGTACTAAATTCACAAGACTTTCGGCGATATTAAAGTTGTTTAACTTAAAAGCGAGAAATGGATGGTCTGATAAAAGCTTCACAAAATTATTAACACCCCTAAAAGATATGTTGCCAGATGATAATGAACTTCCCAGTCGAACCTACGAGGCTAAATGAATTTTGTGCTCTATTGGCATGAGTTACGAAAGGATTCATGCGTGTCCTAACAATTGCATTTTATTTCGAAACGAATATGAATTACTAAAGGCGTGTTCGAAATGCAATGTCTCTCGATATAAGAAGAAAGAATCTACACCAGCAAAAGTCGTGTGATATTTTCCTATAATACCAAGATTTAGGAGAATCTATCGCAGTGAAGAAGATTCAAAACACTTGACATGGCATGCAGATGAAAGAGTTAGAGATGGAAAGTTACGACCCCCTGCAGATTCTCCACAATGGCAAAAAATTGATCACGAGTATCCTGATTTTGGTAGAGAGTCAAGAAATCTATGACTTGCACTTTCTACTGATTGAATGAATCCATATGGTCTTCAAAGCATATCACACAACACGTGCCCTGCGATTTTGTTGATTTATAACCTACCTCCATGGTTATGTATGAAGCGTAAGTTTATGATCTTGTCTCTGTTAATTTATGGACCCAAACAACCGAGGAATGATATCGACGTTTACTTGGCTCCTTTAATTGAAGATTTAAAAAAGTTATGGGAGTCAGGTGTGGAAGTTTATGATGGGTATAAGAAAGAATGTTTCAATTTGAGGGCTAAGTTGTTCGGCACAATTAATGAATTTCCAACATATGGTAATTTATCAGGGTATAACATTAAAGTTCAGTGTGCATGTCCTATATGTGAAAAGAGTACATATTGGATGCGGTTGAAACATTGTAAGAAGATGTCTTTCTTGGACATCGTAGATTTTTACCTTTTAGTCATCATTATCGTGGGTGGATAAATGCACTCAATGGAAAATTAGAGGAAGGTATTGTTCCAAAAGCACCGACTGGATATCAAATATTGGAAAAAGTACAAGGTTTGACCAATAAATTTGGCAAACCATTTGCGGGAGAGCTTGTCAAAACTGGGTGGAAGAAAAAGTCAGTTTTCTTTGAATTGTCATATTGGAAGTCACTGTATATAAGACATTTTCTTGATGTGATGCATATAAAAAAATGTCTTTGATAGTGTTATTGGTACGTTACTCAGTGTTTCGGGAAAGTCTAAGGATGACATCAATGCAAGATTGAATTTGGTCGATATGGGAATAAGAAATGAATTAGGTGTCGTAAAGAAAGGAAATCACACATATCTACCTCCAGCCGCTCATACTCTATCTAGAAAGGAAAAAATTGTTTTATGTAAATTTCAAAACGAAGTTAAAGTTCCAGAAGCATACAGTTCAAACATAAAAAATTTAGTTTGTATGAAAGACCTCAAGTTAAAAGGTTTGAAGACTCATGATTGTCATGTTCTAATTGAGCATTTGCTACCAATAGGTATACGTTCCATTTTACCTGAAAAAGTTCAACGAGCCATAACTAAATTATGTTTCTTCTTCAGGGAAATTTGTAGTAAAGTGATTGATCCTTAGAAATTACCGACATTGCAGAGGGAAATTGTTGTTACTTTGTGTGAGCTTGAAATGTATTTCCCACCCTCGTTTTTTGATATAATGATTCACCTTACTGTTCATCTTGTTAAGGAGACACAACTTTGTGGGCCAACTTACATGAGATGGATGTATCCGATAGAACGATATATGAAAATATTAAAAGGGTACGTAAAAAGTAGAAGTCGGTCAGAAGGATGTATTGCTGAACGGTACATTTTTGAAGAAGCTGCTAAATTTTGTACTAAATATCTATCCAATGTTGAATCCATAGGACTTCCTATGTCTCGTCATTCGGGAAGAATAACAGGAGAAGGATAATTGGAAATAGAGTAATGACTATATCAAGAATAGAATGGGAGCAGACACAATTGTATGTTCTGCACAATGATGATGAGGTTCAACCGTATGTTACAATACACATGGATCAGTTATCTAGTTTGAACATGAACAGGAATAAAAATTGGATAACACGAGAGCACAATCGAAGTTTTATCCCTTGGCTAAAAAATCACATTAGCTCAAAGTTTGATATAGACCCCGCTTCAATTTCAGAGAAATTGAGGTGGCTAGCAAATGTCTTTTCTTACATTGGTTATGTAATTAACAGCTATACATTTATACCACAAAACAAGATGAGCAAACCACTATGCAAAATAGCAAGGTCACTCTAGTAGCTGAAGCGATGCATATTTCAAGTGCAAAAGACAAAAACCCAATATTTTCAAATCTATCATATTTTGGGGTTATCGAGCACATATGAAAGTTGGATTACACAATGCTTCGTGTTCCCATCTTTGGTTGCAAGTGGGTCGATAATAATAATGGCGTTCGGATTGATGAGTCAGAGTTCTTGCTTGTCGATTTTACTAGGGTGGGATACAAAGATGAGCCTTTTATTTTAGCGTCGCAAGCTCAACAAGTGTTTTATGTCACTAATCATGCTGATGATAAATGGTCTGTTGTCCTATCGACCAATAAAATAAGTGATGATAACAACAACGTTGAAGATGTTGGTAATGATATTTTCTTTGCGACATCACAACCATGTGAAATTGATTCAACTGATGATGGTTTATATCTTAAAGACGATCATGATGAGGGAATTTGGATTAATCCATCGTTTCCTATCGTTAATGGACAAACAAATGTGAATCCCACCAGGAAAAGAAGGGCATCCTAAGTGTGTTTATGTGTTTTATATAAGTCATCTAATGATCTGTACTCATTGTGTAAAATTTCATGTAACTTGACCTGCCAGAGTGGAGTATTTGATTTTATGCTTGTATACTGATTTTTTGCCAGAACTTGAACTGATCATGTAATTTAGCATTGATATATATACAGGCATTGATATACTGATTTTCTTCCAGAACTTGAACTCGTCATATAATTTTTTAATTATATTATTTAATTATTTTAGAGATGACAATTTGATAAAAAATTTAACTATAATCTGAACTCATCATATAAGTTGATATGAACAATTTGGTATCCACGAGTATGGATATTGTATCACAATGATTTTGCACATAAGCGTTGTAGAAGGATTTTAAAAAATTACAAGAGAAAAACATTTACAGCGCTTATGGGAAAAAACGTTGTAAAATGCAAAATAAAATACAAGTACAAAACATTTACAGCGCTTTTGCCCATTAGCGTTATAAATGGTTTCAAAAAAATAAATTACAATTACAAGAGACAAAACATTTACAGCGCTTATGGGAAAAAGCGCTGTAAAATGCAAAATAAAATACAAGTACAAAACATTTACAACGCTTATGTGTAAAAAGCACTATAAAATGCTCATATAGCGCCTTTTATATAGTGTGTATATAAGCGCTGTAAAATACTATTTAAGGCGCTTTTTATATAGTCTTTTCAAGCTCTCTTTGGAGAAGCGCTGTAAAAGGGTTTTTTTTATAATATTATGTAAACTGATAATATAAGAAACCGCCTCTTCATTTTCTTCTTCAATACGTATATTCTCATCCCTACGAACTTGGTAGTGTGAAACCCTTATTCATTACATACTCTCTATACGAACCATTCTCCATATCCGAACCCTTCTCCCTAGTGCGAACTCTTCTCTCTGTTCATATTCATTACGTAATCTCTGTTTTCATTATTCTCCATTTTCACTACGTTCTATCCCGACGACCATAAAGGTTTTTAAGGCGTTTTTTGTTCAAATTTTTAAAGCGCTCTGTTGAACCCTAGTGCTATCTTCTCGTTGCACAAGAAATTTCTATTTGTATTTTTGCAACATCATAACCCTAAAATATAGGTATTATTATTCATATCTCGTTGTCACCAAACTTATAGTGCATGTTGTATTTATTCAATCAGTTGTTGTCACTAAACTGCATGTTGAGCTTATACTGCATGTTAAACTTATACTGTGTGAAATGAGTAGATAAATGGATTCCAACAACGATTTAGGTCGTCAAAACGACGAAGTTGTAAAGAATGAAGCTGTCAACGCTAAAGGCTATGAAGGCAAAGTGAAGTGTGGGGAAACTATAATGCAAAAAGTCATTATAGCAAGAAGTACTGGAATAAACTTTGAGGTATATATACTATACTTTTGTTTAGATTTTACTTTTTTGAAAGCAATCACTTACACTCTAGCTATGAGTTTATTAGGTGGGATGAAATGAAAGTGGCCAACCGATTGAACCCTACAGTTCAATGATGGTTAGCTACATCGGTGTTGTTGTCCGCCAAAATATCCCAATAACAATCGATGACTGAAGAGACAAAACATTGAAGGATGCTAAAGACATATTGTGGAATGATATATAAGTAATTAACTTTTTTACTCCACTTTTTTGTTACTTAACTATAATTTTTTTCATTGAAATACTTTTATTCAAACTCTTCATTTATTTGGTTTTCAGAGCGCTTTTAACATTAAAGATGTATGTAAAAATTACGTACTTAGAGTTGCTGGTAAAATTTACAAAGGATTTAGATCTCATTTGTCGAACTGTTACCTAAGAGACAAGTGTGGAAATGTGAATGTTGAAGCTCCAAACATTTACAAACACTACATAACACTTGAAGAGTGGACCTCTTTTGTTGCTAACCGCTCAGACCCTGCATTTGTTGTAATATTAATTTTATTAGTATGTTTGTTTTATTCATATTCATATCTTATATTTTTTACACGATCGTTATTTTTTTTTTTGTTTATAGATAGAATATAAGTACAGCAAATCGGGAGCGAGCAAAAAACTCAGTGCATCCATACAAAAAATCGCGTATGGGGTATGCGCGTTTAGAGCAAAAAATTGTAAGTAAACATCACTTTTATACATTGTGGTAGCTAGATTATAAACTATAGTTTATATCTAATATTTTGTTTGTCTTAACGAACATCTGCAAGAGACGAAATCCAATCAACCATTGGGTCGTCATATCTTGTGGAAGGAGGCTCGCGTAAATAAAGATGGAATAGTGGATAACGAAAATGTTAACAAGTTGTTCAAGAATGTGTAAGTATACTATCACTTTAATATTTTTTAATATTGCCTTTTGAAAATGATATTGAACTTATCTTTTTAATACTATATGTATTTTAGAAAAATTTGGAACAATGTCTTGAAAATCAAAATGGAAATAAAGAAGTTAGCTGCAGGGACATTCTCGGCAAGGTATTCAATGTTCCTGAATATTTTGGCCGTGTGAGGGGTAAGGGATTTGGCGTGAGCCCTAAAAGTTATTTTTCACATGAGAAGCGCATAACTTGGTTAAAAAAGAGAAGGAAAAGCAACTTCAACGTGAAATGCAAATTGAAAGTGAAGATGGAAGTTGCAACATTGGTCATAAAAGTCCACCGAAGGTAATTAATTACTAACGAAATAAGAAATTCATTCAACCTAATTGTTTCACATACTTATGTATTAACCGTTGATTTAATTTAAGGTGTTTCACGTTGCTGCCTATACTTGTCTTCCCCTACCTGCATGGTTGGGAAAGGAACATTGTATAATAGTTTGGGAGAAGTATTGCACAACAAAGATGTCTCTGCCGGCCATGTTAAAGTGTCACCTGTGGTGGCTTTAGAACCACTTGCACTGTTGCTTATCTCCGACAATGACGGAAATATGAAACTTTTGGGAGAAGCAATAGGTAGCTATGTGACATGGCCAAAACATCTTGTTGGCACTGATCAGGAGGTATGTTTTAATTTTTATGTATGTTTAGTTGTATGATTATGATTGATTATATGTAATTGCTGATTTTTCTGCTTTTATATTTCACATTTATTTATATTGTTGCTAAAGGGAATGATGATAAGATCCCTCGCAGCGAGTCTGTCACTTCACCAGAAAAGGTTTGACATATACATCAATTCATGTATACGAAATGATTAGCTTACTATAATAACTAACAAACTGATCAACCTCATTTTTTTCAGATTCAACCAAAAAATAAACCTGCTGCACCGCAGGTGCAGGTCCGGGGTAAAAATAAACCTTCCAAAATGCATAAACTAGATCGAGGAAAATCAGTTGCTCTTCCTAAAATAAGTCAACCACGCCTTGCACGATTTGGGTCGTGTCTTGTCACAGAACCAAAGATGAATATGAAGAGCAACAATGATGCACGTATGCTAGACATGGAAAAAAGTATATTCGGAGAAGAGTATTAGAAATACTTGGCAAAGAGCAAATATACGAACTTCTCGATCATAAAGAGCTGAGTGCTACTGTAATCAGCATATACATCAGTAAATATAAATACTTTATTTAAGATAAAAATTACCTTTTAATTGCATCACTGCCACATTAATTTATTGATATTATAATCTAATTTTATATTTGAAGGTTTTTGTACGAGAAGTTGGTGTGCGCGCATAAATTGTCAAGTTGATTTTCATTCTTATCTCCGCATAAACTATCCATGTTTAAACTCGATCTAGATAATGTAAATCAATATGTAGTTGATAGACTTATAGAAAATAAAGAGAAGGACAAGCTGTTTCTGGCACCATACAATTCAGGGTACGTAATTAGATACTTTATCTATATCATTTTTAATTTATGATATTATGAGTTGTGTAAAAACATTTGCCAACCAAATTTGTGTTGTTGTAGGCAACATTGGGTGTTGTTTGTCATAAATGCGACTTCTGAAATTGTATATTATTTAGACCCATTGCACGATCATTACAACAATTACCCTGATATAAAAAACATCTTCGACACGTAAGTAATATTCATTTATTTCTTACATATATAAATAATGTGTTTGGTCATTGAATAACAATCACATTTATTTGATAGTGCTCTGCAAACTTCCCGCACTCAAAGGGGTGCTTCAGTGTCGAAGAATAAGTCAAACAACATCATCACATGGCTTCTAGTAAATGTTTGAAATTTTTGTTATAGAAATTAATTATATGCCTTTAAATTTTCATTTACAATCAAAGCATAAATATTTATTGGCGTCCATGTTTTATTTTATAGTTTCCGCGTCAAACTAACAACATAGATTGCAGATACTATATAATGAGGTTCATGAAGGAGATTGTTGATCTGAATCAACATATAATTCCAGAAACGGTACGTTACTTTCATTATATTTTGATTTTCATATATAAACTATATATATATTTGATCCTAACTTATTTTGCTTCAGTATTTTGACAACTTACCCAACTTACTCTGAAAATGATCTCGAAGAAATGAAAGAAGAATAGTGCCAGTTTGTCCTCGAAATGAACGTTATATAATTTGTAATTAATTTGTTGATATACTGTCATGATGTAATTTGTTATGTGAATATGTAATTCATACTGTGAATATGTTGAATGTAATCTATTCTAATAATATATGTAATTCATACTGTAGTTTATTGCTGTGAAACACTTGTAATTGATATTGTTGAATATGAATATGAATTTGTTGCTGTGATGTGAATTTTAATGTTGAAAAGAAGAATCTAAATGTGATATTTGATGTTCATAATATGTAATAAAAAAGACAGCGCTTCTTTAAAAAATGCATTAAAAAATCCTTTTACAAAACTTTTTTAAACGTTTTACAGCGCTTTGTTTAAGTCCTTTTACAGCGCTTTTTTGAACAAGTGCTGTAAATCTAAGATAAATAACTATATATGAGACCTATTACAGTGCTCTTTTGAAAAAACAATGTAAATCTATTATAAGAAACGCGCTATATATGAGACCTATTACAGTGCTTTTTTGAAAAAGCGTTGTAAATCTAATATAAGAAGTGTGCTATATATGGGACCTATTACAGCGCTTTTTTGAAAAAGCGCTGTAAATCTATTATAAGAAGTGTGCTATATATGAGACCTATTACAACGCTCTTTTGAAAAAGCGTTGTAAATCTATTATAAGAAGTGCGCTATATATGAGACCTATTACAACGCTCTTTTGAAAAATCTCTCTAAATCTAATATAAGAAGCGCGCTATAGATGGGATCTATTATAGCGTATTTTTGTATCTTCAATAGCGCTGTTGTATCCTTTTACAGCACTAAATACTAGAGCGCTGTAAATGGCTTAAAAAAAGCGCCGTAAACGGCAATTTTTGGCGTAGTGGTTATTGGGTATTGAAAACAAAATTTGCAAGCTTATGACAATGGATTCCTTCTCAATAGATATGAAAAATGATTAAAAAGAAGATATTTATAGACTAAAACAATAAATTGAGAGTCTATCTCCGACCACAATCTTTGTCAACCTCTAGAGTGAGCATTTTCAATAGAAGGCATAACACCAATAAGTTCGACATGAAAAACATGGGAAAAACTAATAAAGAGCAAAACAACAAAGGGTAGCACCATTAGAATCTCTAAAGATACCCCCTACATGTAGCAAAACCAGGAGTACCTTTAGTAGCCCCATAAAAATTACATTTTATCCAACCTCAACTAGGAGGGCAACATACAACCTCAACAATCGAAGGACTAATCTAAGAGCGACAACAAAGATTAAAAGCTTTTATGATATTTAACTCAAGCATCGAAGAAAAGGAGTAACATATTTACGGTAAGAACCAACAAGGTGAACTTGAGAGCAAATATAGGAGAAAGAAGTTTGAAAAGTTAAGAATTTATTTTTGAACCTGAGAAAATTTTTACGTTTCCTAAGAATCCAAAAAGAATGAACAATAGTTGATCGAACAATTTACATCATATAAGGGGACCAAGCTCGCAAGCTCGCTCACAAATAGGAAAAATAAAATTAATGGTGCTACGATCAATACGAACTCCCAAAATGCCACTAAGCAAAGTCCAAATCTTATAAGCAAAAGGACAAAATAGTAATAAATAATCTCTAGTTTCAGCCTCAGCCGACAACCCAAGAACTTCATCAATTGGAAGCTTGTTAAGAAATAATTTCCAAACAAAGACTGATTTCAAAGAGAAATAATATAATAAATTAAATATTTTCTTTGTATCGCTGACAGATTGCCTGTCCAGCTCAACCAAAAGATGCTTAGATAATGGTCAATATTATTACTTTAGTAATACTTATAACTTTTTTTTTTACCAGTATACTTATAATACTACTATAGACTTTGTATTTGACAAAGTAATACTACTATAGACTTATGATTACTACATATAAAATTAATTAATTTCAATGATTTGATCTATGCTAAACATTATTAAAAAAAGATAAATGTATATTAAATTATAAGTGTTTTTTAACTTTAAAAGTCTTTTTACTTAATATAGACACAATCCTATCAACCTAAATTTTTTTATATAAAACAAAATAAAATTAATTTGTTATTGTTTTTTATAACTATTCGAGGATCACCTGGATTCTAAATTACACAAAACCTAGATAATAAAAAATTGCATAAAGCCTAACCTAAAAACTGAACAATGTATGATAACATAAGATGGGCTAGACCAAGCCTATTGAGTATTTGAAAGGTGATTATATTTATTGAATAATTGAACCTCGCCATATTAACTATGTTATGTAATATATATATTACATAACTACAACAATTATAATTGTTTACTTTATTTCCTCCTCTGTAAATGGTGTTGTCAATATTTCATTCTCTTCCGTTATGATTTGTTTAAAATGGAAATTTTGGAAAGATATGGCGCTATCCTTCTTGTGTTGAAAATGATCTTTTAAGATATAAAGAACTTAATACATAAAAGTAAAGAGATTGAAATTTTGTAAAGATATGGCGCTACCCTTTTTGTGTTGAAAATGATTTTTAAGATATAAAGAACTTAATACATAAAAGTAAAGAGAATGGAAAGAAAAAAACAAATAATAATTTTTAGGCTAAATAGCTATGTGGTTTCTTAACTTAATTTCAGTTAATGTTTTAGTCCTTTATCTTTTTTTTTTCTTTCTGATTTGGTCCTTTATTTTAATTTTAACTGACAATTTGATATTTTATGTTTTAAAATGTCAACAATATCTTTTTTTAATACAAAAATTCAAAAAATTCATCAAAATTTTCAACCAAAACTCATAAAATCAATTATATTCTTTAATATAATACAAATTTCATCAAATTCGTAACTCAAATATTCAAATAAACTTATATTTTCGTTCTTTATTTGATGTTGTTAGATATGGAAATATGAGTTTATTTGAAGATTTGAGTTTCGAATTTGATGAAATTTATATTATATTGAAGAATATAATTAATTTTATGGGTTTTGGTTGAAAATTTTGATAAATTTTTTGAATTTTTGTAAAAAAAAAAAAGATAACATTGTTGACATTTTAAAACATAAAAGATCAAATTGTCACTTAAAATTAAAATAAATTAAGGACTAAATCGGAAGAAAAAAAAGATAAAAGACTAAAACATTAACTAAAATTAAGTTAAGGGACCACATGTACTATTTAACCTAATTTTTATATTACTTTACAACAACATCTAGTTCTCTTCTTAGAGAATAATTTGACTTTAGTATAGTTAAGGACATACACTAATATAACCAACTAATTCAATAGCATGACAATTCTCTATACCTCTTTAAACTTCATATATTATTTCTTCAAGTCTCATGAGGCTCTACATCATATATATGATGTCTAGTCTTTTTCTTTCAACTTTAATATGATGTCTAGTCTTTTTCTTTCAACATATTTAAAGTGTGACGTCATTAGATGATAATAACTAGAAGGTTGATTATTAAATAAACGCATCTTTTTCTTTGAATTTTCTTTTTTTATGTATTCTTTACACAATTAAGCAAACATAAGAGGAATAGTTGTTCTTTTATTTTGTATTGTTTTATTATCATCAAAACACAAAGAGTAAGGGTTAAAAAAAATTAGATGCTAGAAACACTCTCTTTCCAAGACTTATTCTTTTATTTGGTAAAATCAACCTGGATACCACACTTTGGAAATGAATCTCATATAAAGTGATGAGATCCATATGAATTTCATCTAAAAAAAGAGTGAGTATTGGAAAGATAATATTTCTAACACTCCTAAAAAAATACACTATTTAGTAACAACTACTTTCTCCGTCTCATTTTAAATATTTCATTTGAATTGTGCACAATTCTCAAAAAAATGATTAATTTTATTGATTTCAATAATAAATAAATTTTATTTACTCAAATATCCTTGATAATTATAGTTATTGAATAAGATCAATAAATAAAAATATATGAATAGATAAAAAATAATTAATATTATATCAATACAATAAAATGATAAATAGTTTTAGACGAATATTCTACTAAAAAAAACATTGAAATATTGAACTAGGTAGAGTGAGACGCAAACGTCCTCTTGGGAGACAACTACTAGACGCATTAGTTACTAAACAATATTGTATGAATAAGTGTAATCAAAGTAAGAGAGATTGGAAAATATTCTTACCTTGTAGGAGTACTTAGAAAAGAAATGTAATCAAAGGGATATCATCTAGATAGGGATCTTGGATATACCCTTCAAATTTCAAATCAAAACGGAATCTTTTGACTACTTTACTGTGAAATTGAATAGCCGCAAATAGGAGTCAACAACTCTTTGTTGTGACGAAAAGACAAATGGCATGTTTCTAATATTATTTATATGAATAATATTAACAACACAATTTTTTTAATACAATCTTTTTTATTTATTAAAATTCACATGAGTTCTAACAATTTTAAATGAAATAAATTATATAATTTGATAAAATTTATATAAATTTTAATCGATAAAAAAATGTGTTAAAAAATATATTAGTGATATTATTTATTAATCACAATCATCATGGAATATCTCATAGCTCATGGACGGCTAGGGTGTGCCATAGACACCAATTTTCTTGGATTCTTTTTTTATACTTAGATGAGGATATTTTTCCCTTCGAATCATGAAAAAAGAAAAAAAGGAAACAAAATGACGACAACTAGAAGTCAATTGACATGCATATATATAGGTTTTATTTATATGGATAAGGAATGCAGAAAGAGAAAAAAAATAGTTTTTAATTATAATTTTTGTTTAATTATTATGCTATAGGCTCTAATCAGTAAAATATAGTTGATCAATGATGGATAAATTAACTTATAGCAAATAATAACAAATAAATATGTCGATTGAATTTTAAAGGATAAATATAAAAAAGAATTAGCAGTTGAACAAAGTGAAGATATATAAAAATGAATTTCAAATCCTATGGGCCAAGACTACTTGAACTTACTACTGATGAACTATAATTGTGTCATTACACAATTGAAGTTGGGGTCTTAAAGAAACCTTCTTCTTTACTTACATTAAATATATTATATCACATGTTGTGTATACTTACACGCTTTTCAAGTAATCTTTTAATGTATAGAGTGTGGACCTATGAGTAATTATAAGTATAGATAAATTTACAAACCTCCAAATTCAACTCACATGATATATATATATATATATATATATATATATATTTTATCTATTATTGATGATGAATTATAATTTAGTTATTGAATTTTATATGATGATTTGTTGTTAATTTAAGTATTTTTTTGTGTTTGTCCATATTTTTTAAGTATTGAATGATATATTATGATATAATTTTATGATTTTTGAGATGTTAAAGTAATTAAATTAAATTATATATTTTTTTAAATATTTTCTTTATGATCTGCAATCCTAGTCAAACTCGCTTTTAATTGGATGGTTTAGTTTAGGTTTGATGTAAAAATTACATATTAACAACTCAACTCAATCCAAATAAAATTGATCGATTCAGAAATTAGATTTTGCCAAAACTGACTCAACCCATAAACACCCCTAGTGAACCCTAGTATTAAGGAATTATTGGAAGGTATCAATAAAAACAAAAAGGAAAGAAACACAAAGGGGACGGAATTGTAGTTTTAAAAAAATTATCTTTAAAACTTTTATGAAAGAATATTTTTTCAAAGATTAACTTACTATCGACCTGATAACTACATCAAGTCTCTTCTATCTTAGAAGGATTTTTCAACTTTTTAAACATTGCATACAAATTTTTTAGTATCTCTTGGTTTACACAAACTATACTTCACAACTTCTTAAAAAGACAACCTTGCCCTTGTTAAGGAACTTGCGTTCACTTGACAATCTCCATATACTCTCTCATGTCTCTCCCTCTTTCTCTTTATACTCTATTGTGCCTCACTATCTCTTTCTCTCTCATCTCTACTTCTTTATCTCTTTCTCTCTAATCTCTTAGGTCTCTCACTTTTTCTCTGCTATCTTATGTCTCTCTTTCTCCCTTCTCTATCTATCTCTCACTCTCTTTTCTCTTTATCCCCCTTTTATCGCTATCTCACTTCTCTTTATTGTCTCTCTATATCCTCTCTCTCTACATTATTTTTTCTCCTTTCTCTTTATTAGTATTTGTATTCATAAACATTAAACATTAATATATATATATATATATCAATTAAGAGTATTATAGTAAAAATTATACTATTTTGTACAATGTATAGAGATATTAAACTCGGATGCAATGCAAATTATTTGTTGTGTGCATTGACCAATAAACATAGTGGATTATAATTGTTTTATAGTTATGTACTATCTTATACTGTTATGTCTAATACTTACTATTTTGCGAATCAAACACACTCATAACTGTTTGCACTGTTTGGTATTGTCATGTATTGTTCTGTCCCTTTTTGAACAACCGTTGAAACTAACCAGTTGTGAATCTTAAACACAAAGGATGGAAAAAAAAAGATAGCACAAAGATTTAAACTAGTTCACCATAAAATTGATAGCTACATCTATCCCTTTAATCTGAAAAATTTTCCACTAAATCAAATTGATGTTTCTTTTTCCACAAGGGTATACTTCTATTTAAATGACTATAGCATTCTCAAATTTCTAATTTAGTACAATCAAGTTTTTGAGAAGACAACTATTACTAGTCAAGTTACAAACAAAAATAGGTTTTGTGTGATATAACTATTTTTCAAAGAGGATAAAACATTTAAGCACAAAATACAAGTAAAATATCTTTCAAAAGAAAGGATTTGAAATTTAAGTGTTCATTTACTTTTAAGAATATTGCTTTTCATTCTTAGCTTGTAATTTTTCTTTAGGAATCTCTTTCATCTTTCACTTGAAATGAGGTAATATACTATTTATAGTACTCTCGGAATAAAGTCGTTGCAACTTTACCACAAAATTTTGATTGTTGTTTGTACAAGATCAGAAAATGTCACGCATGACTTGTACGACCTTGTACTAACATGAATAGTTGTAGGATCTTTGCCCATTTTGAGTGCTTACAACATCTTCTAGACTATTACTATGAGAATCATTAGTAAATGATTTGTGTAACATCCCTTTTTAACATAAATAATTGGTAGTAATTTTTTTTATGTTACTTATTAGTATACAATTATAATTAATAATAATCATAATAATAATAATAAGAATGAAACAAAGAAAAGAGAAGGGGGAAATTACTAAAACTAAGAGAGAAAAAGAAGAAAAGAAAAACAAAAAGAAAACAAAAAGAAGAAGAAGGGAGGAGGAGGAGATAAAAGAAGAAACACATAATGGGAGAGGAAGAAAGGGTAAGAGAGAGAAGAAGAAAAAGTGAGAGAGAGAAGAAGAGAAGGAGAAACAAAAACAAAACAAACAAAAAAATAGTGGCAAAACAAGAAAAAAGAAAATTGCATTTTTCTAGAATTCAATGTAGAAAGAGTTGAGAGTATCATTATCTTCTCAATCCTTTTGGAAATCAAGAGGTGAGCTTCCTTTTCTTTTTTCTTCATGCATGTATGAGATAATGTTACCATAAGTTAGGGATTTGGGTTAAAGGTTTGAAATGAAGAAAGAGATTTTTATTTTTATTTTTTTGATTAGGTTTAGGGTTTTTGAAATAGAAGGTTAAAATAGTTTATGCATTTAAAGTTCTATGACTGAAATTGAGAATAGATTATTGTAGAATTGAGTTTCCTTGTTGACATGAAAATATGTTCTTTTGATATGTTTGAAATTAAAGACCTTGAATTTTCCTATTGTGATGAATTAGTTTGAGTAAATTGACATTGTGATGCTGTTTTGATGTATTCATTGCTTGATTTATTCATAATTATTAGCATTATTGTTTGCAAAGATTCATTAGGAATTTAGTGTGATTGAATGAGTATTGTTAACTTAAAATTCGCAGGACATATGTGTGATGTTTTGGTCATAACGTTTTCTCTATATCTTAGTTTTCAATGATTGTTAGTTTTCTGGAAACTAGACTCAATTATCTTCAATTTGAGTAAAAAAATTGTGATGTTTGATTGAGTATTGATGCTTAAAAATGAGTTACAAGTCAGACCAGAAGTTGTTGTCCTGTTTTTCAAAACTTTGGTATTTTTTGATAAATTGCAAGAATTGGAGGCTTCATTTGAAAAAAATAAAGTTTTATCTATAAACTAGACATCATAAGTTTTCCAAAAAGTGCTCGTTTACTCAATTCTAATACTTATAAGTTCCTGTCAGTCGACCCTGCAGTTAAACTCAATTTTGCGTTGTTATAACATAAATTTAGGGCTGTTTTGGGAAAAAACTATCTTAAGCATGTTCCCTTGATTTTGATTTTTTATTATATGATTAGTATAATATAATTGACTTAATAGTGTATGTTATCGGAAGAATTTTCAAGGTTGAGTGTGTGTGGTAGTCTTTAATATATTTATTAATAGATGATGTTATAATTAATAGGTGATATTTTATATGTATATATATATATGTGTGTGTGTGTGTGTGTGTGGGTATTGTTATATATAATTACTAGATGTTTGATTAAGGTGAGAAGTATATGATTCATTCTAGCTAGATGAATTTTGTGTGTATATACGACGGAAGCGAGGGTAAGTAGGGCACCACTTACGAACGTAATTATGTCAAATCTTACCAAAATAAAGTTATTAACAAGAAGAGGGCATTAGTCAAATTAATGTAGTCTTTATGACATGCTTGTTAGGTAGAGTTTAAGTCATTAGATTACTCACGTCTAATGACTTAAATACTTAGAAAAAGAGTCAAAACTATACATATAAAGGGTAATTCGGAAGTAACTATGAAGAAATAGAAACTCAGAAGATAAATATATCTTTGAATTAGCATGTTAATTGATTTGATTTCATCTCTTGGGACCAACTGAGATGTAATCTCATTCCACGTTAATTAAATGTTTTATAGGTAAAAAGACTTAGATCAAGAGTTGAATAAATGAAACATAACAGTTTATGTTATAGTTTAGTTAAAATTTCTAGGAGATTATTTTGAACCATGAATGTGTTATGTAGTTCATATTATTTTGCTCTTTCTTTTGAATGATTAGTATATGTATTAATATATTTTCATGACTTTGTGTCGGAATTGGTATTAACCATCTCTTTTGTCATATTATTTTAACGGTCAAATTATAATTCTAGACAATTAACTTATGGTGTTACAAGTTGTCTTGCTGATTCTTCTAGATAACTAAAATTAACCTCAAATTGCACCAGAGGAAATGTTAAACTAGAGCGAATGTTAAACTAGAGGAAACATCGAATGTTAAACTAGAGGAAACATTAAGCAAGACGAAACGATAGACCCAAAAGTTGTTCACTAGATTCATGTAAATAAAAATTATGGTGCTTGGTGCTAGAGGATCTGGTTAAAGAATTAATTAACTTTAGCATAAATAAGTTCAATACTTATGATTATAGGATATCACCAAATAATCTACACATTTAAACAAATTTAAGAAGTAAATTGTTCTTTTATATATTTTATTATCATCAAAGTTAATTAATTAGGTTCTAACAAATAATGTACAATCTCTTTTTAAAATTATCCTTATGTTATTAATAGCGATAAAAATAGTTAATTTTTTAATTCTTTACAATTAGTTACATGTATGTTTATGAAAAATTAATTTATTTTTGTTGAAATTTGAATATAAATTATATAATAGAGATAAATTTTTACACAAGAAAATCTTGCAAAAAGAGACATCTACATTAATTTTTTGTTATAGATATTTGTGCAAGCGTCGTTTACGTGTAAACGTCAACATACCATACCACATTAACTTATCTAAAAGCATAGTATAAAGTTTTTCATAAAAAAAAAATGAATAGTATAAAGTTATCCACAACAAAAAATTAATTTCACTAATGTGTTCATAGTCATCTCACTAAAGTTAGATAAAATTATCTTCTATCAATGTCAACAATTCCGTAATCATTTCACTATTAAACTGTTGATAAAGTAACCCATTACGGGGTTAGTGGCAGCCACATAGGTAGTGGTTCCCTCCCATGTAGACAAATTTAACTATGGGAAATCCAAACCTAATTGGTCAACAATTGATGGTTCAAATAGAAGCAAATGGCTCAAAATGTGAGACAGTTTGTATTAACTCAGTCTAACTTTCTTTCGTTTAATTTTAATAATTTTAATTATTTGATATGAATTATGTGTGGTTTTATAAAAATAATTAATTTTATATATTTTATTGTATAAAAATAATTAATTTTAAATATTTTTATTAATTATAATTAGTTAAAAATAATAATTAATATTATATTAATATTGTAAAATAATAAATCATTTAAAAACAAAAATAACATTTAAAATAAGACAAAAAAGTAATAATTTTTTAAATTTTCTTCGAAAAGTTTTAGATAAATTATCCACACTTAATTAAAATCAATTACATATACTCTGGTTATTATGTCAAACCTAATATTAAAAAAAAATTAATGAAATATATGTGACTGATTTTAATAGGGATGATAATTCATCTATAATTTTCTAAAATTAGCATTGTTTTTGAAGTTGAATACCGTGTTGTCAATATCTTTGACGCACTCATACATTTGAAGATATTAGTGGTAGCCCGATCTTAATTATGTGAAGATATAAGTGTTGTCAATATCTTTAATACTTTTTTTTTTTTATATATTTTAAAACACCAATTTTAAATATAAATCAATTAAATGGTTACTAACATCCATATAAACCCCACCACAGGAAAACCGGGTCCATAGTTCTTATCTATCTACTTTGATAACCAACTAATAGAATTCCGTGTCAAGTGACAACTTTGGATGTGTCAATTACATGGTTGAAATTACAAACTTTGAGGACATAATTGCATATGTAGCATGGTGCGAGTGGGTTTTGTCTCTCCTACTTCTTCGTCCGTCCGATTAGTTGTAGAAAATTTACATATGTTCTTATTTTTATTGGGATGTAAAATTTAAATCTCTATTTTTGTATTTGATGGGGTTCGAATTTTTCCCCTGCACCCATTTATATATATATAAAATATTTACAAATATTTATTATTTAATATAATAAAAATAGTTATTTTTATTCAATAATAAAATTAAAAAATATTAAAATCGTATTTTCTATAAGGAAGAGACTATAACTTTTAATAAATTAAATATTTTTTATAGGGAGGAGATTATAACTTTTAATATTTAAAAAACTATTACATAAATTAAATATATACATGTATATAAAATTTTAAAATAATAATAATTTTACTAGGGGTTTAAGGAAGATACATGGTGGATATCAACACTCCTAAATTCATCCGAATTTTAATTTTAGAGAAAACTCGCACTCATGTTTTTCCCGTCTAAATCAAGCAGATTTGGATAATTAACTGCGAATGCTTGTTGTATTGTCATTCATATGCATATGTGCTAAACTTTTTTCTTTCAATGCAATGCACCTTGGCATCAAAATTTATTTTTTCCCATCATCGGCAAATATCACAAGGTTTGTACTTTCTTTACCAAGTGGTCTGAAAATTCAATTAATTGGATTAATAGAAAATAGTATAAGTAGTACAAATTCTCATAGTCCAAGTTTCTCTTTCGTGTATTTTTTCGTAATTTCATCATTTCTGTGCAGCATTTTTTATTTTTGTCTGAGTGCAGTGTTCGTTTGATTCAAATTAACATATCAACTTCGATTAATTATTGATTCAATTAATGACTAGATCATCAATGTTGCAGATCCGGAGGCATGGATATTTCAGTCACTTTGATTATGTCACATTATTAATTATGTCAGATCCGTTGGCATTGAGTTATTTTATGATATTAACTTAGATGTTGTAAATTTGTTCGCAAATTAATCTTTTTTCTCTTTAGCAATGTTGGATTTGTGTTTGTATATAATGTACTCTACCAATTTAAATGAATGTCGTTTTTTATTTTGTCAAAAAAAAAGTAGAATATTTTCTCCACATGTACAAATAAATAGGAGAACATAAAATATACTTACACAACGTACTAACAAAGATAGAAAAAATAAATATTAACACCACAATATTTAACGTAAAAAACTTCTCAAATTGAAGGAATAAAATCCATAGACTTAGACGAACAAATGATTCAATTATGATAAGATAATGAGTACACCAAAATCTTCCTAGTAGAACTAGAAAACTACAAAATCAAACAATAACAAAGCACATCCATAAAATTGAATATAATAAATTGACTTAAAGAAAAAGTAAAACTACTAATAAAGTATATCAAAATATCAAGTTCGGTGATAGCAACGACAAACATACTAGTATCCTTCTTCTACTTATTCTCTAATCGCACTATTGTTATGTTTTACATTGTTATTTGTAATACGCGTTTTTTTTCCCTAGCATATCTTAAGGTTAAATAGCACCCGTGGTCTCTTAATTTAATTTCAGCTAACGTTTTAGTCTTTTATCTTTTTTTCTCCCGATTTGGTCATTTATTTTAATTTTAAGTAAAATAAAGAATGAAAATATGAGTTTATTTGAATATTTGAGTTACGAATCTAATGAAATTTGTATTATATGAAAGAATATAATTAATTTTATGGGTTTTGGTTGAAAATTTTGATGAATTTTTGTAAAAAAAATGATAATATTGTTGACATTTTAAAATATAAAAGATCAAATTGTCACTTAAAATTAAACATTGGTTAGTGAATTCCTTTATTGAACTATTATCGAATTTTCTTTACTATTCTTGCCATGATTCCTTAGTGACAGAACCTTTAATTCTAAAGTAATCCATAATTTATTAGCATATTTAAGATTAGAATTAAGCTTGAATGTACATAAATTCTCGTTTTGATCTATTTCCTCTGCAAATATCTTAATTGGTTTCATGCATTTACATCTATTCCTAGACTACAAAATCGTTAATTTATCATTTCAGACATCTGTAAAGTCCACTTCTATTCAAAACATAAATCATAAAACAACTTAAGTTGATTAACAATTAAAAAGCATTAAACATAGAGAGGAGAAAAATAATTCAATAAAATCATTCATATAACCAGAAACCAAATCATAAATTCAAAAGTTTCATCAAGTTCTACTCATCCCTAAAAAAAAGGGTTAATTACACATAACAAATGAACAAGAGATAGAGATTAAAGAAGAATTACAATAATTATTCATGAATGACTCTTGAGAATACTCCTTCAATGGTGTTAGAACCCGCCTCTTCTGAGTTTTCTCTGCTAGGGCACAAGCCTCCACTCTTAGAAACAACCAAAACGATCCCTAAACATTGATAAGAAATTACACTTTCATGCATCTTGCAGCACATCATGCGCTTTTGGGACAAAAAATAGATTGTCAAAAAAGCATAAATGCACCCTGTTGCAGGCATATGAGCTTCATCGCACAACATCTGAGGTTTGAGTTCTATTGCATTTTTCACCTCTTTGAGTTTGAATTTGGTTTCAGTGTCTTCATGAAAGTTGTAGCTTTGGATCTTAGCTTTCATTTGCAACAGATTAACTCCATTTAATCATCTACAACTCTAGATAAGGTTAAAATACTCCACATAGGTCTTATTGATTTCTCACCAAAATCCAGTAATGCAATAAAACAACGCAAAACTACAAAAAAATATCTACTTAAACAAGAAAATAAAAACACACTATTAAATTCAAGAACTAAAATCGACAAACAATATCAATTAACTCCTAAAATTAACTAATTATCAACGATAAATAAGATATTTAAAAACTAAAAACAATAAAAAATATGCATATGATAAAAAATTATCATCATCTATACTTGATGGTGTATTATTTTCCCTTAAATTGATCTAACGATATTTTTGTACTTATGGTGAAATATGGATCGTGTGGATGTGTTCCTAATGATATTTGTTGCCTTGCAAAAGTGTGATTAGTTTATTGGGAAAAATCTTAGTGGCTGGTTGTGCGATTTTTGTGTGGTGGTGTACATGGTGGCGTTGACGAATCTTATGTAGAACTTGTTTTGTTATTTCAAAGTCATGGGAAAGGCTCAGTAAACGACTAGTGTAAAGTAATTTAATTTATATGTTGTAGAGTGACCTAAACTCCACTAAAGATAAATATCAAAGGAGAGATATTGCTCATTACTTACTCTTTGAAGTATCTAAGTGAGGTTATGTGAGATTGTGAATAAGTGTTTTAAAGGATTTAAGAGACTCATTGGTTATGACGATTGATTTGTGAGAAAGTGTGAATTAAGACTCAAAGAGATTCAATGGATTCACTTGAGGATTGAGACTGATGTAAATTGTATATGTATTATGTAAGACTATTGTCGTAAGATGTAGAACACATGTGGTCGACAAGCTTGCTACATCTTGCAGAAGCTACACATATATATTTATATATATATATATATATATATATATATATATATATATATATATATATATATATATATATATATATATATATATATATATATATATATATATATATATATATATGGTTATCGTTTCATGATTGGCTTAAAACATCTAGATTCCACAAGGTAGATCATTCTTGACCTCACATAATTAGAAGCGTTTTTTGACATTAGGATTGTCCAATGTCAGCATATTGTTCAGGGTGCATTCAATAGTTAGGAATAATTTGATGGATATATTTTGATGTTGTTTGCTACTTAAATACATGTGTGTGTGAACTATCTATTTCCTAAAGGTACAAATCATTTCCTTAAATTTAGATCCCTTCGTATTTTGAACGGAACACCATTATTTATTTTATGTGTATCAAGTTAGTTACTTAGGTTTCACTTTGGGATATCAAGACATCCATTTTTCTCCTGCATTTACTAATAAAGTGATTGTAGAGTATTGGTTGTATTGATTTTTTCATTTAAATGGAGGAAGATAAAAGGTCGAGTATAATTAAATTCAACTCTACTAATTATACGCTTTTGAAGACTTTTCATGGAAGACATGGTATACAACAACAACATGTATGATTTAATTGTGGGGACTATAGCTAAACTCAATGATAAATTTGATAGATATTGTAAAAAGATGAATAGACTACCTAGATCAAACAATGGTTAGACCTAAGTGCATATCGACATGTAGAATATAAATATACGTAATAAGAAAATGTGATAGAAATTACCACTATTGTATGAGCAGAAGAGTGTCCAATATAAAGCATGATTAATTAGGAACCTGATGAATAAGAAATATATTTAATGGAACATCATCTAAGTATTTCTCATATTATTTTGAATCAACTCGGAGCCACATATATTAAATTAGATGGTAAGTTGTATGTTTTGTTATTGTTGATTTCCTTACTTGACAATTGAGAAATCCTTGCTATGACATTGATTAATGAAACACAAAATGGGAAGTTGTCGATGTAATCAATAAAAGATAGCATGCTAGATGAAAAACATTAAATATATGATTGTGGTTTGATTGGTACTTTAACTTAATCAGAAGCGCACTAATTACGAAGTCATAGAAGAAAAGTCAAACTAGAAACTTTCACAAGCGTGGCAAATTTAAAGGTTGTAGCAAGTCAAGAAGCAAGTCGAGGACTAGAAAGAAGTGACATGCTACAATTGTGGCAATGTGTGTCACTTAAAAAGAAATTGACGGTTTCTCAAGCATGATCACTCAAGGAAAAGAGACGAATTCAATGAGAAGATAAATGATAAAGACATTGTTGATGTTGCAGTTGCATGCTATATTGTTGTCTACATTACTTATGATAGTAATTTTATATACCTTATATACATGCTAGGATTCAAGTTGTATTTTTTATTCTACATTCCCATACGATGTCACTAGTATGTGTTTCATGTTATACTATTGGTAATTTTGGCACGATAAAAATGGAAAATGAAGATGTATGCAAAATTGTTGCTTTTAGAAATGCTTAGGTTGAAACCGACATTATGGGAAAGCTACAACTGAAGAATATTGGAATGTTCCTGATATGCGTCTCAATTTTATTTTGGTTAAATCCTTGGCTATCAAGGGTTATATATCTCCCTTACTTTTGCATTGGTGGTATATGCAAGATCACTAAGGGGTTGCTAGTGGTAGCAAAGGATAACGATTCAACTACTCTATACATAATCCCTTTCTAGATATTCAAAGAAGAGGTGAATGCAATTGAAGATACATCTATAAATTTATGGCATATGTGCCATGGTCACTTGAGTTAGAAAGGACTCCACATCCTTGCCAATAATAACTCTATTCCTATGAAAAGTACACATGTTAAAACTTGTATTTATTGTTTTGTTGGATAAAATATAGAGTTTCTATTTATAATTATGGTTTTCAAAAAATGAAAAAGTATTTTTCATTTAGGTCCCAATGACTTTTGCATGATGAAACTACAATGGAATTGATCACCATTTCTCCTTCTGTTTTGCTACATCTGATGTTTTAGGGTATGTATAGTGAAATATGTCTCTTATGGTTATTTAAGAGTATTTGGCTACAAAGCTTATGTTCATATTTCAAGAGATTAGAAATCCAATCTTCATAAAAAATTCACATTGTGTGTCTTCATCTTTATAAACAATGGAATTTAGTTGGCATGAAAATTATTAAAAGTAGAAATGTGATATTTTTTTAAGACCAAAATCTAAAAGTTTGAGAAACAAAAATCAAATTCTAAAAGTTACATTATTGTAATTCCAAAACCTCCTTCACGAACTTTTATTGATGGGGAAGATATACAAATAAATGGTAAGAATGTATATGATGATCATCCTCACCATGGAGAAACAATTTAGGAAGCTTCACCTTAGCCATTAGTTGAGCCTCAATTGAGAAGGTTCACTATAAAATGTCAACCTTCCCAAAAATATTCTCCATGTGAGTATTTAATGATCATGAATGGTGGAAATTAGAAGACTATCAAGAGGACCTTGCAAATATTGATAAGGAAAAATGCTTGAAAGCCATGCAAGAAAAAAAGAATTCCTTGCATGTAAATCACACATATGAGTATGTGTACTTGCCTAACAGTGGAAAGTCACTCAAGGAAAAATGAATTTACAAGATAAAGACAAAAGTCCCAATCAAGAGAAGAAAAAAAAAACAAGATTGGTTGTGAAAGGATTAAATCAGAGAAATAGTAGTCTTAGAAGAAATTTTCTCCCCAACTGTGAAGTTGTCCTATATTTGAGTTGTGATTGGGTTAACAAATAGTTTGAACCTACATGTTGAATAAATTGATTTGTAGATACATCTTTCAAAGTGATTTCGAGGAAGAAATGTATATGGAGCAACCTAAAGACTTCCAAGTCAAAGGAAAAGAGAAGATTGTGTGCAAATTGAAGAAAATTTTCTATGCACTCAATCGGCACCACAACAATGGAGAATAGTGTGTATCGTAAAACTATTTATGACCATCATAAGGTTGTCGAAAAATTATTTGATGTTGATTTTTATCCTTTAGTTGTATGCAGATGATAGGTTTAATATTGGTCATGAAACTAAGAAAAATAAATATTTAAAGCAGGATTAAGAAATCCTTTTTCGATGAAACACTTGGGTCATGCAAAAAAAGATTCTTGTCATGAGAGTTACTCGTTAGAGGAAAAATGGTAGGTTGTGGTTGTCCCAAAATAATTACAAGTAGAAGGTGTTAGGGAGGTTTAACATGAGCAACTCCAAACTTTCTAGTATTCTATTTACAAGTCTTTTCAAGTTTATCTCTTATACCTTTTTTATGGGAAAAACAAGAGATAAAAATCTCTCTATAAAGTCGAATATTTTGTCCCCACATGTGTAGTAAAATCTCAATTTTCAGGAGAATCTATTCTTTAAATTGACCCTTTAACAAATTTAGATATTCTAAGGTGCAATGGAAGATATTGGGTTTAAAGAAGTGTTGATGTTGCAAACAAAATTTGGTAGGTAGCAAATATTTAGAAGGCATGCAGCTAAAAGTGCTAATTCTGATGTTGAATGTGTTTGTTGGGATTTCAATGTGGTTACATCTATTATGGAGAGAAATGTTTTGTTTGATCGATTTAGAAGAAATGAAATTGTGGAATTTAGGGATTCCATCGAAAGAATAGATCTCATTGATGTCCCTATTATTGGGGAAAATCATTGGCTTTAGTTTAGATTGACAATCAATAAGTGGACTAGATCAAATCCTACTCTCAAAAGGAATTGTTGATGGACGGAAGATAAGGGGCAATATGTGGGTGATAGAGACGTCTTTGATCATTATCTTGTATGTATAAAAATAAATAGTAATGATTGAGGACTTAAACTATTTAATGACACCCATATTTCACACAATAATTCATATCCTTAGTGCTGGAACAAATTTGGTTCTTTCAATTAAAGTTTTGATGTTAACAAAAGTATTTTATAAAAATCATATTTTGACTTAGAAGAAGAATGAAAAATCAGAGGATATGAAATATCAGAGGATGTGAAAAATCAAAGGATGATGTCACCAAAGGACACACTAGAGGATGATGTCACCAAAGGATGTCATCATAGGATGACGTCACCAGAAGAAACCTCCAGAAGATACAAATCAGAAGTATAAGATGTCATCAGAGGACGATGTCACCAGAAGATACGGCTAGAAGATATCACCAGACGATGTCATCAGAGGATGCATCCAAAGGATACCAGAGGATGTCATTAGAGGATGCATCCAGAGGATACCTCTAGAGGATACCAGAAGATACCTCCAGAGGATATCACCAGAGGATCCCATCAGAAGCAAGAATCAGATGATGTCATCAAAGGCAAACATCAGAGGATATCATCAAAGGGAAGAAACAATGACATTATTAGAGGATATTATTCATGGCCCATATCAGAAGGAAGCATAGTCCAGAAGGAGACTTGGTCCAGACCAGAAAGAGCTTGGTCTAGACCAGAAGGAAGCATGTCCAGAAGGAGTCTTGGTCTAGACCAGAAGGAAACATTGTCCAGAAGAAGACTTGTTAAGACTAGAAGGTAATCTTGTCCAGAAGCAGACTTGGTCAGATTGGTAGGAGAAGACTTGACTTGTAGGGTCAAGGTGTTGTTATCGTTCCTCAAAAGTCTGGGTTGTCAGGCTGTTTGAGAAGACTTGGCTTGTAGGGTCAAGGTATTATTATTCCTCAAAAGTCTGGGGTTGTCAGGCTGTTTGAGAAGACTGGCTTGGAGAGTCAGGTGCTGTAATTCAAAGTGTTTTGAATTAGTGGATTAAAGCCTTCGGAATGAAGGGACTGGATGTAGCCAAGTTAATGGTGAACCAAGATAAATCGCTGTATTCTTATGCTGTTATTATCCGCAGCTAAGTTTGATTATTTATTCATCAAGTAATTCACATCAAGATTCGTCAAAACAGCAAAAAGAATTTAATTTTTGCAAACACAATTCAACCCCCCTTCTCGTGTTTGCACCTTCAATTGCCCTCAGAGATCGGTCTCAAGAATGAGCACTTTACAATGTTTGAGAAAAAGATCCAAGGGATCAACATGTCCGGATTCAATGAAGAAGCTGTTGGAGGAAACATCAACAGACCACCTCTGTTTGATGGAGGAACGGTTCGAGTACTTGAAGGACAGGCTGAGGAGTTTCTTTATTTCACAAGATCCTGAACTTTGGGACTTGATAGAAGATGGCTATACTGCTCCAGAAGATGCTTATGGTGCTGAAATTCCCAGAAAAGAGATGGATGCTGACCAGAAGAAGATGTACAAGATGCATCACAAATCTAGAACGTTCATGATCAACGCAATCACATTCAATGAATTCGACAAATGACCAACAAAGAGACGACAAAGAACATCTATGATAGTCTGACTCTGACTTACGAAGGCAGCAAGGAGGTTCAAGAAGTTAAGGCAAACATCCTAGTCAAGAAGTACGAGCTGTTTAAGATGGAAGAATATGAAAATATTA
The DNA here is from genome assembly GCA_037974295.1 of Cicer cuneatum. Classification (NCBI taxonomy): domain Eukaryota; kingdom Viridiplantae; phylum Streptophyta; class Magnoliopsida; order Fabales; family Fabaceae; genus Cicer; species Cicer cuneatum. The sequence continues at coordinate 26,146,777 of JBBPBO010000002.1, read as the reverse complement.
AAACCATGTTTTCCAGATTCCAGACGGGATTAAGGGTTCTCAAGAAGAGCTACACCACTGCTGACCACTTGAAGAAAATTCTTAGAAGTCTGGCAACCAAGTGGAGACCAGAGATCACTGCCATACAGGAAGCTAAGGACCTGAACACTCTAAAGCTGGAAGAATTAATCAGCTCCCTCAAGTCACATGAAATTGAGCTGGAAGAAAATGATCCCAAGAAGAAGAACAAGACCATAGCGTTGAAATCCAAATAGAAGAAAGCTCTAAAAGCAGAAGCAGAATTAGAAGACAATGATTCTGATGACCAGAATCAGAAACAGAAGAAGAAGAAGAAATTGCCTTCATAACCAGGAAGGTTCTGAAGATGTGGCAAAACAGAAAGAAGAAGTTTCCCCAGAGGTATTCCAAGTATTCCAATAGAGGAAAGGATGAACATGACAGGAAGAGCATCATCTGCTATAGATGCAATGAACCTGGGCACATCAAGTCAGAATGCACAAACCTGGAGAAAGGAAAACACCAGACCCAAGAAGAAAAATCTGATGGTAACATGGGATGATTCTGATGAATCTTCTGATGATGAAGAAGAAAAATTAGCCATGATGGCTCACATCAATTCTGCCTCTGGATCCCACATAGAAATTTGACTCAGGAAATGAATCAGAGAAGCAAAATTCGCTCTGATGACTCACACTCATTCTGCCTCTGGATCCAACTCTATAAGTGAATCAGAAGAAGCAAAATTGGCTCTGATGGCCCACATTCATTCTGCCTATAGATCCAACTTTGGAAGGGAATCAAAAGAAGCAGAATTGGATCTGCTGGCTCATATTCATTTTGCCTCTGGATACGAAACTGATGCTGACTCTAGAAGAGAATCAGAAGATGAAGAAGCAGAACTGGCTCTGATGGCTTACACCAGCTCTGCCTCTGGATCCAACCCAGACTCTGATTCTGGAAGTGAATCAAAAACAGAACTAGCTCTGATGGCTCACACAAGCTCTGCCTCTGGATCCGATACAGACTCTGATTTTGGAAGTGAATCATCAGAAGAAGAAAATGAAGTATTTTCTGAATTCACTCGATCTGATTTAATTACTGCAATGAATGACATTTTAAATGTCAATAACAAACTATCTTTAAAACTGAAAACACTTAGGAAAGAAAATACAATTATAATCAAAGAAGTTAATGTTTTAAGGAATCAAAATGCAGAATGTAAAACAGAAAATGCAACTCTGAAATCTGATATTACTAAACTTAAAACAGATAATGCAAATTTGAAAACTGATATTACTGAACTTAAAACAGATAATGCAACTCTGAATACTGATGTTACTGAACTTAAAACAGAGAATGCAAATTTGAAAACTAATATTGCTGAACTTAAATCTGAAAATCTAACTCTAAAAAGTAATCTTAGTTCAACATCAAATATTGTATGTAATTATGATATGCATGAGCAAGTGTTACAAGATTTTATTGCTAAAGGTATGGAAAGAAGCAAATATGCTTCTATGAACTATGGGGTTAGTAACAATGGTAAAAGAGGCTTAGGATTTGATGAATCTGTAATTGCAACTAAACGTATTCCCTCTAATATTTTGTGTGTTGTTTGTGCTAAGAAAGGTCACTCAAAATTGTCTTGTCCCATGATACAATCAAGGAAAGACAAGAAACCTTTCAAGACTAACAAACCCAGACCCAACCAGATTTGGGTACCAAAAGATAAAATTGTTTATGTTGCAGATGTTCTGAGCAACCAAAGTGAAACACCAGTCATGGTGCTTGGCCAATGGATGCTGGCAATATATGAAGGGAAAAAGGTCTATGTTCCAGCACTTACCAAGCAAAAGCAAAGTGACTCTGGTGGAAGAAGAACTGGTAAATACAATGCCTATCATAACCAAAACTATATGAAGAACAGGAAATATCAAAATAGACAGAGGAAGCACACATACCAACAAAACTGGAACTACCAGAAGAAACAGAATTATCATCAGTTCTAGAATTATCAGAGGAACCTAATATATCAACAGAAAGAGAAGAATCAGAATCAGGAGAGTTCTTTAAACACTCCAGTAAAATTCATCAAGACTACAAACCAGGAAGGGAATTCAAAGCCCTTCATCCAAACTCTCTAATCACAGAACATATAGATTTAGAATCTGAAAATCAGAAACAAGAGGATTTTCAGAGTAAAACTGAAACTGTTGACATAGAGGTTACATCTTGCTGTAAATACTATTATTGTTTGATATTTATGTTTACTGTGATAACAAGAAGCTTGATCTTAAAAACCAAAGCTAGATAAGTATTCTGCAGGTTTTCAAACTGTCAGAGGAACCAAGTGATCCCTGTGATGTGAATACTTCAACAGAAATAGTATTTCAGTGGTTTCAAAAACAAGCAGAAACCACTAGAAGCAGAATTAATGGTTTGGCTATATTGAGTTCATTTTTAAATTATTTGATTTGTATTATGTTATATGACAAATAGCTTGACCTAAAAAATCAAAGCAAGATGAAGCTGATGCAAATTAACTAGAAGCAGAGGAACCTTATGTTGGTTTACTAGAACCAGAGGAAACCGAAGCTGGTTTACCAGAACCAGAGAAAACTGATGTTGGTTTACCAGAACCAGAGGAAACCGAAGCTGGTTTACCAGAACCAAAGGAAACCGACACAGGTTTACCAGAACCAGAAGAAGCTCATGCAGGTTTACTAGAACCAGAAGCTGATGCAGATCTACCAGAACCATAAGCTGATTTACTAGAACTAGAAGCTGATACAGATCTACCAGAACCAGAAGTTGATTTACAAGAACCAAAAGCTGAAACAGACAAAAGAACTTGAAAAAGGAGAAACTACAAGCAAGAATATGACAAATCTTCAGAGGATAAATCTGAAGATGAGTCAGAAGAAGGATATAGATGGAGTCTACCAATGCAAGAAGAGCTAAATGAATGATATTTTGGATCTAGTTTCAAGACTAGAAAAGAACATTATTGGAACCAAGTGGGTTTTCAGAAACAAGCTGAATCAAAAAGGAGAAGTTGTCAGAAACAAGGCACGATGTGTTGCACAAGGATACAATCAGCAAGAAGGTATTAAATACACTAAAACATTTGCTCCAGTGGCTAGGTTAAAAGCTATTTGTATCCTACTTTCCTTTGCTGCTTATAATAACATTTCATTATTTCAAATGAATGTTAAAAGTGCATTTCTAAATGGTTATATAAGTGAAGAAGTCTATGTTAAACAACCCCCAGGTTTTGAAAGTTATGAATTTCCAAACCATGTTTTTAAACTTAAAAAATCTTTGTATGGTTTAAAACAAACACCTAGGGCATGGTATGGTAGACTTAGTTACTTCTTACTTAAAATTAACTTTAAAATAGGACAAGTAGATAATACACTTTTTAGAAAATTAATTAAAGATGATATTCTGATCATTCAAGTTTATATTAATGATATTATCTTTGGATCTACTAATGGCACTCTCTGCCAAGAATTGTCTAAATTGATGCAGCAGGAATTTCAAATGAGCATGATAGGAAAACTTAAGTTCTTCCTATGGATTCAAATTCAGCAAAGTCAAAAAGGTTTATACATTCATCAAACAAAATATACAAAAGAGCTTCTCAAGAAGTTTAAGATGAGTGATTGCAAACCTATGGCTACCCCAATGCACCCTACCAGCTCACTTGAAAAAGGATGACTAAGGCAAAAAATCCAATAGAGATTCCTAAAAGGCACTACCAATCTCACCCTGTTCTACAAGAAAACTCCTACATATCAAATTAGCGGATATTGTGACAATACTTCAGCCATCAACCTAACCAAAAACCCTATCCTTCATTCTATAGCCAAACACATAGAGATCAAACACCACTTTATAAGAGAATATGTTCAAAAAGGGACACTCAACATCCAGTTTGTAGACACTGTCCATCAATGGGCTGACATATTCACCAAACCCCTACCTAAAGATAGGTTTGACTTCATCAAGAAAAACTTAAACCTTACTCTCATCCCTGACCAATAGCCTAGTTATGTTTTATTGTATTTGTTATTATTATTTTTGTTTATTGTTATTCAAAATAAAATAAAAACATAACATGAAAAAAAAACAGAAGATGAAAAAAAAAGAGCAGAAGATTAAAAAAAAATTAGAGGATCTCCTTTATTCCTTCATTCCTTTTTGTCTGATGACAAAGGGGAAAAAGATGTATTTGATAAAGTATCTGGGGCATTAGACTTAGGGGGAGAAACATAAAATGGAGCTTAGTCTTAAGGGGAGTCAAAGTCAAAAGAAAGAAAAAGTGTTTTAAAAAATACAAAGTTTTGTCATCATCAAAAAGGGGGAGATTGTTGGAACCAAATTGGTTCTTTACATTAAAGTATTGATGCTAACAAAAGTATTTTATGAAAATCATATTTTGACTTAAAAGAAGAATGAAAAATTAGAGGATATGAAATATCAGAGGATGTGAAAAATCAAAGGATGATGTCACCAGAAGATACCTCCAGAAGATACAAATTAGAAGCAGAAGATGTCATCAGAGGATGACGTCACTAGAAGATAAAAATGCCACCAGAAGATACGGCCAGAAGATATCACCAGAGGATACTGAAGGTGCAAACATGAGAAGGGGGGTTGAGTTGTGTTTGCCAAACTTTGAATCTTTTTGTTGTTTTGTTGAATGTTGATGTGATTTACTTAATGAATAAATAATCAGACTTAGCAATGGAAAATAACAGCATAAGAACACATCAATTTATCCTGGTTCACCATTAACTTGGCTACATCCAGTCCCTTCATCCTGAAAGCTTTAATCCATTAACTCAAATCATTGAATTACAGCACCTGACCCTCCAAGCCAGTCTTCTCAAGCAGCCTAACAACCCCAGACTTTTGAGGAACGAAAACAACACCTAGAATCTACAAGTCAAGTCTACTCCTACCAATCTGACAACCCCAGATTGAAGAAGGAATCTACACCACTATCGGGTTTGATTACAACGGTTTGGAACTCTGCAGAGTTGCTTCTGGAAAGCTGATTGCTGCACTGAATTTATCTCTCGAAAACACTTAGAAAAATTTGTTTTTGCACTCAAGTGATTCTCTCTTTTGAACTCTCAGATTGTGTTGAATATGAAGCTTGAGTTCTTCTGTTTTTCGATGCTTGATGATGCTGCCTGAAGCCTCCTTTTATAGCTATAGATAGGGCTATGTCCAAGCTTAAATTCAAAACAGATCTTGCTCAGATTTCCTTTGAAAATACTGTTGGCCAATCCTATTTCACTTAAATAAAAATCATATCTTTTTAGCTTCATATTGCATTTGAAAATTCTGTTGACCAATCTTATTTCTTTTATTTTCAAACCATATCTTTTTAAGCTTCAAACTGCATTCGAATTTCTTCAAGTCTACAGTGAATTTTTGAATCAAATCCCCTTAATACTTTGATATAATTTCTATCAAAATTTAATCAAGTCTTCTTCGAATTTTAATCAAGTCTTCACTGATTTGCATCATGATTTAAATTCAGGACCGTATGATCTTCTGATCTCGATCACCTCTCGACCATGTAATATGATCTGTACCAATTTTGTGATCCTCTGATCTCGGCCAATTGTGGACCAAGTAATCTGATCTGTACCAATTATGTGATCCTTTGATCTGAACCATTGATCTTCTAATCTGGACTATTGATCTTTTAATTTGGACCATTGATCTTTTAATGTGGACATTTGATATTTTAATATGGACCATTGATCTTTTAATTTGGACATTTATTCTCTGATCTGGACCAAGTCTGGACTAAGTCTGGATTAAATCTGGACCAAGTCTGGACTAAGTCTGAAATAAATCTGGACTAAGCCTTATGTTCTGGACAATTATATCTTCTGATTTGGACTAAGTTTTATGTTCTGAACCATGCTATCTTTTGGTCTGGACCAAGTCATTTTTTCTGAACCAGTTATCTTCTGCTCTGGACCAAGTCTAAATTAAGTCTAGACTGATTCTTATATTCACGACCAAGCTATCTTCTGGTCAGGATTAAGTCTGGACCAAGTCTGACTTATGTTTCCTTCTTGTCTTGGACCAGGTCTCCTTCTAGATTCTGCTTCCTTCTGATCTGGGCCAAGAAAGATATCCTCTGATGATGTTATTTTTCCTTCCCTTTGATGATATCCTCTTATTGATGTTATCCTCTGATGTTTGCCTTTCATGACATCCTCTGGTATCCTCTAGAGGTATTTTCTGGTATCCTCTGACGACATCCTTCGGTATCCTCTAGATGTATCCTCTGGCCGAACTTTCTGGTGGCATTTTTTATCTTCTGGTGACGTCATCCTCTGGTGGTGTTGTCCCCTGATTTTTCCTTCCAAGTCAAAATACGATTTTCATAAAATACATTTGTTAACAGCAAAACTTTAATTGCAAGACCCAACTTGGTTTCAACAATCTCCCCCTTTTTATGATGACAAAAATTTTGTATTTTTTATAACTATTTTTCTTTCTTTTGACTTTATGTTCTGAACCATGCTATCTTTTGGTCTGGACCAAGTCATTTTTTCTGAACCAGTTATCTTCTGCTCTGGACCAAGTCTAAATTAAGTCTAGACTGATTCTTATATTCACGACCAAGCTATCTTCTGGTCAGGATTAAGTCTGGACCAAGTCTGACTTATGTTTCCTTCTTGTCTTGGACCAGGTCTCCTTCTAGATTCTGCTTCCTTCTGATCTGGGCCAAGAAAGATATCCTCTGATGATGTTATTTTTCCTTCCCTTTGATGATATCCTCTTATTGATGTTATCCTCTGATGTTTGCCTTTCATGACATCCTCTGGTATCCTCTAGAGGTATTTTCTGGTATCCTCTGACGACATCCTTCGGTATCCTCTAGATGTATCCTCTGGCCGAACTTTCTGGTGGCATTTTTTATCTTCTGGTGACGTCATCCTCTGGTGGTGTTGTCCCCTGATTTTTCCTTCCAAGTCAAAATACGATTTTCATAAAATACATTTGTTAACAGCAAAACTTTAATTGCAAGACCCAACTTGGTTTCAACAATCTCCCCCTTTTTATGATGACAAAAATTTTGTATTTTTTATAACTATTTTTCTTTCTTTTGACTTTGATCCCCCTAAGACTTAGCTTTACTTTGAACTTTTCTCCCCCTAAGTCTAATGCCCCAGATTCCTTATCAAATACATTTTCTCCCCCTTTGTCATCAGACAAAAAGGATTGAAGGAAGAAAAGAGATCCTCAGATTTTTTTTCATCTTCTGACTGTTTTTTTTTATTTTGAACAAAAAATACACGAAATAAAAAATAAATAAAAAATTAAACTAAGCTATTTGTCAGGGATGACGGTAAAGTTTAGGTTTTTCTTGATGAAGTCAAACCTATCTTCAAGTAATGATTTAGTGAATATGTCAGCCCATTGATGGTCTGTGTCTACAAACTGGATGTTGAGTGTCCCTTTTTGAACATAATCTCTAATGAAGTGGTGTTTGATTTCTATGTGTTTGGCTCTACAATGAAGGATAGGGTTTTTGGTTAGGTTGATGGCTGAAGTGTTGTCACAGTATAAAGGAATGTTGGTTTCCATGATGTTGTAGTCTTCCAACTGATGTTTCATCCAAATGAGTTGAGAGCTGCATCCAGCTGCTGAGATATATTCAGCTTCTGCTGTTGACATTGCAATGGTGCTTTGTCTGTTGCTTGACCAGGATATTAAATTATCTCCCAAGAACGTGGAGTTTCCACTTGTGCTATTTCTCTCAAGTTTATCTCCAGCATAATCAGAGTCACAGTATCCACTCAGTTTGTATGTAGGAGTTTTCTTGTAGAACAAGGTGAGGTTGGTAGTGTCTTATAGGTATCTAAGGATTCTCTTAACGGCATTTAAATGGGATTCCCTAGGGTTAGACTGAAATCTAGCACATATGCATACACTAAACATGATATCAGGTCTCGAAGTAGTGAGATAGAGTAGAGATCCTATCATACCTCTGTAGGATTTTTGATCAACTTTTTGGCCTGAGTCATCCTTTTCAAGTGAGCAGGTAGGGTGCATTGGGGTAGCCATAGGTTTGCAGTCACTCATCTTAAACTTATTCATAAGCTCTTTTGTATATTTTGATTGATGAATGTATATACCTTTTTTACTTTGCTGAATTTGAATTCCTAAGAAGAACTTAAGTTCTCCCATCATGCTCATTTGAAATTCCTGCTGCATCAATTTAGAAAATTCTTGGCAGAGAGTGCCATTAGTAGATCCAAAGATAATATCATCAACATAAACTTGAATAATCAGAATATCATCTTTTATTGATTTTCTAAAAAGAGTATTGTCTACTTGTCCTCTTTCAAAGTCATTTTTAAGTAAGAAGGCACTAAGTCTGTTATACCATGCCCTAGGTGCTTGTTTTAAACCATACAAATATTTTTTAAGTTTAAAAACATAGTTTGGAAATTCAGAACTTTCAAAACCTGGGGGTTGTTTAACATAGACTTCTTCACTTATATAACCATTTAAAAATGCGCTTTTAACATCCATTTGAAATAATGACATGTTATTATTAGTAGCAAAGGAAACTAGGATACGAATAACTTCTAACCTGGCCATTGGAGCAAAAGTCTCAGTGTAGTCAATACCTTCTTGCTGATTGTAGCCTTGTGCAACAAGTCGTGCCTTGTTTCTGACAACTTCTCCTTTTTCATTCAGCTTGTTTTTTAAAACCCACTTTGTTCAAATAATGTTCTTTTCTGGTCTTGGAACTAGATCCCAAACATCATTCCTTTCAAATTCATTTAACTCCTCTTGCATGGCAAGAATCCATCCATCTTCCCTCAGTGCTTCATCAACAGAAGTAGGCTCAATAGAGGAGAGTAAGCCAAACAAACTGGTTTCTTAAAGTGATGATTGGTCCTTAAGGGATCACTTGCACTCCCAATGATTAGTGTTTCGGGATGTGAAGATTTGTACTTCCATCCATATCTTCCTTCTAACTTATCTTCAAATTCATCTTTTGAAGATTTGTCGGGTTCTTCTGTTTTGCTTTCGTCCTCCACCTTTTCAAGCTCTTTTGGTTTTCCTGCATCAGCTTCCTTTGGTTCTGGTAAACATATACTATCATCATCCTGCTTTGACTTCTCAAGGTCAAGTTGTTTGTCATCAAATTTAACATGTATGGATTCCTCCACAGTATTAGTCTCCAAGTTAAACACTCTATAGGCCTTGGATTTTTCAGAGTAACCAATGAAGGTACACTTTTGAGATCGAGAATCAAATTTACCATGATTATCTTTAGTGTTCAACATATAACAAGTACAACCAAATTGTTTAAAATAAGAGATGTTAGGCTTTTTACCTTTCCACAGTTCATATGGTGTTTTATTCAATATGGATCTAATATAGACTCTATTTTGAATATAACATGCGGTATTAATTGCTTCTTCCCAAAAGTTTTTTGCAACATCCATATCATTAAGCATTGTTTTGGCCATTTCTTGGAGTGATCTATTTTTTCTTCCTACAACTCCATTTTGCTGGGGTGTTCTAGGAGAAGAAAAGTTGTGAGAAATTCCATTCTCCTCACAGAAATTTCAAAGAATTTGTTCTCAAATTCTCCTCCATGAGCACTTCTAATTGTTATAATTTTAATACCTTTTTCATTCATTATTTATTTGCAAAAAGTGATAAACACTTTGTAGGATTCATCCTTACTTCTTAAAAATTTTATCCATGTCCACCTAGTGTAGTCATCTACAATAACAAACCCATATTTCTTACCACTCAGAGATGTTGTTTTTACTGGCCCAAATAGATCAATGTGTAATAGCTCAAGGGGCTTTGAGGTAGATATTAAGTTTTTAGGATTGAAAGAATTTTTTGTTTGTTTTCCCTTTTGACAAGCTTCACACATAATTTCAGTTTTGTACCTTAGCTTAGGTAGACCTTTCACTAGTTGAAGTTTATTTAGTTTTGAAACTAATCTAAGGATAGCATGGCCTAATCTTTTATGCCAAATTAATTTCTCTTCATTTAACGACACTAGACACTTAACCTGTTTTTTCTCAAGACTAAGCAGATTTATCTTGTAAATATTGTTTTGCCTATAACCTGTGAAGAGTACCGATCCATCCTTCTGACTAATAGCTTTGCATGTTTTTTGATTAAATATAATATCATAATTACTATCACTTAATTGACTAATACTTAATAAATTATGCCTAAGACCTTTAACTAGTAGTACATCTTTAATAGAGGAAGAAGTACCATTACCAACCGTGCCTCGACCAATGATTTGGCCTTTTTGCTTTCCTCCAAAAGCCACTGTCCCTCCTTTGCTCAAAGTTAGTTCTTGGAACATAGACTTTTCTCCTGTCATATGTCGCGAGCATCCACTGTCCAGGTACCATGACTGGTGTTTCAACTTGATTGTTGAGGACATCTTTTTTTCATCTTCTGAATTCACTTTCAGAATCAGATTCTGTATCAGATCTAGATACAGTGTCTATGTGAGCCATCAGAGCCAGTTCTGTTTCTAATTCACTTCCAGAATCAGAGTCTGGGTTTGATCCAGAGGCAGAGCTATTGCAAGCCATAAGAGCCAGTTCTGCTTCTTCATCTTATGATTCTCTTCCAGAGTTAGCATCAGTGTCGTATCCATAGGCAGAATGAGTATGAGCCATAAGTGCCAATTCTGCTTCTTCTGATTTACTATCATAGTTGATTCAAGAGGCAGAATGTATGTGAGCCATCATGGCTAATTATGCTTCTTCATCTTCAGAGGATTCATCAGAATCATCCCATGTTGCTATTAGATTCTTCTTCTTGGGTCTGGAGTTTTTCTTCTGATTTTTCCATTTCTCCATATTTTTACATTCTGACTTGATGTGCCCAGGTTCATTGCACCCATAGCAGATGATGCTCTTCTTGTCTTGTTCATCCTTTCCTCTGTTTGGATGTAATTGCATTAATCATGAAAGTTTTGGATTTGTGATGTAACTTAAACATCTTCTGAAGGTGCAAACACGAGAAGGGGGTTGAATTGTGTTTGACTAACTTGAATACTTTTTCTGTTTTTGCAGTTTTAAAACAAAACTTGAGGTATGAATAAAACAGAGTTAGCAGCGGATATAAAGTAAAAATAAAAACACAGAATTTTATATTGGTTCAACGTTAACGAGGCTACGTCCAGTCCCTTCACCTTGAAGGATTCCACTAATTCAAACCTTGAATTACAACAGTTCCACTGACCCTCCAAGTCAGTCTTCTCAAACAATCTAACAATCCTAGACTCTTGAGGAATACAGCACCTTGACTTCCTAAGTCAAGTCTTCTCCTACCAATCTGACAACCCCAGATCTGTAGAAGGAATTACAACGCCTTGAATCTAATTGCCAAGTAATCTGCTACCCCTTCTGACTCCCTCAGATTGTAGACTCTACTTCAACAACTTAGATCTAACACAAGGGAAAGAAAATAACACGAGTGCTTGCTTCTTGAAAGCTGGAACTCACAATTAACCTCACTGAAAACTTGAGCGTTTGCTTTGGAAGTGTATGACACTTTTGTGATTTTCGATACTAAGTATTCTGCCTTGAGCCTCCTTTTATAGATGCAGATTAGGGCCTCTTCGAAGCTTAATTTCGAGCTGAATCTTGCTGGATTCTCTTGCAAAAATATCTTGACCAATTGGGCTTCATTTAAATAAAAAACATATCTTTTTTAAGCTTCAGATTTTCTTTCAAAAATAACTGGCCAATCATGTCTTTAGTTTCTTCCCGCCAACAGCTCCTGAGTTCCACAATACTTCACTTTATTTTTGTAACAAATCTTTTTAATACTTTGATCAAAATAAATTAAAATCTCCACCGTTAATCCTCATGATTAAATCTGGACCATCTGATCTTCTGTGTTAGTCCACATCTGGACCATACTAAGTGATCTGCTGTGATCCTCTGATTTCGGCCAACCCTGGACCACACTTTCTAACCTTTTGATCTTCTGATCTCGGCCATCCTAGTCTAGCAAAGTGATCTGCTGTGATCCTCTGATCTCGGCCACTGCTGGACCACACATTTTGACCTTCTGATTTCAGCCAACACTGGGCCATGGTCTGATCTTCTGATCTCGGCCAACACTGGGCCAAATACTTAAATCTGAACCATTGATCTGAAAATCTTGCCTCTAATCTGGACCAATTCTGGACTTGGTCTGGATTAAACTAAAATTAAATCTGGACAAATTATATTTCAGTCTGGACATTTTACCTTCTGTTTTGGATCAGTTCTGGATCAATTCTGGAGATCATTTCTTCTGGTCTGGACTTAGTTTCATACCCTGAACCATGCTATCTTCTAGTCTGGGTCAAATCTAGATTAATTCCTTTGTTCTTGTCTCATTAATTTACCCTCTGATTAAGTCTGGATCAAGTCTGGGCTGTTTATTATTTCACTGCCAGGCCATCTTCTGGTCATAATAACTTCTGGATTAAGTCTGACTTATGACTCCTACTGGTCTGGATCAAGTCTCCCTCTGGCAGGATTCATTCTGGTCTGGTCCAGGTTTCCTTCTGACTTTGCTTCCTTCTGATCTGGGCCAGCAAAGATATCTTCTGGTGATGTTTTGACATCTTGGAGTATCTTCTGGTACCTTAAGGATTCAATCTCTGGAACACTTTGATCTTCTGCTTCTTATTACTTCAGCTTCTGGTGACATTTGATTTAATAATTCAAGGTTCAAAATAAGATTACATGGAGTGTTTTTGTAAACATCAAAATCCTAAGTACTTAGAACCAACTTGCTTCCAACATCTTCTTCTTGTCAGCATCAAAATCTTTCCTGGTAATTTTAACACCATCAACATCTCTTGGAGCAGTATAGCCATCTTCCACCATGTCCTAAAGTTTGGGATCTTGTTAGAAAAAGAAACTCTTCAGCCTGTCCTTCAAGTACTCGAACCGTTCCCCATCAAACATAGGTGGTCTGTTGATGTTTCCTCCAATAGCTTCTTCATTGATTCCAGAAATGTTGAACCCATGGATCTTTCCTCAAACACTGTAAAGTGCTCAGTCTTGAGACCGAGCTTTGATACCAATTGAAGGTGCAAACACGAGAAGGGGGTTAAATTGTGTTTGCCAAACTTTGAATCTTTTTGTTGTTTTGTTGAATGTTGATGTGATTTACTTAATGAATAAATAATCAGACTTAGCAGCAGTAAATAACAGCATTAGAACACAACAATTTACCCTAGTTCACCATTAACTTGGCTACATCCAGTCCCTTCATCCTGAAGGCTTTAATCCACTAATTCAAATCTTTGAATTACAGCACCTGACCCTCCAAGTCAGTCTTCTCAAATAGCCTGACAACCCCAGACTTTTGAGGAACGAAAACAACACCTTGAATCTACAAGTCAAGTCTTCTCCTACCAATCTGAAAACCTCATATTGAAGAAGAAATTTACACCACTATCGGGTTTGATTACAAGGGTTTGGAACTCTGCAAAGTTGCTTCTGTAAAGCTGATTGATGCACTGAATTTCTCTCTCGAAAACACTTAGAAAATTTTTTTTTTGCACTCAAGTGATTCTCTCTTTTGAACTCTCGGATTGTGTTGAATATGAAGCTTGAGTTCTTGTGTTTTTTTATGTTTGATGCCGCTACCTAAAGCCTCCTTTTATAGCTGTAGATAGGGCTTTGTCCAAGCTTAAAGTCGAAATAGATCTTGCTCATATTTCCTTTGAAAATACTGTTGGCCAATCCTGTTTCACTTAAATAAAAATCGTATCTTTTTACCTTCAGATTGCATTTGAAAATTCTATTGACCAATCTTGTTTCTTTTAATTTCAAACCATATCTTTTTAAGCTTCATATTGCATTCGAATTTTTTCAAGTCTTTAGTGAATTTTTGAATCAAATCCCCTTAATACTTTGATCAAATTTCTATCAAAATATAATAAAGTCTTCTTCGAATTTTAATCAAGTCTTCACTGATTTGCATCATGATTTAAATTTTGGACTGTATGATCTTCTTATCATGACCACCTTTGGACCATGTAATCTGATCTGTACCAATTATGTGATCCTCTGATCTCGGCCAATTGTGGACCAAGTAATCTGATTTGTACCAATTTTGTGATTCTTTGAGTTGAACCATTGATCTTATAATTTGGACCATTGATCTTTTAATCTGGACCATTGATCGTTTAAATATGGACATTTGATATTTTAATCTGGACCAAGTCTGGACTAATTCCGGATTAAATCTAGACCAAGTCTGGACTATGTCTGGATTAAATCTGGACTAAGTCTTATGTTCTTGACAATTATATCTTCTGATCTGGACTAAGTTTTATGTTCTGAACCATGCTATCTTCTGGTCTGGACCAAGTCATTTGTTCGGGACCATTTATCTTTTGCACTGGACCAAGTTTGGATTAAGTCTAGACTGATTCCTATATTCACGACCAAGCTATCTTCTGGTCAGGATTAAGTGTGGACCAAGTCTGACTTATGTTTCCTTCTGGTGTGGACCAGGTCTCCTTCTGGACTCTGCTTCCTTCTGATTTGGGCCAAGAAAGATATCCTCTGATGATGTTATTTTTCCTTCCCTTTGATGATATCCTCTAATGTTTGCCTTTGATGACATCCTCTGGTATCCTCTGGAGGTATCTTCTTGTACCCTCTGATGACATCCTCTGGTATCCTCTGCATGTTTCCTCTGGATGTATCCTCTAGTATCCTATGGATGTATCCTCTGGCATCCTCTGGATGTATCCTCTGGCCGAACTTTCTGGTGGTATTTTTTATCTTCTGGTGACGTCGTCCTCTGGTGGTGTCGTCCTCTCATTTTTCCTTCTAAGTCAAAATATGATTTTCATAAAATACATTTGTTAACATCAAAACTTTAGTTGCAAGAACCAACTTGGTTCCAACAGATACATCCAGAGGATACCAGATAATGCATCCAGAGGATACTAGAGAATGTCACTAGAGGATACCAGAAGATACCTCCAGAGGATACCAAAAGATACCAGAGGATATCACCAGAGGATCCCATCAGAAGCAAGAATTAGAGGATGTCATCAAAGGCAAACATCAGATGATATCATCAATCAGAGGATATCATCAGAGGGAAGAAACAATGACATTATCATAGGATATTATTCATGGCCCAGATCAAAAGGAAACATAGTCCAGACGGAGACTTGGTCTAGACCAAAAGGAGACTTGGTCCAGACTAGAAGGAAACATGTCCAGAAGGAGACTTGGTCCATACCAGAAGGAAACATTGTCCAGAAGAAGACTTGGTAAGACCAGAAGGTAATCTTGTCTAGAAGGAGACTTGGTCAGACCAGAAGGAAACAGAGTTCAGAAGATAACTCAGTCCAGAACAGAAGAAATATTCTAGACTTGGTCCAAAACAGAAGACATGTTCCAGACTTGGTCCAGAACAAAAGACCTTGTCTAGACTTGGTCTAGACCAGAAGATAGCTTGGTCTAGAACAGATCACATGGTTCAAATCAGAAGATCAGAGGTCCAGATCAGAATATCACATAGTCCATATCAGATTGTTACACTTTCCAGATCAGGAAACAGAATGGTACACATCAGATCACATGGTCCAGACTTGGTCCATATCAGCAGATCATATGGTCCAGATTTAAATCATGATGCAAATCAGTGAAGACTTAATTAAAATTCTAATAAGACTTGATTGATTTTTGATAGAAATTTGATCAAAGTATTAAGGAGATTTGATTCAAAAATCACTAACGACTTGAAGGAAATTCGAATGAAATCTGAAGCAAGAAGATACGGTTCAAAATTAAAGTAAAACAGGATTGGCCACCAGAATTTTCAAAGGAAATCTGAGCAAGATTTATCTCGAATTTAAGCTTGGACAAAGCCCATATTTCAGCTATAAAAGGAGGCTTCAGGCAGCAGCAGTAAGCATCTCAAAAAAGTAGAAGAACTCAAGCATAAAATCCATATTCATCTTAGAGTTCAAAGAGATCGAAAAACACAAGAACTCAAGCTTCAAATTCAAAGTTATCTGAGACTTCAATAGAGATAAATACTCGAGTGCAAAAGCAAAATTTTCTAAGTGTTTTCGAGAGTGAAACAGTGCAGCAATCAGCTTATCCAGAAGCAACTTTGTAGAGTTCCAAACCTTGTAATCAAACCCGTTAGAGGTGTAGATTCCTTCTTCAATCTAGGGTTGTCAGATTGGTAGGAGAAGACTTGACTTGTAGGGTCAAGGTGTTGTTATCGTTCCTCAAAATTCTGGGTTGTCAGGCTGTTTGCGAAAACTTGGCTTGTAGGGTCAAGGTACTGTTATTCCTCAAAAGCCTGGGGTTGTCAGGCTGTTTGAGAAGACTGGCTTGGAGGGTCAGGTGCTATAATTCAAAGTGTTTTGAATTAGTGGATTAAAGCCTTTCAAATGAACGGACTGGATGTAGCCAAATTAATGGTGAACCAGGATAAATCGTTGTGTTCTTATGCTATTATTATCCGCTGCTAAGTCTGATTATTTATTCATCAAGTAATTCACATCAACATTCGTCAAAACAGACAAAAGAATTCAAGTTTGGCAAAAACAATTCAACCCCCCATTCTCGTGTTTACACATTCACTTAGTGCCCATCCACATAAGTTGATCATCATCCTCTAGATTAGTCAGGGGTGTATTGGTAATGTGGTCCCTTTCAAAAGGAAGAAAAATGGACTCGATAAAGTTATGGTTCCAACAATTAGTACCTTCAACAAATAGGTCCCTAACTCAAGATACATTGGGATCCAAAGGCCTCGAAATTAGGATTTTAAACCTGTTGTGATAAGGCAACCAATTGTCTCCCCAAATCCTAGTAGTCATGTCATTCCCAATTTTCCAACAATAACCATCCTTATTAACAATGGTAGAAACCAAAAGTTGCATTTCTTCCTCAAGTGACATGAGATTGGTGTGACACCCTAAACCCCAAAATAATATATAATAACTTATACCATATTATTTTAAAAAAAAAAACTTTGCAGTGGATAAATAAAAACTTTTTCAGAGGAAAAGAAACTTTTACAAGTTATTTAGGATATCACATTTTTCAAAATTCAAAAGGAACACTATAAACTTTTTCCTCTTATAAAACAATTCAATCTCCATAAACTTGATTTAACTATAATTTCTTAATTTAATCCCAAAAACTTACTAATACAAGTTTTCATACAAAAAGTTGTTTCTAATTAAAAAAAATAAAAAATACAACTCATGACTCTCATTCCCGATATCAACTATCAGAGCGGAACTTCTCCCAAACTTGAACTATAAAACTCATTAACCTGTAATAACTGCGATTTCGCAAACGTAAGGCCAAGTCAGTCAAACACTAACAACGAAGGAGGTGAGTTTCGAAATCTTATTGATAGTATAATATAAGTAAAAAAGAACACACAATTAATCATAAATAAACCATATCATTACACAAACAATCTTCAATGAAAAACATCACATTATAAAGTCAAAATCACTCAGAAAATCAATACATTTCACTATAATATCAAATCATCTAAGAGAAATTATTATCGCACACGATACATATTAATCACAACAAAAAAATCAGAAGAAAATGCAATACTATGCATGAGCTTATACTCTACTTCATAATTTGGAAAGATTCTAACTTCTGAAGTACTTGGTTAGAAGAATTGATACTATGTGACCACCCAAGTGGACGGACAATTCAAATTGGCCCTGTCCTCATAAATCCCCTCAACTCAACCCGAGACACATATACGCGACAGTCGAGATAAACGTGTGTTGCATGGTAGCTCCCGACTTTTGGAGTGCTACCTCCAAATCACCTAGGAATTCCCCACCGAATACCTCAAAGGTCTAACAATCTTGCCTTAAGGCTCAACAGTAGACCCCACGATCAGACTCATTCAGTTGTACTTACCCAAAATCAATAGGCTTGTCAGACCCTACCTATATGATGAAAAAAATTATCTCCATTTCAAAAATTCTCACCAACTTCAAATATTCCCAGCATCTATTTTTTCCCATCGTTAGCCTAGACTACTCATTAAGAGCATCATCTTTTGTACAAGTTGGAATCATCGCTATTTCATCAAGTATGGGGTTACTTCAATATTCTCATCACAAATTTATAACATTATCATTAATCATACCTCATCATATAAATTCATCATAAATTTATAACATCACTATTAATCAAACATCATCACACAAACTTATATCATACAACGCATCCATATTTTATTATCACATCACATAAACTCGTTTAATCAAATATATGCACAAACTTTCATTCGACATCCAACATCACAATAATATCAAATATCAAATACCACACAATTGTCGAAAATTAAATCAATCAACACATTATAAACATTTCTATTTCACATTTTAATCTCATAATTTTCATATTTTCACATTAATTAATTTATCTCTCAAAGAGCTATTATTGTATGTAGTGAGTCCCAGATGAATTGTTGAGAAATACAGTTTTTTCGTTCATCTCACAATATAACATACTTATAAATTCAAACGTTCTCTCACCCCTTACCTCAATTGGAGAGTCCGCACAATGTGACGAGGCATAAAGAACTCTACAACGACACCAAGTATGAATATCTTATCAATTCCACATTTCATTTTTGTCAATCATCTCAACTAATAATTAGCGGACACAATAAACAGCCCAAAAAAACTATTTATCTTTTGAAATAAAATCTTAAAATAAAGTTCCATATGATATACGATTATTATATATTTAAAACTAATAATATTTAAAACCTTTAACAATGAAAAAATTATGTTATGTACAATCATATATTTTCAACTAATCGAATATGAATGAATCTAACTTAAAACAAAAACAAATATGTTAAATATTATATATTGATATAATACCTCTATTTGTTTTACGTAATTGTTGTTTATATGATTAAAATGGAATATACAGTTTATCTATTCTAAATGAAATTAATATTTTAAATACAAGTCGGAAGAAAATTGCCAAAAACATAAAACTGAACTTTAATTTTTAATACAAAATCATATCAATTTTCAAAAAATAGAATTATTATAAATATATATCTAAAATGATTATATCAAATAAGAATATAAAACAAATTTACTAAATTCAACCCTCAATATATATTATTTCTCTAATCAAAATATCAAAATATGCCTTATAGCCATAGACATTATAATATATAATAAAACTTCATTTGTAGTTTCAAACAAAAAATATGCGTTAAACATCCAGAATGAAGAGGAATACGAGATGAGTTACAATGAGTCTTGGTTTTCGCAAACTCCGTTTATTGTGATAGTACAAGTAGACAGAATATAAGGTACTAGTGGTTTATTGTGATAGGAGCATATGAAATTCTTTGTTTTTTGTTTTCAATAGACATGGCACCTACTCTTGATAGAAAATAAAATGTATTAATTAGAATGTACGGAATTGAATAACGTGTATAGGAATAATGAATGAGAAATGAAAAATCATTATTAAAATAATGAATTGGGGGTGTTTTGAATAGTAATAAAAATACTAAAGTGAAAAGTGAGAGTGAGAAAAGGTGTATCGTGAGTAATTAAAGGAGTAGAAGATAAAATTGAATTTATAATAAATGAGAGAAATATTTCTACAAGAACCAATTACATTTCAAACAATTAAATTAGCTAAAGTTTGCTAATTAAAAAGAATAACGTACACATACCTTATCAATAAATGACTTTAATTATAAAACACCTAATTACCAATTTCAATAATGATGAAATATTACTTTTAATATGATTATTCAAGAGCAATATTTTCTAGATATTTTGACACACTTGTCATATTTTCTTTTAATTCACGAGCACATAGAATAAATCATTAAATAATAAATCTAGATAATTACTAAGATATAAGTCTAAATATATAAAATACATATGAAAATATTGGGGGGTTACAATTAAATATACAAATTTTTTCATTATTGTCGACTATTATTTCATTCATTTTCTATATTCTAAAACATTTTATCATTCTCTAATACATTAGTTAAGTTTATGAAGCATTCTTTTGTGATATACTATTGAAAATAGTGTTAATGCAAATTACATCAAGGTTTTTCAAACTATCTAGAATTGGTTGTTCATCCCATTTACATCCGATTGTTGGGGGCGAATCGAACCTAGAGTTTAATATATTACGTGCACTTTAGAATTTATACAATACTAACTATTATCATATTATTTATTATCATCTTCTTGTTCTAATTTTTGCAGCATACCTACAACAAGTTGTAACAAAAAATTCTTGCTTTGATGGGCTTATGAGTATCAATCAGAACTTTTAGGGTAGTCACTTGTTCGAGATATTGATATAGTTGTGCCTCCTCAACTATCCTCAGCTTTGCTCCCAACTCTTTATGACCAACATCATTTTTATCATCCATATTGAATTACAAAATCTTCTCCATCTATGTGATCTTTAGGTTTTAACAATTTTTTAATTTGACATAATTTTTTAAAATAGAAATTGTTTATTTATTGTCAGTAAATATTTTAAAATTATTTTATTTTTTTATACATTTATAAAGTTTAAAAATATTACAAACTAATTTTAAAAAAAATTATGTAAATGTTTTCACAAAGGTAATTTGGTTATTTAAATAATGTTACTTGTTTGTTATTTTATGCACATCAAACATATGATATGATGAGTGTTATCTTGTCTATATCATATTCTAATTTATCCAACTCTCTATCATATCTTATTTCTATTCTATCATGAACATCAGGTGAGCTGTTAAAGTATCTATCCTATGATCCTAAACTTTGGAACAAAGTCTTTAACCACCTATGTGTTATACATATTTGATAACCTAAAATTAAATGTGTTCCGGACTCATGCCTAATGAACAGAGGCCATTGGGCCTTAGCCCAATATTGCGAAGTGTTGAACCTCATATGACTCTTGTGTCAAACTTAAGCAACAATGCCAAAATCGCATTCAGTCGATCAGAACTGTTACACAACGATCAGACAATTATTCGTTTTTTGCATTGATTTTCCGCAATAGAATAACAATCACTACTAGACATGGCAACAGGGCGGGAACGAATTTTGTCTTCCCCACCCCGCACCCGACTAATCGGGAAAAACCCGCATCCGCCTCCTTTTTAGCGGGTGTGAAATTTGGACCTCATCCCCGCCCGCAACGGATTTTGGGTTTCTCCGCCCACACCTACACTCATTCATATATATAAAATTATAAATTTAAAAATCATATCTATTATAATTAGTATAATAAAACAATTATTGTTAGACAATAATAAAATTAAAAAAATATTTTTTATAGAGATGAGATTTTAATTTTTAATATTTGAAAAAATATTAAGTATATTCAATATGTGCATGTATATAAAAAAACTTAAAAATTACAAAAATATTACTAGCGGAACATGTTTGGGTGCACAGTGGATATCAACGCACCCAAATTTTAAGTCCGGAGAAAATCCGCATTCGCACTCAATCAAAGCGGGTTTTCCCCTCCTAAATCAAGACGGTTTCGAATAGGTATCTGCGAGTACGAATTATGTTGTCATCCCTAATCACTACGTATGATTCATTACATCTGACTTCTCTCAACTTTCATTGACTTAGACGTCATAGTATTTTTAAATACTCCATTGGAAGTTGAACAATCAACCACTTTCAACCATATCTAGTGATATGTAAAGATCAAAATGACTTGGTATTGAAATAAATAAATAAATTACAATTTAAGAAAACTATCAAATTCAATGAGGGTTTCTTCTTTTTTGGGAAAAAGTGGATATGAGGTATCAAACAGGTTCACCTTTTATTTAAAATAAATAAAAATAAGGTTCACTTGCATAACGTGAACAGCTGCCGCATAAAGTTTGACATCATGCCATGTCTGCGGTCACGAATGTCTAGAATGTCAATTTAGATTCCAAAGTGACCAACTATATTGCCACCAATTTAAAAAATTCTAATCTTATATTTTCATCCTTTTTAAAATGTATATCGTTTAATATTTTTTAAATATATATTAAGAGAGGTAATAATTGGAAAAAATAGATAAAGTGAAATTAATATTTTAAAGGTAAAATAAATAATATTAATTGAAGAGTATAATTAAAAATAATAATTAAAGTAATTTAAAATTTAAAAGTAATATTCATTTTAAAATAAATTCATTATATTTTAAAATAGTTATATACATGATATTATATATATATATATGAAGAAATTCTAAACAAGTTTAATAACACACAAACATTATAACTATTTTTTGGTGCAACAAACATTATAAATTTATTTATAAGATATTTTAATTTTTTTTTTGCAACAATCATTATAAATTCGACATATATTTATAAGATATTTTATATTAGGCTTTACTCGTCTCAATAACCAACTTTTCATATGAGTGATAAATATTTTTATTTTTTTAAGTTTTAATCTCTCTTCAGTGAGAGATGTATCCTTTTTTACTACACTTCTCACACTAAACACAATTAATTGGTCTCAACGTGTATGATTTGATCGATGACCCAAATGAAATGAGTACGCTCTAATACTATATCAATATTATGTCATACAATATTATGCATAATACTATATCAATATTAGGTCATACAATATTATGCAAGTTGATCAATACCTCTCTTTAGATCTTATCTCTTTTCTGAATAATATCTATATCTCAGCTAAGATGGAGTATAATTTTTTTTTTTTTAGTTTTCTGATAAAATACAATACCTTTTATATCCTATATAAATATATTTTTTATTTATAAAAAACATTTTTTCTAAAATTGAGAAAAAAATAATATATTAACAATATAAAATAATTTTACACTGTTATTTAATCAGATAATTAAATAACTATCATTAATTTAAAGATTATACAATATAATATAATAAATGAATGTTTAAGATTAAATGATTGTGTAATGTTATTTAAAATTTATGTAGATCCAATCCTATCAATTCTTTGGAGTGACGGTTTTGGATAACGACGTGGCTACAAAGTGTTCAACTGTTGCCATTGTTATCTATCTCACTAAAGAAAAACTAGTTCATCACAAAGATTGTGACGACTGAAAAGATTGGTGACTCTTCCCAAGGGAAAGTCACCTAACAATTTTTCTATCTTATGGTCACCATGCATGCACCCTTAATATTTTGCTCTTTACACGTTGGAAGTAAAATTAAAAATTCATTTTCATTGTCAACAAAGGTTGATTTGTTTGACGACGATTAGAGTAATTTAAAAAAGGGAAAATATTATATATGGACGTTGATATGGTGTAGTTCTCATCTAAATTCTGAAAATCTATATCATATTCATTTTATTAATTTATAAAAGAATACTTTCGGTTATCTATTTTAATTATTATATTGTTTTAATAAATAATTAGAGAGTAAAATCATCACATGACTATTTTGATATATTAACTTTATTGAGATATTTAGACAATCAAAAAATAAAATTTGAAAAATCGAATTGTTTCGTTAAAAACTCTTTCCTAGAAAACTCTACGGGATAAAACCAAATAAGAGGGAAAAAGAGTGCAGTAATTGACAACAATTAATAGCACCAAGTCATGAGCAAAATAAAAAATTATGAAATCCTACTCTATTACGGAATAAGTCTTATTTAATACGAGACATAAAATATCAACAAATAAAATCAGTTACAAAAAATCTGCATTAGTTGATTTATTTGCACAATTGTTACTCGATAAATAAGAGTGATTCTGAAGCGACGACCTCTATTAAATTGAAAACAATTACTCCGTCTATTCTTAAGATATCAAGAAATAATAGAGGAATCATTAAAAACTTGAAGAGTGATGTTAGAATTGCATTCCAACCATATATTCGTTTAGTCATTTTTTTATGTCCACTCAATACCCAACATGACAATAGTCAATTCAACATGAAGAGCATTTAAGATTCTTAAGTTAGCTACAAATTCACCTAGAAAAGAGCTATAATAATCTCTAAAAATTCTCCCACAAGTAGAACTATCAGGGGAACCCCTAGAAGTACCATTAGTATTGCATTTTACCCAAGATAACAGAGGGAGTTGTCATATCACTTCTCTAAGAACTCTAGAGTCACAAATAGAAAAACTCATGCATCCATTATAGTTATTACCTAACAAGTAAGCACTTACTTTAATAATATGAATGACCTGCTACAAATTCATGTGATTGTTTTCAAATCGAATCATATTATAGCAAAACAAATATTCCAAAAAATATTAATAGTAAAAGAAAGCACAACATCTTTAGTTTTCGTTCCTCAAACCATACTACAAATGTCTAATCAAGGGAGAAGTGAGATTGATCTTGCAACCTATAATTACTTCAACCCAAGTCTAAAACTGTTTAATAAAAGAGGATTCCAATAAAAGGTGTTGAACATTTTCTTTTTCCAAATTATGCCCACATAGAATATAACAAGAGACCTAGAGAAAATCTCTTTTAGCTAAGTTATCATTCGTTGTGATGATATTTTGAATGATTCTCCATAACACCAACGATTTTGCGATGCGAATAATGAGACTCCAAATCAATTTGCTTCGTATATGACAACATTTTGCTAACTAACTTGAGTATTAATTACAAGCATCCTTAAATGTTAACATACCAAAAGCATTTTCATTCCAAACAATACATTAAGGACTATGGGCAATAGCAATAATAGTATTTTTTTTATATCAGAAGCTAGAGTTGGATATCTCAACTCAACTTCAACAAAAATTAACCACTTACCATTATGAATAAAATTAGTCACCTTACTTGTGAGCAAATGAACATCTTCATTAAAAATTTGCAAGAAATAACAAACCTTGTATCCAACTCAATTATTTGACCAAAAAGTAATAGAATCACCATTCCCACATTTCCGAGTTGTGTTATGATGAACTCTATCGTAGATACTCTTCACATCGTGTCAAATGGAATATATCATCTAACTAGAGTATTCTTTAAATTTTATTAATATTCTTATTGATAATTAACATTAGTTATTAAAAAGAAATGACTTAAATTTTTTTTTCATATATATTAATTACAAAAAAAAACATAAATAACTTATGAATCATAATCGAAATTACATAAAATCAATTAAAATAAAATTTATATACACGTTAACACAACAAGAAAAGTACATGCGCGCTGGTAACTATAAAGAATATTGATTCTCTTAAACATTGGTAAAAATAAAATATTTTAATTGTGATAAAATATTTTATTTATTTTTATTATAAAAATATAATTTTTATTTATTTTACTTTATTTTATATATACTATAAAATAATTTATGTAAATTCTTTTATAAAATCTTGAAAACATAAAATGAAAATATTTTAATTTTTTTACATATGGTAAGAGTCCATCTTTTCTAGAGGTTCATGTTAGACAAACTAAATAATTATGTAATCTTAATTAAAAGGTATGGTGGAAAAATAAAAGATAAACAGAACATTCTTCTCAAATAGTTGCTCCTTTTTTTATAGCTTTCATATTCTTAACGATTTGATCTTGAAGACTTTAAATTATATAAATAAATAAACAATACAAGTAGGTGCTAGCAAAACCAGAGGCAAAAAGCATATATGCTTGAAAGATAGAAAGTTTCATTAAATCGGAATAAATTCAGGAGCACCAACTTGTTTAAACCGCAGAATTTTTTATTGGTTTACATTTTTCATTTAATCTACATTTTAATATTTGATTCAGCATGATTTTTAATTTAAATAATTAAAGTACTCAAACTTTGAATCGAACACATACATAAGGAATCACGTGTTTGTTCTTTTTTGGAAGAAGAATGAAAAGTAATTCCAGAATGTCATGCGCATTATATTATTATAATCATAGAGGAGAATATTTATGCTAATTAAAAATATTCTAAACTTTTGCTAAGAAATCTAACTCGAATTCAGCATTTGGCCGATTTACAATTTAATTATATCGAAGATATAGTTTCTTAATTCTTATTATACCATTCAAAAATCATACATGACAACTAAATTTGTATTTGTGGATATCATTCGAACACGTCTCGATTTGGATAAAAAAAATCTTTTTTGATTGAGTGCGTTTTTCTTCAAAATTAAAATTCGGAAGCAGGGACGGATCTGAGAGTATTGATATTCACCCTGCACCTGCCTCGCTAGTAATATTATTATCATTTTAAATTTTATATACATGTATATATTCAATATTTTTAAATATTAAAAATTATGGTCTTCTCTATATAAAAAATATAATTTTATTATTGTATAATAATAATAATTTTATTATATTAATTATAATAAATATGAGTTTTAAATTTATTATTTTATATATATGAATGGTGCATGTACAGGGCAGGAAAACTCGAACTCAAGTCATTAATACAGGAATAAAGACTTAAATTTTACACTCAATAAAAAATAAAAACGGAGTGGGTGAGGCAAATCATGCATCCCTCATTGCGATGCCTAGTGATGATGGAAGAAATGATCTTAGAGATTAGTGTTTGGTCGAAAATGGAAGGATAGCCCTAATATTGTGGGTATACCTACAAGCAGCGCTTAATATTAGTATGTATTTAAAATAGAGAGTAATGTTAAGTTTGAAACATACCTTAAATAGTGCTTATAAAAGACTTATATAGCAAAAGAAGAAATCATATTGGACTTTGACCTAACACGGAGGTACTTATAATTCATCAATCTCCGTGATTTGTTCGTAAACAACCCTTCCACGTCACTAATGGAAATAGAATATTTATACCAAAAGCATTGCTCGATGTAAGCTAAGAAAAATTTAATTTAATTTGGCCTTTTAAAAACATATTGTTTGCTATACATGTTTGAATTCAATTTTTTTTTAAAACGGATTGAATATATTGATGGTTCCATGACAACAAAAAAAACCACTATTAGAAAACTAAAATTAGCAATGAAAAAATTAAAATTCCTCTAATTATTTCATCACAAAATTTAGTGCAGTATTAGAGACATTTCACGTTTTTCCTGTTTAAATTTTGCTAACTAATTTATGTTTTTTAGTAGTAAAAATAACCGAGTTTAATGTTATTTAATTATGAATGATATTAATTTTTTTTTTTATAAACGGTATTCTGTAGTCCTAGTATAAATATGGAATATGATAGTTTAGATAAACTTTTATAAAATACTGTTCTATATTTTTTATTATTATAAATTTGTTTTTTATAAGAAAGAGTAATGATCAAAAAGTGTATTCAAAATTTTAAAGGTTGATATTTTTCTCTTTTCAAATTAAAGTTATAATTTTTGATTCTTTAAAAACATTTGTTAGCATGACTCTTGTTTAAATGAAAAAATAAATAAGTTCTTGCATTCCTTTGGTAAATTCTATAAGTGATCTGATTAGGGAGTATGACGATGAACGAGTGTGGATTATCAACAACGTATAGAGTTTCATAAAAAGTGTATTCAAAATTTTAAAAGTTTATATTTTTTTATTTTTGAGATAAAGTTACAACTTGTTATTCCTTAACAAGTATTCTTAAAACACTTGTTAGTATGGCTCGTGTTTGAATGGAAAAATGAACAAGTTATTGCTTTCTCTTGGTTAATAATATAAGTGATTCAACTAGGGAGTATGACAATGAACAAGTGTGGATTATCAACAATGTATATGGTTTCATAAAAAGTGTATTCAAAATTTTAAAGGTTCATATTTTTTTTTCTTTTTGAGATAAAGTTACTACTTGTTATTCCTTAACAAGTATTCTTAAAACACTTGTTAGTAAGGCTCTTGTTTAATGAAAAAATGAACAAGTTATTGCATTCTCTTGTTTAATAATATAAGTGATCCAACTAGGGAGTATGATGATGAACGAGTGTGGATTATCGACAATGTACATAGTTTTACTGTTAAATTTTTTTTTAGCTATGGAATTGATTTATTTGAAGTTCTTAGTCGAAATTGGAAGTGTGATGCTCCATCCAAGGTGTTCTTATTTGTATGGAGATTTTTTCACAATAGTATGGCAAAAAAGAATAGATTGAAAAGTAGGGGAGTCATATCTTCTACTCGTGCATTATCTTTATGTGTTTTACTTTGCCGTTAACAACAATTGCAAGCATCTCTTCTTTGCTAAACCACCTCCCATTTCATCCGATTATTCTTCTTATGCCCATTCCCTCCATCCCAAAAAATCTTCTTTGAATTCAAACCTCCTCATGTCACACCTTTACGGGAAATCATGAATCATCATATATGAGATGAAGATGATAAGGATAAAACTCAACCCTGAATTGATCAAGACAATGACGACATTTGGTTAGCAAAATTGTGAGCATTCATGGTCCTCCATACCATCCATAAAGCATATTCCAAATCATATGAATAAGCCAAAAGGGAGCACCATATCAATCTTTAGCCAACAAAATACTTCAATCCAAATTTTCCAAATTTGTTGTGTAATGATGTTTTAGAGCTCCCCCCTCTTCTCATAAAACACAATCAATAGCCTTAATTACCAGGATAATATCTCTCTTGTATAAATTTTTCTTTGTTGAATATGAAGGCTTGCAAGCAATATATATGCATATTTCACCAAGTAACAACCTAATTTATTTGGTACCAATATCCATTTATCCTCTTCATCTGCCAGCTTTACTAAGAAGAACAAATCCATGAGCGTTCAGAAAAACACCATGAGCCAAATCAATGTCAACCACTAATTGTTATTTTTCCACCTTCCCAACTCAACCATCTTGGACTTTATTTAGGTCGAGATGATATGAAGCTATAGAAACTTCTCACTCAATGGAGTTTGTTTTATCCAAATACCCCTTCAAAAATATATCAGCCATCTATTTCCCTCCTTCTAAATGATTGTGTTTGAAAACCATTATGTACACCAAGGATTTGTTCCCATGGAGCACATGTGTTTCCCCTATAGTGAAGAAGAATTGGGAATTCATTCATCCTAAAAAAAAATTGTTCTTCACTACTTTTTGGCCATATTTTTCTTGTAGTACATATTTTCATACAATTGACTCTTTTATTAATAGTTTTCACCTCCACTTAGTCAAAAGATTGATATATGCACACACACACCAACCTTAATTCCTTCACGCCCAACCCCCTCCCCCTATTTAAAACCTACAAGCCACCTCCCATTTGATCCAATTAATCTTGGTATGCCCTCTCTCTCTCCATGCCAAAGAAACCTTCTTTGAATTCGAACCACCTCCTGTCACACATTTACGAGCATTCTAATATATGAGACCAAGAAGATAAGGATAAAACTCAACATTGAATTGATCAAGACAATCCTTCCCCAAAGACTACGATATTTATTACAACAATAAAATAACCTATTTTTTATTACATCCCACATTAGTTTCCAAGTTTTCAATTTGCAAGGATTTGTACCAATTGATAACCCAATATATTTAAAAAGAACCATCGTGAACCTATAGTTTAGAAACATATATAGACATCATTTGAATTAAAAAGAAACTTGCATGATAGTGATTTCAACAAATGTACTAAATGGAAATACAAGATGCCGAACCGAATGATTACATTTTTCATATTAATTTGTACACTCAATTACTAAACTAAAAAGGAACCATAGTTGATTGATTTGTAAAACAATTGCTGATATAATGTAGAATAGTTGGAGTTTAAATTTATAATGATAAAAACAGTTACGGATGAGTTTTTACTTGAATCCTACCTCTAGTGATTACCAAATGTACTTATAGAGTTGTTACGGAATTGTCTTTCTAAATCATATTGGTTAGGCATTAAGAGTTGAAATTCTCAAATTAGTCATGAGCATTCATAACTATTCCTATATTACAAATTGCAAGAGTTCTCAATCTTAAGCATTCAAAGAATGAACTTCCGTCATAAACTAAGAATCATAAATCATTCTAAAGGTAGTCAAACAATAAAAAGCATTAAGAACATAGATAAGAAAACAACAAATGTAAATTTATTCAAGTGATCCAAAATTCAATCATAAACTAAAGATATCCATCAAGTTTTACTCATCCCTAATAACGGAGAGTTTAGATACTCATCATGTTTGACTTAAAAGCTAAATAGAAAAAGGTATTACTCATGCAAGATAGAGAATATCAGCTTCAACTCTAAGTTCCTAAGTTGAGTCTCTAACTTTTATGCTTTCATGTGCAAGACATGTTGTCTTTAAGCCTCCAAAAGTCAAAACCATAATTCTGATGTTGGAAATCACTTAAAAAACAACAGAGTTCATAACATTATCGCTTGGCAAGACCCCACATCATCAGGCGAGGAAATGTGGATCTCCAATTTGTTTGTAGAAATTCGAATCTTCTCTTAGCAAGCTGCAGTTGTCATTAGCGGTATTTTACATATGTGAATCCCTTTAAAACATTAAAGTTAGTTCTCCTATAGAGCAAAAAATGAGTACACTTGAAAACTCCAAAATTTGCTTTGATTCTCCATGCGAGATAAGGTTCGTGCCAAGCAAGATTTTATAGAATACTTCAAACACATTTGTCTTCCATAATTGAGTTCCATGATCAATACTCCAAAACTTCCTAAGCATTATTCTACTTCAAAAGATCCACCTATTAACCTGAATCATAAAAACAAAAAGAAACTCCAAAATTTTGTCTTGTTATGAACAAAAACAAGTCAAAGTCACCTAATTTCTTAGAGAAAAATGAAACAACAATAAAATTCTAAAACAACACTCAAATTACGGAAAACTGTAACTAATTAACAGAAATTAAGTCTAAAAACTACCCAAAAAAATATACATGAAAGGACAAATTACCTCTGCACATTCATGCCCAACAAGCATCTCGTCTATAAATCAACTTTCAACCATTAAGCAATATCAAAAATTGGAAATTTTTTATAATTTGAAACTCTTGAATTGATCAAGAGAAAGTGGCATCGGAGAACTTTCTAGTGAAAGAGACATTAAGGATGATCATGCTAATGCCAAAATTCCAAGTAGTGACCTTACCCTCAAACCTACACATGTTTCTACAATACCAAATCACACTCACAATGTTGATCACAATTACCAAAATGACAACCTTGTAATGGTTAAACCAGCTTCTGTTAATAATATTGAGAATAGACCTAATGGAGCTAGTATCGATGTGCATTTGGAGAATGTGTTGGAGCCAATTTCACAATATTTTAAACAAAGTTCATTCCTAAAACATGTGAATAATAGTTTTAGATGCATGGTTACACAAACTGCATCACGAAATAATGTGACACCCCATGGAAGAAATATTTTCATCATTTGGAACATTGTTATGTAGAAGTCTCCATATGATCAGGGCTTTGGATAGAGGGATGAATTGTTCCAAATAATCATAGCCCAAGGAAACTCCTGACCTTTACCAGTATGAAAAGCATAAGCATCCTTAAAATTCATCTCGCCATTAACAATGTTTCCAAATAAATTGATTCAATTTAGAAATTATGTGTATAATTATTTGTTGAACATGAGCTGCAATATCTATATAGACTTGAATGATTGAAGCAAGAAGAATTCAATTATTATTGTCAATGAAATCCTTCACTCTTGCATTAATCAGATGGTGGACATTGCTATGAGTACACGTTGAAGGTGCACACACGAGAAGATGAGTTGAATTATGTTTGACTAAGTTGGATTCATTTTGCTAATTTATTTAAAACTGGTTCGGGTTTGGGGACTTACTTAGGTAGTATCAATCGAGTTAAGTGATCAGATGCCGAAGTAAAACAAGAATTGTAGAATTAAAGTGACATAAGAATTTATCCTGGTTCATCACCAACTTGATAGCTAAGTCAAGTCCCCTCACTCAGAAGGATTTAATCCACTAATTCAAAGCTTGAATTACACAGCACCTAATCCTATAAGCCAGTCTTCTCAAATAAACTTGGCACCTATAGACTTTTTCAGGAACACAAACACCTTGACTCTACAAGCCAAGTCTTCTCAACACAACCTGAAAACCTACATATTGCTTGAGGAACACGAAATCCATTATCGGGATGGGTTACAAGAGTTTGAAACAAATTGGTTTGCTTATAACAAGTTGATTGTAACAATGACTCTCACACTAGAAAACACTTAGGAAATTTTGTTCTTGTTAGTTCTCTTATTTTATCCTTCAGCCTTGAGTATCTATTTATAGAATAGGTTAGGGTTTCTCCTTTGTCCTTGCAAAATCTGAATCATATATTTGCAAATAATAAATGTATCTTCTTGTGAGTGTTTCTTCTTGTAAACAATTCTTGATCATATCTTCTTGTAAATAATTCATATCTTCTTGTAGATAAATCTTGATCAAATCTTCTTGTAAATAATTCATATCTTCTTGTAGATCAATCTTGATCAAATCTTCTTGTAAATAATTTATATCTTCTTGTGATAAATCTTGATCAAATTTTCTTGTAAATAATTTATATCTTCTTGTTGATAAGATCTTGATCATATCTTCTTTTCAACTTGGTCAAAGATTTGCTTCAATTATAAATCTAAATCAAATCGTATTTTAGATTGTCTTCAAAAAATACGAATCTTCTTTCATACAGTTGCTTGATTTGAGTTGGAATGGATTCGACTAAGTCTTCTTTTCATACTTAATTCTTTCAATTTCAGTCGTTGACTTTCCATCGGAGGACTTTCTTGTTGGAGTGACATGCTGTGTTTCTTGAATAATGATAGTTAGAGGCAGAATTGCATGACTTAGAATTAGTAGCATTTGGCAAATCACCTTGTTGAAACTTCAGAGTCAGTGCAACATTAGAGGCTGCATATTAGAGGCAACATTTGGAGTGTGTTGTACCATTTGAATTTATGATTTGAACAATATCTTCAGAGTTAATTATACCTTGATATGACATCTTTAGAGGCATGTTGAATTTGTGCACATCAAAGACAAGCAAGGGCTTCAGAGACATGCTTCAAATCCAGACATCAGAGGCAATCTTCATAACCTTCAAAGGCACGTTACTTTCAGAGGCAGACGTGTAGACTTTGTGTTCCTATGATCTTATTCTCTAGTCACTTCCTCTGGTGGCTTTCCTCTAGTCGCTTTCTCTGGACGCTTCCTTCGGTACTTTCCTCTGATTTTCTTCTTCCAATTTATTTCATACTTAATGAAGCCATTAATCCAAATTTATTATTTTCATAAAATACTTTTGTTAACATCAAAACTATAAGTGGAAAACCAACTTGATTCCAACACACATGTCCACCAAAGGATCACCACTCTATGAATACTTTTGTTAGAAGTCTGATTGTCAACCTTCTTAGTCATATTTTTTCTATCCACAATGTTCGAAAACGATAACTTGCTTAGTATATTTGAGTCCAATTCTACTCGGATTGATAGATGTAATGTTGATTTATTACTTTGAGATACATTGAACTACCTCTTCTATTTCTCTTATTTATAGTGTATAATGTTTTTATGCTATTTAAAAAATTATACTCTATTCTTTATTTATAAGTTTCTTAAGAGAGAGAGAGAGAAGAAAATCAATTAACCAAATTTAGAGAAGACAACAATTTTGTTTACTTTGCTTTGTAGAGCACAAAATTTACAAAACACTTGCATGAGATGTAAGCTAAGTTGTGCATATTGATATTTTCGGTACAATTGTTCCTCTGTTCGAAATGGGCTGAAATGCAAGCTTGGGCCTATTAACTTGAAATAGCCCAAACAAATTAAATACAACATCATGGGAATGCTATCAATTTTATCCCAAAAATAAAAAAGAGAGAGAAACGCTATCAATTAAAATCACATTCTTTTCATTATAAAAAAATATAATATCACATTCTTTTCACAGCACACCTTTTTTTGATACAACTTTTCAATAGTACACTATTAGTCAAAATTTATATAGATGTACTAAAATCTATATAGGATCCCTAGAAATTTGTTAGACCCATTTTTTAAATAGTAAGACTCATTTAAATTTAAATAAAAAAGAGTGTATTTATAAGAGTGTTAAAGAGTAACATCTTTTATTTTTATTTGTAAAAAGAGTTTAATTGATAAATAAGCATTGCTAATTTAAAAATAAAATAAAAAAATTATGTATTCATTCAATCACATCTCACTACATAGATAATTGTAGACATATTTTAAAAAACAGTATAATAGATTATAATATAATTGCTATATATATGATTGGGTCTGTACAAACTTTTTACACAATAGGACATACCAATTAAAATATTCTCTGAACCTCACAATAAATAATCTTGTATGTATAAATAAAAATTTAAAACGACATCATGAAGACAAAGAACAAAATAAATACATCAAGAGTGGGGTTAGTCAAGCTCAGGTTGAGCTCAATTATATTTATATTAATAATATAAAGATACATAGCTTTCAATATGATTTAGTTTTGCAACTAGCATTAGTTTTCTACCAATATTATGAGATTTTTTGTGTGTCTCTTTCTGATTTTAGATTTCTTAAATAGATTGACTTCAACTAAAACATACACATTAATAAAATTTTGATATGAAAAAATCTATTCCATCATAGAATCAAAGCTTTCATTATCACAAAGAGAACAACAAGATAAGGATTGTGGCTAACATATGCTCCTCCAGATTTTAGGGGGAAGGGGGGAATGAATGTACCCTTTCTAAAACATTAGAAGTCAAGTAATTAATGTGCTATATTATCCATGGAGTACTTTTAACATGCATTAACTGATATTTTTTTATTATTATTTTAATGTGATATCATTGCAATAATGACTCTTATTTTAGAACTTAAGTTCATGTAGAATTATAATATATATGAGTACTTTTCAAAGTAAATAAATAAATTATATAATGCAAGCATCAAAGTTAATAATAATATTTATCTAAATTATTCTCTTTTTATTACGTTGAGTGTCATTTAAAGTTATTTTACACGGATTAAAAATTATAAGAAAATAAAAGATTCAAATAATTTAGCAAAATAGGTGTTTTAAAAATCCAAGATATAATTAATCTTTTTTTTATAAGTTTATATTTATTGAGTTAAACAATTAATAACAAAATTAATATATTTTATTATATATATATATATATATATATATCAACTAAATGATTTCTTAATTTGTGTGTAAAAACTCAAGCAAAGATAAAGAATATAAAAAATCACTCTTTTTTGAATAAAATATAATAAAAAAATTTATATTAAAAAAGTAGAAGTATTTAGACTAAAATTAAGGAATGTCACAGTTAATAATTGTAAATTGGTAATTGTTATTATACTTAGGACTAGTTTCTTGTAAAAAGGAACTTAAGGGAAGTGATATCTCTGCTAGAAACATTTGAGAGAGGCAAAGTATTTTTTTTTCTTTTTAAGTGTTCAATGAATCTGAATATCTTTTATACTTTGAAGTGAAGCACCATTTTCTTTTCTTAAATATTTGATAAAAAAGTTAGCAATATCTCCACAAACTTCACATTAATAAATTCAATTATTTAAATTGATAATATATTTGGTGTCAAAAAGGTCCAAGAGATGTCAACTTGGTTATTAAATTTTGGCTTTTAAATATAAAAAAATTGGAATTCACTCCTAGTTGAAAATGACCAGTAGTGTCATAAGTTCAATAAATAATAGTTATCAAAAAAATGAATAAAAATGAATTTAAATATTAAGCTAGTTTAATCTTAAATAATCATAATTTGGAAATTTTTAATTGTTAAAATATTTACAATATTAAATATTAAAAACATTGTCTATTATATTTTATTACTTGGAGTTCAAAATATAAATAAAATTTTAAAATAAAAAATAATATTTTAAGTTACTTGTAATTAAATATAATTTTAATTCTTTATCATTAAAATAATTTAATAATTTTAAAAAGTTCATGTAAAATTTTAATAGTTATTCAAAACAAGACAAATGTGGAGTAATTAGTTCATAATTTTTTGAAACTTTATATATATATTATCTTTCAAATATCAAAAACTTACTTTTGGTGGAAAATAAGAGATGTTATAGAAGAAAAAAATTGATTAAAGAAACACTTATTAAAATAAGGAAAATATTTATCAATATGATCAAATCCTCTCATTGAATAAGGACCAAATTCATTGTACAAATGTAACAAAAAATTATATGTTAAAAGTAACTTTTAATTTAATTATCCATTATTAAAATAATATAATAAATTTTCAACGTTTTATTTAAAATTTTAAAAATAATAATCAAAACAAGAAAAGTGTGGATTAATTAGTTTCTATATTTTTAATGTGGAAACACATGATACAATAAGGAAAACAATAATAAATTGGAAAAATTCTCTCATTGAATGAGAACCTGATTCATTGTACAAATATAACCCAAAAAATTCAATGTATGTATAGTAGTTTATGTATATTTTAAAAACAGAGAATGGTATTTTGTCAAAAAAATAAAAATAAACAGAGAATTGTGAAAAGACAATTCAATAAATAGATAGATGATACTAATTATAAACTCAAATAATAATTTTAATATAGTTATTTATTTTGATTATTCATAAACAACCATTAATGATAGTTAAATTTAGATTTAGTTATTATGAAGATTGTTGAACTATTTAGATAATTTTAAAAAGATATCTGAATTAAAAGGTTTATAATTGAGTCTCAAAACTTGTCAGTAATTTATATTTAGATCTCTGAATCAAAAAAAATTAAATCAAATAATTTATAATTAAATCTTTAAACTTTTAAAGAATTTGCAAATTGATCTATGCTTACAAACTCAATAACAAAAGTCCAAAGTATGATTATCCTAACAATTTAATATTTTGTCTTTTTTAAAGTTAATATTTATGATAATTTTTTCGACCCCATTTAATAATTTTCTGAATCAATCACGACTGGTTGGAAATACCTCGGACAAAAAAAACTAATAATTGATGATTATTGAGACTCTAAGACAAAACACAGACATAAAATCTGACAAACCACAGGTAGAAAACTTGAATGAATTCATTTTAGTAAATGTTTATTATGCTAATAAAATTTCAAAAAGAAAACAGAATGAGTTCATTTTAGAAATAAATTTTTCTAAATGCATAAACATATTTGAGAACTTAAATTTTGAAAAGTAAAAACAATATTAAAAATATAAATTTTGAATTGAAATTTTGAAATTCATTGTAATTGAGTCACTGAAATTAGTTTATATAAACGAATAAGTAAAAGAAAAATGATGTCGAAGAGAATATATATGGGGTGTAAAAAGAAAACTCCAAGTCCAAAGTATTAATCCACAAATCCTATTCCTAATCATCATATATTAGCCCAAAGCCCAGTTGACCAAAAAAGCCCAAAGCACCAAATAACCAGTGTTGGAATAGTATTTGGAACAATTTATTCCATACCCCCACAATTGTACCTATACCCTCACAAATTTTTAAAAATGTCAAAAATATCCTTGAATTTTTTTACTATTTTACCAATTTAAATTCACTTTTTTTTTACCTTCTAAAGATTTCCGGGTAAAAAAAAAAAAGATTTCCCTGCAACTTTTTTCAAGTTTTGCATTATAGAAAGCTTCTATCGAAAATCTTTTTTCAAGTTTTTCGGTAAAGAAGCGTAAAATTTGTTGAGAGAAAATCTCTTTTAAATATTTTAATGATAACAAAATTATCTCAAAGATTATGATTATGTAATTAATCTAATCTATGCTTTTGAGTGATTTTATATAAAAGGAACATGCCCATTCATAAAATGATCTAAAGAGCTGAGTAAAAGAAAACACAACCTCCAAGCAAGATGACAGACCAATAGAGGTAAAAAATTTAAACCTCCAATCAAGAGGATGAACATATACTACAGCAAAAATTGAATCTATGACTAAGGCAAGAAAGATGATCCTGTACCCAAGGACAAATAAACAACAAAAACAAAGTATCAAAAGGAAATCATCAGAGGTTCAACGAAAGAGGAAAAACAAAATGATCTTCTCAATCCATGCATCATCCCATGAAAGATATAAATTATACATTTCAAGTAAAAGCATTGTCTTTTACACAGAAAACAAGATTGTACTGAAAAAAGAAATAATTAAAAGTACAAAGTCTTATCTCAATGAAGAAAAAGTTCAACCTCCAAAGACAAATTCGTGAAACTCATCCTCCTACGTACAAGGCCGTATGAGGACGGGCTTAATGGCATTTCAGTAATTCAAGACAAAATTCATAGTCTATTAAATCTTTATCAAACGGTCGTAAGGTACCTTTTCTTGAAGAAAAGGTCTCTTCACCTCTATAAAAGGAATGAAGCACTTCATCATTCAATACACAACTACAAAGTATACAAAGAGCAATTCTAAAAGCTATCAAGAGCAATTTCATCATCTCTTAGAACTTTCTACCATTTCAAACTATATCTTTGACTTCATCCTCCTAGAAAGTTCATAAATAGATAAAGTGATAATCATTCACATTGTATATTACAAGTTAGTGTCAACTTGTAATAATTTTAAACCAAGAGGATAATTTTGTGTAAGCCTAGTGAGGCTAAAAAATATACACAAAGAAAAGAGTCCTAGAGGAGGACAAAGCATTTTTTAACATTAGTCAAAATCACAAGTTTGTGAAGAACTGAACGTAACCCATTTTGGACGAACCAGTATAAATATGTATGTGTCTTGCTTTTATTTTACTCATTATGCCTAGTGTCTTATTACTTATCTTCTTTTGTTAAATCATCCTCTCGCAGAGGATAATTTTTTACATAATTCATAGAATATTTTTAAAACACTAATATCCCTATTTAACCCTCTTTTAGTGATATTTTAGTCACTTCAAAATTAACACTACCGGAAAACTTGTGAGGAAGTTTTCCGATAACTACTGGAAACCTTCCTCACAAGTTTTCCGGTAGTGTTTCAATTTTTTTTTTCAATTTTTTAAAATTTTTTTTTAAACTACCGGAAAAATTGAATAAAGATTTCCGGAACAAAAATGAACTACCGTAAATCTTTTTTCAAGTTTTCCAGTAAAGAAACATAAAATTAACACTACTGGAAAACTTGTGATGAAGTTTTTCAATAACTACCGGAAACCTTCCTCACAAGTTTTCCGGTAGTGTTCCAATTTTTTTTAAATTTTTTTTTTTAAATTATTGGAAAACTTGAAAAAAGATTTCTGAAACATAAATGAACTATCGGAAATCTTTTTTCAAGTTTTCCGAAATAGATATGAACTATCGAAAAACTTGAATGAAGTTTTCTGGTTGGATTTTTCAAAATTCACTCACTTTTTTCGGAAATGTTAAATGATGGAATGATAAAAAAAATTCAGATTTTATGCTTTATATGTGGGCAAAAATGTCATTTCCTACATTTGTGGGAGGTAAAGGTAAAATATGGGAGGTATGGAATAAAATTTTCAAAGATTTGGTGTGTGGATCAAGTTTGAAGATTAACCACGCTAACAAATAACCCAAAGAATGACCAAGTTAACAATTAAGTATTTTCTTTTTTGTCAGAAATTAACAATAAGGCTTGCTAAAAAAAAAATGGGATTAACATTAGGGAATCTATAATGGATCTGTCCAAATCCATTAAGAAAATAATAAATATATATATGCATTTGCCGGGTTAGTTACCAATGGATAAAATAATAAATCCTTACCATATTAACGTACACATTTTTTTTTTACAAATATTAAGGATATTATAGTATTAAAAATATTAAAATTTATTCAAATATATTATTAAATTTTAAGTGAAATTATTTAAATATAATATTTTTTTTACACTTATAAATAAAATATCCATATACTTATTATTTATTTATATAAATATTATATTAATATTATACTGATATGGGCCAAACAAATCGAGATTAAATGATCTGGCCCAAGTCATTTTGAATGATGGACTTGTCTAATTTTGAACTAGGATTTTTCAAGATTTTTTTTCTTCAAAATGAATAAAAATATGATATATAAATAAAACATTCACAATCTCTCGTAACTTGTAAGCAGAGACAGGTTCAGAAATGTGTTAAACGGGGGGCCAAAAATTTAATCATAAGTAATACATATTTAAAATTAAAAATAATAATTGTGTTTTTTATACGAGTCATCTATTTTAACTTAAAAGGTATATAAAATTATTTCGCACTCTAATTTAAAAGCATCATTCTCACTATGTATATTGTGTGTGGGAACTTGTTGACTCAAGAGTAACTTTTATAAGAGTCACTCTACTTCATAACTCTTTGTAGATATTATATTTCTTTGTGAGAAGTGTTAGTAAGACAATCTCCAACAAATACATTTCAACACACTATTTTTTATTGTTTAAAATTCACATAGGTTCCACCAAATTGTGTGGGTCCTATTTAACGTTGGTGAGACTCGTGTGAATTTTAACCAATAAAAGATAATATGTTGAAAAATGTATATCAAAGAGTATGTTGTTAGTATTATTCTTTTCATCAATCCAACCATCAAATCAATAATTTTTATTTAGTAGATCAAATCTATAAAGTTTCATAAAATTTTAAAAATATGACTCTTGATCAAGTAAGTTAAATTCAACTTACAATATATTTTTAAAATTATAAATAAAATATTGACTATAAGATTCTATTGTTACATATATTTAATATCTATAATTTCTTATATGCATGATCGAAAAGATAATACAAAAATATTCAATTGTTGAATTTGTGAAATTTAAAATCTAAAATGAATTATAAAATATAATAAATATGACAATAGTTACTCATAAAATTAACGAATATTTCATTATCTTTAATCAAATTTCAAAACCAGTAATACTAATATTTCATAATGTTATCCTAACCCGTGAAACTATTAGGTGTTGGTCTGAATGTGAATTTATGGACCACCGAGTGTGAGCAATTATTCGAAGGTCTAGACATAGACAATTAGGGTTATCATAGAAAATATTAAAATTACAATAGAAGACAAACTTTTTGTCCCAAAGACAAATGATGACAGTCCTTCATATTTGTCTACTGAAAATCTTACCTCATAAAATATAAATAAGTTGTATATTGAACTAGAAGAAATGTTGAAAGTGCATAGTGGGCTGAAATTCACCAACAACACAAAGATGACCTAGATAAAAGATCTACAATAATTTGAAAGAAAAATGGATGATTTTTTTTAACTAGAACGGGTAAATTATGTAGGAGGACAATTAATGAAAGATCTACATCAGTTAGAAAGAAAACATTATGATTTTTCTAAGTGAATTATGTGGGAGGACAACTAATTTTGTCCCTTTTTGAATTATAGAAAAAATAAAATGTGAATATAATTGTGTATATTTTGAATGTCTTTATTGCCTTTTAAAATTAATAGTAATATAGAAGATAAACCAACAGTTGCTATGTCAATACGTTAAGAATCTCTCTCTTCCTCCCTCTCTTTTAAGTATGAATATTAACATCATAAATAAATTTTTATGGTCGAAAATAGAATAAATCTTAATAAATTTTATATTCTTTAATAATATAGAATTAAATAAATAGAATCAAATCTAGGCCGGGCCCAAGCTTGGGCTTGGGTTTGCGTGGTGAATTATTATTTTTTATTAAAAAGAAAATTAAAAATTAATATTTAATTTTTGAAAAAATGAATGTTTGCATTTTTACTTAAAAGGCCCTCCACCGAATCAACACTGAATTTCTGATCCAGTAAATGATTCCTTCTTTTTCTCACGGTTCGGTTGTGATCAAAACCCTTCTTATTTTTTACGAGTCAACCAAACCTAGAATTATGGATCTGGTCAGATGGATCCCGAATTTCCTCTGATCCAGTAACAGATCTCCTCTATAAATAGAGGGTTTCTGTTGCAAATCACACCAAAAGCACTCCATCTTCTGAGGTTTTTCTCTCTTCTCCCTCCATATTCTTAGCGACTCAACCTAGTAATATCTTCAGTGGCATGAATTGTGATTTTTAAACAGTTTTTTCAAACTCAAAACCAACAATTATTTAAAATATTCTTCAATTATTTAACTTCTTTATTCATAAAGAATATTTTATAGAATACAATTATTTTATTATTATATAAAAAAAACTAAATGAAAATCAGTACTATCTTTTTTTATTTAATTACTATCTTTATGTAACATTTTTCATTCTAAATTTAAAAATCATAATATGTAGAGTGTTGTAAACTTTAGTCATCCCAACTCCAATAGTTTATTTAGTAATAAAAGAATAAGTATAAGATCTGACAAATAGAAAGAGACAAATACAAATCTCTTTTAAAAATATTTTTAAATTTTTCCTTTCTTTAAACTAGAGCACTATTAGCTCTCCCAATATTTTTCTTCTATCAAAAAAATTCTGAATTCTCATATTAGCCGATGAAAAGGTAAAAATAAAATAACAAACCTCATTGTTAAGGCACATTGATACTTTCAAAAAGTTATGAGCATTATTAAGCTATACTTTATTACAACTCTATGATTTCTTATTTGTTCATGTGTCATTCCCCTAGAGCATTGCTTTCTTCAGCATTTTCCACATTACAATAATCACCTAGGAACCATATAGTATATGATGATTCAATATAGCTATGATAAATGTGAGGTAATTCATATATATATATGCTACTCTATGATCATGACATGAATTATTACATAGTTGCATTGGACATAAACAAAGCTTTTTCTTCACTACTATATGTTCTCGTAGCCTTTGCTTAAGGCTAAAGAAGGGAAGTTTTTTCTTTTAAACTTTCTAAATTTGGAAAATTTATGTACGGATATAATAATATTAGAAAACTTGCTTATAATTAGAAGTTTCTAATCTATTCTTGATCATTTCATGTTGTCTACTTAATTTGAAACACTTTTTGGATTTGTCTTTCTATCATGGATTCTTAATTCCATCAAATGGTAATAAAGCACACTAAGGGATGGGAGTCTTTTTGTTAATTTGT
This sequence comes from Cicer cuneatum, assembly GCA_037974295.1. Lineage (NCBI taxonomy): Eukaryota > Viridiplantae > Streptophyta > Magnoliopsida > Fabales > Fabaceae > Cicer > Cicer cuneatum. The sequence continues at coordinate 26,103,741 of JBBPBO010000002.1, read as the reverse complement.
AGCCCCCACAATAAGTAAAGGTAGTATTTTTTTTTTTAAAATTTTTTGTTATTAATTAGTAGTATTGCTTCACTAAGAAATACAACAGAACCTATTATAGCATTGAGTGCATCTTTGGAGGGAAAGTTTTGGGCTTCTCAAAGGCAAAAGACACGTTTAATTAATTTTTTTTTATAAACACGTTTAATTGATTTTATTTTACCTCTAAATAAAAGGTGGTATGATATTAAAAGTGAGAGAGGAGGGGAATTGGAAAAATATGAGATTCTTCTTTTTTGTACAACATTTGCTAGGTTAGATACATTTTTGTAATGAAATGGTAACAGTGTACATGTAATAGGACTCAAAAATTTCAATGCATAAAAAAAATATAATCGATTAATCTAGAAAAATTAAATAATTTCAAAGACCACAAAATGTAAAAATTAATGTGCTCTCACATGTTTACACTAGATCAACATCAAAATCAATCAAGTTAAATTAATTCTATTAAATCAATTTTATGGAAAGAAAAAAAAAGCATAAATATATACTACCTCAATTCCACTAGCTTAATGGGTAATAGGAATAATGAACCATTAACTTAACCCCTAGGTCTTGGGTTCGATTCTCACAGAAAGAAAAATCTCGCTAATTTTCAATGGTGAAAAAGGGGGCAAGAAGTTCAATTGGTAGTGGAAATGAATGAACCATTAACTTAACTTTTATGTCTCGAGTTCGATTTGCACAGAAACAAACTTAGAATATACTGAGTACAGTATCGGTCGGTAGTCAGTAGGGCCCCTATGTCCCGAGTTCGATTTCTACGGAAGGCCGTGAGATTCTTCGTAAGTCTAATTTGCAAGTGATTTCTTCATATGTTATGAGCATTTTCCTTCTTGCATCATCACTTGGTGATGAATTCCTTTTGGTGGGGCCATGTTAATAGTCATTCATTGGTTTTCTTCCCAATAAAAATTGATAGAGGTGTGAGTTTCAAGAACATAATTGCTTATAGTTATGCTAATGTAGGAAAACAAGGTTGACGCCTGAAATTGAATCCAAATAATGTTAATTTTCGTCTTCAAAGTTAAATTCTTTTCTCGAAATGATTACAATGATCCATCATTGGTCAAAATCCTAGTTATGTTTGACAAAGCATTTCGAATTTAAAGTTTGTTGTTCGAGCTAGTCATATGTGGTGGATTGGTCTTTGTACGAATATACCTCTTTGGAATTGAGAGTTGGTTGCAAGAAAGGTGTTGTCTTATCAAATCACGAAATATGGAAGCGCTCTTTACTCATCTAAAAGTTGATGTTACTGAGTTTGGTGATATTATTTGTAATTGTAGGTGAACTTTTTCATCTTTCTGTATAAACTCCCGTGTTGAGTTTGGTAGAAGACAAACAAATGAGGTTGCTCATATTCTTACAAAAGCAGCAACATCTCTAGCTACTTTCTAATTTTTTATTGATGTACTTGATTGTATTGAAGACGTTATTATGAATGTAATGCTATAAGCATATTTTTGTCAAAAATGTGGTACCCAATTTAGTCTCCTAAACTTAACAATGAGAGACACATTATTTTTTCTATTGTTCACTATGAAGTGTTTTTTATTAAACTACTGAAATATGATGTTATGTGTGAGTTGTTAACTTCCAAAGTATTGTGCTTTACAAATATAACTTTTCGGGTTAAACAGTAAAAAATTAAGAAAAGTTCAAATTGAAAAAAAAAAGTTTGAAAAACGAAAAAGAGAGAGAAATTCTTCTCTTCTCTTTCTTATTCTCAAAAGAATCCAAAACAAGATTCACGGAATAAATATAACAATTCAACTCATACATAGAGAGGAATGAAGAAGTCTTTGTCGCATTAGTTTTTCAAATTAACGAAGTCCCCACCAACAAGGTGCTCCTACGATATTAGGATTTAGAGGTAGAAGAAAACAGATGGTCTAAGTCTTTAAATGTACATAGGGACCAATTATGCCTCACGTGGTCATCCATCAAAAAAATGCTCCAAGTCAACAACCCTTGGGTATGAAATTCTTTATTTTCTAGGTTTTTGAAAAGAAAATGCATCATGTTGGTATAAACTTTATGAGTCAATTCTTATAAGCATTCCTTCAACTGTATAGTTCTATAGTTGCATAGCATTCGGACTCTTCTCATTCTGAAGTGAATTTGGTTCATTTGTGTCATTTTCTAAAGCATGTAAGATCAACGAACATGCATTGTGCACTGACGATCGCTCTTGGTCTCGTCAGCCTTTTGTGACACACTACCACCTCATGTGACTTGTGGCAATGAGTAGAAAAGATCTCTCCTAAGGTACTACATAAAAAATTAATGCAAAAGAATGAAAAATAATATAGTATTTAAGCATTAGTAGTCACTATCAAGAAGTAACTAACTCCCAAATAACTTGCTATAGAAATTAACAAAACCAATATAGAGAACTAATTCAATCTATGTTGATCATATTTAACTAAGAGGTGAAAATTTAGAGATTTGACTAAGAGGTGAAAATGTAGAGAAGTGAATTCTCTTTTTTAAGAAGATAAATGTTATAAATGTACAAGAGTCTTTAAAATCACCAAGTAAATATTTTTGCTTTTAAAAAAATAATTAAAAATATATTTATCTTCTCGAAAAAAATGGTTATCATTGGACTGACACATATATAACACACTCGTTTCTTGTAATGACATGTACTCTTCATTTTGGTTAAATTCATTTTTTTCCCTTCAAAATCCAACTTATGAACACCCCTGTTTAAACCCTTTACTTTTTCCAATAACAAATCACAAATACACACAATTTTATATATCCATCATATTTATTAAACCTTTACTTTTTCCAATAACAAATCTACAAATACACACGATTTTATATATCCATCAAAAATATGCCAAAACATTTGGTAAAATGAGTTCGAAGGACATCATGATCACATAAAAGTAACTTTTTATGATACTCACTATCATAGCAACCCCATTTATTTCCAAATTAAATGACAAATTATAGGGGTTGCTAAACAAATCTAAATACACAAAAAAAAAAAATATGTAAAACATATAACACTCCAAGTGGAATACAAACCCAAATCACATCCACACAAATTGCAAACATGTGGTTAAAGTAACTTATCAATCAAAGAATTCCCAATTGAACTTAGGAGGAGTTGAATTATTATTGGTCATTGAATGATTTGTTGATGTAGATGGCAATGTGATCAATGGAGGCATAGAATCAAATGTCTCCCATTTTGTAGTAACAACAACTCCTGAAGTAGAATTATTTGAGGGTTGGTTTTGATGTTCCTCAAATACAAGTGAAAGTTCTTTTGAATTGTTCCTAGGTTGTTGTTCTTGTTGTTTCTCTTGAATTGGTACTATTGACCCATTTGAATAAATTTGTTGTGGTTGTTCTTGAATTGTTTCCAATCTTTTTCCATTTGAATTCTTTTGTTGATGTTGAATTGGTGCATGAACTCCATTTCCAATCATAGAACTCTTAACTTTAAGCATATCCATTGTTTCAACATATTTTTGAACTCTTCTTACCTAAAACAGTATCAAAAAAAAATTGACTCAAAAAAGTATCAAAATTTGAAAATCAATTAAATTACGATTTAATTCATATACACTATCAGCCAATCACAACCGTTAGATCATTAAAGATGTTTGATTTTTATCATAACTACCTCTAAAATGATATTTATGAATGGTTGTGATATACTGACGGTATAAATTTTTTTACACTGACGATGTATGACAATTAAATTCATTAAATTAAATAACTAGTAAAGAAAAAAAAGAGTAAAACGCATAAAAATTACCTGCATTTTTCTTTGCAATTTGACATCTCCATCAGCAATTATACCATCTAATTTAAGCAATTGATTCATCAATAGCTCAATAAGACCAAGCATATCTGTTTCTACAACTTTCCCACCTTTGCTAATTATTGACTCAAAAGCAGATACCTAATCAATTCCAATAACTAATTAGTTCTCAATTCTCAACTACTACTCAAGCATTTAATACAAACACACCTCACTCATAATTATTTTCAAATGAAAATGAAAAAAAAAAATACTAAAAAACCAAAACAAGTGAATCACACATTTAGTCATCAAAAGGTGGCACCTAGACAATTTGGCTTAAAAATATTAAAATTTCAAAAAAATTCTAAAATTAAAATCATCGATCACATTAATCATCTAATACCCTTTATGGCAAATTATCCAAATAACTAAATTGTCTGACTCGAACAAATTTAAGCCTAAATTGATGATTCACTCAAATAGATAAATACGTACCCGCCCCGCGAGCCGATCAACTTCCAAGCTAATTTGTGAGATAGATTTTGCAGCTTTCTCCATCTTAGCATTCTTTCTTATCTCCAAAACCCTTTTCTCTTGACTAATAGGGTCTTCTACTAGAACTAGCTTGGATTTGTCCTTTACACCAACTATATCAAGAAAAGCCTTTGAATCTCTCTCTTTATCTTTGTAAAACAACTTTTGATCTTGATGGTGTAAACCAGTTGGTCCTGTCAACATTTTCTTCAAATCCCCTAAAACACCAACCAATGTAACCAAAACAGAACTTAAAAAAAATGAATAAATAAAAACAAACAAACATCAAAAGAAGATAAATTACATAGAAAGCAAATTATCTATGTGTATCTTTGTATCATGAGTTTTTGACAAAATCACAGTACTGCCTTGATTGTGATTTTATCGAAACTTCAAAATATAATTTATGCAGAAATTATGATAAAAAAAACCATGATTTCGTCAAATTTACTATTCTTGTGATTTTATTGAAATTTTAAAGTATAGCTTCTAAAATTACGACACCAAATCGTTTGTCAAATTCACTATTGATGTGATATTATTGAAGCTTCTGCCAAAATTGTAATTTTGTCAAATTACGCGATTTTGTAGAAACTTCAAAATATAGCTTATTCCAAAATCACAAAAATAAACTATGATTTTGTTAATTTCATTACTGCTGCGGTGATTTTATTAAAAAAATAGCGGTTGTGATTTTGTCAATTTCGCCGTGAATCAAACAAACACGTGGTACTATAAAACAAAAAACAAAATTGAAAAAAAAAATGTTAAAAGAATTTACCAAATGTAGCTTGAGAACTAATGTTGACTTCATGATAAATTGAACCAAACTTGACCCTAACTCTAATTGTTGGAACCAAAACAGAGTTTCGATCTGAGCTATTGGTTCTTGTTTGGACCAACATTCCACCTGGCCTCATCTCCCAATCCATTGAACCTTGTTCAGTTCTACAACCACCAATTGAAGACACTCCATTTGTCTTATTATTACTATGATTATGATTGTTGTTCATTCTCATCATCTTTCTTCAACAATCTTTTTCACTTTCACAACTATGCAACAAAAGGGGTAGAGAGAGAAAGAGAGAGAAGAGAGGGTTAGATCTCTGAAAACTGAGATTCTTTAGAAAACTTGACAGAAAATTCACCGACCCAATTCACCAAAAGGCTGCTAGAACATGTTACAGAAACCTCTGACCCCAGCATTCCACAAGTCCAACCTTACAAGAGAGAGAAAAAAACAAAAAAAATTTGGTTTTTTTGTTTTTGGTACAACTTTGCAGAAGAATCTATAACTTTAATAACAAGAACAAATCCAACCCAATAAAAATTTATCTTGACAAAGCTCAAAGCAAAGATCTTTACAGAAAAATGTAGTGAAATTGTAATGGGTCAGAAAAATTTTCTAAGATAGAAGAAACAAAAAAAACTCTTTGTTTTTTTTTTTCTTTTGAAGAGAAGGTGTTTGAGGAAATCAATGAGAAACTAAGAACTGAGAGATAAAACAATTCCAATGATGAGGAATTGATTCTCTCTTGAAGTTCTTGAGAAAATGGAAGGGAGATGAAAATGAGAACATAAAAAAAAATATTATTATTATGAATATAAAAATGAGTGGCCAGCTAACTTAGGTGACACCCTGTGATGTTCATATATACTATATTAAAATAATTTATTTAAATTATTAGTTTTTTTAGTAGTTGTCATCAGAGGATCAATTATTATTTTGTTTTTTGTGACCATATGTAATAATTAATTAAAGGAAGCATTCCATGAGCAGTAAGTAGAATCAGATTAAAGTAATTGCTTTTTAAATTTAGATTATTTTGATTTAATTAGACATTTACAATCTAACTATGCAAATAGCGTTTAAAAAATAATTAGCATACTTGATTTTTTTTTCTGTCTGTATATAGAATTGAACCTTTTTCATAAACATTATACTAGTAATTTTCGGATCTCTTTCAAATACAAATTAGGAAAAACTAAAAAAAAAATCAATATATTTTAAAAAAATAGTATGATAATATTTTATTTTATGGTATAAACAAATATTTCATGTGTGACTTCAAAGATTAATTGGTCAGATCAGGAAGAACTATGAAAGCGGAAAATGACCCCTCTTTAGTATTTGGTATAAAATATTTACTTTTTCCCATAATTTTTAAGATGAAATCTTAAAATATCTTTATACTATTGAAATGAAATTAATTTAAATCAACTAATGCTTTCACTAATTAATTGACTGACATTTAAGTAAACATTGTCTCTTTCTTTTATCAAGAACTTTTCTTCAGTGAATTAACAACTAGTATATATGGCGACTCGTGTCAAGTAAAGAGTAATTCCTTGGAGTTCAAATGGTGTTTACTAAGTTAGGTTTATGTTCTCGGATTCTTATAAATTTTTTGCTAAAAAAATTAAATTTTAAAAAAATATATAATCTTTATTTGTGTCATGTAATTGAATAATTATATAAAAAGTTAAAATTTATCTATATCAAATTAATCATATAAATTAATTACATGAAAACGGTCACATTAAAAGATAATGTGGCACATATATTTATATGAAAATAATTATAAGAATAAATGAAAAAATTATTGAGAAAGCTATAATATTAGAGAGATTGATACACTATATTAAAAGTTAATTTCTTTTTAATAAACTGTATTTAAAGTTACAATTTAAAATAAAATAACTATTTATTTGTTAGTTTATAACTACATATTATCTCAGTAATTAAACAAAACTACATACTATTTATTTTCCATCAAACAATGTTATTTTTAATCATTTTAATTTATATATAATATTAGCGTAAAAAATTTTACACTATTAATCAATAATAATTTTTAAATCGTCAATATTATTTGACTTTTAATATAATTATTTATAAAGTTACATATATGATAAGTGATGATTTATTGCATGAAAAATTTTAAATTGTTATTGAATGAAAGTAAACTCATTTTTAGTATACTTTATCATCGAGAAATTATGGTTAAGTTAATAATAGTCCATATAAATAGTAAGATTCATAACAATATTTGAAAATAATTTTTTTTAAATAAATAAATGCTTTGTCAAAATAAATAAATAAACGCATCAGTCTAGTTAAAAAGATAGATGCACCAATATTTTTCTAATCTACCTTAATTGGATGTTTTAGCCAAAATTTGGTATTTTTTAATCTAATTATGCTTTTATTTTTAATATTTATTTTGTACGGGTACAATTTCCACTTTTCATCTATGAAAATGTTTATTAAATATTGAAGATTTTGTTCCCAATAATATTAAGTTAGGGAGAGACAAAATAGTGATAGAATACTTGCGTCGTATATAAATTTTGAAATATAGTATATATTAAATAAAATTTCAAAATTAAGTTAGAATAATATAAATAGATTAAAATTCAAAATTAAGTTATATTAATGAATGTAATTCACCTCAGAGATTTTTTTCTTATTGAATGATATCATTTTTACATAATATGTGTCACTTATAAAATATTAGTCTAATGTTTTGAATTAATATTATAATTTGAAAAATATTAAATAAATAAATATTATACTTTAAAATTTAATTGAAATATTAATTGATTGTATGACAATAATGTTTATTTCCATTTAATGTATATATAATAACTATATTATTTTATTTTTTCAGTTAAAATAAAAAAATTGAATAAATATGAATTAGGTGAGAATTTGAATAATTCTTGAAGAGATGTGTAAAATTTGCCTTTTTAAAAAAACTATACTTTATATAAATTTAATGGTAAATATTTTACTCAAAATAGAAAGAAAAGAAGAAGAAGAAACTCAGAAAAGAGTAAAAGATTAAAAATGAGGGTTTCAATAAAAATGAAAAAATAATTTAGTAGTGCATTTGATTCATATTTTTTCCTTAACACAATAATATCATTCTTTTCTATTTTATGTGAGTATGATTATTATTTTTAATTTTCAGTAATTTTTTAAAATATAAAACAAAATAAAATAAAGCATTAATCTTACAATATCTTTCTTTATAAAATTTAATTTTACAATGTCTACATACAATGGCACCACCATTGATTTCTTTGTTAAAACACAAACCGACATATAGAACATTGCGTTATTGTGCTTTATTTTGTTAAAAAAAAAAAAGATGATTTGATTTATTAAAAAAAAAAAAAGTGAATTTGGTGCTTTTTGGTGTGCAGTAACGTAGTTGAGTCTATATAACCAAAAAAAAAATGTTTAGTCTATGTCCTCAAGTTTTAGTATAAGTATCAAATTTTAATATTGTTATTGTAAATAATATGTTTCATATTCAATATTTGAATAACACAGTAAATTTTTTAATAGTATTTAATATTTGATGAGAAAAAGCAGTGAATAAATAAATTGTTCTTTGTAATTGTAAATGTCGATTAAATTAATTTTTTAGATTTTGTAAATTAAAAAATATTTTTGAAAATATCTCGTTAAAAATTACGATGTCACATGTAAATTGAATATTTGATTTATCTATTATGATCTCTTATCAATGTCATTACAATATCAAATAATTTTCTTATGAAATTTAAATACTTCATGAATTAATTTGTCAATAATTAGTTTATGTATAATTACAATTACTCAAACTTGTCTTTGAAATGATAAAATTTCATTGATAAATTTATTATAGAAATTAACATTAATATAATTTTAACGTCAATAAATTATATATTTAATTACAATGTCACATCAAAATATCTATTTATTAAGAAATTATTATGATTGATATTCTACAATTTCATAAATTTATTTGTCAATTTAAAAAATTTAAAACTAATTTAACTGACATTTATAATTAAAGTGATAAACTTATCTATTTACTATTAAAAAAAATGTATCTGGTATTCTAGAAGCCACATTTCAATATAAGGATAATTAAGGAATTTCACACATTTTAAATCATTGTCGCTACTAAATCGCTGTGATGCAATTGTGGGCTGATTTTGGCAGTAAATTTTGGTTAGACGGTAACTCAAACAGTGAAAGTTTTACCTGCCATAGCTTCTTATTGGTCACACGTGTGCTCTCCATCCTTGTAAAAGAACCAAGTGTGGTAATTTTCTTTTCTTTAGGTGAAAGCAACACTGAAATAATAAAAAACAATAAATCTGATTACTTTTATATTTTCTAGTTTTTATTTATTTATTTATTAGGATGTGTGTATTATACACGTGATGTTCCTCCTCTTTCTGCCTTTTTGTGAGAATGTGTAGTTTTAAGTATCAAAACTTTGCTTTTGATCCAATCAAATAGATAACCTTGCTACTCTTTTTCAAATTTTAAATTCATATATTTAGGAAAACAATGAATCAATTTTGTGTTTAATGCAAACTTATTATTGATAAATAGTTTTATACCGTCAACCAACACAAATTATTGATTTAATAATTATTTTATAATGATAGTTATATTTATTTTGTGAAATAATAAAATTCAACATTTTATAATAATCGTAAATATAAATTATTTTTTCTCATTTATTTTTTTATTTCTCTACTTATAACAATTTAATTTTAAATTTATTAACAATTGAAACATGATAAAAATTAAATATATAAAAGGATTAGAAACAAGAGAATCAGAACAAAAAAACTATGTATTTCTTTTTTTTTTACTCACCTCTATGTATTCCTCAAAACTTGTTGATTAGACATTTAATTTCTGTCTATATTTATTTAATATTTTTTTGTAATAAGCATGATAATTGGTTTAGTATTTTTTTCTCTTGACACCGCATGGATTAGTATATTTAAGTATTGTGTGATTAACAATAATTATTCTGTTTAGTAAAAGAAAAATAATATTTATCGTGTTAAAATTTAGCATATTACAAATTTAATATCTATCTTATGTTAAAATAATATTTATCTTGTATTTAAAAGAAAAATAATATTTATTTGATGTTGAAATTTAACGTATTATGATAATATTATTTTTTTAAAATTTAGTAGTAAAATTCACATATATTAAATATGAAAAAAAAATAGTGGAATTTAAACTCACACTTCACTCTATAAAATATCTTTACAATTTATTATCATTTGATCTGCAGTTAGGAAACTATATCATATTAAATCCAATTATAATATTTAGAATAAAATAAATAATTTAAAAAAATAAGGTTTATGGCATTTTGGTTCCTTTCAATTCAGATAAAACTTCATTTTTTTATGACATTTACATGCCAATAGCTTCATTTAATGGAACCATTTGGTTAGCTTGTCTATTCCTCTATTGAACAGACAGTTTTTAAATTTGCGATACATGTCCTTTTTGACAATTTTAGATTGTTATTATAGATTTTCTGTTAACTGAGCTGAAATTGTAATTGTTTGTCTTTATTATCTATTTATGATGTATAATTGATTTTTGGACTAACTAGCTTTGTCGTTAAGTACAAAAATTGATCCTCTCATTAATGGTCAATTTGATCGTGAGCAATTAAACTTTATCCAATTTGTAGAAACAAGTATATTCACATTAATCAATTGAAGTTATAGGAAAGAGATTTTATAACGGTTACTTCACACCATTTTCTGGTTACAAATTACTGTTTTCATTTACATTGTAATATTTAGCATTTTTTGTTTTGAAAAAAAAAATCAAATAGCATATATTTTTGCATGAAAAATCAATTTTTTTTTATGGATTAGTTGTATATGTAGATCTAAATACTATAAGAGTGCAATGGTTGCCCAGTTGTCTAACATAAATCAATTATATAGATATATAAATTATAACTATTTTTTTTGAAAAAAAAAATATCTTTTACACAATTTTTATTGGACGTTATTTTAAAATTAATTTACTGACAATGTAATGGTTACACTGTACTATAGTAACAATATATATGAGTTAATGTTGTCTCTTCACTAATAAATTAATAAAATATTTTAAATTAAATAAATTTAATATAACAACAAATTTATTTATGTGAAAATGAGATTATGATAAGATACTTAGATTGTAAAATATAAATTATATGGTACATGCGTTAATTAGACATATATTGATATATTTGGTTGTTAAATTGATAGTTGATGAGTTATTTTAAAAAAAAAATCTATTTTTATCATTTAAAAAATTATATTATTTAAATATTATTATGAATTTGAAATATTTTTTACGATACAAAATAAAAAAAGTAGTATAATACTTATAAACAATGAAATGTTGGTTTTTTGATGAAATAATTTTTTTTAAAATACAAAATTTGACAAATAATTTTTTAATTTATAAAAATAAAAAATCCATTTTTATCATTTAATAATTATATTATCCAAATATTATTTACTAAAAGTATAAGCAAAATAATTTTTATTTTTATTACTCATATTTGTGAATTTCAAACTTTTAAGAACATAATTTAAAAATAGTATAATATCTATAGACAATGAAATGCTATTTTTCTTATGAAATTATTTTTTTATAAAATACAAAAGCTAATAAATAATTTGATTTAAATAGTGAATATACCAGAACCTCGAAGTTGATTTTGAGAGACAGAAAAACAAAGATTATCAAGTACAGCAAATTATAAGTTGACACGTGTCGTACATGTGTAGGACAGTTTTTCATATGTCATCACTATTTCAAATTCAAGAAATGTTTCGAATTACGATCCACCGACAGTTTCGCACGCACGAGTTTCACCACACGTAAGAGACTACTAAGGGGTTGTGATTCTCTCATACGTATTACGATGGAGACCGTTCGACCTACTTTGGTTGTTGCATTTTGTATTTTTGTTTCATTGTTTTATCATACTATATGTATCATTATTGTGACTCGAAAATATTAATCACGATTAGATGCATGTTTATATACTAATTTTTAGTTCAATTAACAAATATTAATACTAACAGTTTCAATAATATATTTTGAATTCAAATTCAGAATTTATCAATTTATGTATAAAGTTATTTATCATTTTATTTATAAACTTAAAAAAATAAATACATGCTTTTTTATTAAGGATTTTTTCTTTGGTACAATATTTAGAATTTAATTTGTATACATTACTTAAAGCTTTTTTATATATACAATTAAATTATATCATATTGTTATTTATTTAAGTTATTTCTTAAAATAGTTTGAGTTTAATTATTATGTACCGTAAAAAATTTACATTATTGGCACAATACAATTATACATGAACATGACTTTAAAAATAATTATAATAAAAGTCAAATATTTTTATTGATCTAACAATTATAATTGATTGACAATATAAAAGTTATTTACATTGATGATAAATCTAAATATTTATACAAATATCTATTAGATGCAATTTGATTGATTGCATGTGTAAAAGATTTTACACTTTTAATATATAAGAATAAAAATTTATGACATTTATTTTTTTTGACAAAAAATTAATTTCATTAATTAATATTCCATATGAATTAATTTAAAATATAAGGCCCTTTATAACTTTTAAAAATATTTTAAATTTTTATTTTCTAAAATATGTATTTATTTTTCAATCCAATACAAATATTAAAAAATAAAAATATGAAATGCTTTCGCAAAATTAAAATTGTTAGTTTTTTGGGATTGGGGGTTGTCATTCCTCATATTTGATTGCAGACAAGGTACCGACCAATTGGAATTATAAATATAAACTTTACATGCACAACATTCAAAAAATTGTTGTTCTTTTATTTTTTACATAAAAAACTTGTTGTTCTTAATATATCTTTTGACGGTCTTTTTCTTAATAGTGTTACTATTATTAATTACTTTTCTCAAAATAAAATAAAAATAAAAATATATAGTAGTTAAAAAATTAATATATTTAAATTAAATATTTAATTAGTTATATCAACATTTTAACTATAATTTTTGTTTATATTTTATTTCATAGGAGTATTCTCTCCGATTTTCATTATAATTAAATTATAGATTAAAATATATGTTTGGTAAGTTATCCTTTTTTTTTATCTTTATCATTGTAATTTTTAAAAAAAGTTGATATGACAAACAAATAATAGACGAAATTAAAAAAATCACATACTTATCAGAATAAAAATTAAATGAAAATATATATTTTAATCTTATAAGTTCACGTTTTTTGTAATTTGGTCATCTGCCATATCAATTTTTTATAAAATCGTTAACAATAAAAACAATTTTAAAACAAAATTAAACTTATAACAGTATATTTTTGAAAAAAAATGTTACAAACAAAATCCTTATTCAAATTGGTGGTAAATGGAGTTGGTGACGTGTTATTTCTACTTAGTAGGGAGAATGTAGCTGTATAAATTAAGCATGAAATCTCCTAGACTAATATTATACTTAAAACGTTAAAAAACTACTTAGTGCACAGTTACGAATGTTTAATTATTTTAGCTAACTGTTTTTTTTTAATGATAATAGTTGTATTTACTTAATTGGTACCATGTTTAGATCGATAGAATCAAAATTTGTTGATATTCTTAGAATGAAAGCAATTATTTTATAAATTATAATTTAGTTTTTCGTTGACTTCACAATTTTATTTACAATGAGAACAGGTAGAAAAAAAAAGAAACTACTCTCTTAAGTACCTAATCCTCAATGTTTTTTACCTAGCAAGTTAATACTAATTTAATCTTTTTTTTTAAAAAAGTTAATACTAATTTAATGGATGAATTACCCTTTTGGTCTTTGGGGTTGCAATTATGTGATTTTAGTCATTCATGTTTTAAACATGTGAATTGAGTCTCACAAGACACATATATCCCAATTGTTATCATGAAATTTGCAAAAGAGATTAAAATTGAAAAATATAATATTTATAGGGATTAAAAAGAATATTATTTTTTTATAAATACTAAAAATAAAATACAACAATTTTATAAGAATTAAAAATGTATTTAATTCTTTATTAAATTAATTGATTGTGTGACTTTTTAAGAGACATTGTTTATATCTCAACACCAATGGAGCTTTAATTGTAATTATACCGAAGATAAGCATTTGTTGAAACTAGAACGAAAGAGACAAATTTGTGGCATCAAATCCACTAAGCAAGATATATTAGACATGAGTTTAACAACATAAACAATAAAATACATCAATATTTGCAATAATTTGATGCTTAGGAATCGAGACTAATTAAAAATTTGTAAAGCAATATATGAAGACATAATGTACATTATCAATTGTAGTTACATGGTAAAATATTTCTTTTTTTATATGTTTGTAACACACTTAGAACATAATAAATTGAGAATATTTTTTCATTAAAACTTTTTACTAGAAGAAGCACATAATTTGTTGTTTCGGGTTTTGAAAAACAGTTTAAAAATAATTTATGCCACCGAAAATATTACTGGATTGAGTCACAGACTAGGTCGTTCTCTTTATGACGTTTCGCGGCACTGCCCAAAATGTGCAAGACAGACTATGAACCACGCCGTCCCCAGGATAAAACAGCTCAGTTACTCTGTATCGGAGTTTCACTACACCATGAAAAATTGTTCTAGAATTACACCCTCAGTATGACAGTCTAATGACTGTCACTCGTAATATGGTACTAAGACCACTCGAAAGAAAGAAAAAAGGAGAAGTAACAATAGGGAGGGAGAAGGAGAGAAAAGCCTTTTCTAGGTTAGGTTGACTCCGAAATTTCTAGGGTTTTGACCCAATACTTGGCCACAAAACAAACGGGAAACTAGGTAGGGTTTTGACCAAAAACTGAAATATAGGGAATGACGTACTGGATCAGAAATAAAGTGTTGACTCAGTGGAGGGCCAATTAAATAAAAACGCAAGCTTTCCTTTTTTAGAAAATAAATATTAATTTTTTTAATTTTCTTTGTACTAAAAATAATAATTCACCACCCAGGCCCAGGCCCAGCCCAGCCGGATGGACGGACGGTGTGCGCACGCGTGTGAGGTGATTTATTTTGCATGCGTTCTCGCTCTTTCACAAAATTGGGGTACCCCTTGGGGCACACCCCAAGTATCATATCTCCACCTCATAAACACTACTAGAATGTGTAATCTCTCCTATGTGGAACTTCTATTTTTTCAATTCACATACTAGCTCTATGTTCTTCATTTCCAACATGCAGATAACGAAATATTGATTAATTCTATTTAGCAATAATTGGAAATGCACAAAATAATTACATCCTCGAATTCCTTCCACACCAAATCAACATGAGCTAAATAATTACAACTCTCAATTCATCAAGTTTTTTTTGAAAATGCACAAGTATGCAAGAAACCAATCTATTCTATTCATAATACATACCAGCTTATTCTTCAATATGAAAGATTAAAATATATCAAAAATTAATATACTCGCAGTTAAATTTAGTTTGGACTGACACCATTAAAAAATATCTTATCTGAATTAATGCAGTTTGGATTGAATCAACTTTCAATTGATCCAAATTATAATTGAAAAACTATTATTTTAATATTAATATTATAAAGTTGCATTAAACTACCAAAATTGAAGCATAATATAACATATAATATACTAACATATTAAAATTATAGAATAACATTGATCAATTATTTTTAAAACTTATGAAATAGTCATAAAAATATATTAAATTAAACATAAAAGTATTATTATAAAAATTAAAACTAACAGATAATACATTAAGATAATATCTCATTCTAATAAAGAAATACATAAATATTAAAATTTAGGTTTAATTGAAATTTTAGTCTCTTTATTTTCACTAATTTACGAAATTATTCCCGTTATGGTAAAAGACGACAGTTTTGGTTCATCCTTTAGATATTTAAACTGAAAAATGACGATTTAATACATTTTAAATAATGTGACATACCATTTCATGATATAAAACCATCTAAATACATTAATTATTCATATGTCATTAATTAACTTTACAAAAATGAAAAATTTTGAAGTTGAAAGTTAATTTTTTAAAAGATTTTATTGCGATTTCACAATTGTTAATAATTCTATATTATCGTATCATATCACATTGCCATTTTTTAATTAAAAATTATAATGAAGACAAAAATTGTCACATTTTAAAATAAGAGAATCAATTTCGTAAATTGATAAAAATTAAGGGACTAAAATTACAATTATATCAAAAATTTAATTATATCAAAAATTTATATACGTGTGATTTGATTGATTTTAGAAAAGGGATCCAAAATGTGATCTAAGCGGTTTTAAAAAAAAAAATTCATATATTCAGTCTTATAGTCCTCTTTTGCATAATGATGATGCTACATTTAATAACTTGAAGCAAAGAACTTCACCTTTGAAAACCACCAGAATGATGATGAGGTGAATAGATAGGGATTATTATAGGACTTAGTTTTGGACTCTCATAAATCTCAATTTTTGTTGTATTGACTCAATTCACTCAATTGAAATTTAGAGGACCAAATATTGTATAATCATAATGCTCTCTATTAACCAAAAATGCAATTAAACAATTTTAAAACTTTTCATGGTAATAATAGATTTTAAAGGATCTCTAGAGGAATTAGTTTCTTGAAAAAAATATGCGTTGTATTTTATAATGAGTAATTTATTTTATTATTTTACATATATTAAAAAAGTATACATTGATACTATTAATGTCAAGTGAAATATAATGATTTGAGAGTAATATAATTAGTATTAATTAGAAAATATGATTGGTAATATTGTATTTAAAAATGGTCATTTATTTTTGGATAATTATTATTTTTAAATGAATCGCTCATTATATAAGATAGATGAAATATTTTATTAGTAGTAAAAAGGGTGTCACACGTCTTTAAGTCTTATCTTGACAAATACTAAAATTGTTAGTTGAATGTTTTGTTTCAGATTCAAACCCAAAACTTCACATCTGTTTTGAATTTATGGTAGTATTTATCATATCTTTTTTTTTTAAAAAAAAGGCCACACATTTTTTATGAGTAAAAGGAGGAGTCAGAAAAAAATAACTAAAGAAAAACAATGAGTAAAGAAGGGAACTACTTCAAAGAGTAGGGTTGAGTAAAATCAATTGACCTGACAATTTGATATGTAGTCAAGTTATAGAGGGTCACAGGTCACACGCATTCGCACATGTGAGTATATACGGGTTTGAGTGGTCATGTGCAAGTGAAAAAAACAATAGACTAATAATATTCGAATCCGACCGTTTCACTTAAAACTCTAGGTATAAAACTTCAAATATTTAGGTTGAGTCTTTCAGTCTCACTTAGTAGTCACACTACCAATATAATAAATGTGTTTGATAAAAACATATTCAAACATTGACAAAATATTGAAATCTCAATATATTTTTTTTCTTAAAAAACGAATTTAAAAATAAAATCAACAAAAAGTTAATGAAAATGAACATTCTAATAACAAATAAAAAGTTCATCACCGAAACCAACCCCACTCGTATGACATGTAAAATTGCACTAATCTAAATCCGTCTAAACTAATACAAAAATTGATTGAAATTAAATCCGTAAATTGTAAATTCGATTTTAGATGATTTTTTAAAATTAGACCCAAATTCCTTCAAATCCAATATCAAAAGAGGACAATGAAGGACAATGAAGGGATGAGAGGGATAATAACAAGTTAGGTAGAATGTTTGTATAGAGTTGTTGTACTATGGTATATTGATATTAGTTAGCATTCTAAGCCATATGCATGTGTAGGCATATGAGGGTGGACCTTGGAGTGTGGTCAAAGGGAAAACCAACAAAGTCTTATAATTTAAGACTCTACTAAGGTAACTCTGCACGATGTATAGGGGTCAGTGTATTATACCCTTTTTAGAAATGGGTATATTAATATTAGTTGGAAGATAAAATTAAAAAATATAATTAATATTATTTTAAATTTAAAAGTAATTGTGGTTATAGAACAAACTTTTTTAAATATATATCAATCATTATAGAATGAATGAAATATATATTATTAAAAAAAGTTTAAAAAATGACATTTGAATGAAAAAAGATAAATTTTATTTTTAGTTCAAATGTTTAAGATATTACTATTTTTTAAATTGAAAAAGAGGAAATTTCAAACCGTTCTCTTTATAATATCAAATTTAAAGATTGATTTTATATTTTTTGGTAGTGATCTTTAAATTTTTTCACTATTTCCATTTTTTTAGTAAATTGAACCACTATAATTATATAAAGCTTGGAATGAATGCTTTTCACATTCAATGTTTCTAAACTATATATATTTAATGTTCAAAGTAACATCACGGACATGTCTAGATTTCTTAGTCACAACTTTGTCCATTCTTCCCCTTAATTATGTGATTAAGGGTGAGTAATACTGTAATAGGTTTTATTTATTATTTTTATGGAGTAATAGTGTATTTGGTTGTCTCTATACAGTTATAACATACACATGCAACAACTTATTTTATATATTAATATATTGGTTCTCTAGCATTCTTCAAATAAAAAATAATTTCTTTATACAAAATGGTGTTTCAACTTTAGATAAAGAAAATTTTAAAATTTATTAAATATTTATAAAAAGATTTTAATTTATTTTCTTTTAAATAATTTTATTTTTAAATTTTTGTCAAATAATAACATATTAAACTTTGGAGAGTGTAAACACTATGGTAACTACAAGAATCTCATAGGATAGATGTTTTCTCTTTATCATGAGTTACTATTTGTGCCAAAGTTGCTTAGATTTATATTATAATAATTTTTTAAATAGTTAAATCGAAGCATTTGGTAGAGTGTCTTTGTACTTGCAAGTAGTACTATCACATTTGAAAAGAGAATCTAACAACTTTTACAACGAAATAAGCACACACAAAAAAAAACACCCCAAATATAATCATATATAATTAATAATGTATTTTCATTTTTCTTTATATTAATTTATTGAATAGAGGAATGTATTTAGACACGTTTCATCTTTCTGTCGTACCTAAACAAACTGTCGGTAGAATAAATGATGAAAAAAAGCAAAAGAAAATCCTCCCTCGACTTTTCCAAAGAAAAAGAGATGTTTTGGTTTGATTTGATAATTTCTTTCCTTTGTGATGAATAAATTGATATATTTATATATCAAGAGAATATATTGTTTTGATATGATTTTTTTCTTCCAATTGTATTTTTTATTTAAATTATTAATTAAATATATTTTTAGTTTTTATATAATTTCAATCTTTTAATTTTAATTTTTGTAAAATAAAAATATAATTTTTAATATTTACATAATCACCATGTATGCAGTTTTTGTTATTTTTATCAAGACAAACAGATAATGAGTATGACAATACCTCGTTAAGATTTAAATGGTTATACTAATAAGTGCTATGAAAGTACTTGTTAAATAATCAAAAAAGAAAATAAAAAATAGTTCTAAATAGAAAAGATTTCTTTTTAATATTTTAATACATTGATTACACAAGTTATAAAATATTATTTTTTTTAGATTGTTTAACATATATCCAAAGGATATTTTTTTAGCATTTTTTAAATTTAAAAAAGGCATTCACAACAACAACGATCCTAAGTTACAAACACGTTTTTTTTTCCGTTCCACAAATAAAAATCTTATTCAATACGCGCCAGACACTACATATGATTATCACTTTCAAAATTGTGACAATCTAACATCTTCTGCTAGATTCAACTTCATTGGTTACAAAAACTTTTTTATTTATAAAAACATAAAAATTCCATTTTTAATATAGAATTGATAGTTATTTGCTATCTATACCAAATACACCAGCTGGTATGAAAATGATAGAACACCATATGAATGCATGCAATTGGAAGAGTCATAAGCTTCACACAAAGACAAGGGTCTAAAAAATAGGCATATCAATACCATTATGAGTTTTCGTATACACAAGTCAAACAACCACTCGGATTTGATACTCACATCCATTTTGCATAAATTGACATACCTTTTTTGCTAGAAATTGACACATTGGACAAAGCTCTTTCAGCTACTATAACCATAAATAAATAATAAGTTAGGATCACAATTTTGTAAATTTATCATATGCTTCTTATTTAACTCGAATATGGAATTAGTATGGCATTTTTGTTGAAATAAAAAAAGGAAATGGCATTTTTCTTATCATATTTCTTTATTATTATATGTAACTTTTGTGAGCAACAATTGGTTAGCTTTACAGAAAATATAGTTCAAACATTATCAAGGCCCAAAGGTCATCCCAAAGAAAATATACCAATTAAAACGAGATAAATATTTTGCGGTATTAACGTTGATTTTTGGTTTTGACATTGAATTTATCAAAAACATCAACAAATGAACGTGTAATATAAGGTCTTTTTTTTAAAACAAAAAATTGAAGGAATTTCTTTTTTATTAATTAAAGTTGCACTAATGATTAATATATAAGTGTTTTTGAGAGAATTTAAACTTAATACTTTGAGAGATTATAAAATTAAAGTCTTATCACCGAACTAACGCATCATGTAAATATAATATGGGGTCTTGACAAGTTAGAAAGTAAACTTCTATACAAATGCAAAAATTACCAAATAGACGTGACTAAATGATGCAAAAATTGGATGAATTAAATGTGAAGAGATGAACATGAACTAATGATCGATGTTGATTTGATGATTAAATAAATAATTTTTTTTAATTAAGAACAACATGGAAATCTAAGGAGACTTGATGAGAAAGTAAACAAATTTAAAGACAATAAACTAAATTGCATGAAACATAAATGACAGAAAAGTTTAAATTGTTTTAAGAGTAAAGGATAGAAAAGTTTAAATTGATTGAAGATTTAATTGAAAGAAAGTAAAGATTTCTAAAGTAAATGTGCAAAAGTTTAAATGCATGAATCATAATTGCAACAAATGATAAATTGACATAGTTAAAAATAGCTAATTGGTAAAGATTTTGAATTAAATTGACACAAAGTAAGAGACATACTTGAAACACAACAAGTCGTTTGTCATTTCATTATTTCATTGTATATACTAAGATTTTTGAAATCAAGATGCTCTTTTTACATAGCCTTAGACGAGTATTTATAGAAAATATAATTCTAACTTATAATCTCCATGTGTGCTATGTATCGACATAATTGGTGTATTTGTCGACATATTTTATTTTCTATTGAACGCTTGATTTCATATGTAATCGTCCAATACTTGTCAACATGTTTTTTAAAATTTGTTGACGCATCTAATTGTCAACCCTCTTCTATGTTTTCACTAACAATATTTGTCAAAGTCAACGACGATCACACTCTTGCTTCAATAAGATTTAAAATTTCTCATTTAACATATGTTTAGATAAAAAAAAATCCATTATTCCCAATCACTTATGAAAAAAAATCAAAAGTAAGAGCATGGTAAAAAAATATCTTTCCAAACTACATTAGCGATCTAATCCAAATGAAGTTTTCAAAAACAAGATATCAACAGCTGCAAATTCCTGTCCAAAATTTTGATAGGTTCTTAGACTTGACAATGACCACAACTAATTATAAGATTATACTCACACAAACAACTTCATCCCACAAGGCCTAAGGTCAAGACCTTATTCAAAACAATTTTATAAATCCTTTGGGAAACTTTTTTACGTAAGCCCTTGCTAATATGTTTCTAAATTGTCCAATTCATATTTTTAGAAAATAAAATGTGTGATTTATCAATGTCTAACTTTTAACCATAACTTGTATAAAAGATCCAAGAAATTAGAGATTACGTTCATGAAGTAGTAGCAACTTACAAGAAAGAGGGTTTGAATTGTAAATTTATCTTTTAAAATTTTCTGAAAATAATTAATTCAAGATTGATCTTGGTTGTAAATCAGAAAAACGAAGAACGTTCTTGGTTCTAAACTAGAAACGGAGAACGTTTTTTGTTAGTTGAAAATAATAGTTTTAGCTTATATATCGAACTTGATATTGAAAAACTTAAATGTAAATAGATAAGGGAAGAGATATAACACACAGATATATCCTAGTTCACCCAACACGGGTTACGTCCAGTCCTCACAAATGTGAGATTTTCCACTTAGTGCTCAAAGCAAGAATGCTCTTGTCTTTTACACAACTTTCTGCAGATCAATCTTGATTTGTTACAAACCACCACCTTTCAAGCCAGAAAGGATTTTCACTTATCTACCTTTCAATCTTTAGAAATGATTTACACATTACCTTCTTTGGAGCATAGAAGGATTATCAACAACTACTCAAGACTAGTTTAACAAACTTTGTCTTAAGATTACAATGAAGTGATAAAGAGTATGATAGAATCTAATTATCCTCAACTCGTGTTTGAGTATGGATTCTGATCTTTGGAACTCAGTAGAGAACTTTGAACTCAATCGTGATTAGATGTTGCAATCACTAAGAGCTGAATAGAACTTAGAGAAATATTTGAAAGACTTAAAAACTCTTGAATCTGATTGTGAATGATGAATTGCTTGCTTTCTTAAGTTATGATCTTTGCCTTCATCTTGAGGTCTCTTTTATAGGCTTCAAAAGAGCTTATGACAGCTTATTTGCCCGTTGGGAGCAGTCTAGCTGTCCTTTGTCAGTGAGTAGGTGAGATCAGGTAAAAAGAAAAAATGTTCTTCGATTATGGGCATCCTTGCTTCTGAAGTTCAAGAACAATCTTCGTTCTTGCTCTTTGTGGCAACTAAGTTTTGTCTTTAATGAAATGTATCCTTTGCCTTTGGTTTTGTAGAGTAATCTTTCAACAGTGGTTTGCTCTAGTGCATTTGAGAAAACGTGCTTGGATTTGAACTGTAAATACTGAATCTGAATCTGTTTTGCGTTTTTGCATTTCTAGAGCACCTGGAGAACGTTCCTCGTTTTTCTTCAAAACTGTCCAGAATGTTCTTGGTTTCACTATCTCAGTTTGTTTCTTCTTTAATATGATTTGTTTTGAGTTTCTTGGTACCTATCTTGTTTAATACACTCAAGCACACATAGTAGATACAAAAATGCTTAGAATCATAATTTTAATTCTTAATTAATATTTGTTTATCATCAAATTTAAATTGGGGTTTTGTCTCAACAATCTCCCCCTTTTTGATGATGACAAACATATTAATTGAGATTTTAATTTTGATTCTAAAAATGATCAAATAAGGGTTTTTAGATAAAACTCCCCCTCAACATGTGCTGTCCTTTTTGAATCATCATATGAGTTTAGTAAAACAATAATTATATGCACTAGTTTTTTGAAACAAATTTCATGTTAGCACATTGATTCATGATAAAATATGATGACATATGTTACCACTCTCTCATTTATCACCATCGGACTTTGCTACATATAGCATTGAAGAATAAACCAACCTAGTAATTACATGTCAAACTTATTTAGGTAAGATGCCACGAATTGTTACATATAGTAGATGTTACATTAAAACGTGACAATAACGAGACTTTAACCCTACTAGTTTGAGACCATTTATCGAGACAAGCCTCTTGATATTTGATAAGTAGCACTGTTGCACTTTTAACCCATTGTAGATATTCACACAAATTTTTCTCTCTCTTGCTTTGACAAGGTATGGCATGATGAGGAAATATTTGTTTTTACCTTTATCTTTTGGACCTAATTGACACCTTATACTTATTTTAAACAAGTCTAGACGAGCATTCTCAAAATCCTCTGTCTTGCCCAAAATGTTGATAAGAATCCCAACAAACTATCATAGACATTTTTATCCATATGCATGATATCAATACAATATCTTACATCAAGACTAAACTAGTATGAAAAATCAAAGAACACTAATCTCTTCTTCCAGCTGTTATCACTAGACTTATTTTTCTTCTTTCCAAATATAACATTGATGTTCTTATTCCATTGATAAACTTTTTCTCCTACCTTGGCTTTTAGAGTCATTCTCTTTAAATCCACTGAAATCTTTTTTCAATCGATGATACAAGTGAAAACGTCTAAGAAATATCTTATGTCCAAGGAAAAGAAGTTTCCTTCCATATTTCGATTGTTGTTAGCACATATCTTCTTCACAAATAGGGCATTTTGTATGCCCTAAATACTAAACCTATACAAGTTAACGTATTCTGTAATGTCATCGTTCGTGCAAAACAACATTTCCTAAAGTTTGAATTTTCCAGAGTTGACATGGATTTGTGATTAAGAAGCAGAGAACAATGGCTTTATGGAGGATAAGGTGGTTGCAGCTCCAAGCTCCACGTCGATGGGTGTACCTGCACACACACACTCCAATGAGGGTTTAGGGTTAGAATTTAATATACTTTTCTCTGCACTAGATGTCCTTTTTATATGGCGTTCCCAAGGGTTTCTAGAAGAAATATGTTAGGGTTGTCAGTGAGAGGATTCACGATTCCCATATCACTGTCTGATTACTAGAGCGTGTCCTTGCTGATGTGAAGTGATCATTTCCATCGAGTGGTTGTGATCATAGTATAATTGTCATCGTGTGGCTGAAAGTGAAGGTATAAGTGAGCTATGGTGGTCCTCTACTTTGAATTCTCTTTGTTTAGTTGTTAATTTCCCTAATTCGAGAACCTTTTGCATTCGTGTGAGATAGGTCGGGTTGATCTGATATCGATCCGTTATAGTGATGAAATAGAACCATATTGGCTTGATTTTGGCCCAAAATAATTTATATATTATTTTATACCAATAGCATATACAAATAATGTTTTTAATAAGGCAACTACTTATCAATTTAAACTATAGTATCTTGGATTTTGTCTTAGTCTCCCAAATTATTTATTTTTCTTTGTTTTTAATGATATTTTTATTGGGATGCTGGAAAAAAAATAGCTTATACAAATTAAACTTAAACAAAAAAAGAGAGGTTAGAATAGGAATCAAATGAATTACAAAAATACTGTCCAATATACAGGAAAATGGCCACATTCATACCCTGTTTGTTACGGGTTAAAAGATAATTGATTTTGATTTTTAATATTTTAGAGTTTAATTTTTAGAGTTTTTTTATAAAAGAAAATAGAATTCATTTTATATTTATTTACCGTAATTAAAATCACTTATTGAGAAGTTAAGCAATTTTTTTCTTCAAATTATCATTTTCTTTTTTATAAATAATAACAAATGGACAATAAAATTCTAAAAGTTATTACTATTTTATTAAAAGGAAACTGTTATAAATGGGGTGTGAAGGTTGGCCCAATGTAAGCAGAAACAAAAGGTAGCATTTGTTACATATACGTGGGGACGTTCATGATCAATATGTGGGAATAATATGCTCGCAAACAAAAACAAATAAAAACTGTTTTTAGGTAGCATTTGAAAAACAAATGAAATTAAAGAATACAACAACACTAGCTAGTTTCCTTGACACTAGGACCCTATATCATAAACATGTGCTATGAAGTACCATTACTTTTAAAATAGTTAAATACTTGTATTGAATTTATTTATTTTTTTTATCGATACCGACGTTTGTATTGTACTTTGAGTATTTTTTTTATTATTTTATTGTAAATAAAATTGATGATTTTTTTTATAAATCAATATAATATTATTTGTGTATTTAAATTTATTTGTTATTGTAATCGAATAAAATTTTTTATTTTTTAAATTTTTATTGTATTTTTGTATTTTAAATTGAAAAATTTATCTCTCATTAGTTAAAATATATAAAAAAAAATTATGTTTTTCATTGATGCATCAGTAACTTGATTTTTCTTAAAATATTATATTTCGTGTTTTAATATTGCACTCTCTATAGAGTCAAATAAATACAAACCTTAAAGAAAATTTTTATTAATCAAATTTTTACAAATTTTCCTAATAGAATTTGAACTCGGTACTTGAGGTTACAAAGCTAAAGTCTTGCTACTTAACTACCTTATCAAGTATTATTTGATTAAAGTATAAAGATATATATATAAATCTTAACTAATCAATTTGTTTTATAGGTAAATGTTACTAAGTTAAAAAATAAATTAGATTATATTAGTTTTTAAGATTGAATTTGGGACATCTTGTTTAAAACTCCTTCTACGTACATTAACTTATCAACCAAACTACTTTCGTAGGACTATCACTCACATATATTATTAAGTTTATACTTTCATAAAACATGTTTCCACAAAAATGATATGAAGATATAGGGTGATTTGAGAAATACAATATGTTTTGACTATATTAAAAAAAATTGAACTAGATTAACTAATTTTTTATGAGTGTATATTTAGTTATTTTTATTATAATTCATGTTGTTTATTTTATTTATAATAAAATAACATTTTGGTCACTCGCAAAAAATACGTGGGACATATTAGTCATTGACAAAAAGTGACTCTTAATAGTTTTCCTCATAGTTTTCTATCAAATTAGGCATTCTATCAATTTTTTTCCTAATAGTTTTTGTTCGTTTTTGAATTATAACTATATTATATGATAATTCATGTGTCATATAATAGTCCACAAAAAAAAAAAAATCAAATCATTGCAAAAAGATAAGAAACTGCAATATGGAAACACACAAAGAAACTACAATTTTACATTTCAAGGATTTTTGTTTTCAATCATAGCTAGATGTCTATGTTAAAAACCACGTAAGAAATTCATAGAGTTGTTAATGACTTAATGGTATATGTTATCAATTTTCCATTCAATCCAATAACATATTGTGATTTAGAGACTAAATTGTTCTCGTTTATTTTTATAAAAGATTTAAAAAGATTGTGTTTTTTATGTCAGAAACTAATATATTCCACATATTTTTTGTGAGGGGCCAAAATATCCCTTTCCTCTTTGTCTTATTTTTACTTCTATTGTTGTTTTTTAAACTTTTTTTACTTTAATTTAAAGTATCTTTATGAGTAGTTTCAAAAGTGGTCCATAGAAACCTCTAATCCAAATGCTTTCCCTTGAACCTTTACTCCTCTTTACATCTATTATAATATGACAACAAAAATTGGGTAGGGTTGGACAAGATCCGTTCATTGGGCCAGCTGACCCATCACAACTGGAAACACAATTTTATGGTTCTAGTGTATGGCACCCAACAAGTAGGAACATAAGGTAGAAGTATTTTTTAGTAAGATTGGTAAGTTTGATTCATAAATAGAAAATTCGCCAATGACAAGCTCGGTTGTAGTAGATGGTGGTGAGTTGGAGACGACCAGGCCACGTGAGTTGCACATGAAATGAGGAGAAATTACGTCGATCAAGATTAATACAATTTAAAGTCGTTAAAATTGAAAAGAATAAATATGCGAACTAACTCACAACACTCAATTTAATAGCATAAAACGGTAAAATACCTACAAATGTGACAAAACAAATAAATATGACAAAATTGAAGTGCACAAAACACTCATGTCTTCGAAGTTGTAACGTTAAAGACGCTAAAATCATTGATTGAATTTGCACCAACACTAGATCAAAGTTTGATCAGTCAATCTGAATCAAACGAATGCAACAATAAAACAAAAAAGCAAACCATATTGCACTAAGACGGTGAACAAAACAAACGTCATATGATGAAATCACTAACGAAATATTAAAAAAAAAAAATACATAAAATCACTTATTTAGAATTAAAAGATATAACAAAACGATTTAAAGAAGTGATTTTGAACTATTAAATTCACCTTAAACCACCACTCTTCTACGAATGAAGAAGATAATCAAGAATTAGTGGCTGCTAGGTTTTGTTGCCGACGGAAGATTTTGGTCAATACAATTATGTTTGTAACACTAACCAAACATATAATTTAACTAAAAACAAAAAATAAATCAAATTTAAACTCAACTTTATAACCAAAAATACACTTGGTAAATTGCATGACAACAAAAGGTCATAAAAGAATCTCTAAGATCCATCAAAGCACTAAAGAACAAAAATGAAAATGGGGTTTCCATTATTGAAGCATGTAAGATTAGTTATTTCCATTGAACAAGCACAAGTTGCAACATATTTATTTGTTCTTCTTCATTTATTTCAAAAGACATGCTGCTCAATTTTCAATAATTTATAACTTAACTCTGACAATTCACAACAAGTTGTTTGTAAAGTGAAGTGTCTTCAATAAAATTCAGCAAATTATTGTATGTACAAAAATCACCAAAAACTTTAAATTACATTTTTTTTCCAATGTCAGTTTTTTTTAATGAACATTATTGCGAATCTTAATCGAAATAATCGTTAGCCAAATTTTAGGTACCATTTGTTTAGTAAAAACATTTTTTGTTTTCATTTTTTAAAATATGTGTATTATACCTTAACAAGAAGCTCTTAAAATAAATCATTATCATGGAGATAAGATGAAATAATGTTTATGAGTATTCATTTTGAGAAATAACGAAAACTATTTTTGATAGTTTCATTGTTTTTATAAATTTAGATAATTGTTCACTTCAAAAGTCTTTTACCTTCTTATTTAGTGAAATAAAATTAAAATTTAAAAAATAAAAATAGAAAATATTTTTACAAAATTAACGACTCCTTGCATACTTCATAGTCAAAATTCAAATTACCAGAGTCATTTTTCTTTGAGAACGAGAGGGATTAAGAAAAAAATAAATTAAAATTAGGTATTTTATGAGTCCTTTTCTTTTCTTCATGTAGAAAGTCTAGGACACATTGATATTTGACTATTCACAATCTCACATCACATGCTTTCCCCTTATTATAAGCAAAAGGGCACATGGATGTCTCATTGATTTATTACACATTTGGTCACACATGGACCACTTGGCAAATGCAATTCAAGAACACATCATGCAGCTTGGCCAAACTCGGAGGCAAGGCAATTTGATAAGCTACTAGACCCACACGTCGGAGGATCTGGTATGGGCCGATGAATTTAGGAGTTAACTTCTTAGACTTTAGTGCCCTACCAACTCCAGTAGTAGGCGTCACTCTCAAAAATACATGTTCACCCTCTTGAAACTCCAGTGGTTTCCTCCGTTGGTCGGCATAACTCTTTTGTCTGCTTTGTGCTGCCTTCATCCTTTCTTGGATCAGACGGACCTTATCTGTGGTCTGTTGTACCAATTCTGGCCCCACAATTAAGTTCTCACCATCCTGATACCAACATAAGGGGGTTTGGCACTTACGCCCATACAAAGCCTCGTACGGTGCCATCCCAATGCTTGCATGATAGCTGTTGTTGTAGGTGAACTCAATGAGGGGCAATATATTATCCCAACTTCCTCGCTCATCCAGCATAAACGCTCTCAGTAAATCCTCCAAGGTCTGAATAGTTCTTTCTGTTTGTCCTTCGGTTTGAGGGTGATAGGCCGAACTCAATCTCAACTTAGTACCCAACGCTTCATGTAATGCTCCCCACAAACGAGAAATGAACTTCAGATCTCTATCTGACACAATGCTAGAGGTACCCCATGTAGTCTGACAATCTCTGCAATGTATATCTCTGCAAGCTTAGTCACATCATAATTAGTCCTCACGGGTATGAAATGGGCAGAATTGGTTAACCTGTCGACAATCACCCAAATGGAGTCAAACTTTCGTTGAGTCTTAGGCAATGCTACCACAAAATCCATGGATATACTATCCCATTACCATACTGGTATGTTTAATGGCCTTAATAGTCCTCCTGGCTTTTGATGTTCTACCTTAGCTTTCTGACGAGTCAAACACGAAGCCACGTATTCTGCTACTTGTTTCTTCATTCCTGGCCACCAAAACTTCTGCTTAAGGTCTTTATACATTTTGGTGGTACCAGGGTGAATACTCAGCTTGCTTTTGTGGGCCTCATCCAAGATAGTCCTCCTTAAATCGGTATTTTCGGGTATACAAACACGTCCATTACATCTCAAAATATCATCTGGGCCCACCTTGAATTCAGGTGCCCTGCCAACCTCGATCAACTTCCTTTTCTCTTGAGTCAACACGTCTGTAACTTGGAGAACTTTAATCTCATTCATCAGTTGACTATCTATAATGATCACTCCACAGTGCAATTTCCCCAATGGAGATTCCAAATTAAGATTCAAGTCACAGAACTTCTCTAACAACTCCAACCCCTTCATTGTTGCAAACGAGAGATGAACGCGCTTCCTGCTGAGGGCATCAGCCACCACGTTCGCTTTCCCTGGATGGTAATGCAATGTGAACTCATAATCTTTAATAAACTCCATCCATCTCCTCTGCCTAATGTTAAGCTCCTTTTGATCAAACAAGTATTTCAAACTCTTATGGTCACTAAGGTAAAGGGTATCTATTTTTTTATTGTGACTTTGTTGAGTTGTCGATAATCAACACACAATCTCGACTTTCCATCCTTCTTCTTGACCAATAACACGGGGGCTCCCCATGGTGACACACTAGGCCGAATGAATTTCTTAGACAGAAGGTCTTCCAATTGGTTCTTTAGTTCTGATAGCTCTAAGGGGGCCATTATGTAAGGAGCGATAGAGATGGGTCCAGTACCTGGAATAACCTTGATAGAAAATTCGACATCACGGACTGGGGGTAGTCCTGGTATGTCTGGTGGGAAAACCTCAAAGAAATCTTTCACTACCGGGATCTCATCGACAACAACCTCTGGACTCATGCTTACTGAGTTGAGAAACACATATTTCCGGACTCCTCCCTCTAGAGAAAACTTCAATTTGTTGGCTGAAAGGAACTTCGAAATATCGGGATCTGGAAATATCACGTTCCGTCGGGCACAGTCTAACATGATGTAGTTGCTAGACAACCAATCCATTCCCAAAATTACTCCAAGATGTTTCAAAGGAATACAAATTAAATCGATCTTAAAATTCATTTTAAACACAGTCAGCGAGCATTGCAAACACGCCAAATTACATTTTACTGGTTCAGCAGAGGGAAGGGTAACCATTAAATCGAATGGTAAGGTAGTGACATCTAGTTGGAGCGATTCCACCCAATCTAATGAAATGAACGAGTGTGTTGCCCCATAATCATATATCACAGAAAGTATTTTTCCAGCAATAAAACACTCACCATGGATAAGTTCTGAGAAAGATGGTGCTTCTTCTCCTCTAATGTGATAAACACGTCCTCGAGCAGTAGGGCGTGCCACATCCTTGTTGTTGACAATATCCTTCTCTGGACAATCTTTTGCCATATGACCTGGTTTCTAACAAGCATAACATATCCTGGTTCTTTTGGACACTCATTCAGCCTATGTCCCTCCTGTCCAGTGATAGCATCGAACAATATGCGCCTGGTTTTGTGTTGGACTCTGATGCCTCTGATCTCCCCTGTTTTGGGGTCCCGGTCGATCTCCAGTAGTCCCCTATGGGTGGGCATACAGCTTTTTCTGTTGGAATTGACTACCTTTGTTTTGTTGGTCACTGTTTCCCTGAGGTCTCGTTGGTCCCCCAATAGCACCTCTGTTCAGGCGGCCCCGTTTCATGATCTCCACCTTTTTGCACTTCTCCACCAGCACCTGATACTGACGTATCTCTAGAGGTCCCACAGACTCCTTAATTTCATATCTGAGCCCGCTTTCAAACCTCTCACACATATACTCTTCATCCATTTGGTTACGAAAATAGCGAATGTGTTTTGCTAGGGACTCAAACTTTGCTGCATACTCGGACACTATGAGACTTCCTTGATATAGTCTCAAGAATTGGGCCTCCTTCTCAGCCCTGGCACTCTTCGGAAAATATTTGTCCAAGAATTTTCTCTTAAAGACTTCCCAGGTCACCTCTTCATGATTTCCTTCCATCATTTGCCTCGCCCCTCGCCACCAGTTTTCAGCTTCACCAATCAACAAATAAGCGGCATACTCCACCTTCGTGTCATCTGGGTAGTGGAGGATCTCAAGGATCTTCTCGATCTCCTGCAGCCAGAGGTCGGGCTTGTCAGGGTCATGCTCCCCTTTAAATTTTGGTGGATCTTGCCTAAGGAATTCAGTCAGTCCTCTTGTTGCCATAGCTGCTTCCTCCCTCAGGTCCCTCTGCGCATTACGTTGAGCCTGGTCTGCAGCTTGTTGAGCTTGAACTGCAGCTTGTTGGGCCATTGCAGCAGCCATTGCATTCATGGCTTGGATTGCTTCAGTCATGTCACTTTCTCCCTAGGGCACTGGTCGATTCGCGCGACGAGCCATTTTTCCTTCAATTTATCAAATCAGGATAACACTACGATCTCATTGTAACCTTAGGGTCGTAAGGAATATTTTATTCACGACTATGTAGTAGGTTCGGGTCACACAATAAATTGTGTACTAGGGGGTTCCCAGGAAAGAGAGGTGGGTCTACGGACCACTTAATAACCAAGTCTTTCCTTAGCCAGAATCCCACTACTACAACCTTTTACGGTATTACCCTTCCTTTCTATTATGGGGACAATAGCTTTAGGTAACACGATAAAGTCGTGTACTAGTGGGGTTCCCAGGAAAGAGAGGTGGGTCAATGGACCACTTAATAACCTAGTCTTTCCTTAGCCAGAATTCCACTAATACAACCTTTTTACGGTGTTACCCTTCACTTATATTTTGGGAATCGTACAATTTTATATCAGTTAGAGAATTAAGGAACATTCATAATCATTATAAATTCAATTGGCCTAATTAATTTCATAATTAAGGTGGAGACCAATTAAATGTCGTATGTTTTCAAATCAAATCAATCTAATTTATTACGCAATAATTTCACTGTATAACAAAATAACAACTAATCATTTATAGTTTTAAAAAAAAAACATCAATCAGTTTCAATTAATTGATAATGTCATAATAGTAAATTCAAAACGTCATAATTTCATAAATCACGATTACTAAATCCATAATATACAAATAATTAATAAAAATTCAAATCACGAGTAGTAAATTCATAATATCATAATATTAAATTCATAACGTCATTAATTCACGAATAATAAATTTATAACATACAAACAATAATTAAAGAAAAAAAAATTCAAATCACGAGAGTAAATTCACAACGTCATAAAATTAAAAACAATTATTGCATTGAATCAAATTAAATCGAGATAATTTCAAATTATAAAGTAATAAATTCATAATTTATACCATCATAAAATCGTAATTAATTATTGCATTTATACCATCATAAATTCATAATTTATAACATCATAAATTCAGAACGACATTAATTCACGAATAATAAATTCATAAAATTTCAACAACAATTATTAAAAATTCAAATCACGAGAATAAATTCACAATGTCATAAAATTAAAAACAATTATTGCATTGAATCAAATTAAATCGAGATAATTTCAAATTATAAAGTAATAAATTCATAATTTATACCATCATAAAATCATAATTAATTATTGCATTGAATCAAATTAAAACTATTTCAAATGATAGGATTAAGAAATTAAGGCATATCATAATTGCAATTAATTGAAGAAAAATTTTTGTTTTTGAGTAGAAAGAAAAAAAATCAATATTAAAAGAGGCCAAATAATCAATGCAAAATGTTAACTTTCCCTATATGAATATATATATAACCAAATTAGTAATAAATCATAGAATAAAATATACCAAAATCAAACATCACACATAAATCAAGGCATGCGTCATACAAAATCGTCATTTCCGAGGATTATTGCTCTGATACCATAATGTAAATGTAACGCCCCGGATTTTTGGTCCAAAACGTTACTAAAAAAATACTTTTAGAAAAATTTACGATAATTTTTTTTTTGTAAGAATATCTGCATTTATACTTTTAAATAATTAGTAACAATCACATTTATACTTTTAAATAATTAGTAACAATCACATTTGTTTAATATTATAAAAAAAAGTTTATTCAAGCTAAAATAAAGGAAAAATCAATTATTCCTAAACGGAAGCAAAAATCCACTTCCGTATTTATAGAATTCGAATGTATTTAAAAGTTTAGTGACAAAAATTAAAAAAATAAATAAACATAGAAATTTTGCGGCAATACTTATTATTACAAAATTGTCTTGAAAACCCCATTTTTACCCCACGTTCACCGCACGTTAATACTCATTAATTACTCTTGAATCTCCTCGAACTCATTAGTACCTAAAATGTTGTTGTAAGGGTCAATTTTTTCCATCATCCACGTCAAACCAAAGCTAAACATATAGAAGAATAACACAAAACATATAAAGGTAAAAACTTGTAATTTAAAAGAAAAAAATGCACAAACAGTAAATCGTATATAAAAAAAATATGCATAATGCATGCTCCTAAAACTATATGATCCGGATATAAACCTGCCATTAAGGCAACTTCCACACAGAAAGATCACCCATACCAATGGGGAAAATAAACCTGCCACTAAGGCAACTCCCACGAAGATGCATATGCCATGACATGACCATATATTATCACAATTATACTCGCACACAGCCCACTAAGAATCATGTCATATACATTCAAAAAATCACCTTTTTAAAACCATCATCTTATTCACATCACAAAGATCACATATCACACATCCTTATCATGAGAATCATATATTCATAGACAAATAATCATTCAATAATAATTTTCACCACGTACGCATAAAAATCGGGACTTGACTTCATTTACACCATAAAGATTAAAACTTTATATATAACAAGAAACTTCAAACTCCAACTCATAATACATCATCAAAATCAAAACTTTATCATATATATATATAACATAAGAAAAATCATATTTTGCTTCATATCCATTATAAAAATTAAAACTTTATCACCTAAAAGATAAAAAATCACATTTTTACTTCTTGAAAAGACATACATTACATATCAAGTCAATGTAAAAGATTTCGGATTTCATTATTTTATTTTATTAGTCTACATTTATTTCTTTCAAAAGTAAGCAATTACAATTAGTAGTTCAATGTCATCCAACTAATGGTCTAACTCAAATTTGTTTGGGGAAAAGCCCTTACCTTGGCCGCTTTTCTTCCTAGTACGAAACTCTAAGCCCCCACGAAGTTGTTCACACGAAATGTTTGCCGCACGAAGGAGATGAGGTGGGAAGGAGATGACGGCTAGGGTTTCGGTATTTTTTTCTGCTTACTATTACTTAGTATCCAAATATTGTGGACTTTAGGGAAAATTTAAAGTGGAGATTATTGGGTAGATAGTGTTGGGCCCAAATAAAGAAAAGAAGGGAGAAAATATTATTTTATTTATTTATTATTATTATTTTTTTTTCTTAACCTTGATCATACAAAAACTAAGCCACAAACTCCAAGCCCAAATTTCTATTATGGGTTGGGTCACACCTAGCCACAAACCCTTAGCTCAAATTCTTCTTGTAAAAAAAAACATATATATATATATAATTATATAAAACTTCTCCATTGATTAAATAATTCTTACTAATAATTTTATCAACTACAATAAGTCGAACAAGACAAATAATTATCACACCTAAATTAATAATGAAATATATATATTTATAAATCTTAATTATTTTAAATAATAAATTTAGAGGATGTTACATACCACAACCAGTAAACTCACACACAAAATAAATTTCGAATTCGAATCCAAATCACCACGAACCTTTGATACGTGAAAAAACTATTTGCCGCAAAATCTCTAAGTCAAGTAGCATATTCGCTAATATAGCAGCAACTGTATCATGGTTAGTTCCACACCGAGAACAAAGAACTATTCAATTTTGTATAGGTTTGTAATACTCTAGAATACTTCACAGCTGCACATTGAAAGCATCTATTAGCTTGGAATCCCTTGCAACAACAAATTTTTTATCACCACAGTTGTGTACACAATATTCATTTTTATCTTAAAATTTGGTATTACAATTCTACAAAATCAAAGTATGTTTTCAACTTATAAACACATGTTAAGACTTATTTCATCTAATGTAGGAATTTCAACGCACCCTTTTAAATTCATAATTCAACATCTAAAGCATAATTAGAGTGTCTGTATAGCAGATAACCGAAAAGATCTTCGATATAATCATCTAAAATGAGAATAGGGTTAATTTAACCGTACAAAACCAAGTGAAGAATGTCTCCCACTTACCAATATATTTTTCAGATCATATCTCATTTAGTAGTAGACTTTTAACATATAGTTTTACTTGTGACACCATCTTTTTCACAATAACGGTAGAGGCAAAAAAACATATGATTTGGAAGAAACAATGCTTCATTTCTGGAAACTTAGTGGCCATATAGTCAACTATGCCACCAATTCTTGCAGCCAACTTCAATTGATCAATTTTAATTGAGGCTTTCCATGTGTCAAGATTGTTAAGACAAACTCTCATTTTTAAAGTTTTGATGAAAATAAACAAAGGTTAATTAAAGATTGTTAATTATGATTTTAAATGTATTGTTAATTTAACCTGTACTTTTGAGTGTGTTAATTCAAAGATAGGTTTCAAAAGAATCAAAGAAAACAACATAAACAAAGGCAGAGAACATTCTTCACATATTCTGGAAAACGGAGAATGTTCGCCAGGCCGTGACAGCATAAAGACCAATATTTCTCCATCACTTAATTGAAGTTATTGCCTCTGGAATTTACATCAATATTAAGAGTACATGACAAGGAACAGATGTGGTCAATTACAATCAAAAGAAACCATTCAAATCACAAAGAAAAAAGGCCATGAATCAAACTGCCCAAGTAGAAACTGAACATTCTCCAGTTCTGTTGTCAAGACTGATAAACAATCTTGACAATGTACAATGCATCAAGACAGCTTCCAGTATGTTCAGAAATCAGTCCAGATTGATTATCAATCTCCAGGAAACCCAAAAGCTAAAGCTCCAGATTGATCATCAATCTCCAACAACTACACTACAGTTTTCTGCAACAACGTTATGTGATCGTTTTCAATCTGTTTTAATTGATCCAAAGCTCCAGTTCAAGCCAGCAATATTATCACTTATCAGAAGCATTAGAGGATCATTAATTACTTAAGAAAAACAGATCTAAAACGCAACACACAGCCCAATCAAAACAGAAAATAAAAATAGTCAAAAGTTGGATTATTTTTATTCAGAAATATTGCCTTTGGTCAAGCTTGACAAGGGCACTACCAACAGCTCTATTGACTTCCATTTAATGCTCTCAAGCCTATAAAAGGAAGGCCACAGCTCAAGGAAAACGCAGAAGTTCAAGTGCTAACAAGTCTATCAAAATCATTCACATTTACATACTTGAAATTCTCCATATCACTTACAAGAATCAGTTTGGTTAAATTCGTTTTACTCTGATACATTTATACTGAGTTCTTTGTAAAGAATCGAATCTCAAACAAGAGTTGAGACATCTCAGATTCTAACAAAACAATCTCTTCATTATTGTAAAACTCAAACTATAAGAGTCAAGTATAGTTTGGGGTAGATTGTAAGAAATCCTATCAAGGTTGGTAGGTGATTTGATTAATCTCTTTCTGGGTGGAATTAGATTAAGTTCTGTAAACAAAAGATCAAGGTTGATCTAGGCTAGGTGCTGTAAAACCAAAAAGGTTCTTGTTTTAAACACTTAGTGGAAAATCTCACAATTGTGAGGACTGGACGTAGCCCAAGTTTGGTGAAGCAGGATACATCTGTGTGTGGTATTTCTTATCCTTTATCTCTTTATTTAGTTTGATTGCTTTTCAAGATTAAAAATACAAAACTGCTTTTCTGTTTTACAAACTAATCTGAACGTTCTTCGTTTTCTGATAAACCAAGAACGTTCTCCGTTTTTCTGCTTCCTTAACCAAGAACTTTCTTGAGTTCAAATATGAAGTTTTTCAGGAAATTTTAAAAAGGGCGATTTACAATTCAAACCCACTTCCTTGTAAATCAATTTTACTACTTCAATTGGCATAAGAGCAAGGTCTCTAAAAAGAACACCTAACAAGTGTTAGAGAAAAAGATCGAGAAAAATGTCCAAAGCAAAATACATTGTTGAAGAAGGATCCTCAAATAGACCACCATTCTTTGATGGTACTGATTACTACTTTTGGAAAAGCAAAATGCAATTTTTTCTCAAATCACAGGACACAGGCATGTGGAACATCAAAATAAATGGAAATCATATTCCAAGAATAAATCAAGAAGATTCAACTTTAGCAAAAAAGAAAGAAGCAGACTGGACTCCTGATGATAAAGCTAAGGTACTCCTAAATTCTAAAGCTCATTTATTCTTATCGTGTGCTTTGAGCAGGGAAGAAAGTGAAAGAGTAGACGAATGTGAAACTGCTAAAGAAGTATAGGACACATTGCAAACTCACCATGAAAGCACAAATGTCAAAGAAACAAGAATAAACATTGGTATAAGAAAATTTGAATTATTTGAGATGCAAGAAGGAGAAACCATTGATGAGATGTACGCAAGATTCACAACAATAGTAAATGAAATGCGTTCCCTTGGCAAAGCCTATTCAATACAAGATAGGGTAAGAAAGATCATGAGGTGTCTTCCAGTTGTATGGAGACCAATGGTAACAGCTATAAGCCAAGCCAAGAATCTTGAAACACTTCCCCTGGAAGAACTGATAGGGACCTTAAGAGCACATGGAATACTGCTACAAGAAGATAAACCTGCCAAGAAAGGCAAAACAGTGGCTCTGAAGGCATCTCAAGAGAGCATCATATTACAAACTGATGAAGAACCAGAAGAAACTGGACAAGAAGATGCTGATGAAGAAATTGCTCTTCTCACCAGAAAAATACAAAGAATGATGAGAAGGAGAGATCAAATCAAGAAGGGATTTCCAAATAAAAATCCCAAAACAGAAACAGATAAAAGCCAGATTACATGTTTTGGTTGTAATAAATTAGGACATTACAAAGATGAATGTCCCTTGAATAAGAAAACACCAAAACGATTTCCATTTAAAAAGAAATCAATGCTGGCCACATGGGATGACTCAGAAGAATCAGACACAGAAGAAAGAGAAGAAGCCAACATATGCTTGATGGCAGATACAGAAGAAAACAAGGTAACTAATTCTGAATCTTGTTCTTTGTGTGAATTAATGGGAAAAGAATTTGATAACTTGCTAAATGATTCAAACATTCTTATACAAAAATGTAGTTCTTTAAAAGAACAAGTTTTAAAAGAAAAAGAAGAAAAAGAAAAGGCTCAGGCTATGATTGATATTCTCAAGAATACCATTCAAGAACTGAGAGGATCAAAACAACAAAGCTGTGAAAATCAGAAAGGTCAAGAACGTTCAACAGCTAAAACGGAGAACGTTCACCTTAAATCTAAAAATGAAATTTTGAAAACTAATTTGCTAAATTTTATTAAAGCTATTGAAACTTTTCAAAAAATCATGGGATCACAAATAGGAATTTGATAAAGCTGGTCTTGGGTTCAATCAAACTCAAAAAACCAAAATGTATGAAAACTTTTTTATTCCAGAAAGCAAGATTGAAAAATGTAAAACCAAATGTTCATATTGTAAAAAACTTGGACATTTGGAATTTGCTTGCTACTTCAAAAAACGGGATGAAAAGATTAAGAGCAGAAGGATATTTAAAAGAAAAGAAAGTTCTACAAATAGAGAACAAATTTTGAAAAAATAGCAAAAGGGAGAACGTTCTCCAGTCTGTTCTCAAAACGGAGAAAGTTCCAAAATAAAAACTGAACTTTCTCTAGAAAGTTTGAAAAAAGGAGAACGATCTAGAACCTTTACAAAATCAAGATTCAAGCCTTCCAAAACTCAGAATTCAAAATCAATACCAAGACCAACAGTTAAATACTCATATTGTCTCAAATTTGGTCATCAAGAATCAACATGTTATTTTAAAAAGAAAGAAATTATTAAGACTAACACTCAAGGACCCAAGACAAAGTGGGTACCTAAAGTGAATGTAAACTCTTATGCAGGCTGGATTTCAAAGTGCCAAGAGAAAGTCTTGGTTCTTGGACAGTGGCTGTTCAAGACACATGACAGGTGATAAAACCTGTTTCATGTCCTTCATTAAAAAGGATGGAGGATCAGTTACTTTTGGCAACAACAATCAAGCTCATATCAAAGGTAAAGGAACTATTGGTAAGGCAAACTCTGCTCAAATAACTAATGTTCAATATGTTGAAGGTTTGAAACATAATCTTCTAAGTATAAGTCAGTTATGTGACAATGGTTTTGAAATTATTTTCAAACCAAGAGTATGTGAAGTAAGAAAAACAGATTCTAGAGAGGTGTTATTTTCTGGAAATTGAAAGAAAAATCTATATGTCCTATATCTTGATGAATTACCAAATGAATCATGTTTTATGTCAATCGATAAAGATAAATGGATATGGCATAAAAGAGCTGGACATATAAGTATGAAAACAATTTCAAAAATCACTAAACTGGATCTTGTTAGAGGATTGCCCAAACTGAATTTTGACAAAAATAGAATTTGTGAAGCTTGTGCAAAGGGAAAGCAAGTCAAGAGTAGTTTTCATTCAAAAGATTTTATAACTACAAACAGAACTCTTGAATTACTTCTCATAGATCTTTTTGGGCCAATCAAAACAACAAGTCTAGGAGGAATGAAATATGGTTTTGTTATTGTTGATGATTTCTCTATATACACTTGGGTATTGTTTTCAAAAAATATGGATTATGCATTTGATGAATTTAAAACATTTTGCAAAAAGGTACAAAACGAAAAAGAATCCAGCATCATTTCTGTAAGAAGTGACCATGGAGGAGAGTTCATAAATGCCTCTTTTAAAAACTTATTTGATGAACTTGGCATTTCTCACAATCTATCTTGTGCAAGAACTCCACAATAGAATGGAGTTGTTGAACGAAAAAATAGAACACTTCAAGAAATGGCAAGAACAATCTTAGAAGAATCAAATGTTGAAAGATACTTTTGGGCAGAAGCCTACACTTCTTGCTACATTTTAAATCGTGTATCTATTTGGAAAATCATTAACAAAACTCCTTATGAAATCTGGAGAAATAGAAAACCAAACATTTCATATTTTTCACATTTTTGGATGTTATTGTTATATTTTAAACAACAAAGATGTCATTGGAGAGTTTGATGCAAAATCAGACAAGACAATATTTTTGGGATATGCAACTAACTCCAAGGGATATCGAGTGTTTAATCTGAGAACCAAGGTTGTTGAAATCAGTATGCACGTGTTATTTGATGAGTTTGATGATTTGGATCTAAGTAAAAGGGATGAGGAAGAGGAGATTCAAACTGGTGTGCAGCAACAGAATGTTGTGCAGGAAACCGAGATTGATAAACAATCTCCGTTTCATTCTCCACCAAAAAGCTGGAGAACAGTTGAAGGACATCCTCAAAATCAAATAATTGGAGAAACTGCTGAAGGAATTCGAACAAGAAGATCATTCAAGAATCATGAATGCAGCATGGCAATGATATCCCAAATTGAACCCAAATCCATTAAAGAAGCAATAATAGATCAATCTTGGATAGAAGCCATGAAAGAAGAATTGCTTCAGTTTGAGAAAAATGAAGTCTGGACTTTGGTCCCTGATCCAAAAGATCAAACTGTCATTGGTACACGATGGATTTTCAGAAACAAACTCAATGAAGAAGGCAAGGTAATTCGCAACAAAGCAAGGCTGGTCGCGCAAGGATATAATCAACAGGAAGGTATTGATTACGATGAAACGTTTGCCCCTGTTGCAAGGTTATAAGCTATTCGTATACTTCTT
The DNA here is from genome assembly GCA_037974295.1 of Cicer cuneatum. NCBI lineage: Eukaryota > Viridiplantae > Streptophyta > Magnoliopsida > Fabales > Fabaceae > Cicer > Cicer cuneatum. Next base: position 26,061,857 of record JBBPBO010000002.1, on the reverse strand, counting down.
GCATATGCATCTCATAAACTTGTTAAATTATTTCAAATGGATGTTAAAAGTGCATTTTTAAATAGCTTTTTAAATGAACAAGTTTATGTGAAACAACCCCCTGGCTTTGAGGATCAATCAAAACCAAACCATGTTTTTAAACTTACCAAAGCTCTCTATGGTCTGAAACAAGCACCAAGAGCTTGGTATGAAAGATTAAGTTCATTCTTAATCAAAAACGGATTTTCCAGAGGAAACATTGACACTACACTTTTCAAGAAAAATGATAAAAATGATTTACTCATAGTTCAAGTGTATGTTGATGATATAATCTTTGGTTCAACCAATGAAAAAATGTTTGATGCCTTTTCAAAACTTATGCAAAGTGAATTTGAAATGAGCATGATGGGGGAGTTGAGATACTTTCTTGGTTTACAAATCAAGCAGCATGATGATGGCATTTTTATTTGTCAAGAAAAGTATACAAAAGACCTTTTAACAAAATATAAAATGAATGAAGCCAAAATCATGACTACTCCCATGCATCCATCTTCTTCATTGGACAAAGATGAAAATGGAAAATCTGTCTCTGAAAAAGAGTATAGAGGAATGATAGGTTCTTTGTTATATCTAACTGCGAGTAGGCCAGATATTGTATTCGCAGTAAGATTATGTGCTAGATTTCAATCTGCACCCAAAGAATCACATTTAACAGCAGTAAAACGCATCTTTAGATATCTTGTTGGTACTACTGATCTTGGCATTTGGTATAGAAAAGGTTCACATTTTGATCTTGTAGCTTATTGGGATGCTGATTACGCGGGAGATAAAATTGAACGTAAAAGCACGAGTGGAGCATGTCAGTTCCTAGGTGAAGCATTGATAAGTTGGTCTTGCAGGAAACAAAACACAATAGCCTTATCAACCCAATGAAGCTGAATATGTTTCAGCATCAAACTGCTGCTCACAAGTAATTTGGATTAAAAATCAACTTGAAGACTTCTCTATAAGTTACTCAAGTGTTCCAATTTATTGTGATAATACTAGTGCTATTAATTTATCTAAAAATCCCATTCAGCACTCACAATCAAAACACATTGAAATAAAACATCATTTTATCCGTGATCATGTAAACAAGAAAAACATTGAATTAATCTTTGTTGATACCCAAAATTAACTTGCTGATATATTTACAAAGCCTTTAGTTGATGATAGTTTTAATTCAATTAAGGAAAGACTGAAAATCATGAGAAATCTAGAGAAATCTCATTAAAATTCTGCTTCTGCAGAAAACGGAGAACGTTTATCAATCTCCGTATTTTTTAGTTAACTTTCTCCGTTTGAGAGAACAACTTTCTCCTCTGCGTGTCACTTCTTCTCTGCACATGCAAAAGGAAAAGGGGAGTCTTGGCATTAAATGCTCTTGTCCCCTGCCTCCAAAAAAATGCCCTGACACACTGTCAAGTGAGGCGTTGCATCTTCTCAATCATCCTTCCCTATGTTTCACTCATCATTACTTATTCCTTTCTAAATAAGAAATACTGCCTCTGAAGTTTCTCACAAACCCTTCAAATCCTTCTCTTCATCTTCCTCTAAACCCTTCTTCCTCTCTGAAAAAAAACTCCAATGGCAAGAACAAAATCCTGTGCTCGTAAAAATGCATATGTTGAATCATCATCACAACCACCTTCTTCTCCGTTCCACAATCGTTCATCTTCTCCACCAACCAGACCTTCTCCCATTAAAATGCCCTTCTCAACATCAGAATCTTCATCTTCATCATCATCATCAAGGGAATCAAGTCCTATCCCTCTCCCTCTTAGACCATTCGCAACTGTTTTCGCTCATTCTCACTCTCAATCTGTACCAAACACTGCTCTAGTTCCACCACACTTGAGAAAAACAACAAAACCCATAAGACGAAGGTCTATGAGAATTCTTGCTGGAATAGGGACATCAAAACCTAAAAATAATGATTCTCCCATGTTCATAATCTCTGACTCTAATGAGGAAGAAACTGATGTTCCTCCATCCAATGCCCCTCTAGAAACCTCTCAACAAACAACTCAAACACCCCCAACACAGAGGCAAACTATGTCTTGTGAACCTTCATTTACAACTCCTCCTAACCAGAAGAGGAAGAATATAAATGAAATATTCTCTCCATCAAAACCATCTTAACTCCCTTGAAAAACATTAAAGAAGAAATCCACCATAACCCTCTCTCAATTTCTTGTAAAAAGAAATTAAAGAACCCTCAGAGAAGCAAATCAAGGGCTCCAAAACAGACCAAACAGAACTCTTCTCCTTCTGTTGAAAAAACTCCAGAACGTTCGCAAGAACGTTCTCCATTTAGTGAACCATCTCCTTCTGCCCCCCAAAATTCTCCTTTTGCCCCTCAAAACTCATCTCTCCACAACACCAACAACATTCCTCTGATTCCCTCATCTGCATCTAAGCTATTCAAAGAGAAATGGGCTCAACGCCCTATTGGAGTGGGAAGAGTTCTCATGTTTGACAACCTGATTGTTGATGGAAACGTTGTAAAACATCACACTGATGTTTTAGGCTGGACCTCATTTCTTCAGATATTAGAATGTTACTACCCAGATGTCATCAGGGCTTTCTACTGTCAAGCAATGACTTTCTCTGATAAGTCCCTTATCATCTCCAAGGTCAAGGGGATAGAAATAAGCCTAACCCCAGAATCCCTGGCCTCTATTAGGAACCTTCCTACTGAAGGCCCTACTGTTTATGGAGATAAATGGTATGGAGCTTTAAATCTGAACAAGACAGAGGTGCTCTATGATCTTTTCCAAGAAGGGTCTACGCGTCTTCTCTCAACCTTCCTCAAACCCCTTCCAAAAATCTTTAACAGCATCAGCCACCATACCATACTTCCCCACTGTGGAAGTTGAAGGTGCGAACACGAGAAGGGGGGTTGAATTGTGTTTGACTTAACTTAAATACTTTTCCTGTTTTAATACTTTCAAAACAAAACTTAATGTATAATTAAAACAGAGTTAGCAACGGATAAAAATAAAATAAAAACTCACAGATTTTATACTGGTTCACCGTTAACGAGGCTACGTCCAGTCCATTCGCCTTGAAGGATTTTACTAATTCAATCTTGAATTACAACCTTGCTATTGACCCTCCAAGTCAGTCTTCTCAATAGTCTAACAATCCTAGACTTCTTGAGGAAAACAACCTTGTCTTCAGCCAATCTGACAACCCCAGATTGTAGAAGAAATCACAACACTATGAATCTAATTGCAAAGTACCTTGCTACCCTTTCTGATTCCCTCAGTTTGTAGACTTTACTTCAACAACTTAGATACAACCCTATCTAATTGCCAAGTACCCTGCTACCTCTACTGACTCCCTCAGATTGTAGACTCTACTTCAACAACTTAGATTTGCCACAGTGGAAAGATAATAACACGAGTACTTGCTTCTTGAAAGCTAAAACTCACAATTGACTTCTATGAAAATTTGGGTGTTTGTTGCTTTGGAAGTGTATGACTCTTTTGTGATTTTCGATACTTTATTCTTTAGCATTAAGTCTCTATTTATAGTTGAACTTTTAGAACTTCACTAATGCTTTACTTATGCAGTATATTTCGATTAATCTGTTTTGAGAATATTCTGGAGTAGTTTGCTCAGATTCTGTTTTGAGCCTTTTGCTCACTGATCTGTTTTGAACATTTTGCTCCGCTTCTGTTTTGAGCATTTTTCTCTGATTCTGTTTTGAGCCTTTTTCTCCAATTCTGTTTTGAGCATTTTTCTCAAATTCTTTAATCCTCATGATCAAATCTGCACCATCGGATCTTTATGCGATAGTCCACAACTGGACCAGCCTATTTGATATTCTGTGATCCTCTGATTTCGGCCTTTGCTGGACTGCACAGTTTGTCCCTCTGATTTCGGCCACCACTGGACCATGGTCTGATTTTATGATCTGGACCATCACTGGACCAAATAATTATTTCTGAACCATTGATCTGGAAATTTTTACTCTGATCTGGACAGATTCTGGACTTTGGTCTGGAACAAACTGAAATTAACTTGAACAAAAAATATTTCAGTCTGGACATTTTACCTTTAATTTTGGACCAGGTCTGGATTGATTCTGGAATGCTGTTTCTGCTGAGGTGTTCAATTCGTGTGAATCACCTGGTTCCTCTGACAATTTGAAAACCTGCAGAATACTTATCTAGCTTTGATTTGTTGAGATCAAGCTTCTTGTTATCATAGTAAATATTAAGTATTAAGCAATAATAGTATTTACAGCAAGATGTAGCCTCAGTTTTACTCTGAAAATCCTCTTGCTTCTGATTTTCAAATTCCTAAACTATATGTTCTGAGATTACATGGTTTGGATGAGGGAATTTGAATTCCCTTTCAGGTTTGTAGTCTTGATGAATCTCACTAGAGAGTTTGAAGACCTCTCTTGATTGTGATTCTTTAATTTCTGTTTTGGCTCATACACCATATTCCTTTGGTGATTCTGGAACTTATGGTGATTTTGATAATCATACTTTCTTTGATAATTAAAGTAGTTCTGATGATCATACCTCAACCTTTGATATTGATACCTGTTCAGGTTCTGGTTCTGGTATTGATTCTGATTATGATTCTGGTTCCAGTGTTGATTCTGGTTCCAGTTTCTGTGCCTCCAGTTCTGGTTCTGGTTCCAGTTCCTGTACCTCTGATACTGGTTCCAGTTTTGGTTCTGGCTCCAGTTTCTGTGCTTCTGGTACTGGTTCCAGTTCTAGTTCTGGTTCCAGTTCCTGTTCCTCTGATATTGGTTCTAGTTCTGATTCTGGTTCTAGTTCTTGTTCTGATACGAGTGATATCCATGATATTTCCTGTTCCTCCTATAATTCTGGTTTTGGTTCTGATAGGTATTGTGTTGACCATTTCTTCTTCTACCAGAGTCACTTTGCTTCTGTTTGGTAGATGTTGGAACATAAACCTTCTTCTGCTTGTGCGTTGCCAACATCCATTGTCCAGGCTCCATTGTTGGTGTCTCCTTCTGGTTGCTCAGAATATCTACAACATAGACAATTTGGTACCCAAAACTGATTGGGTCCAGGTTTGTTAGTTGTAACAGCTCTCTGATCTTGTTCAGATTTTACCATTGGACAAGATAATTCAGAGTGACCTTTCTTGGCACAAACACTACATAAAACATCAGAATGAACAGCTTTATTTTCAGTAATTGTTTCTGTAAAACCAAGACCTCTTTTTCCAGAATTGCTGTTTCCGTAAATCATAGATGCATTTTTACTATGCATATCAGATTTACAAACAGTTTCAGAAGTGGAACAATTATTACTTTTCAAAGTTTGGTTTTTAGACTTGAGTTTTGCAACTTCAGTTTTCAAATCTTGGACTTGAGTTGCATACTCAGAAATTCGTTTCTTTAAAACTTGGACTTCTTTGGTAAGATTTTTCTTATCTTCCTTGAGAGTTTTCAGTTTTAAAGACATCTTATTATTTGCATTTAACAAGTCTTTTAAAGTCTCAATTAATTCAGATTTAGACAGATCAGAAAATACCTCATTGTCTTCATCTTCTGATTCTGTTCCAGAGCCTGAGCTATGTTCAGAACTTGAGTTGGTATGAGCCATCAGAGACAAAATTGTTTCCTCTGATGTGCTTCCAGATTTGCCAGAATGATTGCTTCGATCATTCTTCCTTCTGCCTGTTTTCCTTCTGGAATTCGTGCCCTTATGAGGTCCAGAAGCAGACTTGATGTGAGCTATCTTTGCTGTTTCTGCCTCTTCTTCATCAGAAGATTCTTCCTCTGATTCTGATACATCCCAGGCAGCCATCAGACCTTTCTTTCTGTATCTGGAACTCTTCTTGTGTTGTTTTCCTTTTTCCAGATTTGGACACTCTGACTTGATATGTCCAGGTTCATTGCATCCATAACATATGATGTTCTTCTTGTCAGATTCTTCCTTGCTGTTATGTTTCTTCTGGGAACCTCTCATCTTTCTGTTTTCCCAGATCTTAACCATCTTTTTGGTTAAGTAAGTAATATCATCACTGTCACTATCACTATCCTCTGATTCTGATACTGCCTTTGCAGCTTTCTTCTGTTTCGACTTCAGAGCCAGATTCTTCTTCTTCTTAGGTTCATCTTCTTCCAGTTCTATTTCATGAGACCTGAGTGAGCTGATCAAATCTTCCAGCCTCAAGGTACTTAGATCCTTAGCTTCCTAAATTGCAGTATCCTTTGGTCTCCACCTTTTTGGTAGACTTCTCAGAATTTTCCATACATGATCTTCAGTGGTATAGCTTTTGTTTAATACTTTCAGTCCTGATACCAAAGTCTGGAATCTGCAGAACATTGTGTCAATGTCTTCATCCTCTTCCATCTTGAACAGCTCATACTTTCTGACCAATATGTTAGCCTTTGTTTGTTGAACCTGCTTGGTTCCTTCATAGGTCAGAACCAGACTATCGAATATACTCTTTGCTGTTTCTTTATTTGTGCATCTATCAAATTCCTTGAATGTGGTTGCACTGACCATGATGGTTCTGGACTTATGATGTAGTTTGTGTAATCTGCTCTGATCTCGTGTCATATCATCCAAGTCTAATTCTTTAGTTGGATCTTCTTGATCAGTTGGTGCAGTGTATCCTTTAACTATCATCTTCCATAGTTCAGGATCTTGAGATATGACAAAACTTCTCAGTATGTCCTTCCAATACTCAAACCTTTCTCCATCAAATATTGGTGGTCTGTTGATGTTGCCTCCCAATTCTTCTGACATATTGAACCCCTTGGACCTTTCCTCAAACACTGTTAAGTGCTCAGCCTTGAGACCGAGCTCTGATACCAATTGAAGGTGCAAACACGAGAAGGGGGGGTTGAATTGTGTTTGACTTAACTTAAATACTTTTCCTGTTTTAATACTTTCAAAACAAAACTTGATGTATAATTAAAACAGAGTTAGCAGCGGATAAAAATAAAAATAAAAACTCACAGATTTTATACTGGTTCACCGTTAACGAGGCTACGTCCAGTCCCTTCGCCTTGAAGGATTTCACTAATTCAATCTTGAATTACAACCTTGCTACTGATCCTTTAAGTCAGTCTTCTCAATAGTCTAACAATCCTAGACTTCTTGAGGAAAACAACCTTGTCTTCAGCCAATCTGACAACCCCAGATTGTAGAAGAAATCACAACACTATGAATCTAATTGCTAAGTACCTTGCTACCCTTTCTGATTCCCTCAGTTTGTAGACTTTACTTCAACAACTTAGATACAACCCTATCTAATTGCCAAGTACCCTGCTACCTCTACTGACTCCCTCAGATTGTAGACTCTACTTCAACAACTTAGATTTGCCACAGTGGAAAGATAATAACACGAGTACTTGCTTCTTGAAAGCTAAAACTCACAATTGACTTCTATGAAAATTTGGGTGTTTGTTGCTTTGGAAGTGTATGA
>JBBPBO010000002.1:25737614-26054398 GCA_037974295.1 Cicer cuneatum | reverse complement strand
GATCAGTTGGTGCAGTGTATCCTTTAACTATCATCTTCCATAGTTCAGGATCTTGAGATATGACAAAACTTCTCAGTATGTCCTTCCAATACTCAAACCTTTCTCCATCAAATATTGGTGGTCTGTTGATGTTGCCTCCTAATTCTTCTGACATATTGAACCCCTTGGACCTTTCCTCAAACATTGTTAAGTGCTCAGCCTTGAGACCGAGCTCTGATGCCAATTGAAGGTGCGAACACGAGAAGAGGGGTTGAATTGTGTTTGACTTAACTTAAATACTTTTCCTGTTTTAATACTTTCAAAACAAAACTTGATGTATAATTAAAACAGAGTTAGCAGGGGATAAAAATAAAATAAAAACTCACAGTCTTCTCAATAGTCTAACAATCCTAGACTTCTTGAGGAAAACAACCTTGTCTTCAGCCAATCTGACAACCCCAGATTGTAGAAGAAATCACAACACTATGAATCTAATTGCTAAGTACCTTGCTACCCTTTCTGATTCCCTCAGTTTGTAGACTTTACTTCAACAACTTAGATACAACCCTATCTAATTGCCAAGTACCCTGCTACCTCTACTGACTCCCTCAGATTGTAGACTCTACTTCAACAACTTAGATTTGCCACAGTGGAAAGATAATAACACGAGTACTTGCTTCTTGAAAGCTAAAACTCACAATTGACTTCTATGAAAATTTGGGTGTTTGTTGCTTTGGAAGTGTATGAGTCTTTTGTGATTTTCGATACTTTATTCTTTAGCATTAAGTCTCTATTTATAGTTGAACTTTTAGAACTTCACTGATGCTTTACTTATGCAGTATATTTTGATTAATCTGTTTTGAGAATATTCTGGAGTAGTTTGCTCAGATTCTGTTTTGAGCCTTTTGCTCACTGATCTGTTTTGAACATTTTGCTCCGCTTCTGTTTTGAGCATTTTTCTCAGATTCTGTTTTGAGCCTTTTTCTTCAATTCTGTTTTGAGCATTTTTATCAAATTCTTTAATCCTCATGATCAAATCTGCACCATTGGATCTTTATGCGATAGTCCACAACTGGACCAGCCTATTTGATATTCTGTGATCCTCTGATTTCGGCCTTTGCTGGACTACACAGTTTGTCCCTCTAATTTCGGCCACCACTGGGCCATGGTCTGATTTTATGATCTGGACCATCACTGGACCAAATAATTATTTATGAACCATTGATCTGGAAATTTTTACTCTGATCTGGACATATTCTGGACTTTGGTCTGGAACAAATTGAAATTAACTTGAACAAAAAATATTTCAGTCTGGACATTTTACCTTTAATTTTGGACCAGGTCTGTATTGATTCTGGAACTCATTTCTTTTGGTCTGGACTTAGTTCCATGCCCTGAATCGTGCTATCTTATGATCTGGGCCAAATCTAAATTGATCCTTTTGTTCTGGACTCATAAACATACCTTCTGGTCAAGTCTGGAACAAATCTGGACTGTGTAATTTTTACTGCCAGGCCTTCTTCTGGTCAGAATAACTTCTGAAATAAAATTGATATTTGACTTCTATTTGTCTGGAACAACTCTCCTTTTGGCAGGCTTTCCAATGGTATGATCCATGTTTCATTATGATTTTTCTTCCTTCTGTTCTGGGCCACCAAACATATCCTCTGGTGATGTTTTGACATCCTGGAACATCTTCTGGAAATTCCAGAATTCATTTTCCTTTTGTCTCTGCTTCTGTTTCCTTCAGTTTCTGGGACATTTAACTTAATAATTCAAAGTACAAAATAAGTTTACATTGAGTACATTTGTAAGCATCAAAATCCTAAGTACTTAGAGCCAACTTGGTTCCAACAATCTCCCCCTTTTTGATGATGACAAAACCTTAACTTATTTTGCTAACTTATGACTCGATCTAGAACCTTTACAAAATCAAGATTCAAGCCTTCCAAAACTCAGAATTCAAAATCAATACCAAGACCAATAGTTAAATACTCATATTGTCTCAAATTTGGTCATCAAGAATCAACATGTTATTTTAAAAAGAAAGAAATTATTAAGACTAACACTCAAGGACCCAAGACAAAGTGGGTACCTAAAGTGAATGTAAACTCTTATGCAGGCTGGATTTCAAAGTGCCAAGAGAAAGTCTTGGTTCTTGGACAGTGGCTGTTCAAGACACATGACAGGTGATAAAACCTGTTTCATGTCCTTCATTAAAAAGGATGGAGGATCAGTTACTTTTGGCAACAACAATCAAGCTCATATCAAAGGTAAAGGAACTATTGGTAAGGCAAACTCTGCTCAAATAACTAATGTTCAATATGTTGAAGGTTTGAAACATAATCTTCTAAGTATAAGTCAGTTATGTGACAATGGTTTTGAAATTATTTTCAAACCAAGAGTATGTGAAGTAAGAAAAACAGATTCTGGAGAGGTGTTATTTTCTGGAAATTGAAAGAAAAATCTATATGTCCTATATCTTGATGAATTACCAGATGAATCCTGTTTTATGTCAATCGATAAAGATAAATGGATATGGCATAAAAGGGCTGGACATATAAGTATGAAAACAATTTCAAAAATCTCTAAACTGGATCTTGTTAGAGGATTGCCCAAACTGAATTTTGACAAAAATAGAATTTGTGAAGCTTGTGCAAAGGGAAAGCAAGTCAAGAGTAGTTTTCATTCAAAAGATTTTATAACTACAAACAGAACTCTTGAATTACTTCTCATAGATCTTTTTGGGCCAATCAAAACAACAAGTCTAGGAGGAATGAAATATGGTTTTGTTATTGTTGATGATTTCTCTAGATACACTTGGGTATTGTTTTTAAAAAATATGGATTATGCATTTGATGAATTTAAAACATTTTGCAAAAAGGTACAAAATGAAAAAGAATCCAGCATCATTTCTGTAAGAAGTGACCATGGAGGAGAGTTCATAAATGCCTCTTTTAAAAACTTCTTTGATGAACTTGGCATTTCTCACAATCTATCTTGTGCAAGAACTCCACAATAGAATGGAGTTGTTGAACGAAAAAATAGAACACTTCAAGAAATGGCAAGAACAATCTTAGAAGAATCAAATGTTCAAAGATACTTTTGGGCAGAAGCCTACACTTCTTGCTACATTTTAAATCGTGTATCTATTTGGAAAATCATTAACAAAACTCCTTATGAAATCTGGAGAAATAGAAAACCAAACATTTCATATTTTTCACATTTTTGGATGTTATTGTTATATTTTAAACAACAAAGATGTCATTGGAGAGTTTGATGCAAAATCAGACAAGGCAATATTTTTGGGATATGCAACTAACTCCAAGGGATATCGAGTGTTTAATCTGAGAACCAAGGTTGTTGAAATCAGTATGCACGTGTTATTTGATGAGTTTGATGATTTGGATCTAAGTAAAAGGGATGAGGAAGAGGAGATTCAAACTGGTGTGCAGCAACAGAATGTTGTGCGGGAAACCGAGATTGATAAACAATCTCCGTTTCATTCTCCACCAAAAAGCTGGAGAACAGTTGAAGGACATCCTCAAAATCAAATAATTGGAGAAACTGCTGATCGAATTCGAACAAGAAGATCATTCAAGAATGATGAATGCAGCATGGCAATGATATCCCAGATTGAACCCAAATCCATTAAAGAAGCAATAATAGATCAATCTTGGATAGAAGCCATGAAAGAAGAATTGCTTCAGTTTGAGAAAAATGAAGTATGGACTTTGGTCCTTGATCCAAAAGATCAAACTGTCATTGGTACAAGATGGGTTTAAAGAAACAAACTCAATAAAGAAGGCAAGGTTATTCGCAACAAAGCAAGGCTGGTCGCGCAAGGATATAATCAACAGGAAGGTATTGATTACGATGAAACGTTTGCCCCTGTTGCAAGGTTAGAAGCTATTCGTATACTTCTTGCATATGCATCTCATAAACGTGTTAAATTATTTCAAATGGATGTTAAACGTGCATTTTTAAATAGCTTTTTAAATGAACAAGTTTATGTGAAACAACCCCCTGGCTTTGAGGATCAATAAAAACCAAACCATGTTTTTAAACTTACCCAAGCTCTCTATGGTCTGAAACAAGCACCAAGAGCTTGGTATGAAAGATTAAGTTCATTCTTAATCAAAAACGGATTTTCCAGAGGAAATATTGACACTACACTTTTCAAGAAAAATGATAAAAATGATTTACTCATAGTTCAAGTGTATGTTGATGATATAATCTTTGGTTCAACCAATGAAAAAATGTTTGATGCCTTTTCAAAACTTATGCAAAGTGAATTTGAAATGAGCATGATGGGGGAGTTGAGATACTTTCTTGGTTTACAAATCAAGCAGCATGATGATGGCATTTTTATTTGTCAAGAAAAGTATACAAAAGACCTTTTAACAAAATATAAAATGAATGAAGCCAAAATCATGACTACTCCCATGCATCCATCTTCTTCATTGGACAAAGATGAAAATGGAAAATCTGTCTCTGAAAAAGAGTATAGAGGAATGATAGGTTCTTTGTTATATCTAACTGCGAGTAGGCCATATATTGTATTCGCAGTAAGATTATGTGCTAGATTTCAATCTGCACCCAAAGAATCACATTTAACAGCAGTAAAACGCATCTTTAGATATCTTGTTGGTACTACTGATCTTGGCCTTTGGTATAGAAAAGGTTCACATTTTGATCTTGTAGCTTATTGCGATGCTGATTACGCGGGAGATAAAATTGAACGTAAAAGCATGAGTGGAGCATGTCAGTTCCTGGGTGAAGCATTGATAAGTTGGTCTTGCAGGAAACAAAAAACAATAGCCTTATCAACCCAATGAAGCTGAATATGTTTCAGCATCAAACTGCTGCTCACAAGTAATTTGGATTAAAAATCAACTTGAAGACTTCTCTATAAGTTACTCAAGTGTTCCAATTTATTGTGATAATACTAGTGCTATTAATTTATCTAAAAATCCCATTCAGCACTCACGATCAAAACACATTGAAATAAAACATCATTTTATCCGTGATCATGTAAGCAAGAAAAACATTGAATTAATCTTTGTTGATACCCAAAATCAGCTTGCTGATATATTTACAAAGCCTTTAGTTGATGATAGTTTTAATTCAATTAAGGAAAGACTGAAAATCATGAGAAATCCAGAGAAATCTCATTAAAATTCTGCTTCTGCAGAAAATGGAGAACGTTTATCAATCTTCGTTTTTTTTAGTCAACTTTCTCCGTTTGAGAGAACAACTTTCTCTTCTGCGTGTCACTTCTTCTCTGCGCAGGCAAAAGGAAAAGGGGAGTCTTGGCATTAAATGCTCTTGTCCCCTGCCTCCAACAAAACGCCCTGACACATTGTCAAGTGAGGCGTTGCATCTTCTCAATCATCCTTCCCTATGTTTCACTCATCATTACTTATTCCTTTCTAAATAAGAAATACTGCCTCTGAAGTTTCTCACAAACCCTTCAAATCCTTCTCTTCATCTTCCTCTAAACCCTTCTTCCTCTCTAAAAAAAAACTCCAATGGCAAGAACAAAATCCTGTGCTCGTAAAAATGCATATGTTGAATCATCATCACCACCACCTTCTTCTCTGTTCCACAATCGTTCATCTTCTCCACCAACCAGACCTTCTCCCATTAAAATGCCCTTCTCAACATCAGAATCTTCATCTTCATCATCATCATCAAGGGAATCAAGTCCTATCCCTCTCCCTCTTAGACCATTCGCAACTGTTTTCGCTCATTCTCACTCTCAATCTGTACCAAACACTGCTCAAGTTCCACCACACTTGAGAAATACAACAAAACTCACAAAACGAAGGTCTATGAGAATTCTTGCTGGAATAGGGACATCAAAACCTAAAAATACTGATTCTTCCATGTTCATAATCTCTGACTCTGATGAGGAAGAAACTGATGTTCCTCCATCCAATGCCCCTCTAGAAACCTCTCAACAAACAACTCAGACACCCCAACACAGAGGCAAACTATGTCTTGTGAACCTTCATTTACAACTCCTCCTAACCAGAAGAGGAAGAATATAAAAGAAATCTGGTCTCCATCCAAACCATCTCAACTCCCTTCAAAAACATTGAAGAAGAAATCCACCATAACCCTCTCTCAATTTCTTGCTAAAAAGAAATTAAAGAACCCTCAGAGAAGCAAATCAAGGGCTCCAAAACAGACCAAACAGAACTCTTCTCCTTCTGTTGAAAAAACTCCAGAACGTTCTCAAGAACGTTCTCCATTCAGTGAACCATCTCCTTTTGCCCCTCAAAACTCTCCTCTCCACAACACCAACAACATTCCTCTAATTCCTTCATCTGCATCTAAGCTATTCAAAGAGAAATGGGCTCAACGCCCTATTGGAGTGGGAAGAGTTCTCATGTTTGACAACCTTATTGTTGATGGAAACGCTGTAAAACATCACACAGATGTTTTAGGCTGGACCTCATTTCTTCAGGTATCAGAATGTTACTACCCAGATGTCATCAGGGCTTTCTACTGTCAAGCAATGACTTTCTCTGATTTATCTTATGTCAAAATTAAATCACTGCACAAATTGAGGGGGAGCTTTCAAGCTCTTTCAAAATTAGAATCAAAATTAAAATCTAAATTAACATGTTTGTCATCATCAAAAAGGGGGAGATTGTTAAGACAAACTCTCATTTTTAAAGTTTTGATGAAAATAAACAAAGGTTAATTAAAGATTGTTAATTATGATTCTAAATGTATTGTTAATTTAACCTGTGCTTTTGAGTGTGTTAATTAAAAGATAGGTTTCAAAAGAATCAAAGAAAACAACATAAACAAATGCAGAGAACATTCTTCACATATTCTGGAAAACGGAGAATGTTCGCCAGGCCGTGATAGCATAAAGACCAATCTTTCTCCATTACTTAATTGAAGTTATTGCCTCTGGAATTGACATCAATATTAAGACTATATGACAAGGAACAAATGTGATCAATTACAATCAAAAGAAACCATTCGAATCACAAAGAAAAAAGGCAATGAATCAAGCTGCCCAAGCAGAAACTGAACATTCTCCATTTCTGCTGTCAAGACTGATAAACAATCTTGACAATGTACAATGCATCAAGACAGCTTCTAGTATGTTCAGAAATCAGTCCAGATTGATTATCAATCTCCAGGAAACCCAAAAGCTAAAGCTCCAGATTGATCATCAATCTCTAGCAACTACACTACAGTTTTCTGCAACAACACTATGTGATCGTTTTCAATCTGTGTTAAATGATCCAAAGCTCCAGTTCAAGCCAGCAATATTATCACTTATCAGAAGCATTGGAAAGTGCATTAACATAAATACGGCTGTAAGAAGCGGTAATACAAAAGTATGTAAACTATAAAAACGAGTCAAAGTAGATTGTCCTACACTAGCGTTTCCGTGCAATAACTCTACGACCAACGATCCTATTACAGGAATAGCGTCGGGTACACCCGTTACAATTTTTACTGCCCAATAACCAATTTGGTCCCAAGGTAAGGAATAACCTGTTACACCGAGGGAAGCAGTCAACACACCCAAAACTACACCCGTAACCCAAGTCAATTCACGAGGTTTTTTAAAACCACCGGTGAGATACACGCGAAATACGTGCAAAATCATCATTAAGACCATCATACTTGCCGACCATCGATGAACTAATCGGATTAACCAACCAAAGTTAGCTTCAATCATTATATATTGAACAGAAGCAAAAGCCTCCGTAACAGTCGGACGATAATAAAAAGTCATAGCAAAACCCGTAGCTACTTGGACTAAAAAATATTGACATGAGGAGGAAAGTATTTACTAGTTATATCATCGGCAATCGCCTGAATCTCAAGAAGTTCTTCGAACCAATCATAGACTTTATTGAGATAGGTAAATCAAATGACCCCCTGAGAACCGTATATGAGAATTTTATCTCGTACAGCTGAAACAAAAATACTCAAATACTGCTTATTTGGAAAATAGATATTTGAAATCGAAAGTTAAAAACTTTCTTAACTTAATACTATGATTCCAATCTTTTTTGAA
The DNA here is from genome assembly GCA_037974295.1 of Cicer cuneatum. Lineage (NCBI taxonomy): Eukaryota > Viridiplantae > Streptophyta > Magnoliopsida > Fabales > Fabaceae > Cicer > Cicer cuneatum. Next base: position 26,046,366 of record JBBPBO010000002.1, on the reverse strand, counting down.
GATCAGAAAAAATATAAATCCGAAAACTATTCTTTGTATTTATAATATCAAAATATCAGGTCGGCTCACTTGTCTTTTCTCTTGATTCTTACCGGCCTCTTGAATATTCTATTATTTACTTCATTTTTTTATTTGTGTATGTAATGTAATACGATTTTTATTATTATTATTATTGATAGGAATTTTCTTGTTAAGACCCTATAGAATCAATTGAAAAACCTCATATTCATACCACAACCACAGATGATTACAAAAAAATCTTTAATCGAAGTCCAAAAACTGCTGGATCATCACTTATTCAATCAAAATCAATAGATATAAGAAAAAAAAATACAAAGAAACATTTGTCCTTTGATCAAAATAAAGATAAGCGGCGGCAGTTTAAAAGAATAAAAATCGTTCCATTTATTTTTCTAAATATATTCTTCATTTTTTTCATTTTTTTTAATATAAATATTAAGTATGAATCATAGTTCTAATACTTTAGAATCTATTTATTTTCTATATTCCGTGCTCCAGATACTAGAATAAATATCTGACGGGGTAAAGCCATCCCTATCAAGATAAGATGACGAATCCATTTTTTGTTCTGTACTATCAATAGGATCAATTATAACAAGTCACACACTCATATTCTGGAAATACAGAAACAAAGAAGTTCCACGGTAGAACTACCAAATCAAAATTGAATGGGTTAAAAATCAAAGACCTAAATGCTAAACTTTACTTTCTATTGAAAAGAAAGTTAGTCAGTTCTTGTGAATCTAATTCTCTAATTCATAGAAATTCCGTCCAGTAAAATGAACGAATTATAAATCTCTAAAATAATGGAGAGAAATACCGCAAATAGAGCCATTGCAATAGCTATCAAAGGGGTAGTTCCCCACCCCGGAGCGACTTTACCTTATTCTGAATTCAATGGTTTCAATAAATCTCCTACAACAGTTCGTCTTGGACCAGATCTAGAACTACCCTCAACGGTTTGTGTAGCCATCAATCCTTTTTTTTTCCATTGAGATCTGTTGACTTTGTATACCATTCCGCTGTAAATAAAGGATCTTACCCTATAGATCCAGATCCGTTGTAGTCTCGATATTATATAATAATGGAAACAGCAACCCTAATTGCCATCTCTATATCTGGTTTAATTGTTAGTTTTACTGGGTATGCCTTATATACTATATACTGCTTTTGGGCAACCCTCTCAACAACTAAGAGATCCATTCGAAGAACATGGAGACTAGTTGAAATAATGAGCCCCAATATCGTAATATTGGAGGCTCTTTGCTTCAATTGAGATAATGAAAAATCATTTTATCCTTTTAGTTGGAATTATAGGTGGTTCTCTAAAAAAGATAGCGAAAAAAATGATTCCTAAAGTCGAAACTAAGAGGAATGTATAAACCAATGCTTCCATAGATTTGCTCGTGGTTTACAATTATAGCTTTCATACCTGTTTTGGGGGATTCTCTTCTAGACAAAGAAAAAGAAAGAACAAAAGTAAAACAAAATGGAATGATTGAAATCAAGATTTATATAGTTCCCTATATCCAATTCAAATAATAACAAAAAAGTGGAATCGAAAAGGAACAAACGAATGTTCTTTCTATGAGACTACCTGTTCTTTTGTACTTGGATCTCCAAGTTTTTGGAATGCTCCAAATTCTACTTGAGCATCCAAATCTGGATCAATACCAGCAAAAACATCTCTGAACAAGGTTCTAGAACCATGCCAAATGTGCCCGAAAAAGAAGAGCAGAGCAAACGAAACATGTCCAAAAGTAAACCAACCCCTTGGACTGCTACGAAAAACACCATCTGATTTTAAAGTAGCACGATCTAATTCAAAAATTTCACCCAATTGAGCACGTCGAGCATATTTTTTCACAGTAGCAGGATCACTATAACTGACTCCATTAAGTTCGCCACCATAAAATTCAACAGTTACACCGACTTGCTCGATACTATACTTCGATTCTGCCCTTCGGAAAGGAACATCCGCTCTAACAATTCCGTCTCCGTCTACCAAAACAACCGGAAATGTTTCAAAAAAAGTAGGCATACGACGTACAAAAAGTTCACGCCCCTCTTTGTCCCTAAAAATAGGATGTCCTAACCAACCAACGGCTATTCCATCTCCATTGTCCATTGAGCCCGCTCTAAACAACCCGCCTTTTGCCGGATTATTGCCGATGTAATCATAAAAAGCTAATTTTTCGGGAATTTTAGACCAAGCTTCTGATAAACTTTGATTTTCGGCTAGCCCAGCACCAACTCTTCGATATATTTCTTGTTGGAAGTATCCCTGATCCCATTGATAACGAGTAGGACCAAATAACTCAATCGGGGTAGTTGCTGAACCATACCACATAGTTCCAGCAACAACAAAAGCTGCAAAAAATACAGCAGCGATACTACTGGAAAGGACGGTTTCAATATTTCCCATACGCAACCCTTTGTATAAACGTTGAGGTGGACGTACACTAAGATGGAAAAGGCCCGCTAATATGCCCAATGTCCCTGCTGCAATATGATGAGAGGCTATCCCCCTGGAACAAAAGGATCAAAACCATCCACACCCCATGCGGGATTTACGGATTGTACTCTTCCAGTCAGTCCATAAGGATCGGATACCCATATTCTAGGACCAAATAATCCTGTTACATGAAATGCGCCAAAACCAAAACACCCCACCCCTGCAAGAAATAAATGAATTCCGAATATTTTTGGCAAATCCAAAGATGGTTTTCCAGTACGTTCATCACAAAAGATTTCTAGATCCCAATAGACCCAATGCCAAATAGCTGCCAAAAAGCACAAGCCCGAAAACACAATATGTGCCCCGGCCACACCTTCGTAAATCCAAATACCCAGATTTGTTATAGTCCCTCCTGTGATATTCCAACCACCCCATGAATTCGTTATTCCTAAACAAGTCATGAAGGGTATAACGAACATACCCTGTCTCCACATTGGGTCAAGAACTGGGTCAGAAGGATCAAAAACTACTAATTCATATAGAGCCATCGAACCTGCCCAACCAGCAACCAGAGCTGTATGCATTATATGGACAGATAGTAAATGACCTGGATCATTTAATACAACGGTATGAACACGATACCAAGGCAAACCCATGAAAATACCTCTTTTATCAACAAAAAATAGACACTATGTAACTTTATTGCACTGTAAAAAACTATACTCTGGCCCCTTCCCTTTTAGTAAATTATCTCAGATTAAAGAATTCATATTTGTTCTAGTTTGTTAGTAACAATGTAACATTCTATTCGTAGGAACAAAAATAGCATTAGAGGATCATTAATTACTCAAGAAAAACTGATCTAAAACGCAACACTCAGCCCAGTCAAAACAGAAAATAAAAATAGTCAAAAGTTGGATTATTTTTATTCAGAAATATTGCCTTTGGTCAAGCCTGACAAGGGCACTACCAACAGCTCTATTGACCTCCATTTAATGCTCTCAAGCCTCTAAAAGGAAGGCCACAGCTCAAGGAAAACGCAGAAGTTCAAGTGCTAATAAGTCTCTAAAAGTCATTCACATTTACATACTTGAAATTCTCCAAATCACTTACAAAAATCAGTTTGGTTAAATTCGTTTTACTATGATACATTTATACTGAGTTCTTTGTAAAGAATCGAATCTCAAAAAAGAGTTGAGACATCTCAGATTCTAACAAAACAATCTCTTCATTATTGTAAAAGTCAAACTATAAGAGTTAAGTATAGTTTGGGGTAGATTGTATGAAATCCTATCAAGGTTGGTAGGTGATTTGATTAATCTTTTTCTAGGTGGAATTAGATTAAGTTCTGTAAACAAAAGATCAAGGTTGATCTAGGCTAGGTGCTGTAAAACCAAGAAGGTTCTTGTTTTAAACACTTAGTGGAAAATCTCACAATTGTGAGAACTGGACGTAGCCCAAGTTGGGTGAACCAGGATACATCTGTGTGTGGTATTTCTTATCCTTTATCTCTTTATTCAGTTTGATTACTTTTCAAGATTAAAAATACAAAACTGTTTTTCTGTTTTACAAACTAATCTGAACGTTCTCCGTTTTCTGATAAACCAAGAACGTTTTCCGTTTTTCTGCTTCCTTAACCAAGAACTTTCTTGAGTTCAAATATGAAGTTTTTCAGGAAATTTTAAAAAAGGAGATTTACAATTCAAACCCCCTTCCTTGTAAATCAATTTTGCTACTTCAAAGATCATGGTATCTAGCAATCATGGCAGTAACATAAAGCCATTTACTTTCCGAAAATATTTTCAGTTTTCATTTATTAAAATTTGTGTTAATTTTATTCTTTAATAAGATGAATATTTTGAAGAGAACAATTCTATCTTTCTAAAAATAATGGAAAATTGTTTTCATTATTTTTGAAAATGCATCTTCATCAACTAGTATTTTATGATATCTCAATGACTAGTTTATTTCAAAAGTCTCTCATCCGAGTAAAATGAAAACAGAAAATATCTTCACAAAGTAAACATCACTTCTTGGAATACATTCAAGAGCTCATCATCCCTATTCGTGAAACAAAAACGCATGTGCCTTAATTTTGTTGATACAATCTAAATTTAAATAGGAAAAATATATAACAACTAACGAAAGCATATAAAACAAAGTATTAATTTAGTCACAATAAATCTAACAACTACCTTACCTCTTTCTATGGCTTTGACTTTCTCTCATCACTCGACTAGTATTATACATTATATTGTTACTACAAATAATTTTAATAAGATATGTGCAATGACCACAACAACCACAATTCGTAATGCAACATTTCTAATAGTCGATATTGCAAAATCCTTCCTGCAACCACAACTGCTATTTAAAACCTTGCACGTAATAAAAAATTATTGTCATCATCCATTAAAAATACTTATTGACTACACCAATAAGTCATGCATCCTATACCAAATTCAACAAGATAGTACCAAAATAAGACAATGTATCAGAACCACCAACACCAGAGAAGAACTAAAAGAGAGTACCCTCTACAATTTTTTTCATGAAACAACAACAACAATATTCTGTATAAGTCTAAAACAGGAGAAAGTATCAGAGTAAGATATCTTCTTCCAATACATTTTTTAAAAAAAGAGCAAAGAGTGATATTTTATAAAGAATGAACTACATGGCGTACTCTAATCTAAATAGTGTTGTTAAATGACAGCTATGGCGCCGCAATATAGCAGAATGGCGTGGCAGATTTTTTAACAACTGTCATAGCCAATTTGTGAAGGTATGCCTGCCATGCAAGCGCCATAGGCTGCAATGGCGTGTTTATATGGCGGAATTTTTGCCTTCCACCAATTGCCGTCGACAACATTGAACCCAAATAAAATCGAGAATAATGACAAACCACAACTGAATATCTATTGAACAAGAACAAGTGACGTAAGCTACGCATGCTACAGTTCCACGTGCCCTGTCCGGAGGAGCTACATAGAAAAGGGGTGACCAACTCCACGCGCTTTAGTACTCGTACGGAAGTGTAGATCTCAGAGATGTACCCTAATGACTTGGACGTCCAAAGAAGAACTCGTTAGGTCAAGAAGTGAGGACTATAAAAGGAGACGCTTAGAAAAAAAAAGAGGCATATTCATTCTAGTTTGAATATTTTATTTTACCTTAGTCATTTCAGAGTATTCTTGGAGTTCTTTCTTGTTTACTCCATAGCTCACCTGTTGTATTTTCTATTTACATACGCGAACAATACTTTATTTTTAACCAATTAGCATTCAGTGATTCACAAGCAAACAACCTTTGGTTTTTGGGGATTCAGAGGGTAAGTAACATTTATATTTGGCTCAAACTGGTTTTCCCCTGAGACATTCTTTATAAGGGTCTTTTTAATCATTATGAATGACATTTTAAAACACCTTTCTTAGTAAACAAGACACACATAATTAGTACTCATATTGATATTTTTGTTTTTGTGATATTAAATAGTCATTTTTCCAAAAGGAAATTGAGGATGGAATATACAACTTGAAATTTTAATGGAAACATGTTATCAATCCATGATCTGCAAAACTAAAACCATGTTCAATCTCAGTCTTTGTATTGTTACTAAATGACAGCTACTTGAAGTAATATTGTTTTTCCTCTAACATGACACATGACTTGAGAAACCAAATTTAAGAGACAACCTAATTCACTGTGATAACCATAAAACATATTAAACTAATCTGATACTAAATTTTACTCTTCTAATTTATATTCCAACCTAATTCACTGTGACAATAATATTTTTTGCTCAATACAAATATATAACAAAACTCAATACAATGGGAGAATCCAAATCTGTTATCCTATTAAACTAATTAACTCAATATTTGCAAGTGTGCATACTCTTTCACCATGAACTTTACTGATGTAGAATATTCTCCTTAACATAAAAAATACTCAATGTTATCATGACAATTTAATAAGGAATACAAGAATACTTTCAGCAGAATGACTTAATTTGTAAGTCTGTTGCTTATTGAGTTAATTCAAATGATGCATGCATTCCTGCAATAAGCATTCCAGCAAGTTGAGGTAATCTAAATTCAAATACATAAAAAGAGTGATTCTTGTTATACAACAACCCTATTTCATACTCACACACAAAGCACTATGACATAGTAATATAGAAAATGAGAGAAGCTAGTATAATCTGATTTGTTATTTCTGAATTGATTCAAAGCCAAGATGAGAGGGAACATGAGATACCTGGAACCTTCACTGCCTTCCACTTCCAAGTTCTGACTTTGGCTTCTTCAATTACTTACCACAACTCAATATTTTTTGCTGCAAATTGCATCAATTTACTAGACAGCCAAATTTAAATTGTCTTCGATTAATAACAATGAAACACCTCATTTTCTCTCTATCTCTCTCATGCTCACCAATTAAAAATATTTTTCCCTTGATTTGTAGTTTCTAGTCTCTACTCTTATCTGTTATTCAATTTCTTTCCTTTGGCAATAGTGGCAGTAAGTAAAAGTATAGTCATGAGTAAAGTGTTACCCAAAAATGATCATAACTAAACTAGAATATAAAATACAAGCCTTCTAAATGATCCAATACCTTATGCCTGTTTCCTCATTCTTCTGTAAAAGTATATATTCAAGATTATCAATAGAATAAACACATTCATGTAGTAATTACACCCATAACCTTTGAAATTTGATAAAGTTCTAATTAATTAGACAGCAATTACTTCATAGAATATATCAACAATTTTAGCACTACAGAAAACTTAGATGTTACAAACAAAAAAAGTTATTCTTAGATTTTCTATTTACGTGAAAACATTTCAATATAAGTAACAACATTGCAAACCAAATGTTTTTCAATACCATTCCATAGAACAAACCAAATGTTTCTTTCAATTGACCAACAACGCAAAATCCATATATTAGAGAACTGAAAATGACTACATTAGGATAAATTCTCTTCACAATCATTTCAAAATATAAATCATAGGCATCAGTTAAAAATTTATCTTTACACAAAATATCAATAATTGTGTTATACATTACCACATTGAACTTAACCAACTTCCCTTCGATATGTGTCAGCATCTGCGTAGCTGATCTTGTTTCTCCCATTTTACAAAGTCCTTTAATTAATAAACAACTAATTTGTTCAACCGAAATCATAACCCATTTTGAGAATCTTAGTGAACAAAAAAAATACAAAATTCATTTCACGTAAGTGGCAGTAACAATTGATCAATACACCATAAAAATATTGGGCGCAATTCCATTGAATTCTAATAGTGGCGAGAGTGAAATAACAGTTGAATAATGGTTGTTAGTGTCGACCTAACATTATTTTTTATATGTTAAAAATTTAAGGTAGAAATGATTGCGAAAATACAGATCCTCGACAATTTTTTTTTTAGAAATGTGATTTAAGGTTTGAATAATTTGATTGAATGTAAGAAAATAGTGAAAATTCATAAGAAAAAAATATTTATATTAAAAAAAGTTGAAAAATGAATAATTATTAAATGCGACAAAGTTATAAAAACCAAATTATATAAGTCTATAAGTTTATAAGATAATTGTAGTTTATGTATAGATATGCTAATTAATATAGATACTATTATGTATAGATATGTTATTGTAATTTTGGGTTATATAATCGTTTATTTTATGAATTGAATTGGGGGTTGTTGGGTTATTAGAATAGACCCTTCAAAATTTTTAAGATGACCTTAAACCAAATACATCAGTTTTTGTAGATCAAATTATAATATAGATGTCTATTATTAAAAACTAGGAGGAAATAATTTATAAAAAAAATTACAAAAACAACTACTATAATTATAAAATAAAATAAATTTTTCAACCTAAATTCCAACTAATTTTTAATTATTAAAAATGTTAACTAAAATTTGATTTACTACCTCTCTTCAACATCTATCTCTATGAGTTCTAGATTTATGACTTATGATTGGTTTATTTGAGTTTATCTAATCTTATAAACATTAATGAAGTTGTAAGAGAATTTATCGAAACATCATGTTTGTTTTTTTTAACTTATTTCCATAAATATATTATGATAACTTGCGAAAACAGTTTGTGACAAAAATGAACTATTTTTGACTTTTTTTCTTGTCAAATAATTTAGTAACTAGATTCGCATATCTTAATGCGAAGTAGTAGAAAATTTCAAAGTGGAACCCAAACCATGCATATTGATGTCTTGTAGTTAGAGCTGTAAAAAAAATCCCTAATCTCAAAGTCCTCTTTAATAAACTTCTTATTAGGCCCCAAATTTTAAGTTCTTCTTAATGAATTTTTTTTTAGCCCCAGCCCCCTATTTTTTAGTTTTTGTGGACTTGGGCCAGTTCATGTTTTCATTTTTTCATGATCAGAGTTCAGAACATCATTTCAGCTTGAATAAATAAAATTAAAATTGAAAAAAAAAATTAAAAACGAAGATAGAGACATGAAATGACATGTAAGAAATAGTTTAATAAAAAATCACTAATGACATAGTTTAATTTTATTTAAATTTTTTAATTATTGAAAAATTCGTTAATTTTTTAATGTTATTCAGAACATAAAAAAATCAACAATTTCTAAATCAAATAAAATTCAGAAAAATTATTGAATTTGTTAATTTTATTCGGAACATAAAAAAAATCAAAAAAAAAATTTAGAAAAAAATTGAAATATATGTTTATTTCAAAAAAATAATTGATTTTTTAATGGACCTATGAGCCCTCTAAGCCCACATAATTTTGTGGCCTTTTTTACATTGGGGGCTTTCTTTTAATGAGTCTTTTTATTATAAGGTTTTTTGGCCCCCTCCAATATGTGGGCTGGGGCCAATATAGAGGGGGCTTGACAAATTGACAGCTCTACTTGTAGCTACCAATTGAATTTTATTTATGGACTATTTTGATTTTATTTTATCTTTTAATATATAAATAACTTTTTTTCCCGTAATATATATAAGGCTTAAATACACTTTTAATCCTCTTATTTTGCTAAAAATTAACTTTTAAGCCCTTTATTTTTAAAATTGGTTTTTGATATCTAGTTTACAATTTGTGGGATTTTGTTGGTCCCCCTCCATTTTTCATGATAAGTTATGTTCACTAATGACATGAAATTGATGTGACACGATTGAATTGGATAAAATATAATTGTACTCAACTTTCTTATGTTTTTCTTTGTAAATATTCGCTTATGTTGTTATTAATAAAGGCGTTTGTAAAGCTTTATAGAATAAAAAATAAAGAAAATGGACATTGATTAATGACATCGATTCAATTTTTTCTAATTCAAGTTTGTCACAACACTACCATTTCATATTGGAGCATGCAACATCATAAAAAATGGAGGGGGATCAACAAAATCTCACAAGTTATAATATAGGGACCAAAAACTCGGTTTTAGAAATAGAAAAATTAAAAGTTAATTTTGAGTAAAATAAGGGGAGTAAAAGTACATTTAAGCCTATATAAATATGTTATACATAAACATTTATATGATAAACATGCATATTGATGATTCGATGACTAATTTGACTAGTTTTGCTTAATCAAACCAAAATGACGGCACACTATCCTTTTAAAAACTTAAATGATGTTTAATTTTTTTATTCTTGACATAATTACTCTTTTCTTCCCAATGTACGGTCAATTTTCAGCAATTGTAAGGATTTTTTTTTCCGGTCATTCTTTGTGTTTCTAATTGGTTATAAGACTGAAACTAATGAGTTTATTAGATTACTCTATTTTCCCTTAAATATATTACTCCATTTAGATTATGATCAATTGGTTGAAAATGTTGTTATTGCAATGTTGCCACTACATGGATTGGTAATGTATGATTTTGGTCTCCTCAATGTAAGATTGTTATTATAGCTGTTATTGTCAATTTAATGATGTAATTTGGTTTTGCCGAAATAAAAAAAGGTTTTATAACAAGTAGATTACTTGGAAGTCATCCTTTTATATTGTGAGCTCCACTTCTCTTGTCAGAAATCATACTACTGGTACCTCTTTTTCTTTTATGCATGAATTTGTGATTTTAAATGTTTTTTCTATTGTAATTCATGCTCCCAAATGCAATATAGATGGCACAACAAAAAGTTGTTCTGAACTAGTTGCTTGTGGGGCATTTATAAAGATAATAGTATTGTTGCTGTGGGATGTTTTGCTCAAAACCTAAACATCTTCGGTGCTTTTCATGCGGAATTCATTGGGGTGATGTATGCAATTAAGATATCTTCTAAAAGGGGTTGGTTATCTATTTGGTTGGAAACAAATTCTAAACTGGTAACTCTTGCTTTTAAAAATTATGAGATTGTTCTTTGGAAGCTAAGAAACATGTGGATGAACTATATTGAGTTAAGTGATATTTTTTAAATATCACTTAAAAAGTTATGCGCTTTATTATTTCTCATAAATAAAAGATATTAAAAACATAGTTATTTAAATTAGTAAGTCTTTGAAAAAAAAACAGCAAATGATATTTTTTAATAAGAGAGAAAGTTTTTAATCATAATCAAATTATAGTTTCAATTAACGGAAAAAATAATCAAAATCAAGTAGTGATATATTATCATTCCCAATATTATTTCGTATTTTTATCGTAAAAAAATAGTATTTTGAATTTGTTCATCATATACAGTCTCCAAAGGGATAATTAAATCAAAATATTTTTGAAAGAAACATGTGACATAACACCTCTAATTAAGAATTAGTTATCAGAAGTTTAAGTAGAAATGAGACATCAAAGATAAAATGTAAGAAATAGTAGTTCATTCAATTAGTCAAAAAAGAATAAAGAAATAATAGTACTCAAGATAAAAAGTAAAACAAAAATAAAAATAATGATCATATAAAAATCAATTCTTACAAATATATCTCAAATCAATGCTTGCATAATATATATTCTATTTTTTATAAGAAGAAAGTATTCTATAAAGATTGAATGTTTAAAACAAAATAAAATGTATACAAACAATTACTCATATTTTTTTAATAATATTTTTAGAGTGAAAATCACTCATATTTTATTTTAATCTTTTTAATTGTGTATGCAAACAATCACTCATATTTTTTATCATATATTTTAGAGTGAAAATCACTCATTTTATTATAAACTTTTTAATTGTTTTCATTATATTTATTCTATTGTTATACAACCACTATTCATAAAAACTAAGAAACTTATAAATATTGAAACTTTTTTCTGATCAGATTGATACAACTATACACCATAAATATTACTTTCAAATATTTTAAAAAATTTACATTATTGAAAAAAAAGTTAAATAGCAACCGTGGTCCCTTAACTTAATTTCAGTTAACGTTTTAGTCTTTTATCTTTTTTTTCTTCTTGATTTGGTCCTTTATTTTAATTTTAAGTGACAATTTGATCTTTTATGTTTTAAAATGTCAACAATATTATCCTTTTTTTTTTACAATAAAAAAATTCATCAAAATTTTCAATCAAAACTCATAAAATTAATTATATTCTTTAATATAATACATATTTTATCAAATTCGTAACTCAAATCATCAAATAAACTCATATTTTCATTTTTTATTTGATGTTGTTAGAGATGAAATTTTAAAAATCAAATAAAGAATAAAAATAATTTGAATATTTGAGTTACGAATTTGATGAAATTTGTATTATATTAAAGAATATAATTAATTTTATGGGTTTTGGTTGAAAATTTTGATGAATTTTTTGAATTTTTGTAAAAAAAAAAGATAATATTGTTAACATTTTAAAACATAAAAGATTAAATTGTCACTTAAAATTAAAATAAAGGACCAAATCGGGAAAAAAAGAAGATAAAAGACTAAAACGTTAACTGAAATTAAGTTAAGGGACCACGAGTGCTATTTAGTAAAAAAAAATTATAAATTACACTCGCGCGCTGGGATGAGTTATATTCTAGTTATAATAATTTTCAAGAATTGGTGAATACCTTTTAAGGAAAAAGAAACACTTTATGAAAATTCTGTGTCATTCTCTCGTGCATCAGCTAGTCTAAACATAAGGGGTCCAAACACGTAATGAAAGCAAATCAATATTTCAACTGATAAAGCACATAATGAGAGATCAATCAAGTAACCTTATCATAAGTTAATTAATCGAATCAATAAAACTTGTACCACTGAATTATCAGTCTCATATTGAATGATATAAGGTCTAAAAATGAGTTTAAAAAAAAGATTCATCTCTCACTTTAAAAGTCAGTTTTATATGATTGAGTTAGAACAAACTCAAATTTATGACTGTGTCATAGAGATAAAGCATTCAAAACACACATTAGTTTCACTTTGATTTGTGATTTAACTCAAAGAATGACTAACGAAGGATAAAAATCCTTACAACCATACAAGAAAAATTGACGGTGCATTAGGAAGAAAAATATAATTATGTCAATAATAAAAAACATATCAACCATTGGTATCTCTATATATTATCAAAATGAACATAAAAACACATGATTTTTAATTAAAACTAAAGTGATAGTGATTCTTAATATATTGTATGTGTATATACTTGGTTGTTTATAATTTTCTTGACCAATGTAATTGCCTTGTCAATATGATGCTTTTTACATAAAAGTGTTTAATATGGAATTGTAAGTGATTATATACTTGGTTTATAATCTTTTTGCTTTGCATTTCTTTAAAGAGATGAATGGTTTTACTAATCTTACACTTTCCATTAATCACAACATCTAAATGTTTTGGAGGTCCTGTTCTAATATTAAAAATTGAATCTCTGATAAAAAAAATTATAATTTTAATAATTAAAAAAAAGTAAAATAAATTTTTAGTCTTTATAAAATTTCAAAATTAAAAAAAAAATTATTTTTAGTACCTATAAAAAAAGTACCTAAATTTTTTTATTTATTCATTTTCAATCCCTATTTTGAAAATTTTTGGTAAAATATTGATACTTTTAGTCCCTATAAAATCAAAATAGGGACTAAAAGTAAATAAAAAAAATTTAAGGCTAAACTTGAAAGATTATAATTTTTTAGGAGCTAAAAATATATTTAACCAAAAAAAATTTCACCCTCATTTTACTATATTATAAAAGTGTAGCTGCCATTAACTGGGGACTATTATATTTTTGAATGATTTGTTTTCACATTTATAATATTTTAAAAAGTTTCTTTATAAAAAATTAGCTCAAATTTTGATTTATCTATCTTTTCGTTACTTTTAACTTGAATTTTTTGTATTTAAAAAATTCATTTCTAATTTATTCTAAGTTAAAAAGTTCTAAATTTTTGTAGAGGAATTTTTTATAATGTTTTAAATTTGTTTGCAAAAATTATTCAAAAATTTATAAGTTGAAGGATATTTAAATTTATTTTACTTCAGTTGGAATTAAAACTATTTGCAGAATAATTTTGTAGAGACTAAAAAATGTAATTTTATTTTACAAACAACTGAAATAGTCAAAATTTATAGACTAAAAATATATTTAATTTTTAATTATCTGTCAAAAATATATTTTTTTTTTCAAAACATCGATAGAAACTCCAAATCCCCAACTCTATATTGAATGTTACAATATGTGTTCTTCATTGTCATCCAAAATATTAAGCATTGGTTGGACCAACCAAAATAGACTAACAAGCTATATTTGGATGAGGCAAACAATTACTCATGGCATATTAGAAGCTCCTTCAACAAAGAGAACCACCATTTGTTACGAATTATAGAAAAATAATTTTCGTATTTAATAATTTAAAGATTATTTATTAAAATTTTTTTAAAATAATTATTTTGTGTTTGTTTACTGTAATAAAATAATTTTTTTTAAAAAAAGTTATAAAAAATAATTTTTATGAAACTACTCAAAATTACTTCTCATTTTAAATAATTTTAAAATTATTTTTAAATTCTGATTTTGTTTTCTAAAAATGTAACAAATAAATGAAAATTCTAAAAAGTGATTATTCTTTTAAAAAAACTATAACAAACAAGCTCCAGAGCCTTCAAGCACATAATTCGTTACTATTTATTAGGCTTTCAAGCAAATTCATTAACAATTGGGGAAGCATATGTGACATTTACAAATTAAAAAAATTGTAAGCTTAATTTATTTATAGGAAGATGCAATATCATATCATATCATGATGTACATTTGCATTTATGTTAGTTTTGCATACCACAAAATAACTTGATTTGCATATATTTTGAACTGATCTATTATATGTTTAGAATATTTTATTCCTACATTACACATTAATATATAGGCTAAATAGCATCCATGGTCCTTTAACTTAATTTTAGATAATGTTTTAGTTCTTTATCTTTTTTTTTTCGATTTGGTCCTTTATTTTAATTTTAAGTGACAATTTAATCCTTTATGTTTTAAAATATTAACAATATTATCCTTTTTTTTTTACAAAAATTCAAAAAATTCATCAAAATTTTCAACCAAAACCCATAAAATTAATTACATTCTTTAATATAATATAAATTTTATCAAATTCGTAACTCAAATATTCAAATAAACTCATATTTTTATTTTTTATTTGATTTTTAAAATTCCATCTAATAAAGAATAAAAATATGAATTTATTTGAATATTTGAGTTACGAATTTGATAAAATTTGTATTATATTAAAGAATATAATTAATTTTATGAGTTTTGGTTGAAAATTTTGATGAATTTTTTGAATTTTTGTAAAAAAAAGGATAATATTGTTAACATTTTAAAACATAAAAGATTAAATTGTCACTTAGAATTAAAATAAAGGACCAAATCGAGAAAAAAAAGATAAAGGACTAAAACGTTACCTAAAATTAAGTTAAGGGACCATGGATGCTATTTAGTCTAATATATATTATATATATAAAAGTGGATTTCCATTAATAAATAAACAGATTCTAATTAAGGGTCAACATATCCCTATTATTGAACCAAAAAGTAAAAAAGATAAAATATAAATAAAATTATTATTATTATTATTATTAATATGTGGCATAAACCATGAAAATACAATATTATCATATATATAAGCATAACTACGAACAATCCAATTAAAGTCCTGAATGTGACAGCAGCAACAAACCATATATTATTCATCACAATATACTTTGAACCAATCCCGATAAATTACTAGATAGACCATCAACTCTTCTTGTACAATTAATCATACAAGTGAATTTTCATCAATTAAATTGATCAAAGTGTAGGTGTAGTTTAGTGAGAAGAAAAATGTGATACACAATTGTTCAATGATAGCGCTAAGACAACCAAAATAACTAAGAGTGTGTTTTGACGAATAAATTGGAAATTATACGGAAATTGGAATTTATAGACAATTCAAATGTTTCAATTAAATTTTATTATTTGGATAAAGAAATTTGTTCTTTTAAAATTTGACTATTTTTATAAATTTTAGCCCAGAAATGAAAATTACATTTGGGCCAAAATTGACATTTTGGAAATACTGAAGGACTATTTTGCAAATTTTAAAAAATTTAAAAGATCAATTTGAAAAAAATTAAAAATATAGGATTTAGTATGCAAATTTTGAAAATCTATAGGGTCAAAAGTGTAATTTTGTAAAAGTTATAGTGACTATTTCATGATTGATGTATTATAAAGTATAAAGGAAATTTAGAATTGTTAGATTTTAGGTGGTATTTGAAGTTCTCTAAATTTAACTTTGCCAAAATACCTTATGAAATCTCTTCATTGTGAAAATTCTCAAAATTTATTATCCAAACAAAGTAATTTACATTGGAAGATTTGAATTCCCTTAAAAAATTACATTGGAAGACACTAGACACTATAGGAATTACAATATAATAGAGTATGCTCATCTAAGTTATAACCATGAACATAATTTCTTACCTTTGTCAGTACAATATCGATACTTCAGATTGAATTTGTGTCAAGTGGCTGACACTAGTTGGTGTCCAACAGTGACACGTGGTTATAGTTAATTTTCTTAAATTATTATTAGTGTCAGTATTGTGTCTTATGTTTGATGTCCATATTAGTGTCGGTGTTCACAATTTACTCTATTATAGAATATTAAAAAGTAAAGTGAACTTAGAAGTGGAGAATCGAAAACTAATAAAATTTAAATTAATTATGACTAACTAATAACTATAAGGACCAAACAAAATCATAATGTTATACCATAAATCATGTCTAAAGACAAACCATTTAAATTTAAATCATTCTTAAAAGTTAGAACTAAATTCTTCATTGCAGTATCACTATCTTTTGACTATTAGATTGCCACAAGATATAACGAGAAAGAAAAAAAATTATACTCAAGGAAAAATAGATTTAACAATATAAGAGATGAAGCATTCAAAACTCTATTAGTTTCAGGATGGTTACTGATTGGAAACCAATCATATAATGCAAATTAAACTTGTAAGAAAAATATATTTATTTGATATATAAGACACATCATTACTTGATACATGATTACATGCAGATATACTGTGGAAGGCTTGATTAATGATCACTATTAGAAATTAAAGTTTTAAGTAAATAAAATTTGCAACTAATATTTAACAAACTTAAGACATTTTCTTACGCATTTTCACGCGGAATAAATCTGCAATACTATTTCTGCGAATTTATTCCAAATGTATTTCTGCAGGTAATGTTGCATTAATATTCGTAAGTAAATCCGCAATACTTTCCTTTTTGTGATATGTATACAATTAAAAGCTAAGTTTACAACTCACCTAAAACACCAATCATTGGAGTTCTGATCTCGTGCGAAACAATAGCAAGGAAATGAAGGTGCAAACACGAGAAGAGGGGGTTGAATTGTGTTTGACTAACTTGAATACTTTTTCTGTTTTTGCAGTTTTAAAACAAAACTTGATGTATGAATAAAACAGAGTTAGTAGCGAATATAAAGTAAAAATAAAAACACAGAATTTTATATTGGTTCACCGTTAACGAGGCTACGTCTAGTCCCTTCACCTTGAAGGATTTCACAAATTCAAAACCTTGAATTACAACAGTTCCACGGACCCTCCAAGTCAGTCTTCTCAAACAGTCTAACAATCCTAGACTCTTGAGGAATACAACACCTTGACTTCTTAAGCCAAGTTTTCTCCTACCAATCTGACAACCCCAAATTGTAGAAGGAATTACAACGCCTTGAATCTAATTGCCAAGTAATCTGCTACCCCTTCTGACTCCCTCAGATTGTAGAATCTACTTCAACAACTTAGATGTATCACAAGGGAAAGAAAATAACACGAGTGCTTGCTTCTGGAAAGCTGTAACTCAAAATTAATCTCACTGAAAACTCGAGTGTTTGCTTTTGGAAGTGTATGACTCTTTTGTGATTTTTGATGCTAAGTATTCTGCCTTGAGCCTCCTTTTATAGATGCATATTAAGGTCTCTTCCAAGCTTAATTTTGAGTTGTATCTTGCTGGATTCTCTTGCAAAAATACTCTGACCAATCGAGTTTCATATAATTAAAAAACATATCTTTTTATCTCCAGATTTGCTTTCATAAATAACTTGGGCCAATCCTGTCTTTAATTAATTCTGGAACAAATCTTTCTTCCCGCCAATAGCTTCAGAATTCCCATACGACTTCAACTTATTTTTGTAACAAATCCTTTTAATACTTTGATTAAATTTAATTAAATCTCCACCGATTATCATCATGATTAATTCTGGACCGTTTGATCTTCTACGCTAGTCCACATCTAGACCATACTAAGTGATCTGATGTGATCCTCTGATTTCGGCCAACCCTGGACCACAATTTTTGATCTTCTGATCTCGACCAACCTGGACTTGCAAACTGATCTGCTGTGATTCCTATGATTCTGGTTCTGATGGGTATTGTGTTGACCAGTTCTTCTTCTACCAGAGTCAATTTGCTTCTGTTTGGTAGATGTTGGAACATAAACCTTCTTCTGCTTGTGCATTGCCAACATCCATTGTCCAGTCACCATTATTGGTGTTTCCTTTTGGTTGCTTAGAACATCTGCAACATAGACAATTTTATCTTTTGGTACCCAGAACTGATTGGGTCCAGATTTGTTAGTTTTAACAGCTCTCTGATCTTGTTCAGATTTTATCATTGGACAAGATAATTCAGAGTGACCTTTCTTAACACAAACAATGCATACAACATCAGAATGAACAACTTTACTTTCAGCAATCGTTTCTGTAAAACCAAGACCTCTCTTTCCACTGTTACTGTTTCCATAAATCATAGATGCATATTTACTTCTTTCCATTCCATTAGAAATAAAGTTTTGAAAAAATTGTTCATGCATATCAGATTCAAAAATAGTTCAGGAAGTGGAACAAACATTACTTTTGAGAGTTTGGTTTTCATATTTGAGTCTTGCAACTTCAGTTTTAAAATCCTTGTTTTCAGTTGCATACTCAGAATTTTGATTCTTTAAAACTTGGATTTCTTTGGTCAGATTTTTCTTATCTTCCCTAAGAGTTTTCAGTTTTAAAGACATCTTATTGTTTGCATTTAAAAAGTCTTTTACAGCCTCAATTAATTCAGATTTAGAGGGATCAGAAAATACCTTACTGTCTTCATCTTATGAATCTGTTCCAGAGCCTGAGCTGTATCCAGAACTTGAGTTGGTATGAGCCATTATAGCCAGAATTTCTTCCTCTGATGTGCTTCCAGACTTGCTTGAATGACTGCTTTGATCATTCTTCCTTCTGCCTACTTTCCTTCGAAGTCCAGAGGCAGACCTGATGTGTGCCATCATTGCTGTTTCTGCCACTTCTTCATCAGATGATTCTTCTTCTGATTCTGATATATCCCAGGCTGCCATCAGACCCTTCTTCTTGAATCTGGAACTCTTCTTGTGCTGTTTTCCTTTTTCCAGATTTGGACATTCAGACTTGATATGTCTAGGTTCATTGCATCCATAACAGATGATGCTCTTCTTTTCAGATTTTTCCTTTCCTTTGCTATTATGTTTCTTCCTGGAGCCTCTCCTCTTTCTGGTTTCCCAGATCTTAACCATCTGTTTGGTTAAGTAAGCCATATCATCACAGTCACTGTCACTATCCTCTAATTCTGATGCTGCCCTTCCAGCTTTCTTCTATTTCGACTTCAAGGCCAGATTCTTCTTCTTCTTCTTTCGTTCATCTGCTTCTAGTTGTATTTCATGAGATCTGAGTGAGATGATTAGATCTTCAAGTTTTAAGTTATTCAGATCTTTGGCTTGCTGAACTGCAGTAACCATTGGTCTCCACTTGGTTGGTAAGCTTCTTTGGATCTTCTTGACATGATCTACTATTGAGTAGCTTTTCTTCAAGACCTTCAGTCCAGATATTAAAGTCTGGAATCTGCAGAATATTCCATCAATGTTTTCATCATCTTCCATCTTGAACATCTCATACAGTTTGACCAGTATGTTAGCCCTTGCTTCTTGAACCTGCTGGCTTCCTTCATAGGTCAGAACCAGACTGTCGAATATGCTCTTTGTTGTTTCTTTATCTGTGCATCTGTCAAATTCCTTGAATGTGATGGCACTAATCATGATGTTTCTGGACTTGTGATGAAGTTTGTATAATCTGCTCTGGTCTGGTTTCATATCTTCCATGTCCAGTTCTTTAGTTGGATCTCCTGGAACAGTAGGTGCAGTGTATCCTTTGACTACCAGCTTCCATAATTCAGGATCTTGAGATATGAAGAAACTTCTCATTCTGTCCTTCCAACACTCAAACCTGTCTCCATCAAACAGTGGTGGTATGTTGATGTTGCCTCCGAATTCTTCTGACATGTTGAACCCCTTTGGACCTTTCCTCAAACACTGTTAAGTGCTCAGCCTTGAGACCGAGCTCTGATGCCAATTGAAGGTGCAAACACGAGAAGGGGGGTTGAATTTTGTTTGACTATCTTGAATACTTTTTCAATTTTAGCAGTTTTAAAACAAAACTTGATGTATGAATAAAACAGAGTTAGCAGCGGATATAAAGTAAAAATAAAAACACAGAATTTTATATTGGTTCACCGTTAACGAGGTTACGTCCTGTCCCTTCACCTTGAAGGATTTCACTAGTTCAAAACCTTGAATTACAATAGTTCCATTGGCCCTCCAAGTCAGTCTTCTCAAACAGTCTAACAATCCTAGACTCTTGAGGAATACAGCACCTTGACTTCTTAAGTTAGGTCTTCTCCTACCAATCTGACAACCCCAGATTGTAGAAGGAATTACAACGCCTTGAATCTAATTGCCAAGTAATCTGCTACCATTTCTGACTCCCTCAGACTGTAGACTCTACTTCAACAACTTAGATCTAACACAAGGGAAAGAAAATAACATGAGTGCTTGCTTCTGGAAAGC
The DNA here is from genome assembly GCA_037974295.1 of Cicer cuneatum. Lineage (NCBI taxonomy): Eukaryota > Viridiplantae > Streptophyta > Magnoliopsida > Fabales > Fabaceae > Cicer > Cicer cuneatum. The sequence goes on along the minus strand of JBBPBO010000002.1, from coordinate 26,025,525 downwards.
TGGAACTCACAATTAACCTCACTGAAAACTCGAGTGTTTGTTTTGGAAGTGTATGACTCTTTTGGGATTTTCGATGCTAAGTATTCTGCCTTGAGCCTCCTTTTATAGATGCAGATTAGGGTCTCTTCCAGGCTTAATTTTGAGTTGTATCTTGCTGGATTCTCTCGCAAAAATACTCTGACCAATCGGGTTTCATATAATAAAAAAACATATCTTTTTAGCTCTAGATTTGCTTTCATAAATAACTTGGGCCAATCCTGTCTTTAATTAATTCTGGAACAAATCTTTCTTCCCGCCAATAGCTTCAAAATTCCCATACGACTTCAACTTATTTTTGTAACAAATCCTTTTAATACTTTGATTAAATTTAATTAAATCTCCACCGATTATCATCATGATTAATTCTGGACCGTTTGATCTTCTGCGCTTGTCCACATCTGGACCATACTAAGTGATCTGCTGTGATCCTCTGATTTCGGCCAACCCTGGACCACACTTTCTGATCTTCTGATCTCAGCCAACCTGGACTTGCAAACTGATCAACTGTGATCCTCTAATCTCGGCCAATGCTGGACCACACGTTCTGATCCTCTGATTTCGGCCAACACTGGGCCATGGTCTGATCTTCTAATCTCGGCCAACACTGGGCCATATACTTAAATCTCGACCATTAATCTGAACCTTTTCCCTCTGATCTGGACCAATTCTAAACTGGGTCTGGATTGAACTGAAATTAAATCTGGACAAATAATATTTCAGTCTGGACATTTTACCTTCTGATTTTGATCAGGTCTGGATCAAATCTGAACATCATTTCTTCTGGTCTAGACTTAGTTTCATACCCTGAACCATGCTATCTTCTAGTCTGGGTCAAATCTGGATTGAATCTCTTGTTCTGGACCCATTAATTTATCCTCTAATGAAGTCTGGATCAAGTCTGGATTGTTTATCATTTCACTACCAGGCTATCTTCTGGTCTGAATAACTTCTAGACTAAGTCTGACTTATGATATCTTCTGGTCTGGAACAAGTCTCCCTCTGGCAGGCTTCCTTCTAGTCTGGTCCAGGTCTCCTTCTGGACTTTGCTTCCTTCTGATCTGGGCCAGTGAAGATATCCTCTGGTGTTGTTTTGACATCCTGGTGTATCCTCTGGTAATTTCATGATGCATTAACTGGTGACTTCTGGAGGTGTATCCTCTTATAACTTCATCTTATGGTGGCATTTTAATATTGTAATTCAAGGTACAAAATAAGATTACATGGAGTGCTTTTGTAAACATCAAAATCCTAATTACTTTGAACCAACTTGGTTCTAACAGAATTGTGTTTGACTAACTTGAATACTTTTTAGTTTTAAAACAAAACCTTTTAAAGCAGAGTTAGCAGCGGATATAAAGTAAATAAAAACTCATAATTTTATACTGGTTCACCGTTAACTAGGCTACGTCTAGTCCCTTCACTTTGAAGGATTTCACTAATTCAAAAACCTTGAATTACAACAATACCACTCACCCTCCAAGTCAGTCTTCTCAAACAGTCTAACAATCCTAGACTTTTGAGGAAAAGAACCTTGAATCTAATTGCTAAGTAATCTGCTACTTCTTCTGACTCCTTCAGATTGTAGACTCTACTTCAACAACTTAGATCTAACACAAGGGAAGGAAAAACTTAGAGTGCTTGGTTCAGGAAAGCGGATACTCACAATTGACCTCACTGAAAACTCAAGTATTTTTCTTTTCAAAGTGTATGACTCTCAAGTATTTTCAATGCTGAGTCTTCTGTCTTGAGCCTCCTTTTATAGATGAATTATTAGGGTTTCTTCCATGCTTAAGTTCGGGCTATATCTTGTCAGACTCTCTTGCAAAAATAACTTGGCCAATCGGGTTTCACTTAAATAAAAAACATATCTTTTTAGCTTCAGATTTGCATTCGAAAATAACTTTGGCCATTCCTGTTCTTGATTAATTCTGGACCAAATCTTTCTTCCCGCCAATAGCTTCTGAATTCCCACAAGACTTCAATTTATTTTTGTATAAAATCCTCTTAATACTTTGATCAAGTCTTATTCGAATTTAATCAAGTCTCCACTGATTTTCACCATGATTAAATCTGGACCTTTGATCTTCTGATCTCGTCCACATCTGGACCATACAATCTGATCTGCTGTGATCCTCTGATCTCGGCCAACACTGGACTACACGTTCTGATCTTCTGATCTCGGCAAATCACTGGACCATATGATCTGATCTTCTGATCTCGGCCAACACTGGGCCATATTGTCTGATCTTATGATCTCAGCCAACACTGGGCCATGATGCTTAAATCTGGACCATTGATTTGAACATTTTCCCTCTGATATTCTGATTTGGATCAAGTTTGGATTAAATCTGGACAATCATTTCTTCTGATCTGGACTTCGTTTTATACTCTGGACCATGCCATCTTCTGGTTTGGACCAAGTCTGTACCATGTCACTTGTTCTGGACCAGTTATCTGAAGCTCTGATTAAGTCTGGACTGATTCTTATAATTACTACCAGGCTATCTTTTGGTCAGAATTAATTATGGACCAAGTCTGACTTATGATTCCTTCTGGTCTGGACCAGGTCTCCTTCTTAAATCACTCTTTCTTTTCTTCTCTTCTCCTCTCCTTTTCAACCACTTCTTTATTCTCTCTTTCTTTTCTCTCTTCACATTGCCTCTCATTTTCAACTCCTTCTCTTTTCACTCTTTATTTTTCTCTCCCTGTTTCTTCTCCTTTTCAACTCCTTCTCTTTTCATTTTTTTCTTTTTCGCTCCTCCTTTCTTTTTATCTCTCCTTTTCTACTTATTTCTCCTTTTTTTTTTCTCTCTCTCTCCCCCTTTTTGTCATCAGCCAAAAAGAGGTCCTACTATTTTTGTATTTTTTGTTTTTCTCTTTACAAAGTACAGAAAGTAAAAACAAAAAAATAAAAGACATAAAGTAAAATTACAAGAAAATTAAAAACTCCTAAGATGACTACTTGAGCTAGTCAGATATGGAGATAATGTTGAGATGATTCCTCATGAACTCGAACCTATCTTCAGGTAATGCTTTGGTGAAGATATCAGCCCATTGTTGATCAGTGTCCACAAACTGGATGCTTAAAGTCCCTTTTTGAACATGGTCCCTAATGAAATGGTGTTTTATTTCAATGTGTTTGGCTCTACAGTGTAAGATAGGGTTCTTCAAGTTAATGTTTCATCTAGATTAACTGTGAGCTGCATCGTGCTGCTGATATATATTCAGCTTCAGCTGTTGACATGGCAATGGTGCTTTGTCTTTTGCTTGACCAAGAGATCAAATTATCACCTAAGAATGTGCAGTTGCCACTTGTACTTTTCCTTTCCAACTTGTCTCCAACATAGTCAGAATCACAAAAACCTCTTAGTTTGTAGGTGGGGGTTTTCTTGTATAACAAGGTAAAGTTGGTGGTTCCTTTAAGGTATCTCAAGATTCTTTTGGCAGCAGTTAAATGGGATTCCCTTGGGTCAGCTTGAAAACGATCACAAACACAAACACTAAACAAAATGTCAAGTCTTGAAGCAGTTAGGTAAAGAAGGGATCTGATCATGCCTCTGTATGTTTTCTAGTCTACCTTTTGGCTGGTTTCATCTTTCTCAAGTGAACAGGTTGGGTGCATGGGGGTGGCCATAGGCTTACAATCACTCATCTTGAACTTTTTGAGAAGTTCTTTAGTGTATTTAGATTGGTGAATGAGTATACCTGATTTACCTTGGTGAATCTGAATTCCCAGGAAGAACTTAAGTTCTCCCATCATGCTCATTTGGAACTCTTTCTGCATTTGGTCAGAAAACTCCTTGCACAAAGTGCCATTAGTGGATACAAAGATGATATCATCAACATAAACTTGAATAATCAAAATATCATTTTTAATGGATTTCCTAAATAGAGTATTATCAATCTGGCCTCTATCAAATTCATTTTTATGCATAAAGTTACTAAGTCTTTCATACCATGCCCTTGGTGCTTGTTTTAAACCATATAAAGATTTTTTAAGTTTAAAAATATGGTTTGGAAAAATCAGAATTTTCAAATCCAGGGGGCTGTTTGACATAGACTTCCTCACTTATATAGCCATTTAAGAATGCACTTTTAACATCCATTTGATACAGAATTATATCATGATTAGCAGCAAATGATAAAAGAATTATAATTGCTTCTAACCTGGCCAATGGAGCAAAAGTCTCAGTGTAATCAATACCTTCCTGTTGAATGTATCCTTGAGCTACAAGTCTGGCTTTGTTCCTTACCACTTCACCTTTTTCATTGAGTTTATTCCTGAACACCTACTTGGTTCCAATAATGTCTTTGTTTAGTCTGGATACCAGATCCCAAACATCGTTCCTTTGAAATTCATTCAGCTCTTCTTGCATTGCAAGTATCCATCCTTCCTCTGCCAAAGCTTCATCAACATTGCTTGGTTCAATTGTTGAGAGTAAACCAAACAGACCGGTTTCTCTACTTGATGATATGGTCTTCAATGGTTCTGCTGCACTGCCAATAATGAGATTTTCTATATGTGAAGACTTGTACTTCCATCCATTCTTTCCCTCTAACTTGTCTTTAGAGTCAGCATGTTCTTCTTCCTTGCTTTCATCTTTATCTTTCTCAGGTTCTGCTGTTGGTCCAGCTTGTGGTTCTTGTGCCTCTAGTTCACCACCGAGTGAAGCTCTTTGACATGCTTCACACAGAATCTCAGTTTTGGAACTTACCTTGGGAAGCCCTCTTACCAATTGGAGTTTGCTCAACTGAGATATAAGTCTAGGGTTTGCATGTCCTAGCCTCTGGTGCCAAATTAGATTCTGCTCACTTACAGATAATAAGCATTAAACCTGTTGCTTAGCAAGACTAATCAAATCAATCCTATAAACATTATCTTTCCTAATGCCAGTAAACAAAACAGATTTATCAAGTTGACTAACAGCTTTGCATGTTTTTTGGTTAAAGATGACATCATATTTGCAATCACTTAGTTGACTTATGCTCAAAAGATTATGTTTCAGCCCTTTAACTAACAGAACATTTTTAATAGAAAGGGAAGAAGAAGTGTTACCAACTGTTCCTGTACCAATAATCTGACCTTTCTAGTTTCCTCCAAAGGAATCTTTGCCTCCATTTTTCATGGTAAGATCCAGAAACATAGATTTGTCTTTTGTCATGTGTTTGGAGCAACCACTATCCAAGTACCATGATTTATGTTGCTGATCAGACCTTGCTTCAGAATCAGAGTCAAAGTCAGACTCAGATTTAGACTCAGCTTCTGTTCGAGCCATCAGAGCCAGTTATGCTTCTAGCCTATTTGAGCAGATTCCTTGATTCTGCTTTGGTTGATAAATCATGTTCCTCTGATGATTCTGGAATATGATTTGGTTCTGGTAACTTTGGTGAATCTGATGATTCTGATAACCATGATGATTCTGGTAATTCTGGTGATTTGGATGAATCTGGTGATTCTGGTGGTTCTGATGAATCTGGTGATTCTGATAATTCTTGTAGTTATACTGATTCTGATAATTGAAGTAATTTTGATGATCATACCTGAACCTTTGATACTGATACCTGTTCTGGTTCTTGTTCTAGTTCCAGTTCATGTGCCTCTGATACTGGTTCCAGTTCTGGTTTTGTTCTAGTTCCTTTTCTGATTTTGGTTCCAGTTCTGATTCTGATTCTTGTTCTGGTTGAGTTGACTAGACCTTCTTCCATCAGACTCAGATTGTCTCTGTCTGGTTGTAGCAAGAACATAAACCTTCTTCTGCTTGTGCATTGCCAATATCCATTGTCCAGGCACCATTGTTGGTGTCTCCTTCTAGTTACTCAGAATATCTACAACATAGACAATTTGATCTTTTGGTACCCAGAACTGATTGGGTCCAGGTTTGTTAGTTGTAACAGCTCTCTGATCTAAGATAATTCAGAGTGACCTTTCTTAGCACAAACAATGCAGAAAACATCAGAATGAACAGTTTTAGTTTCAACAATAGTTTTTGTAAAATCAAGACCTCTCTTTCCAGTGTTATTGTTTCCATAAATCATAGATGCATATTTACTTCTTTCCGTTCCATTAGAAATAAAGTTTTGAAAAAATTGCCCATGCATATCAGATTCACAAACAGTTTTGGAAGTGGAACAAATATTACTTTTGAGAGTTTGGTTTTCAGATTTGAGTCTTGCAACTTCAGTTTTAAAATCCTTGTTTTCAGTTGCATACTCAAAATTTTGATTCTTTAAAACTTGGACTTCTTTGGTCAGATTTTTCTTATCCTCCCTAAGAGTTTTCAGTTTTAAAAACATCTTATTGTTTGCATTTAAAAAATATTTTAAAGCATCAATTCATTCAGATTTAGTGAGATCAGAAAATACTTTATTGTCTTCATCTTCTGAATCTGTTCCAGAGCTTGAGCTGTATCTAGAACTTGAGTTGGTATGAGCCATTAGAGCGAGAATTGCTTCCTCTGATGTGCTTCTAGACTTGCCTGAATGACTACTTTGATCATTCTTCCTTCTGCCTGCTTTCCTTCCTGAAACTGTGCCTTTATGAAGTCCAGAGGCAGACCTGATGTGTGCCATCATTGTTGTTTCTACGTCTTCTTCATCAGACGATTCTTCTTCTGATTCTGAGCATCCCAGGCTGCCATCAGACCCTTCTTTTTGAATCTGGAACTCTTCTTGTGTTGTTTGCCTTTTTCCAGATTTGGACATTCTAACTTGATATGTCCAGGTTCATTGCATCCATAACATATGATGTTCTTCTTGTCAGATTCTTCCTTTCCTTTGCTGTTATGTTTCTTCTTGGAGCCTCTCCTCTTCTTGTTTTCCCTTATCTTAACCATCTATTTGGTTAAGTAAGCCATATCATCACAGTCACTGTCACTATCCTCTGATTCTGGTGCTGCCTTTGCAGCTTTCTTCTGTTTTGACTTTAGGGCCAGATTCTTCTTCTTCTTTGGTTCATCTGCTTCCAGTTCTATTTCATGAGACTTGAGTGAGCCGATCAGATCTTCAACTCTTAAGTTATTCAGATCTCTGGCTTGCTAAATTGCAGTAACCATTGGTCTCCACTTGGTTGGTAAACTTCTTAGAATCTTCTTGACATGATCTGTTGTTGTGTAGCTTTTCTTCAAGACCTTTAGTCCAGATATCAAAGTCTGGAATCTACAGAACATTCCATCAATGTATTCATCATCTTCCATCTTGAACATCTCATACTGTTTGACCAGTATGTTAGCCCTTGCTTCTTGAACCTGCTGGCTTCCTTCATAGGTCAGAACCAGACTATCAAATATGTTCTTTGATGTTTCTTTATATGTGCATCTGTCAAATTCCTTAAATGTGACGGCATTGATCATGATTGTTCTGGACTTGTGATGCAGTTTGTATAATTTTCTCTGGTCTGGTTTCATATCTGCCATGTCCAGTTCTTGAGTTGGATCTCCTGGAACAGTAGGTGCAGTGTATCCTTTGACTACCAACTTCCATAATTCAGGATCTTGAGATATGAAGAAACTTCTCATTCTGTCCTTCCAATACTCAAACCTGTCTCCATCAAACAGTGGTGGTCTATTGATGTTGCCTCCAAAATCATCTTTGGATTATGCCATGTTGTTGACCCGTTGGACGTTTCCTCAAACACTAGTTAAGTGCTCAGTCTTGAGACCGAGCTCTGATGCCAATTGAAGGTGCAAATACGAGAAGAAGGGGTTGAATTGTGTTTGACTAACTTGAATATTTTTTAGTTTTAAAACGAAACCTATTAAACCAGAGTTAGCAGCGGATATAAAGTAAATAAAAACTCAGAATTTTATACTAGTTCACCGTTAACTAGGCTACGTCCAGTCCCTTCACTTTGAAGGATTTCACTAATTCAAAACCATGAATTCCAACAATACCACTGACCCTCCAAGTCAGTCTTCTCAAACAGTCTAACAATCCTAGACTTTTGAGGAAAAGAACCTTGAATCTAATTGCTAAGTAATCTGCTACTCCTTCTGACTCCTTCAGATTGTAGACTCTACTTCAACAACTTAGATCTAACACAAAGGAAGGAAAACTTAGAGTGCTTGCTTCTGGAAAACGGATACTCACAATTGACCTCACTGAAAACTCAAGTATTTTGCTTTTGGAAGTGTATGACTCTCAAGTACTTTCGATGCTGAGTCTTCTACCTTGAGCCTCCTTTTATAGATGAATAATTAGGGTTTCTTCCATGGTTAAGTTCTGCCTTGATCTGGACTTAGTTTTATACTCTGGACTATGCCATCTTCTGGTCTGCACCAAGTCTGGACCAAGTCACTTTTTCTGGATCAGTTATCTGAAGCTCTGATTAAGTCTGGACTGATTCTTATAATTACTACCAGGCTATCTTCTGGTCAGAATTAATTCGGGACCCAGTCTAACTTATGATTCCTTCTGGTCTGGAATAAGTCTCCCTCTGGTAGGCTTCCTTCTGGTCTGGACCAGGTCTCATTCTGGACTCTACTTCCTTCTGATCTAGACTAGGAAAGATATCCTCTGATGATGTTTTGACATCTTCTGATATCCTCTATTTGAACCTGTGTCAACATTAAACTTAATATATCATAACAGTTCAACTGATGCAAAAACTAATTGTTATGCTATTGCTATCAGACTATGAACAGAATTATAAGGACAAAGATTTATTTGATGAAAAAGAGAGCATTCAGCTGCATATCTCTTACCTGTAGTGCATCTCATGCTTCCTGAAAGGATATCTAAAGTTAAGATTGCTGACATGATAGAACACATCACCAGATTCATTTGAACCATACATGGGATTTGGGTGGGTATGATTAGTTGTGTCATACACATTAACTATCACATTAAGTGGTTTACCAGTATAAAATTATATTTCACCGTATTGTTGAAATGTACCAAGATTAATGTCGCCAACTAAGAGAAAGTAGCATCACTAATATAATCAAATACCTCAATAAATTCAAACTAAAATCGGCTTGAGAAGCTGAGAAAGATTTGAGGAATGAGAAGCGCAAATCAACGTAAATGAGAAGTGCAAGCGTGAAGAATCTGTGGGAGAGAAAATAAAAATATGATAAGAAAATCCACAATTTTGAAGAATAACAGAAAACCCCTACTTTTGAAAATATGAAAACCCTAGCAATGATTTCATAACACAAACATATTACTAATAGTCTCAATCGAATAATGAATCAACCAAATCACTAAACCCTAAACAATATAATTTTGCGATACCTTGTTGAGTTGATGATGTTGGAACCAAGTTGGTTCTAAGTACTTAGGATTTTTTATGCTTACAAAAGCACTCCATGTAATCTTATTTTGTACCTTGAACTATTACATTAAATGCCACTAGAAGATGAAGTTTCTAGAGGCAAAAGATGAGGACATCAGATAATGCATCCAGAAGGTACCAGAGGTAGCATCCTGAAATTACCAGAGGATATCTTTGCTGGCCCAGATCAGAAGGAAGCAAAGTCAGAAGGGTTGGTCCAGGGTTGGCCGAAATTAGAGGATCACAGCAGATCACTTAGTATGGTCCAGATGTGGATGAGAGCATAAGATCAAAGGGTTCAGATTTAATCATGATGATAATTGGTGGAGATTTGATTAAATTTGATCAAAGTATTAAAAACGATTTGGTACAAAAATAAATTAAAGTCTTGTGGAATTTAGAAGCTATTGGCGGGAAGAAAGATTTGTTCCAGAATTAATTAAAGTCAGAATTGGTCAAAGTTATTTTTGAAAGGCAATTTGGAGCTAAAAAGATATGTTTTTTATTTAAATGAAACCCGATTGGTCAAGATATTTTTGCAAGAGAATCCAGCAAGATACAGCTTGAAATTAAGCTTGGAAGAGACCCTAATCTGCATCTATAGAAGGAGGCTCAAGGCAGAATACTCAGCATCGAAAATCACAAAAGAGTCATACACTTCCAAAAGCAAACACTCAAGTTTTCAGTGAGGTTAATTGTGAGTTCCAGCCTTTCAGAAGCAAGCACTCATGTTATTTTCTTTCCCTTGTGTTAGATCTAAGTTGTTGAAGTAGAGTCTACAATCTGAGGGAGTCAGAAGGGGTAGCAGATTACTTGGCAATTAGATTCCAGGCGATGTAATTCCTTCTACAATCTGGGGTTGTCAGATTGGTAGGAGAAGACTTGACTTAAGAAGTGAAGGTGTTGTATTCCTCAAGAGTCTAGGATTGTTAGACTGTTTGAGAAGACTGACTTGGAGGGTCAGTGGAACTGTTGTAATTCAAGGTTTGAATTAGTGAAATCCTTCAAGGTGAAGGGACTAGACGTAGCCTCGTTAACGGTGAACCAGTATAAAATTCTGTGTTTTTATTTTTACTTTATATCCGCTGCTAACTCTGTTTTATTCATACATCAAGTTTTGTTTTAAAACTGCAAAAACAGAAAAAGTATTCAAGTTAGTCAAATACAATTCAACCCCCCATTCTCGTGTTTGCACCTTCAATTGGCATCAGAGCTCGGTCTCAAGGCTGAGCACTTAACAATGAGGAAGGGAAAAGTATCCATGCGCCGATGGAGAAAGAAAAAGAGAGGTCTCAATGGCGAGATGCGAGCAGTGACTACTGATGACAACAAAAGTTGAGATTTTGAGTTTAGGGTTTATCAAGGTATTGTTGATTTGAATGAGTGAATGGTTATGAGTAAAATACTATGATCACACCTTAACTATCTCATACACAAGTTTTCTCTTTTGCACCATGTTTGGGTTGTATGAAAGAAAATCAATTATACTTTTCAAACGTTGTTTTACACGAAGTTACAGAGCTTTTACGTTAAATCAAAATCAAAATTTTGAAATTTTAATGGTGTTTGAGAAGTTAAATTCCTTTATCTTTTACTGTTACTCTCAACTCCTCAATAATTTATTTAATATTTTATAATTTGTTTGGTTCAATGGAGGGAGAAAAATGATTTTATTAGAGGGGTATAAAGGTAAACAAATGAAAGTTGATTTTAATTAAAGTTTTGGTTGGTTGGTTCAACGAGAGATTTTAAATAATTTATAAGTATTTTTAATTACTTCCTATTTTCTTTTATAAAATGAATCATATACATAATATTAAAAATATTCTTTTCCTCTTTCCACGTTCATTGATGACAGATGTCCTCTTTATGTCTTGGGGCTACATTTGTTTTAGGTTGAAGAAGAAAAACAACTGAGCTCTAGTATTGTTTAACCCACTAGCTCTTTAATTTGCTTAACCCACTAGCCCAAAAATTGAATAACTTTAATGCATAATTTTCCTTTATTTTTGTACAAATAAATATAATAAAGTTATTTTTAGAGACTATTATAGTAGCATTTTAAAATTAATATATTTTTATACTATTAAATTAAATCATCAATAGTCAAATAACATCTCAATTAGTTTGACTATATTTTAGATTTAATATCCTCAATTTTTTAAATATTATCTCTTGATTCTATTTTAAAATAACATTTTTTGTAATAATTTTAATTAAAAATAAAATTTTAATTATGAAAATAATTTATTTAATTACCAAGTTTAAAATTGAATAAATAAATTTATCAAAACTCTTAATTTCGTTAATTTAATAGATATTATACTATAAAATTTAAAAATTACAATAATCTTACTAGCGTCGCAGAGTGAATATCAACATTCAGATCGTCTTTGCCCCTGAATTTTAATTTCGGAAAAACCCACATTCAACTCAATCAAAGCGGATTTTTTCCTCCAAATCAAAACGGTTTGAGTGGATATTGCGGTGCAAATTATATTGTCATTTATAACTATAAAACTTGTATTACTTTTTTCATTTGTTTAAAAAAACAAATCTACTTTATTTATATAAAAATAAAAACTACTTTATTTAAATAAAATAAAGTATTTACCTGCGGAATTTGCTGCAGATATTTCCTGCGGAATTTTAATGAAGGTGCGGATACATAACCACATGTAAATCCGCCGCAAAAGAAAACTTTACTTCCTAAACTAAATCCGCAGGAAAATCCTTAGGTATTACATGCGGATATGTATCCGCACGAAAAATGCTAATTTTTAGTAGTCGACCCCACGTGAGAAATGTAGAAAATTAATACAAATTTTAGAAAATAAATATATAAAATAAATATAGAAATGTTTTTACAATATAAATAGACCCTAAAATTCTTAAAATTTATGTAGTATAAATTTGACATTTTTAATGTTTAATAGTTTGGAAATAAGCAAAACAATGTAGGGGCTATAACAAACTTCACTCATTATAAAACCAAACCAATCAATGATTGTGTGATTGTGTGTAGGGGTGTACATGGGTGTGGGTCGACCCACTAATCCGATCACTCAATTTAATTCGATTTTTACTCGTATCCGGTCACTTTTGGGTCTGACCCGATTCAACCCGTTTATTTTTGGTTCGGGTCATGGTTTCAACAATTTGAACCCGTCGACCCGGTAACTAGTTATATTTTTTTTTTAAATTTTATTTGGCAGTCAATCGCAGGTGTTCATAATTGATTTTTATATGAACGGTGATGCAAAGTGTTCATGCGTCTAGACTAAATACTGAATTTCTTATTATTTTTTTGAGAGTGGACTTCAATAATTCCTCTTCACTAGCGTTTAATTTGTTTTGGCTTTATAATATCGTATATGCTTACTCGTAAAATTTGTATCTAATTTTTAATTGTCTCTTTCAACATAACAATCTAATTTTTGAATTAAATACTATTTATTTAAATATTATATTTTGTTATAGTTTTGCATAACGAATGTATGAACTCGAAACTTATGTTTATATGATGAATTTAGTTTAAATATTTTACATTTGTTAAATACAAATTTTTGAATTAAATATTATTCAGTTGAGTTAAATACTATTTATGAGCAAAAATGATGCTTATGCAAAAGCTTATGTCTATGACAAATTTAGTTTAAATTTTTTACATTTAAATCTATTAAACACTTTTTTTCAGTATTTTATTTGAAAATAGTAAGTACTTAAAAAATAGGGGTGACGGTGCCATTGAGTTATAATGTTTTAAATAAAAATTGATACACAACAAACTAACCTTAACTCTTGTTCAAACCATTCACATAAGTTATCCAAAATTTTATATTTATACTTTATGTTTAAAATCTAAATTAAAAAAAATTGATAAACGAATAATTATTAATTATGACAAGGTTGTGAAAACCAAATTATATAAGTCTATAGCATAATTGTGGTTTGTGTAATTTGATATATACTAAACCGGTTGTGATGAATTTTGATTAAATCTGACATGACATATGTTAATAGATATGCTAATTAATATAGATATTGTCATGTTTGTTTTTGTAATTTTGGGTTCTATAATCGGTGTATTTTATTAGATGAATTATTTTTATGAGTTGAATTGTGATTGTTGGGTTATTATTGACATATGTTAATAGATATGCTAATTAATATAGATATTGTGGTGTATGTTTTTGTAATTTTGGATTCTACAATTGGTGTATTTTATTAGATGAATTATTTTTATGTGATTGTTGGGTTATTATTGTCGAAATGTATATTTGAGTATAATATGTGAATATGACATGCTATCATGATATGCATCATGTAGATTAGTACATGTAGATCGTCATGTGTATATGGACTAAAATTTATTTTATCAATTTTTTTAATTATTAAAATTGCACTTTTTTTTATAGACTCAATTTTAAATATTAGAATAGAGCCTCCAAAATCTTTAAGATGACCCTGAACCAAATTCATCAATTTTTGTAGACCAAATTATAATCTCGATGTCTATTATTAAGAAGCCAGAAGGAATAATTTATAAAAAAAAAATACAAAAACAACTACTATAGTTATAAAATAAAATAAATTTTTCAACCTATATTTCAACTAATTTTTAATTTTTAAAAACATCAACCAAAATTTGATTTACTACACCAATATATTTTTGTAAATTTACGACTTAAAATTCTTATATACAATACAATATTATACTTTTTATTTATCTCTTAAAATTTTAAAAATTTGGTCACCTCAATGTTTTAGTTCATGATCCGCCAGTTAGTTTTGTAAACCAACATGATTGGTGGGTTGTGTGTAATGATGAAAATAATGTATTTAAAGATTGTTGAATTTATTGTTGACTTTACCTATGTATTTGAAACTTGTTGAATTTATTTATATATTTGAGGATTGTTGGATTATTTTTTTGTGAGAGGTTGTTGACTTTTCTAAAGAATTGAATGATGTAGTTGAAATTTTATAGTTTTTAACTGAAGAAAAAAACTATATGCATTAATATATTATAATTGTATATAATAATTAGACATGAAAAACTTTATGTGTACTAATTCATTTAAATGTGACTCATTTGAGATATATTAATCTATGAGTAAGAAAAATATTAACGTTCATAACTGAAAGAAGTGTCCCACTTGTTTTCTTTTACTAGTTCTTATTTTCTGAAAAAGATTTCCCCTTTTAAGAAGACATACAATGAACTAATTTTTACGGAAGAGATTCTTTGACATGATTAAATTGTTCATTAAAATGATTTTATTTATCAAATCATTCTTATAACTTATAGTAAAACATATATACTTATATATGCAGACATATATGTAAGTATAACAATAAAAATCATTCATTCAATTCACATATATCACATTATTTTAAAATTAACACGAACTCCTCAAACTAAAAATCAATCTCACAAAGGTCCCATTCACTAAGGTCCTACGAAATTAATTGAGAAGAGTTAAGTCAGTGTATAGAGGTTTAGGGGACCAAACCTTGTAATTGTTTTGAAGTGGCAACCAATTGTCTTCTTAAATATTAACAAAGTGGCATATAGCAACTCTCCAAAGAGTTTCTTTGATAATTCACCAAGTAAAACTAGGGTGATGCCCCCAACAAGCCTTCAGAATGGTACTCTACGGAAAATATTGACCCTTAAAGACCCTATTCGTCAGGGACACTAGATTAGTAAGAATCATCCACCCTTGCTTAGCCACAAGGGTAAAATTGAAAGCTTTTAAGCTCTAAAAGCCAATGTCGCCTTCACATTTAGGCTTCCAACATATGTCCCAATTTATCCAATGTGTTTTCTTCTTGTCACCTTGCGAGTAGCCTCACCAAATTTGTTTAATCATAAATTCAATTTGATCACACAAACTAACAGGTAGGAGGAAACAATTCATGATGTAAGTAGGGATAAATAGGCAACAAATTTGACGAGCACACATTTTCTTGTCGAGGAGAGGAACTTCTTTTTCCAACATTTCAACTTCTTCCAAACTCGATCCTTGAAAAATTCAACAACTTGTTGTTTGGATCTCCCTACAAAGGAAAGTAGACCAAGGTATTTGGAAGGAGTCTCAATTTGCTTAAAAGGAATCCATCTTTGGAAATTAGTTTGTCTGTCTAAAGGAACATTTCGACTGAAAGAGATCTCTAACTTGTTGAGATTGATGAATTGGCTAGAAGCATCTTGGTACAAATGTAGAATATTCTTAAAGCAAATAGCATCAGTTTGGGTAGCTATGCAAAATATGATATTGTAGTCTGCAAAAAAATAAGTGAGAAATAGGAGGGGCTCCCCGTGCAATTCTAATGCCATGTATGTCACATTTCTCATGCGCTTTAGAAATAAGATCTATAAATATTTTTGCACATAAAATAAACAGGTAAAGAGAAATGGGGTTTCCCTCCTTTTGTCCTCTTTGAGGGGTGAAACTCTAGCAAGGTCCGCCATTTAAGAGAACTGAGAATGAGACTGAAGAGACACAACACATAATGAGAGAGACCCAGGATTGGGGAAAACCCATGTTGTGAAGAACTACCTTCAAGAAAGGACATTCAATATGGTCACAAGCTTTTCACATATCCAATTTTAAACCCACAAAACTAGTTTTGCCATAAGGTTTCTTTCCTCATAAAGTGAAAATTTTCAAAAGCAACTAAAGTGTTGTCTGTGATTAATTTACCAGACACAAAGGCACTTTGAGAATTATCAATAATGTGTGGTAGGATTAATTTAAGATGATTCTTAATAGTTTTTGTAACAAATTTAAAAATCACACTACATAGAGATATTGGTATAATTAACCTATTACCATTGGTTTCTTTATAATTGGGATAAGGCAGATAAAAACGTTATTGATACTATTTAAATCCCCTCTATGGTTCAGAATGTTCTCAACCATTTGTGATATCTCATCCCCAACAATGTTCCGGTACTTTTGGAAACAGATGGTTGGCATCCCGTTAGGACCTAGAGTACGGTGGGCTTCGTAGATTTAAGGGCAGCATAAACCTCTTCTCTAGTGAACTCATGTTCAAGTGTGTGGCACATTTCATCAAATACACACCTTTGTACTACTTGGACTGTTTCCTTGATCCTAGTAGGGTCGTTAGTGGAGAAAATATTTTTGAAGAAACAAGTAAAAATGTGAGCTATGTCATCTTCCTTTGTAAAATCTTTCCCCAAGATCATTTGTAATCATGTCAATCAAATTCCTTCTTTTCTTTTGGGATGCTTTGTGATGGAAAAAATTTAGTATTACGATCTCCATGTTTCAGCCAAAGCGCTCTAAGTCGTTGACTCCACCAAATTTCTTCACTTTTAAGAAGATCATCAAGGGTAGCTTCCACATTTTTAATTTTCTGCATTAGTCCCATTTCACCCGCCTTTTATTTTCTTTTTCACCTCCCCAAATCTACTTTTTTCCTCATTTGGTAAAGTCATCAACACATGCCTAAATTTTATGGTTGATATGAGATGAATTATTGCTCCATGAATGAAGCACTTGATTTTCAAATTCCTCAACCTTAAGCCATCATTGCTTAAATCTTCTAGGGTTAGCAAAATGGCATCTTCTACCTCTCTTCACAAGTAACTAAAGCACGATAGGAATATGATTAGAAGTGTTACAAGTCAGATTGATGACTTCTGCAGTATGAAAACAAGAAATCCATACCGAGGTTACAAATGCACAAATAATCAATGAAGATGCAACATTATTGTAACTTTCACCCTGATTAAACTCAGGGTAATAAGATAATTCACAATGACTAATGTACCACCACATAAATACCCATTTGAACCTTAGGTTTTAGGTTTTTAGGTTTTTTTTAAGTAAGAGAAACAGAGAGATTGAGAGAGAGAGATCGATAGATTACTTTTAACAATGATTAAGCTTGCAAGAGGATGTTATGAGATTAAGAAGAGAACGGTTCAAGTGGCTTACCTTCACGGTGATGGTTGACAGTGGGTTCGAGAAGGTTCATAGTGGGTTCGAGAGATAGCAGGGTTCAGATTGGCTGAGTTTCACGGTGGCGAGAGGCTGAGCTTCGACGGCGAGGGTATTATTTCATATTTAAGAGGGTTTGAGTATTACTTGAGATGGTGAGTATTTTTGAGAGTTTGATAGGGTTTGGTAAGTACAAAGGTATTTTTGAGATTTGATTTTTTTAATTTTCAGTTCAGAGTTCAACAGCTATTAAAAAAATTAATTTTAAAAAATTTACAACTTAGCGTCGGTCCATCTGACGCTAACTATCAAAATAAAAATAAATAAATTAAAAAATTAAACTAGCGTCTGCCTTATTTTATGTAGCGTCGGCCTAGCCAACGCTAATAATTAATAAAATCAAAAAATTAATTTTAGTTTAGCCGACGCTAACTAGCGTCGAAATCGTGGTCAACGCTAAATATGACAGCTAAAATAAGTTTTTCTAATAGTGCCTTATGTCGATTATTCAAAGTAAAATGATCACCTACAAAGCCCAAATCGCTCAGAATGAAAAGATTTAAAGCATCTCAAAATAAATTAATGAGAGTATCAGACATAACACTTCCACCTTGTTCTTCTTGTCTTTTGAGATTTAGATTTAAGTCACCAAAGATGATCCACCTATCACAAGAGTGGGAAATTGCAAGATGTTTAATTAAATCACAAGTGTAGTGTTTATTAGTAGCTTTCGGGAATTCGTAGATCCCATTACATTGCCACTCTTGATGCCAATCTAATTAATCATTCTAACTTAGTCTAATTGATTAATCCTAAGACTCTAATATCAAATATTATTAACTTAATTGGTTAACCATTTTCTCCTAATGATTCTCAACCTAATGGTCAAGATTAGAAGAAACAGTCATGTGACTTTTTTAAGTGATCATGTTCCACTTAAATAACTCTTAATTATGTTCATCCATGTATGGTTGTGTGGTCAAGATTTAACCCTCTCATTATAAAACTCTTCTTATTTTATATGCTCCATATATATATATATATATATATATATATATATATATATATATATATATATATATATATATATATATATATATATATATATATATATATATCAAGAGTTAATCATCTTCGTATCTAACCAATAATTTCATATATTACTGATTCACATTCCATAAGGTATGACTCTTTGTTGTTCATAAGAAAAATATTTGAATTAAATACTATTAAGAATCAAAAGGTGGATTTTCACTAAAATAAGAATAAAACAAAATTTTGATGTAATTTTATCGATTGAGACGATTATGATCGCTGAATAGAAAAATATGGTTTAAGACTTCTCAAGTAATCCAACGTGCAACAACAAATGATATAGAAATTGATTTGGACTTAAAATTGATAAAGTTATGAGTGGTTAGAGGTTTTTTAGAAACTAAACTTATCAATCTAAAAATATGTGAATTTCTAAAGTTAAAACACTCTTAAATGGGTACATTATTTGACTAGGTGGTAACTGAAAGATTAGATATAGAATTGGCTACACAAGACTAAGAAAAATGTTATTTTTAAGTCCAGGTTTGATGTTAATCGATTAACAACAAGGACTTATTCGATCAACCAAGTAAAAATATAATCGTCTGGTACATGCCACACTTCACACGACTATTCCACTTAAAATAATTGATTAATTCCTATTCTAATCCATTAATACTATTTATTAATTGATTAACTTTTTTAAACAATTATCTACTATATATCTTTGGTTATCTTATATTGATGTCTAAGCATGCATGCATCTATTATTTAGCACAATTGACTCTTAGAGCTTGAAAATAATTAATAAAAACTTGGGGTGTTGCACGATATACACTAAAACTCAAATATACATGTATCTTTTAATTAATTATTTTGTTAATGTAATTATTTTAACTATTTAATGAGTGACAAAGTATTGTTTATGTTTGTATAGTAATTATAATTAATGCATTATAACTTTTTACACGTTTTTTATGCATCGGTGACAAACTTTTGTCACGTGTATCGTTTGTACCTTAATTATAACTAATGTATTATAACATTCCTTTCATTATATCTATAATTTATTCAAGTGCTACACTATTAATAAAATATGCATATCTCTTTTTATTAATTAACCCGTAAAGGACCATCTTTTAACAAATTAACTCACAACAAATATTTGTCTTATTTATATTTGTATAGCAAAGTGTAATTAGTATATTAAAAAAAATTCTCACATTCTTATCAAATAGATATTCAAAAGACACAATAATTATCAACTATACATTTATGTTTTAACTAATTCACCCATTACAAATTATATTTTAACTAATTGAGACCATGACAAACATTCATCATGTGTTTGATTTGTATAAAAAATTACAATCGATGGATTATAGAGGAATTAAAGTTATGTTTTCCCATAGAAACATCCTTAACAAGGAGTAAATATGTCTATAATTTATTCATTTGATCAAAATTACTATTTAACTCTTAATATATAACATATATATTTAATGATATTTTTCTATAATTATATCTTGTGTAGTATATATATATATTAAAGAGATACCACAATAATTAAATACACATTCTTCTCTTTAACGTATTATTTGATCATCTTTTAATCAATTGGTCGTTGATAAACATTTGTCTCATGTATGGTTCGTACAAAAAATTATAATTTGTGTATTATAATTTTTTTCACATCTGAAAAATATTAAAGAGACATTCTAATAATTATATATATATTTATCATTTAATTGATTGATTTGTGAATGATCACTTTTTACTAATTGATTAGTGATTAAGATTTGTATTGTGTGTGATATGTACAATAAATTAAAATTATAATTAATATGGTAATTTTCTACACACTTTTACCTAGAAAATATTGAATAGGCACACTAATATCATAAATGCAAAGTAAAAGACATTGAGCTGATAGTAATTTAAGTAGTATTAATTAGATGATATAATGGAAACAATTAATTAATATTACATTTATAATTGAAAGAGCCGTTGATTTTGAAATAATTTTTTTAATAAATTGATCAGTCATTATGGCTTGTAGTAGTACACACAGTAAAAAGTTTAAATTTTATATTAAAAATTGTAACACCAAATTCTAAAGCCACTAATCTCTACACAAAAAAATTTGAAAAATAAAAAGAATATAAATTTATTAACTTTTAAAAGGCCAACAAATAATAAACCCAATAATTATATCTATTTTATGCATTTAATTTTTAATGGTTTATGTGTGCTGAAACTTAATTGCACAACAAAGACATTTAATTTTATCATCAATTTAGATGGATATTTTTAAAGTCGATTTAATAATACTAAATAGTACTCTAAGGGGTATTGGTTAAGAGAATAAATACATAAATATTATATTGAAAAGTGGTTTATTCAACTCTTAACATACCAATTACTTGTATCACAAATCAAACTCATTTCTCCACAATTATTATTAAATGTGTATATTATTTTTAAGAAGTTGAACCAATACAAAAACTATAACTATTAAATTAATTACTTATTAGTTAAACTAATACATTATATTTATAATTCCAAAAATACCCTTATTTTAATAAGAAAAACTTTTGCTTCAATGACTTACAAACTTTTATATCTTAAGATTTATAACTGGTAAATATTTTTCTTAAGTCTGATTTATACACTAATTTTTATCATTATTATTTTACAATATTTATCACTTTTATCTATAAAAAATTCAAAAAGACACACTAATAATAAAAAAAATACATTACTCTCAACTAATTGATATGTGAATAATCATATTTAACTAATTGATTAATGATTAAATATTTATTTCGCATATGAGTAATTAGTTATTATTATTAGTTTAATTGTTATGCACTAACAATGTAAAAAGTTTCATATTATCACTACATCATAACCATTCATGAGAATTGCTTTATAGGTAGTTCTCGTAAAAATAAAATATTTCTAATGATATAACGATTGTGATTGATTGACAGTGTAAAAAAAATTTACACTGATAATGTATATAAATTAAATCTTCTTCTTCTTCTCCGCACATTTTTATCTATAAAATATTCAATATACACTTATAATCAAACATACATTTGTGTCTTTAATGATTGATCAACAAAATATCACTTTTTAACTAATTGATCAACGACAAATATTTATCTCATATATGCTTTGTATGATAAATTATAATCGGTACAATTGCTCTTATTTTATGTGGAAAAAATATTAAAAATATTACACTAATAATCAAATGCATGTTATTAATACAGAGAAAGAAGATGAAAATACAGAAAAGAAGAAGAATAAATAATAAAGGAAAAAGAAAAGAAAAGACTATAAGAGCGGCACATGTTTTGAGAAAGAAGATAAATAATATAAAATTTAAGCAAAATACACTCCGGTCATTTAAGTTACATGGAAATAATAAATTAGTCTTTTTTTTTTTGTAACAAGTTAATCTTTTATTTTTATTTTAATATTAAGTTCATCGTTTATGTTTGTAAATGTTTATATTAATGATTCTAATTTCAAATCAACACAATTGAAATCCAAAATTCTCTCAATTTTTTCAATAAAATCATGTAATTCTTAAGAGGTTTTGATTGCACTAATCATAAGAACATAAGCTCCCAATCAAGTTTTAGAAAAATAATTAAACAAGAGAGATTTCGAGTGAGATAGATTTTAAGGTTCTCGAAATTAAACGCAAAATTCTCTCAATCCATGTCATGAAATCACATGAAAACTTATAATGTTGTTCTTTATATGATTGATAACAAAACTCATAGTACTATCTTAAAAATCTCTAACTAAAAATGATTGAAATGAAGTTAGGACTAAAAATAACTCAACATTGTAAGAAAAAAAAAGTTAACGCACTAACTAGATACAAAAAAAAAAAATATTAAAGGATCAATTTAATATTTTTGTGTAACTTAAAAGATTATACGATGTTTTTTGCCTAAAAATTATAAATACTTCTTTTATTTCACAATGAGTGACTCATTTGTAAAAACAAAAACAGTTCAAAAGTGAACGAACCTTTCAATTTTAATGTAATGTTAATTATTATTATTATTTTTATTCTAATTGTACCATTTAATTAAATATTATATGTATCACTCTCAATTCTCTATATTCCACTTTGTATTAATGGTAATATGGAATACACCAATAGTTAATTATGAGTAATTTAGTAAAAATAATATTCTCTCTTTTATTTAAATATTTTTCTTAATCTGTGTGAAATGATTGAATGACTAACTCATTATAAAACAAAAGGAGTAATTTCTTTTTTGAAGAAAAAACAAAAAGGCATAATTTGTTTTTATTGATATATAATAGATATATCAAACAATACTATTTACGGTAAATATAATAGATACGTTTTTTGAGTTACATAAAAGATAAAAGAACAAAAACAAAAACTAAGTCTTAATAAATAACACCACTCTAGCGTCCACTAGGAGTGTCAAGGATAAACCGAGAAATGACTTATTAATTATAATCAAAGAGTCCAAACAATTGACTCCCATCTTTGCAAGGATGCTTACACAAACATTTCCTTCACGAATAGTATGTTTCAAAATAAGATTTCAATCCTTCTTCATTTAGTCTCTGATAATCTCCAACATATTAGCAGAGTGGTGATGTCGATGCGTTCCTGTAGTCACCACGTGGACCACATGAAGGGAATAAGTGATGCAACCATATTTATATCTTGTTTTTCTTTGTTTTGTGCATGCATCTTTGGTTCCATTAAGTACATTGTCTTTCGTTTTGTCTAGTTTTTATATAAATTAGATAACTGCAATTGGTATTTATTATAGAAATGAAAGATTTTAGTGTCAAACATGGTTTGGATGCTAGGATTTCAAGTTGAAGTCACTCTAGATGCAATTCAGAGTTCTATGAAGAAGCACAACTTGGGTGTGTTACCTAACATAACCATGTTTCTTGTTTTGAGTTGTTGCTGAGTCTAGGACGAAACATGACCATAATGTGTTAGCTGACACGACAATGCAGGATCTTTTTGCCTTGCATTCCTTAGTGTTTTGATGAAACGCGATCAGGGTGTGTCATCTGACATGATCATGTTTCGTGATCTGAAGTCTATTTTGTAATTTTTTTTCTTCTAGTTTTAATTTAATTGGGCTTGATCCACTTTGACCCTAAGTATATATAAGACTTAAAAACACTATTTTAGTGTTTTGAAAATTAGAGTTTAGGGAGGCTTTTGGAGGCTAGGATAATCCTCTACTTCTTTCTCATTCTCTAGTATTCAAGTTTAATTATTCTAAACTACTTTATGGATTATTGCTCTGTCACGTCTGAGTAGTTTTCTATTTCTAGGATTAGGCATAGCTCTTGATATGTTCATATAATAAATGGATTATGATACTCTTGATGTTGAACATTTTTTGATGCAATTCTTATTGAGGTTTATTCATGTGAATTTGCTGGCCACTATTTACATATCATAGATAGTTAGGGAAGTACTGAAAGGAGAACCTAACTATTGGAATTATAAGATTTGAGCTTGAGACTTTAATCACAAAAGTAGGTTTGGTCTCTTGAGGAGCCATTAAATTATCACTTTACTAAAAGGATTTAATGTAATTTCATTTTCCACAAGAGTAGGAATTAAGTTAATTGAACACAATTCTTGTTTCTTGGAAGAGAACATCAACTACTATATTAGGATTAATTCACCTTCTAAAGGAGTTCAATGTTAATCAAAGTAGTCAATTTCAATCACAAACTATCATTGTAGTGAACCAAATCCTAGAAGCTTTCTCGTAGTTATAACAACCCAATTCATTTTTCTTGCAGTCTTAATTTATTCGCAATTGTTATTGTTCCTTGACCACAACTCTTATTTGAATTAATTTGATTAATTTAATTGATTTATAATTAATTTGTATAGTTCCTATGAATTCAATATTTTTACTACTTGACGAAAATCGAACACTTTCGAATTTCTCAAATCAATCAACATAACAAATGACTTTTTTTAAAACCTACTTGCCAATATAACTTGATACCAATTAAGATAGCTTGAATATTTGTATGTAACATGTTCAACCAATCAACACTCACAAAAAAACCAAAATGGAAATTTCCCACATGATTTTTCACTAAGCCGCAAAATCCTAATTGCCCTATATTATTCAATGCACTAGCATCCACATTTAACACCATAGCATTGTGGCCTCTACTTTGCCAACATACCTCACAAATAAATATGAGAAGTAGGAACAAAATATTTTCCAAATGCTTCAAGAGTTACTCGTAATTGAGTAAATATAGATACTACGAACAAAACTTTCAGCAGTTGAATATCTTCAAAAATTCATATATTCAACATAATCATAGGAGTAAGGACTCCAAAATAATCAAACTGGACGTTTTCTTTTGGACAATCCGCCAACAAAGATTTGAACCTTGACGAAGTCAACAAACAGTCAAAAAATCAAATATATTAATACAAAACTACAAAACTGACAAGTCAAAGGAACATTAATATCTCAATAAAAAAGAATAGATCTAATAAATAAAGAATTATAACAAATTTGTTAAATATTAATTACTTATTTTTATATATACAAATATATCAAATAATACGAATTACAATATTCACTAATTTTTGTTATAATATTAAATGAATATTATCTTTTCTTAAATTCTAAATATTACATTTACAATTACCTTTAAAAAAATATAACTGCACGTGACTAGTGCGAATGCAAGATATTTTGCTAGTAAATATAAGATGGATTAAAAATCAGAAAAAGGAGAAAAATTTCTTCTCAATTAAAAAAAGCTAACCCAATGAGCAAGTGCCACGTACACAATTTCCCTCACCGACTAAACCCCAAAGTCACACACTCGACACGTGTCCTAATCACAACCGGTCATAGCCAGTAATACGAAGTCATACTACCGGTAAAACACAGTCAGACCCATTTAGCTTCATTTATCACTTTAGCTACTACTATATATATAAAATCTCTCTCTGTATAATCACTTCTCTTTTTTTTTTCTCTCTCTCTCTCTCACACACTGTTTCTTATTTTTTTAATTATTATTATTTTTTTCGATTTTTCTTAAATTACGAGTTTCCAGAAAGTGACGTTTCGTTTTTCTCAGCTCGCGGTTTCGATGTGAGTAGCTCCCAAAACGATTCGTTTTGATTCTCTCTGTTTCGGTTTCAATTTTTACACCATTCATTTTATTTGATCATTGTAAACAATTTTTTTTTTGTTTTTTTTTTAAATTAGTTAAAAATTAAAATTGAAAAGTTTTGTTTTGGTGTGAAGAATTTAAAGATTTTGTTTTTAGTTGTTTAGGGATTTGAATTTGTACTTTTTTGTTGTTAGATTTTAGGATTGTGAGTTTTTGTGAGGTTTGGGAATGGGAATTGGGGTTTTGGATTTTGTTCTTTAAAGTTTTGTAATTTGAGTTTGGGTTTTAGGGTTTTTGAATGTGTGTATTGAGAGGTATTTGATTTGTGGTAATTATTGTTTTCTTTTCGTGGAGATTGCTGTGTTGATGTTAGTATTAAGACGAAGAATTAGGGTTTTGTGAATGGAATTGTTTGATTAGAAATTTCGTTTTTTTTTTGTTCAATTAAAAAATGTAGATGGGGTTCTTAATTTGGTTTGTTCTTTTTATTTGGGTGAATTAGTTTTAGCTCAACATTCTTTGATGTTAACGAATGTGTATATTTTCTCTGTTTGATCTGTATCAGTTGTTGTACAGGGTTGAGAACCAAGTTACAATTTTGTGTGTCTTTGGTTGCACAGGTGTTTGTAGGGTTGTCAGGAAGATCAGTGAAGTTTGAAAATATTAGTGAAAGGAGAGATATAATCAATCTACCTGTGGCATTGAACTTTTATATAGTTTGAGGATATTTTAAATACCCCTTAAGCCTGGATCTGGAGGGCTACCTAGATTCTAGTCACCAAGGGGGCATACCTCCTATGGCACCTTCTCGGGTGGCAGGAGGTTTAGCCCAATCATCATCAAGTTCAGGAATTTTCTTTCAAGGAGAGGGACAGTCACATAATTTAGTTAACTCTCACTTGAGCTCGTCTTTAGTTAATTCATCTAACACTGTTCCTGGGACCGGTCATTCAAACCTTGGTCCAGTGTCTGGGGATATGAATAATGCGGTTTTGAACAGTGTGGCAAACTCAGCACCAAGTGTTGGAGCTAGTTCTTTAGTCACAGATGCAAATTCTGCACTCTCTGGTGATCGCCATATGCAAAGAAGTGCAAGCATTAATGGAGATTCGTACTTAAGATTACCTGCCTCACCCTTGTCATTTACATCAAATAATATTAGTATTTCTGGGTCACCTGCAATGGATGGTTACTCTGTAGTACAGCAGAATTCTCATCAAGATCAGAATGCTCAACAATTGCAGCAGAATCAACAACAGCTGCAGGGTGCTTCAAGTTCGATGCCTCTGCCTGCTTCTCAAACTGGTTCATCTCCGCACCAAACGGGTGCACAAGTAGCAGGATCTTTCATGCAAGATCCAAATAATATATCCCACCTGCTAAAAAAACCTAGGTTGGATATCAAACAAGAAGATATAATGCAACAACAGGTAATACAACAGCTTCTTCAGAGACAAGACCCCACACAATTCCAAAGTCGTAATCCACAGTTACAGGCTATGTTTCAGCAACAGCATAGGCTGAAGCAACAACAAATCTTTCAGTCATTGCCCCAGGCCCAGCGAGTGCAATTGCTGCAGCAGCAACAACAACAACAGCAACAGATGCAGAGGCAGCAAATACAACAACAAATGATTCAGCCCTCAGCTGGTGTGAAGCGTCCATATGATGGTGGTGTTGGTGGTGTATGTGCCCGTCGATTGATGCAATACCTCTATCATCAAAGGCAGCGACCAAATGTGAGTTTTGTTTATTTCCTTCATGTGAAGCCCTGTCTATATGATAACTTTAGTCTATGGACCAGCAATGCTTTATGATTTGTGGATGCTTAAATCTATTTGAAACGCAATATATCAGCTGTCTATTTTTGTTTTTGTTTCAATCATTGGCTTTTTTATTGAAGGCATTTGAATGGATTTGGATTAATTAGTGTATATTATCTGAACACATATTTAATGGTTTGAGTACTTCTGAACATCTTCATTGGGTATAGCACAACTAAAATTCAATTGGTCTGTTTTCTCAGGATAATAGTATTGCATATTGGAGAAAATTTGTAGCTGAATATTACTCTCCTCGTGCAAAGCACCGGTGGTGCTTGGCATTGTATAGTAATGTTGGGCACCATTCACTTGGTCTTTTACCCCAAGCAACTACGGTCAGTGTTTGCACTTCTTATTTATCCCTTATATCTTGTTCGATAAATAGGATGATGCTGTAATGTTTGCTAATGACAATTCATAGTTTTAATTGATTTGATTAGGTTATCATGCAATTGTAGGCAACTTCTAAGATTACCTCATGATAAGAGTTATGCCAAAAATTAATTTTTTTAAAAAGTTATGCCAAAAATTATGGCCTTTGCTAAGCCAGTATTTGCGGTCTCCTTTTTTTCCCTTTTAATGTGTTGGTATTTACGTGCCCTTGATGAGTTGGTGATCCGACATTGATATTTCTTTCTTCAGCATGCTTGGCAGTGTGACATTTGTGGAACTAAATCTGGAAGAAGGGGATTTGGTAAGGAACTGAAAATATTATGTTATTTTATCATACTTTGATTATGGATATTATTTTATTCATTGTAGAAAACATGAGACACGAAAACTGACAGACTAAAATGTGATGATAGTTACATGATTTTCACTTTGGAATTTGGACATACCTGTAACTTGATTGTTAGCGCATTCCCTTATTTCTCAAATTGCTAGTCAGTCTCATAATTTCTGCATTCTGGATTTGTTTAACAGAGGCAACTTTTGATATACTACCCAGACTCAACGTAGTCAAATTTGGCAGTGGAGTAATTGATGAATTGTTGTTTTTGGACCTGCCACATGAAACAAGATTTCCTTCTGGTTTGATGATGTTAGAATATACAAAAGCAGTTCAAGAGTGTGTGTATGAGCAGCTTCGAGTTGTTCGTGAGGGTCAACTTCGTATTGTATTTACTCAAGACCTGAAGGTTATAATTCTTTGCTGTATATAAATATATTTACTATTTGAATCTTTTGACCGCATTGAGATTTATGAAGTTCTTTATAATTTACAGATATTTTCTTGGGATTTCTGTGTAAGGCGCCATGAAGAACTTCTTCCCCGAAAGTTAGTTGCACCACAGGTATTATTCTGCAAGCTTTTTTGGATGTATAATGGTGCAGGTTAACAGTATATATTTAAAGTAGCTCTCTATTTGTCAGCACATTCTTTGTGACTAGCAAGGTAGTCAGAATTGAGATCCTATGGAGGATTGGGGAAGGTTCACAAGATCGTGAATCGTGAGATCGTAACACGGATAGTAAGATCCTACCAAATTAAGAACTTCATATATATTGCATATAGATTCATACATATGCATGTAAAACAACATAATTTAGTAAAAACAACTTCAAATCACACCCAAAATACTTAAAGAAACTCAAATTTGGGATCATTAGATTCATAAAACAACTAAAACACCCAGAATATGAGCAAATCAAACATAAAAACAACTAAAAACCTCAAGAACTGTCACCCCAACAGTGAAAAACAACTAAAAAACTTCAAAACAGTAGCAAATTCATACGATACTGAAACACACAGAATCGTGCAAGATCTCCGTTTCTACTGATTCCACGACCGGTTCCACCTTCTCCCATTGTGTTGGGTTTCTGCTCGTCAACGAACACGGGGAAGTGTTCTAGGTGCTGGATCTGGATTTTGACTACCATGTTGGCTAGAGCTATTAGATTTAAGTTATTAATGAAACCTTGAGCTACACGATTCAAAACAAATCAATAAGCCTTCTTGAACTAATGTTACCATTTGACCATTACTATCATAATCAACAAAGTATACTGGTAGAGTTTTGGGATTGTTACAATTGGCAGGAATCTATAACAATTTTGGAAATTTCCCTGAGGCTTGAAAGTGCTACCCACCTTAACAAGGAAGAACTTTAAGGCACTGAAAAATCATGTCTTTCTTTGTCGCCTATACCTTTATGGATATAGTATAATACCGACTCCATAATTGTCTATTTAATTTGAATCATAGTATAGTGATGCTCTATTAGAATGTAGTTCTTAGAATTTTTTAACTTTTACAGGTCAACCAACTAGTTCAAGTAGCTCAAAAGTGTCAGAGTACAATTTCTGAAAGTGGGTCAGACGGGGTTTCTCAGCATGATTTGCAAACAAACAGCAACATGTAAGTCTTACATGTTATTGTAAGTTAATACATGGTTGTTACCCACTGATTAACTTATTTAGCATATCTTCTTCGTCAGATTTACCTTTCTCTTGGTTGCATGCTTTATGTGAAGATGTTGTGATCTATGCATACTGCATTCCAGTTTTTTTGGCTAGATTTAGAGAAATAACCACAGAAAAGTTATAAAACTATTGTTTCTCTATTTTGATTGGATGCAATTTTTTGTTTGTTTGGAGGGAGGGGTTGTGTGGGAACCTTTTTCTTAGAAGGTTGTACAACAACACAAGTATTGATGCATCCTCTTAACTTGTGTATGTGGTTTTGCTTACTTTTCACACAAGATTGCTGCAGTCAAAGGAACTACCGAAAAAAGAAAGAAAATCTGTGTGGTGCTTAATATTTTTACCTTATTGATATCTTTGTGCTTTTTACTCTGGTCTGTTACAGAACTAGCCTGTTTATTCTAACATAAATGCAAATGTCTTTAAAGTCATACAGGGTCAACTAATAAGAATAGTGGATTTATAGTTACATATATTTAATTTATAATGGTTTTTTAAGCAATGTTTGTAGAGGTTAACAAATAAAATGTTACTGAACTAAAGTTTAAGATAATGTTTCTTTTACATCAGGGTCCTCACAGCTGGACGTCAGCTTGCAAAGAGTTTGGAGCTACAATCACTAAATGACTTGGGCTTTTCAAAAAGATTTGTGAGAACTCTGCAGGTAAACTGTTAAATTCTATTGCATTGGTTCTGTTCAGTGTCAAAACACAGAGAAGCCTTGTTTCTTTTTCTATGTTTAATAAAGTCTTCTGTCATGCTTTAACAGATTTCTGAGGTTTGCAATAGCATGAAAGATCTAATTGATATCTGTTATGATCACAAAGTTGGACCAACTGGTAATTCTTGTGGATTTTATTGTTATTGTCTACAATCTTGGTTGAATTCATGTAATTTTTATCAAATATTTTGGTGCAGCTGTTTTAATTTTAGGTGTTCTGATTTTTTTCTTTCAAATTAGCTATAGCTTTTGTTGTTTCCATGTTTTATTAACTCAACATTTGCCTGCAGAGAGTTTGAAAAATTATTCTCGATATTCAACTGCGTCAAAGCTCCAAATGCAAAAGATGCAAGAGATGGAACAGCTAGCAAATGCTCAAGGTCTACCACATGATCGCAACACACTTAATAAGTTATTGGCAATGAATCCTGGATCGAACAATATAAACAGTAATCACAATATGGGCAATCGTGGTGCTCTGACTGGGTCAGCACAAGCTGCTTTGGCAATGGCCAGTTACCAGAATCATCTCATGAGGCAAAACTCCATGAATTCAAGCCCTAGCTGCTCACTTCAGCGAGAAGGGTCCCCTTTCAATAACTCGAACCAGAGTCCCTCTTCAGCTTCTTTGCAAGGTGCTGGTGCTGCATCAATGCCGGGCTCTATGCAGAATTCACCTCGTAGTGGTGGTTTCTCAAATGCCCATCTACCCTCACAACAACAGCGGCAGCAGCAACATCTTCAACAACGCTCATTAAGTGCAAATAATTTACCTCAGCAAAATCACTCACAGGGACCTCAAGGAAATCAATCACTGCAACAGCAGATGATCCAGCAACTACTGCAAGATATGTCGAATAACAACGGGGGAGTGCAACAACAGTCTCATAGTGGACCCAATGTAAGTGGAAATATGTCAAAGAACGGGCTGGGTTTTGCTGGTCAAACTCCACCCTCAACTGGAGGTGGCTCTGCCAATGGTCCCGGAAATAATGGACCTGTTTCAAGGAGTAATAGCTTCAAAGCAGCTTCAAACAGTGAGTCTTCTGCAGCAGCAGTTGGAGGCAACAGTGGATTCAACCAGAGAACATCTGATATGTCACAAAGTCTCCCTTTGCAAGATGTGGCACAGGAATTTGGCCATGATTTTGCTGATAACCCCTTCTTTAACAGTGATCTAGATGATAACATGGGATTTAACTGGAAGACATGACTGACTCAACTTGTCACTGTAATTGGAATTTCTTGTTCTATTGTTTTATCTTACTATTATCTTTGTACAGAGGATACTTTAAAATAGTTTCTGCCTTATTTTTTTCTTTGTGCTCATTTTCTTGATGGACATTGTCATGACTCTTCTTACTCGAGTAGGTGTTTGAGATTTTATTTGAGGGTGTGTTTTTACCTGGCCTGCAAGTGTAATCTATTTGATAATTTAAAGAACAGTTATACGGCATATTCATCACTCTATTACCTTATTTTCTTCCTGTCTCAAACTTGTGTAATCAAATATTTATTGGTTACAAAAATTTAGAATATTTAGAATCTTTTTTTATAAATAATTAAATATGAATTTTTAAGTCTTTGCATTCAAAAATTTATATTTAATTCATCTTTTTAAACAATTTTAAAATTGTGAGAAATATTCATATTCAAAAAAAGGTGTTGACTTAAAAATAAGGATAAAAAACCAAATTTAAAATATTTTTAGAGTTTAAAGATTTTTAAGCAAAATTGCATAACTTGCTGAACTACTAAACTAAGAGATATTCAAAGATAGCACATAAAGTGACAAGATAGTTAAAAGATGTTTGTGATCCTTGTAAAGTATTATTGATCTGATTAAAATTCCATTGTTTATTTTTTATTTTGTTTTCTATTGTGTACGGAAAACATCTGATTGAATCAAAAAACTTAAAATCTACACATCTTTGAATCTCTTTTTTAAAAACCGTTCAAATCAAATCAAATTTCAAATTCTTTTTATAAAACTGAATCAAATTGAACCAGCTGGATATATAAATTTTGATACTTGTTTTTTTTTTTTATTAATATGAGATTATTACATTAGTATATTATTTGTTGTTTATTATTTTTTTAATAATACTTGATGGATTTATTTAATCTATATTTAATTTACTTTTTTATATGTTTTGTTATTCAGTAAAATAGTTTTAGTATATTATATTTTATATTTTACATCAAATTTTTGTGACTTTCTATTCATTATTTGTATCAATACATTTTTTTATAGTTGTAAATTTGATTAATAAAAAATTAATCCAATCTAAACTATATTTGATTTGATTAGATTGTGTCATATTTTTTAAATCAACCATTCAAACTAAATTGCGTATAATTTTAATATTTAAATATAATTTTTTTTTCAATTGTTTTAACTGTACCACAAATACTCTGTTCGTGATTATATTTTGGATATAAAAAAAGCACCCTTGTTTTGTCCACAACTTTTTTTCTCCACTTCTCTTCTTTTTAGTACAAAAGAACCTGAAATGGTTGGATAGACTAGTACGGGTATTCAACCCATTATATCAAGAGAATTATTTGAACACATTTTTTGACATAAATACAAACACAAATACACTATGACCCACATTTATGGAAGAAGAGAGAGAGATGGAGGGAGTATGACCCACATTTATGTCATCATAGTATGTATAAATAATAAATATTGTATTTGTGTCAAAAAATGTGTTCAAATATCATTTCTCTTATATCAAATATTCTCTAAGATTGAATAGACTTCAATTATTTTTTTTGCAATTTTCATCCTTTATTTTTGAAATTTCTTATATTTTGTCTATTTCCCAATTTGACACTAAATTTTAATTATGTGACAATTAATAAGGTGATGTTGCATGTCTTGATGTAAACGTGAGATTCATGTCATAATTTACTTATTTTTTAATTACATAATCATTTTAATAAAATCTGAAATGTAAAATTTAATTTAAAGAAAAACCTGAAAATAAAAAAATAGAAATGTGAAAGAACCCTAAACCCAACATTTGCCAATAGTGTTCCTCTAAGAAGGGCGACTGTGATTGAAACAATGGCAAACGTTTGTCTTGTTTATTTTCTCTTCTTGACTGGTGTGGATATGGAAAAAAACAATTTGATGATAATAATCAAATTTCATGGCTGGGAATAAATTATGAAAAAAATAATTGAAAGACTAAAATTGTAGATTAATCAAAATAGAAAGATTAAAACTGCATTTAACCATAAACTTTAGTAATTCTAACAAGTTTATAAACCCGCTAGAATACTTCTAATCCAAATTACTCTGCACCCTTGATACTAATCATCCCTAAGATAAAGTTTATATTTGAGCCAAAATTGTTAGATGATCCACTAATCACCCCTCAAATTATTTTGTTACACATACTTCACAAACACCACACCACGACACTTCAAATAAAATATCTCATCTTAGAGTTTTTTTTTTTCTGTCATCACCATTGCATGCTGCAAAAAATCATCAACAACATCCGCTCTCCACACACGACACGCCCAATCAATTATAAATTGATGCCAAATATGCCTCAACAAAGCATCTCTAGTGGATAAATCATCCAACAACATTATCCACACAAAAAACCACTTTTGATGAAATTGTTGTCCGCCACATTTTCGCTACAATAGGATTACCGCCGACAGGGTTTAAGAAGCGGGAGTAAGCAGATGCAAACATCCTATGATAACAAAAACAAATGACTTAAAATTCTCATCATTAATTTGATTACCTTTAGTGTTTTTGAATTTATTTCTTGAATTCTTTAATATTTCAATTTTACTACTCACATCTCTATTTTTGCTACCCACATCCCTCAAATTTTTTTATAAAAGCGAAATGCCTAAAATGTCTTTACTTATTTTACAATATTTTTAACTCTTACTTGAACTACGCTTACGTGAATCACGTACGTTTACGTAAACTCAATTTTTGTGTACTTACGTGAACTCAATTTACGTAAGCATATTGAGATCATGACGTGAACTGAATTCACACGTTTACGTGAATTGAGTTCACGTACATTTACATGAAGTGAATTGAGTTCACGTAAGTATAAGTGAATTGAGTTCACGTAAACTGTATTCATGTTTTGTCTGTCAATTCATAAACTCCATTGAATACATAACCGATCTAAAGGTAAGCCCACTAAAGCAAGCGTTTTAGACCTCTCTAAAAAAACAAAAAATTTTACTTAATAAAAAAGCTTCAAATTTTTTTTATTTAATAAAAAAGGTCTCATATTCTAGTATTCTTCAAACTAAAACTTATAAAATCTTATATAAATTTAACATTATCTCAACAAATATTAAATCAATGAACATTATTATCAATTGTAAAAAAAAAATTATACAATATTAATTTAATAAATAATCTAATATATAAATTCAACTCGAAAATATAAATCAGACTATTCAAAATTACAAAAATTAAAAAGAGCTCAAATTTTTATTAAATGGCTAAGGGGTTATAGATAAATTTACGTAAGTTGTAAATATTTCAAAGTATGTGTATTTTACTTGAACTCCGTTCACGTATAACTAATGTTTCTCTCATTACTAGTATCTTTATTAGTCAATTTACTTGTACTAGGAAAGTATTAAATAATTTGCAACAAAAACAAAATGTTTTACCAAAGTCTTGAGAATCAACAAACCATCTTTCGCGTGTTTTTTCGTTGGTTAATTTTTTGAATGTAAAGTGATGAAGATAAGTGTCTTGAAGATTCATCTATAAGAAAATCTATATCAATTTCACAAGCATCTTTTTTTACTAATAAATATATCTTAAAATTGTACCAACTATCAATTTATCTATATCCCCTTTGCAATTCAATAAAAATTTCAATTCTTTTTATTTTTGTAATTTTGAATAGTCTGATTCATATTCTCGAGTTGATATTTATATATTAGATTATTTATTAAATTAATATAATTAATATTGTATAATATTTTTTTTTACAATTGATAATAATGTCCATTGATTTAATATTTGTTGAAATAATGTTAAATTTATATAAGATTTTATCGGTTTTAGTTTTAAGAATATTAGAATGTGAAGCCTTTTTATTGAATAAATTTTTTTTGAGGCCTCCTTTACAACCAATACGTGAATACAAGTTCATGTACACCTACGTGAACTCAATTCACGTACACCTACTTAAACTCAATTCACGTAAACGTAGCATGTATATGTGATTTTAGTAGGCGTATGCAAATTGAATTCACGTATATGCAGTTTAGGTAAATGTACGTTAATTGAGTTCACATATATACAATTTAGGTAAATGTATGTGAATTGAGTTCACGTAAGCGTTCGTGAATTCAGTTCACGTAAGAGTTAAAAATGTTATAAATAGGCAAGGATATATTAGATATTTTATTTTTATAAAAAAAATTAAAGGGTGTGGGTAGTAAAAATGAAGGTGTGATAGAAAAATTGTAATGTTTTTGTATTAAATCTTTTTTTTTTTTTGAATTTTTTCAAATAATTATTTCTTGAATTCTTTAATATATTTGTATTTTTTGGTTTTTAATCCTCCGATTTCAGGGGAATAGGGTCCATTGAAACTCATTAATCAATTGAATTCAAAAATATTTAATATTTTCATATTAATTTAGTTTCTTTTATTATATTTATATTTATTCTTTCTTTTATCCGGTATTTATTTGTTATATTTTTTTGAAATTTTTTGAATAATTATTTTAAATACATAAATACAATCAAACATATATTCTCTTGTTGAAATCCTTCAAAAATAAATTCTAAACAAGGATGTATATTTAAAATATGTTGAAGAATGAACTTTTTCATAAGCCACATTATAATCTCAATTTTTTTTTTTGAAAAGCATATTCAAAATATTATACTCAAGCATCAAGCAATGTATAGGCTATTCAATATATACAAAACAATCGGAGAACATGATAATTTAAAAGATGTTATTGTGTAAAGTGTGAAAAAATCATTCAATGAATTATACTTGAAAAAATAACTCTTTGTCTAACAATTAAATACACTAATTTATTTTAAATGTCTTTATGACAAAGACAATAATTTTGAACATTAAGCTAGATTTACACACTTGTTTACATCATCATGAAAAATAGGAACAAAGAGTAAAAATATGTTGAATTTACGATAGGAATTAGACATATGCATGTACAAGTAATGATAAAGAGTGATGTAATCAATTAAACTTTAAAGTCATACTTGCATAAAAAGTAGTATGCATTCTTAATTTTAAGAGCATCCAATAAATCACATAATATTATTGCAAAAAATATATATTCATACTTATTATGATTCATATATCATAAGAATTGAGATTGAACGTACCTCCTTTAGTGATCTTTCTCACTCGAGGTTCAACGACGAGAAATCTTTGTATATTTCGGAGCTTTTCCTCATGTTCATTTATTTTGATTGATGGTCGAAACGAGACCATTTAGCTTTTGTTGTTGAAAGAGTTTCTCCATTATGACAATAATTCAAGATTGTTCTATTTTGATTCATTGATTGACTTTTGGCTATGTTTGAAATATCGTAGTCACATTGTTGTCCTATTTTTGGAATATCAATCAAGTTCTTATTCCACCATTGTATCTTCTAATAATTTGATCTTGATGAGATGTTTTGGAGGAAAGGTAAGCAATGGGGTAGGTGTAGGAGCAATCGATTCAAGCTCATTTAGGAGTTATTGATGTTCTTCAACCATATCATTGTGATAGGCAACATTAGTTTTGATTGGATGAAGCATATTTACTGTCAAGAACGTTTTGCTTTTGTAGAGAACGTTCTAACACTGCTTCCAGAATGAAAGCATGAACCTTTTTGCTTAAATTGATCATTCTCTCAGATTTTTTTGTTTTGCCACTCCATGATCAAACTTAGGAATTTTTTAGGATGATGTTTAAACATTATCAACTTTGTGATTTATCCAAATTTAACATTGTAGTTATTTTTCTTCACAGTCCTATCTTTCATCATGAAAATCAACATATTCATCAAACATAACATGCATAATTTCATCTACACTTTGGGCCTTGAGATTTTATATTCTATAATATTTATAGAATGTAGAGTATTCGGAAAATATGCTTTGATGACATTTTAAAACAATTTCTCTATACTTTCTTTATCATGCAAAACATAATAATGACATTAAAAAATGTGAAAGTATGATATGTTTTAATTTCTATTTTTCAAAAATTCATATGAAGATATGTTCAAGATATTTTCTAATAGAGCCAAAATTAAAAACATGACAAACAATTTTTATGACTTCTCCCCAAAATTATTTTTCAACACTTGATTCATTTAAAATTGTTCTAGCCATTTCTTGTAATTAATTTTTTAAAAACAACTTCATATTGTTGGAAAGTTCTGTTGACAAGAAAATCATGTGAAATATCATTTTCATCAAAGAATAATTTGAAGAATGACTTTTCAATTTTCCCTTGATAATTTCTTATAGAAATAACAATTCTTTTTCAAAAGACTTAAAAACATGATTTGGTTGGAAATTCATGTAAGTATAAAACATAAGGACTTTTCTTTAAACTGAAACATGAGGATGTTTGTTTTACCTCAACCATGTGGGGTTTAAAAAATAACTTCAAAATCAATTTTACAAAGTTATCTTTCACATATCAAACATCCTTAATCTATGCAAAATTATTTCAACTAATGATACATGTACCTTTGATTTGTTAATGTTTCCTAATGTTATAGACCCTCCAAATATTTGTAATGAGAGCAGACACCATACTTTTCCATTCATGTGTATTGAGCATGCCTTGTCCATGTATCAATGCTCTTTCTTGATTGTTAGATGATGTTCCTGCATCACAAGTTAGTAATGATTTTGGTACCCATATTTGTTTGGGTCCTTGATGGTTAATGTATCTTTTTCTAGAAGATTTTTTCTTATTATAATATTTTGTTCAGCATGACCAATCTTTGAACAGTAAGAACGTTTCTTTTTTGTTCTTGGAGAATATTCTAATATGAGACCAAAACATTCTTTTTTGGAAATCGTTTTGCTTTGATTTTTTTATCCTTTTTTGTGTGAAAACATATGGAGTCAAGATGTCCAATTTTGTCACAGTAAGAGCATCTTTTATTACCTTTCTCATCTTTTTTTTTTTACACAAAAGTTTTCATAAAGCTTTTCTTTTAAGAAGTTTTGAAACGTAAATCATTTTTTTTTTCAAATATCCCTTCTTTAGATATCATGTTCTTTTGAAAAGTTTCAGTGATTTTTACCAAGTTGGTTAAATCATTTTTCAATTCATGAACTTCTATTTTTAAATTGGTACTTTCTTCCTTAGTTTCGTAACATTCTGGATGATGATTTTTTTATGGTTATCTCATTGAGAATCTTTTGTTGCTCAAACATTTTTAAATGAGATTGCTGCAAATCTTGAATGATTTTAACATATTTATCATTCTTAGTTTGTAGCTCCTCCTTTTGTTTCTTTATCTCATAAAATTGATTTGTTAGAAATATACACTTTTGAGATAAAGTGTTTGAGTCATTTAGGAGGTTTTCAGAATTTTTACATAAATAACAAGGTTCATAATATGTTACTTCTACACTTTCTTCATTTGCCATTATACATATGCTTTGATTTGCAGGTTTTGACATCACTTCTTCCTGAATCTTTTCCTCTTACATTGTTAAGTGCTCAAACCTTAGAACTAGGCTCTGATACCAATTAAAGTAGCAATGTCAATCACAAGAAATGGGGGTTTAAAGTGTGATCCTTTTAAAATTTTGATTCCCGTGCTTAATTTAAATTAACTCAAGATCAATCTTGGTTGAAACAAAATGTCCAAGATGTTCTGGATATGTTAGAAGTAAATACAACAGATTAATTTATAGTGAAGTATGATTTGTGTGTGAAAATAATTAAAGATAACGGATAGAAAGATCACATACAAAAACTATAGTGGTTCACTCAACTCGGGCTAATCCAGTCCTCACAACCGTGAGATTTTTACTATGTGCTTTCAGAATCAGAATGTTCTCCTTCACACCTTTTCTCTTGATTACACATTGATCAATTACAATCTTCACCTTTCAACCTAGAAAAGATTTTTATAGTACCTTTTAGCCTTGAAATGATTTTTATAAACACATTCAATCCAACATAAAAGATAGACTTGAGTTACAAATGATTTGTATAATAAAAGTGTTTAGGATCTTGAAATTTTTCAACACTTGTTTGAGATAAATAAAGACAAACTCAGTGAATGATAATCCACAGATATAATGAAGAGAGTTGGAGTTTGTTTGAAGAGTTTTTGACTTGTTCTTACTTGAACAAATATTGGCAGATTTGTAAATTGAATTATTGCCTTCATCTTTCAATTGATCTTCAATTTATAAATGATAAAAGACTTTGAATATTCAATTTAAATTGAATATAGTCGTTGTACATACTTCCCAAGTGTCAGATCTATTTTAAAGCAATTAAACATGTTTTTCAATAATTTGCAAAGAGCACAATCATCGTCAACAGAAAAGTAATTTATATCAAATTGTGGATCATTTTAAGCTTTTGTCTTGATTTTGGATCAAAACAAAGTCAAAGGGGTTTGTTTTCGATTATTATCCAATGGTGATGGGATCCTTTGGCATACTTAAGTCTAGAAACCCAATACATATGAACTTGTAGTCGTGAATGGTTGTCTTTCTTGCTCTTGGCAAGTATTGCGTTTTGAATAACATTTATTTATTTATTAATTTATATATATATATATATATATATATATATATATATATATTGGTTTTTTCAACAAAAAAAAGGTCCACTATTAAATCTAACTAAATATAATTAAAATCATTGATCTAATGGTGAAAAATAAATTTGTGCATAGTAGAATATAACATTGCACAAAACCTTGGCCGCTACTGCAATTTGCAATACATTGACACATTTGACATAATGTCCCAAAAATACTATTTATTAGAAAGTACCATTGCCAAAATAATATAGTTCTGCCAAATTTTCCTCACATTTTAAAAATCATCCATAAACCAGCACTCATCACAGTTCTCTTCCTTGTGCTCGTGAGGGAAGTATTTCAAGGAACACCTTCCAAATCGTTGCATCTTCACTTGAAATATTGGAGAAAATGATCTTCCAACAACTTTCACATGAGAGATGCTGCTGCACCATAGTAATCCAATTTATCATAGTTGGAAAAAAACTTATATCCAATTATTTTTCTGAAAGTGTGATATGGTGCTACTGTGAGTGTGTTTGATGCAAACTCAGGTACACCAAAAATAGAATACACATAACAACTTTGTGTCCTGTATAATATATATTATTTAGGAATAATGATATTTTGACATTTTTTTGGATGGTTGATACATTTTAAATATGTGCTTAATTACATCAAGTCAATGAATTAACGAGTGCGTTTGTTTGAGCCTAAATAAAAATAATTTTTGTTTTAAATAATTTATAAATTTTTTAAAAAATAATTTTTTAACTTCCGTTTGTTTACTATTATAAAAATGATTTTTAAACTGTTTGTATACAATTTTGTAAAAGTGATTTTTTAAACTACAAAATTATCATAAAAGACATAAAAAACTCTCTTATGATCCTATACTGATCTCATCCTACCCCGTTATGAAATTTACTATAGCAGAACTAATAAAAATATTTCAAAATCCTAATTAGCACTTCAAACTTTATTATTATTGTGTTAATCCATTTCTTAGACACAATTCAAATCTTAAAGTACTTATCAAATTCTCGTACAATATAAAAAACAGAAAATTGGTATCAACATATGAATACCGTTGTAAAGATAAAACGATTCAAATAAAAGAATAGAAAACAACAAAAAAATAATGTGGAAAAATCGAAAAGAGGAAATAAATTTACTTAATGCAAACCTATATCAAAGTAGCATGGAATACATAGACGCAAAGAAGACAAAATGACAATGCATAGAGGAGAAAAACGGCTACAAGAGAAGTTAAATGCATGAGAGAGAAAACACATCTAAGGGCAATTTTGGATTTTAAAAAAACAGTAAGGGCAATTACATCATTTTCTCTAGTTAGGGAGTTAATTATGTGTTTTTCAATTTTGTATCATCTTTCTCTCTCATCTATTAGGTAAATATGAGAAACTATTATTTTTACCTTTTCATTTTTAGCCAAAAAATGATTTTTTTTAATAAAATAATTTTTAAAAAATCTGAAACAAACACCATTGAAACAATAAAAAATGATTTTTAGGTTGAAAAATAGATTTTTTCATAGAAAAATTTGAAACAAATGTGCCCAACGAATATAGCAAAATGCAACAACTCATTAATCATCTATTGAACACAATTGACCACTTTTTTCAAGTGTTTAAAAATATATATATATCCATTAATTAATCATTCAAATTGTGTTCCAATATACATGATGATTATTAACCACGATTTGCGTCTAAATACACAATTGAAATCCATATGGGTTCCACATGATTCATATTGAACCCACATAATTTGATAGAACTTATGTGAATTTCAACCAATAGAAGAGACCAGAAAGTGTCTTGTTATGTGTGTTAGTGTTAGATACATTGTTGCTAGCACTACTCCTTCATTCAATATTTGACCCAAATGACATTAATTTAATGTGTGCATGTGAGAGAAAGAAAGAAGATTTGAGAAACATACCATTGTTGGAACCAAGTTGGTTCTATACTCAGTTTTGATGATTAACAAAAGTATTTTATGTAAATATTATTTTGACTTAGAAGAACAAATCAGAAGCTGGGCAAAATCAGAGGATGGCACCACCAGAAGATACATCCAGAGGAAGCAACCAGAAGATAGAATAGTCACCAGAAGGTTCAGCCAGAGAATGCATCCAAAGGGTACCAGAGGATGCATCCAGAGAATACCAAAGGATACACCTCCAGAGGATATCAGAGGATGTCATCAAAGGTAAAATAACATCATCAGAGGATATCTTTCTTGACCTAGATCAGAAGGAAGCAGTGTTTAGAAGGAGACCTAGTCCAGACCAGAAGGAAGCTTGTCAGAGGGAGACTTGTTCCAGACCAGAAGGAATCATAAGTCAGACTTGGTCAAGAATTAATCCTGACCAGAAGATAGCCTGGTCGTGAAATAAGAATCAGTCCAGACTTGGTCCAGAGCAGAAGATAACTGGTCCAGAACAAGTGACTTGGTCCAGACCAGAAGATGGCATGGTCCAGAGCATAAAACTCAGTTCAGGTCAAAAGAAATGTTGTCCAGAATTAATCCAGATCAGAGGATAAATGTCAATATTAAAATATCATAAGTCCAGATTTAATTCAGATTCAATCTAGACCCAGTCCAGACTTGGTTCAGATCAGAGAGAAAATGTTCAGATCAATGGTCCAGATTTAAGCATCATGGCCCAGTGTTGGCCGAGATCAGAAGATCAAACCATATGGCCCAGTGTTGGCCGAGATCAGAAGATCAGATCATGGGGTCCAGTGTTGGCCGAGATCAGAGGATCACAGAATTGGGGGCAGA
Organism: Cicer cuneatum; assembly: GCA_037974295.1. Classification (NCBI taxonomy): domain Eukaryota; kingdom Viridiplantae; phylum Streptophyta; class Magnoliopsida; order Fabales; family Fabaceae; genus Cicer; species Cicer cuneatum. The sequence continues at coordinate 25,982,462 of JBBPBO010000002.1, read as the reverse complement.
TCAGATTATATGGTCTAAAGGTGGTCGAGATCAGAAGATCAACTGGTCCAGATTTTAATCATGATGAAAATCAGTGATAACTTTATTAAAAATTCGAAGAACACTTGATTAAATTTTTATAGAAATTTGATCAAAGTATTAAGAGGATTTGATTAAATAAAATAAAGTCTTAGAGGGAATTCAGAAACTATTGGCGGGAAGAAAGATTTGGTCCAGAATTAAACAAGAACAAGATTGGCCAAAGTTATTTTCAAGTGCAATCTGGAGCTAAAAATATACGTTTTTTATTTAAGTGAAACCTGATTGGCCAAGTTATTTTTGCAAGAGAATCTGGGCAGATTCAGCTCGAAGTTAAGCATGGAAGAAACCCTAATTACTCATCTATAAAAGGAGGTTCAAGGCAGAAGACTTAGCATCGAAAATACTTGAGAGTCATACACTTCCAAAAGCAAAATACTTGAGTTTTCAGTGAGGTCAATTGTGAGTATCCGCTTTCCAGAAGCAAGTACTCTAAATTTTTCTTTCCCTTGTGTTAGGTCTAAGTTGTTGAAGTAGAGTCTACAATCTGAGGGAGTAAGAAGGAGCAGCAGATTACTTAGCAATTAGATTCAAGGTTCTTTTCTTCAAAAGTCTAGGGTTGTTAGACTTTTTGAGAAGACTGACTTGGAGGGTCAGTGGTACTTCAAGGTTTTTGAATTAGTGAAATCCTTCAAAGTGAAGGGACTGGATGTAGCCTAGTTAACGGTGAACCAATATAAAATTCTGAGTTTTTATTTACTTTATATCCGCTACTAACTCTGTTTTAATTCATACATAACAGGTTTTGTTTTAAAACTAAAAAGTATTCAAGTTAGTCAAACACAATTCAACCCCCCTTCTCGTATTTGCACCTTCAACCATATGTAGTATAAACCATCCCTTTGGTTTTTTTTAACTCTACCTAACAACTCCACTAGCAGAAAACCTCCAATACACAAAACAGGTTCCGGTAGCTTGAACTCTTGCAGCTTATTTTTCTATTACATTATGACAAGAGTTCATTTCAAATTTAATAAATATGCATAGAATACTATATGCTAAAAAATGCAGTTTAAAAAAAAAAAACTAATTTGTCTATTTTTACCCTTCTACTAATTAGCTAAGTCCCTATTAATAACAGCTTTAACCACGAAACTAGTATACTAATCCAACCGGCTACTCTATGCCCTACCAATATTGTCCTCTCGAGTCCTCAAAGCTGAAATTAAGGAACACAAAATCTGATTGTGGCCCTAACCTTCACATTCCTTATTAAAATTCTAATTGAGTCTAACTCAATCCTACAAAATCAAATTGTAAAGTGAGGGATGCCTCAGACTTATAAACACATTTTCAAACCATATCTTGTCCAATGTGGGATTCTTAACACCCCTCTTAGATAAATAATTGGAATTGATTGTATTATCATACATGAGTATACAATGATACACTTATCAAACAAATGACAATCAACATTGAAGTTTGTTTGCTGGCAGCATTGCATCAATGCCTTGGCCATTCAATTGAAAGAGATATTGCTTTCATTAGTAAAAGGGTTACAGTCTAAGAATAGAAAGAATTTAAATTGTAGGAAAGCTGTAGATGAGTGAGCAGCAACAGTACCGCATACCTTCTACTATTTAAGCTTATTCAATAATCTTATTTATTAATACTAACCACGCAACCACTTAACTGTTTCAACTTATACTCTATGCTCTAACAGAGCCAAGTACTATTATCTAAAAAAACTGTATGTCAAGTATATCCAAGGATTGCAGAAAACTAGATAATGATATTTAGAATTGATAGGAAAATCAAATTCAACCCAAAACGAGAATTACATGAATAAATGGAGGATGCTAAAAAAAAACATTAGATGAATCTCAATCATTTATTTAGTAATTTGAAACAACTCACCCGGGACATTGGTAATACAGGTGAAGTGTAAGTTCATAAGAAATGGTTACTATAAGTCATAAGTCAGATAATCAATTACAGTAGTCTTTGTGTCCATTTCCATGAGGTGTCTCTGACAACCAAATCTGAATCGGACAGCCTCAGCTGAATATGTAGGAAAGCCATCATGAAAATATGCTGAGACAAGAAACACAAATTCTGTCAGCTGAAGCAAAAGTTAGGGATCCTCCTGAACATCACTCACTTTCCAGTTCAATTTTGTCTCTATTTTTTTAGATAAAATGCAATTGTAGTGCAAATGCATCATTATAAAGAAAGAACATCTCAATTCTCAACCATGTTGCCACCCTCAAACCCTAACATTTTCAGTTCAACTTGATGTACAAAATTTATCTATATATCTATTGGGCTAACCTTGGAATGGTTGGATATGAATCTCCGTAACAAGACATATCTTGGAACATAACATATAAAGCAAAGTCTCAAGAGTAGAAGGATTGCTTTCCCCTTTACTGGACCAATATGACGGGCAATGGCTTTGTTTGGAGAAATTAGGACCATGGTTTTGTTTGGATAAACATCTTAATTAAACGCTTATAATATAAGCGCTTATTATATAAGAGCTTATGTATAAGTTATTTTTATAATATAAAATAAAATAAAGTCAAACAATTTTCATATAAGTTATAAGCTGTTTTCATAAACTATTCTTGAGAGTTTATGGAAATGAGCTGAAAAATAACTCACAAACATACCATAAGAGATTTCTATACGCTCTCATAATGTCTCACAAGTATTATGCAAGTACATAAATTCAAATAACTCAATCCTAACACGCCCCCATATACTCTCTCTCCCCTTTTTTTCCCACCCATTCCCATTTCCCATCTCCACCAGAAATGGTTAGCAACCTTGGTCATGTCCTCAGCTATGTGTAGCAACCTCTCAGTCATGCTGTTGACCTTTGGCCATCTTGATTCTCATCACCTTAATTGTCAAGGATTTGCACTTAACTATGCGTCACAGCCTCTCTTTCTCCCCATTTCCTCTATCTGCTTCCCATCTCCTATCCCCTACCCTCTACCAATCCAAAAGGCTTCTTCTCCTGCCCTACATTCATGCCTCCTCTCTTTCCTCTCACAAAAAACCGAAACCCAAATTTAAAATAAAAAAAAATCCAAAATCCTCGGATTCATATATTTGTTTTTCTTGTTGTATTTGGGATTTTTTTTTTCATCATTGTTTCATTTGAACTTCCTATTAGATAACCACCATTTTCCTTCTAAAAATACACTTCTATAATTTGTTCACTTTTTAAAAACTTACTATATTTTTTCACTAATCAATTTGTAAAAGTGATCAAATTAATTTACTCACAGACTGCAAACATGATCTCCTCCCTTATCAAACCCACCCACAAATGTACAACAAAACAAAAATGAATGTTACCTTAACAAACATCAAACATCCTAAACAAAAATGATTAACAAAACAAACATTAAATATTAGTGTATACATATGAATTAAACAGTGACCCTCAAAAGAACAAAGAACACTAACAATTTACAACAACCCACCCAAGAATCATGTTACCTTTTTTAGTTAATTAACATTCATGTTACCTTTAAACCAACAAATAATCAACAACTTTCAATTATACAAAATCTTAACCAAAAATATTCATATACACTAAGTACAACTCAGATGATAGCTACAAATGACATTGATATGCAAGGCAGAGGCTCGAACCCAGAATTCTTCACTTCCCTATACTTAAAAAAAAGCAAAAAAACTCATAGAACAAAAATAACCAAAAAAATTCAAAATAAATACAAGAAGCATAATTTTTATCAATTTTTATGGCCATACATTATAACATATATATAAACACGAGTAGATAGATAAACTTCATAATTCAACAAAATTTCAAAATTAAAAATCCAAAATCATACCTGTTGTTTTTGAGTTTGAAAAACTATTTAAAATCACAATTTGTGCCATCGAAGATATTACTGGGTTGAGTCGCGGACTAGGTCGCTCTTTTTAAGACGTTTCGCGGCACTGCCCAAATTGTGCAAGGCAGACTATCAACCACGCCGTCCCCAGGATAAAACAGCCCAGATTCACTGTATCAGAGTTCTACTGCACCGTAGAAAACCGTTATAGAATTACACCCTCAATATGGCTATTAAAGCCACTCTCAATATGACGATTAAAGTCACTCTTAATAAGGCGATTAAAGCCTCGCAATATGGTACTATAACCACTCATAACTCAAAATTACTACACTCTAAAGGACTGCAGCATGGAATTACGGCATAACAACCGCTCTAAAATATCGAAGGGACTACGGTATAACAATCCCTTTAAAATATCGAAGGGACTACGGTACAATATCGCTCTAAAATATCGAAGGGACTGCGGTATAACAACCGCTTTAAAATATCGAAGGGACTGCAGTACAATACCGCTCTAAAATATCGAAGGGACAGAAAGAAAGGGGAGAAGTGGCTCGTAAATTAGCCGAGCAGAATATAAGAGGGAGAAAAGAAAAAGTTGGGAACTGCATCCAACTTTAGTGTGCCTTTCACAATAAATTGACACTCTTTATATAATGATGGAAGCAAACCCACATATGTTTTCTAACCAATGTGGGACTTCAACAAAATTTTGAGAATATTTATATAGTGATTAAAACTATTCAAAATGAGAGTTTAACAATGTGGGACTTCAACAATTTTTAAATTCACACATTTGTTCTAACAATCCCTCACTTGAATTAAAAAAATGTTTCTAAAATAGCGTCAAACGCTTATATAAGATTGTGCGTAAGCAAAAGTGTCTATGACTTGAACCTTTACATAGCGAGTAAGATTCTGATTTAACAAGAGTGACTCGTAGTCTTGAACTCTATCTCGGACATCAAATCCACACACAACCTTTTCATTGGGTGTATTCTAAAAAGCCTGTGCATTTATGGCCCTGCACGTCTATCCCAGTATAGTGAACGCTCTAGGAATTTTTGCCTCGAAATTCCATAGGAAACGGCCTCATTTCCACATTCACATAGGTGAGTCTATCAAGAGTACTCCTGTAGCTAGCTACTCCCTCCACATAGAGTATAGATCTCATTAAGAGTTTCTATTATCTCAGCCTTCTATCGCTTCAGGAATCATGCTTCTGTTAAATATAATAACATGTTCATCTCATATCACTATGACTTGTTATTACCCATTGAACCTAATTCTTGGGATCTCCAGTCTTTTAGGTCGGGTTCCCATCATAAGTGACTCATCTATCTATAGGCAATAGTCCTATCCTTTTGGATGTATTTATGACTTTCTCTCTAGCCAATCCTTTCGTCAAAGGATTTGCTAAATTATCATCAGTGTGTACATGATCCACTATTACAGCTCCTTTAGTTAGTAATTCTCTAACTGTGCTGTGCTTACGACGTATTTGTCGTCTCTTACCGTTGTAATAACGATTCTCAATTTTTGCAATAGCCGCGGTACTATCGCAGTGGATCAACACAGCTGGCATAGGTTTTTCCCATAAAGGAATCTCAACTAGCAAGCATCTCAACCAGCTCGCTTCATCACTAGTAGTAGCTAGTGCTATCATTTCAAACTCCATAGTGGACTGAGCCAGTCTGTTCTTCGATTTCCAAGATACATCACCATCGACTATACTAAAATTATAGCCACTGTTTGCTTTGGAGACATCTGACAAGGTGTTCCAATCAACATCAATGTATCTTTCAAGAATGGTAGGAAATCTTTGATAATGTAATCCTAGACTCATGGTCCTTTTTAGGTCTCTCATGACTCTTTCGATAGCGTGCCAATGCTCCATACTAGGTCTACTGGTAAACCTGCACAATAGTTCCACGACGTAGGCAATGTCGGGTCTAGTACAATCAGTGGCATACTTGAGGCTGCCAATGATGCTCGTATATTCAGTTTCTCTAACACTTTTCACCAGTGTTCTTAAAAAGTTTCATACTTGGATCATATGGTGTGCAAGCAGGTTTACAGTCATAGTATTTATATTTCTTTAAGATATTTTCAATATAATGAGACTGATCTAAAGAAATCCCCTTTTCTGACCTAGTAATCTTTGATGTTTTATGCCTCAATTATGAAGGAACATTGTACTTTCCTTTACTTTACTGCTGAAACTTTACTTATATTCGTAGTGCATACTTTGTAACATTATCTTGTGAGACATTCTTGCAACCTAGCCCATAAGTGGTTGCTATTCTCAACAACTTGACTGTACTAAGCTAGAAAATTAAGAAGTCTTGAACACGGTTAGTCAAACTAGTATGTGTTCAGTGAATATGTGAAAAATCTGTTGATTAGTGGATTATATCATTTAGAGTGAAGAGACTGGATATAATTACCTTGTTGGTGGTAAAATAGGATAAATTGACTTGTGTTTATTATGTTGCTTTATCTTATATCTTTTAAAATATGTTTTCAAAGAAAAGTTTTTTTTATATAAAAACAATACACAATTCAAACCACCCATTTTCTTGTGTTTTTTCACTTTTCAATTAGCATCAGAGCTCGGTCTCTAGGCTGAGCACTTAACTATGTTTGAGAAAATATCCTATTATTATTATTGTTATTATGACTAACTCTAGTGATGAAGTTACAAGTGGTAATATTAACAGACCTCGTCTGTATGGAAGGAGAGATTGAGAAGTTTCTACATCTCACATGATCATGAACTTTGAGACATGGTCGAAGATGGCTATGTGACACCCAAGAATGATGCTAGTGTTGAAATACCTAGAAAAGATCTCAACGCTGATAAAAAGAAACAGTACAAGATGCATCATAAAAGCTAAAAACTTATGATGAATGCAATCACATTCAAAGAGTTTGACAAGTGTAGTAACAAAAGAAACATAAAAAACATCTTTGATGTTTTATGCCTCAATTATGAAGGAATCAAACACGTGCAAGAAGCCAAGGCAAACCTGCTCATAAAAAGTATGAACTTTTCCAGATGGAAGAAGATGAGGATATTGAGAAAATGTTCTCCAAATTCCAAACTTTGTTCTCTAGGCTAAAGGTTCTCCAAAAAAGTTACACTACAACTGATCATGTTAAGAAAATCCCTCATATTCCATGAGATTGAACTATTATGAACAAAAGAAGAAGTCAAAGTCACTTGCTCTCAAGTCTAAATGGAAGAAAACAAATTCCAAGGCTCTACAAGCTACGAAAGACTCAGAGGAAAGTGAACTTGATGATCAGAGTGAAGACTCAGATGATGAAGAACTATCATTCATCCCAAAGAAATTCCAGCACATGTGGAACAACAGGAAGAAATCATTTCCTAGAAAAAATTTCAGATGATCCAAAGATAGCAAAGGAAAACAGAGAAGAAACATATCATCTGCTATTAGTGCAAAGAAACGAGACACTTCAAATCATAACGTCCTAAGCTTGAAAAGGGAAGCTCTTAAAGGAAATATTTCTGAGAAAAGAAGAAAGGTATGATTGCTACATGAGATGACTTTGACGAATTCTCTGATGAAGATGAAGAAAAAGCAAACATGGCTCTTATGGAAAACATTCACTCTGACTCTGAAAGTGAATCTTTTAATGAGGAAATTGAGGTATTATATGACATTTCTCGTAATGAACTGATAATCATGTTAAATGAGTTTTTAAACAGAAATCACAACGTTTTCTCAAAACTCAAAAATCTCAAAAAAGTTCATTCTATCTTAATAGACAAATACAACACCCTTGAGAAAAATTTTAAAGCTTTAAATAGGGAAAACCAGACTCAAAGATAATATTCCAAAACCTTTAGTAGAAATGGTTTGTAATTCTATTAAGTATGAAAATATCTTTCAAGAGTTTCTTAAAAATGGCATAGACAAACGCAAACAAGCATCTATGATCCATGGTGTTAGCAGAAATAATAGTAGAGGTATTGGGTTTCAATAACTAGAGGAAACTCCTAAATTTAACCTATATGAATCTGTTTGTTCTTATTGCTTTAAGAAAGGTCATGATATAAGATCTTGTCCTATGTTGAAAACATGGAAAGACAAGACACCTTTCAAAACTAATAAAATAGGACCCAATCAAATGTGGGTATCTAAGGACAAAATAATTTATCTTGCAGTTATCCTTAGCATTAAAGTTGAAACAACAATCATGATACCTGGATAATAGATGCTCACAACACATGAAGGGAGAAAAGTCTATGTTCTAAGTATGTGTAGGATTTGGAGGAAATCAAAATGTTAAAATCATAGGTTGGGTACAATAGGTAATGGTTATCTTCCCTCTATTAAAAATATTTTACATGTAAAAGGACTTATTCATAACCTAGTGAACATAAGTCAATTAAGTGACCATGGTTATGATATTGTCTTTAGTCAAAAGTCTTGTAAGGTAATTAGTCAAACAAATGGATCCATACTATTTACCAGCAGAAGGAAAAATAACATTTAAAAAATAAATTTATTAGATTTGGAAAAGAAGAAGTAAAGTTTCTCATGTTAGTAAATGAAGAACAACTGATTTGGCATAAAAGGGTGAGACATGCTAATTTGAGATTAATCTCAAAGTTGAACAAACTCAACCTAGCTAGAGGATTGCCAAATCTGAAATATGAATCATATGTTCTTTGTGAGGCATGTCAGAAAAGGAAGTAAACAAAATCATTATTTGCTTCAAAGAATGTTGTCTTCGCTTATAGACCACTTGAACTTTTTCACATTGCCTTATTTGGTCTTGTAAGGACAACCTATGTTGGTGGTAAAAAGTACGAACTTGTCATTGTTGGTGACTATTCCAGATGGACATGAGTAAAATTCCTTAAACACAAGAACGAGTCCAATAAAGTATCTACTTACTACATTTTGCAAACAAGTGCAAAATGAAAAAGTTTTTTGCATTACAATAATTCATAGTGATCATGGTGGTGAATTTGAAAACAAAACTTTTGAAAACTTTTTAAAAAGAATGAAATTTTAAATGATTTTTCTTCTCCAAGAACACCCGAACAAAATGGTGTTGTAAAAAGGAAAAATCGATCTCTTCAATAAATGGGATGCACCATGATTTATGAATTGAATATTGTCAATAACTTCTGGGAAGAAGCAGTACATGATGCATGTTATATTCAAACTAGAATTTATATAAGTCTTGTTCTTAATAAGAATCCTAATGAATTGTAGAAAGGAATAAAGCCCAATATTTCTTATTTTCATCGATTTGGATGTATAGGTTATATTTGGAATACTAAAGAAAATCTTGACAAGTTTGATTCACGATCTCAAAAGTGTATCTTTTTGGGATTCCTTGAGAGGTCTAAAGTCAAAAAAGTATACAATAAAGGGACTCTAATTGTTGAGGAATCAATTCATGTGATGTTTTATGACAAGAAGTTAACCATAAAAATTCAAAGCTAGATCAAGATTTTGCAGATTTAGAGGAACCAGAAAGATAAGAAGAAGCCATAAAGTTTCTCTTTGAAGTACTCGAAGATGACCATGATATCACATTAGCAAATAATGATGACCATTTACCAGTCAAAGTCAATATGAACCTAGATTTGGATGGAAAACCAAATCATCACATCCAGACACACATATCATCGAGAATGTGAATGATCCGTTACAGACTAGGTATACATTCAATGCAACATCGTTGTTTAGGCTCTTGTTTGAAATTGAACTTGCATTAATCTTTGAAGCCTTGTCAGATGATGGATGGATAATGGCCTTGCAAGAATAACTAAACCTATTCAAAAGAAATGACGTATGGGATCCGGAACCCAGACCCAAAGAAAAGAAAGCTATTAGAACCGAAATAGTTTTTAGAAACAAGTTAAATGAAAAAGATGAAGTGGTAAGAAACAAAGCTAGACTTGTAGTTCAAGGCTGTAGTCAGCAAGAAGATATTGATTACACTCAAACTTTCACCCCTTTGGCAAGGTTAGAGGTAATCAGGATTTTACTTTCATTTGCAGCTTTCAATAAAATTAATTTATATTAAATGGATGTGAAAAGTACATTTTTAAATGGTTATATAAATGAAGAAGTGTATGTCAAGTAACCTCGTTGCTTTGAAGACAATGAATTTCCATACTATATTTTTAAATTGAAAAAAAAGCTTTGTATGATCTTAAACAAGCTCTAAGGGTTTGGTATGATAGACTAAGCAGTTTTCTTTTGAAAAAAGATTTAGAAAGAGGCCAGGTACACACTACTTTGTTTAGAAAATAATCTAAAAATGACATTCTCATTGTCCAAGTTAATGCATAATGAATTTTCAATGAGTATGATAGAAGAGCTTATGATTTTCCTTAGAATTCAAATTCATCAAAGCTCAAATGGTGTATACATTCATCAGACCAAATATACAAGATAACTTCTTAAGAAAATTAAGATGGATGAATGAAAATCGATGCTCACCCCTATGCATCCTACATGTGCTCTTGATAAGGATGAATTAGGTAAAAAGGTGGTTCAAAAGGTATAGAGAGGGATGATTTGTTCTTTCCTCAACATAATTGCATCTAGACCTATTGTTTTGTTGTGTGTGTGCAATATTTCAATTTGATCCTAAAGAATCAAATTTAACAGCTTCTAAAAGGATCTTTAGATATTTGAAAGGTGCCACTAATCTTGGTGTGTTTTATAAGCATTCATTTGAGTAAAAATTAGTAGGTTTTTGTGATGTTGACTATGCTGGAGATAAGGTAGAAGAAAAAGCACCAATAGAAGATGCCCTTTCCTTGTTGAGAATATGATCTTCTGGTCAATCAAAAGACAATGAACCATTGCTCTATCTAATGGAAAGCTGAGTATATTTCAACAGCTAGTTGTAGCAGTTAACTGGTGTGGATGAAACATCAACTAAAAGACTACAAAATAAATGAGAGTAACATTCATATCTTTTGTGAGAATACTTCTGCTATTTGTTTAACAAAAAATCCTATTTTACATTCAAAAGAAAATCATATAGAGATTAAACATCACTTTATAAGAGACTACGCTAAGAAGGGTATTTCGGAAATTAAATTTGTGGACACTGATTATTAGTGGACATATATTTTTACAAAACCCTCTGCTAAAAATAGATTCAATTTTATAAAGAAAAATTTAAACATGCAATTCATAAAGGAGTGATGTTGCAATCTCTATATGTTTCTACCTTTGGTAAGAACAAACTTTGTTTTCCCTTTGATAAATTGATTACACATGTATGTTCTACCTCTAATAAATTGAGTTTTCCTCTACCTTTGGCTGATTAAAATTCAATTTATTATATGTTTTATATGAACAACTTTATTGAAAATTGTGTGATTACTTGGTATCCTATCGCATTGTCATTTGTATTTTTACGTGTGCATGGTAGTTATTGTCTTTCCTTGGAAAATTAAACATTTTAATGAAAACACCACCACTCACTTACTCACTCACTACATTCACAATGTTTTTCCCACAATTTTATAACTTAGAAATTGTTTTAAACACTCTATTCAGAATCTTTTCTAAAATTCATCTTGATTCATCAATGGCCTCAAGTTTAACTTCTACTCATGCTACTTCTGCTCCTATAATGACATGCAATGTGGATCAGTTGGATATTCTTAACAAACCTCAAGTTGACATTGCTAGTCATGTTGAGAATGAGTTCAACTTTATCAAAGATTTGGGTAACACTACAACATTTTTGAGTTGTGGCAACAATAAAAAAGTGTGGTGTAAACCAAATAAACCGTGGCCTAAAGGTTAGGCAACGGTTTCACAACGGTTTACAAAGTGTGGTGTAGGTGGTCGTGACCTGTTAGCAAACGCAACGGTTTTTTACTTTTGCCCACGAATTCTAAAAAACCGTTGCCGAAGACACTGAAAGAGGCAACGGTTTTTTTGAATGCTTCAGGCAACGGTTTTATGAGTTGGTTTTGCCAACAATTTCATAAATGTTGCATATACAGTTAGGCCACGGTTTTGTGCATATTATATTTGTTTCAGACAACACATTTATAACGTTGACAAAAGCATAGGCAACATTTTTTGGTTTAAGGCAATTGATTTGTATATGTTGCATATAACTTTAGACCACGATTATGGAAACATTGGTAGCACATTTCGGCCACAATTGTTTTAGATGTTGCCTAATTGTTTAGGCCATGGTTTTATAAGTTGTGGCAACAATAAAAGAATGTGGTGCAACACATTTATAAAGTTGTCAAAAGCATAGGCAACGATTTTTTGGTTTAATACAATAGATTTGTATGTGTTGCATATAACTTTAGATCACAATTATCCAAACGTTGGTAACACGTTTTGGCCACAAGTGTTTTAGATTTTGGCTATTTGTTTAGGCCACTGTTTTATGAGTTGGTTTTGCCAACATTTCATAAATATTTTAGATGTTCAGCTATAAATATTTTATGAGTTGGTTTTGCCAACGGTCTTATCAAAATATTGTAACATGTTTAGGTCACAGTCTTATCAAAATATTGTAACATAAATATTAATAAACATCCAAGAAAAACCAATACATGATAATCAAACAATTTACTTATCAAAATATTTTATGAGCTCTATTACTAGGCATTAAAAAAAAAATTGTCTTATTAAACAACCAAGTCTTTGATACATTCCACTAGCTTCATGTATCTTGGTGATGATCTTCAAGTCCAACCTGAAAATAGTAAGTATTAGTAACAACTATTTAGAGGAAATTTTTTAATAATTTTATATCAGCCCTATTTTTTAATTTATTAACAATTTTTAAGAGGTTATCGAATGTTTTAATTTATTACAATTTTTTTAAAAATTATATTTAAACTGCTCTAAGTAATTTCCTACTTACTAGTAACAACATGATGTGTTGTTCAACTAAATCCAATAGAACTATGCTCCTAGTTTATAGTAACAGGATGATGTGTTGTTCAACTACACATGTTAACAACTTTTTCACCTATTGACTATCTATTTTCAGTAACCGAAATCCAGTAATATTATAGGAATAAACTAATTTATTTTTCTACTCTCTCCATGTATATAAGAGTGCCGCACTATTTGCATGTGTTAACATTCAATATTTAATGACCATTCAATATTAAACCTCATATACCATAGCAATAAATCAACTTATCTAATTTCGTAGTTAAATAAGTCAAACTAATATACTTATACCTTTTCAGGAACATGGGTTGATGTAGAAGAATGGAGTGCCACACTATTTCCAATGCCTGAAGCATGTCCCATCATGTTATCAATAGCAGTTTCATTTAAACTTGGGTTTTGCTGCTTCAACACACATTTTAGAAGTTCTATAGATGCTTCCGTCTTTTTCTTTGTAATGATTCATATTCTTCCATCCTTTCCTTCATGCTACTAATTTCACCTTCATACTGTTTTTTAATGTTAGCAATCTCTTCATTTTTTTAACATTGTTGGTGCAGCTGTTCTTCCATAACAACAAACTCAACCAGACTTTTCTTTACCGAACAATGATTGAAAGGCTTGGTTTGGAGGCTCACTAGAATTTTGAATTGAATCTTGCAGTTTAGCCTGATAGGAAAAAAATCAATGTTAAAAGTTTTTAATGTAGACATTAAAACTATATAATGAAAAGAAAACATACAATGGCATTATCTGTTTCTTCATCAATTTTTCCTTTTCTTCACTGACGAGTTATCACAAACATTTCAGCTTGACTGACTTTTTCCCCATTTTCCTTCTTTGCACGCTTTATTGGTAAAGAATTGAAAATAGAGTAATTAAAACTTATTTGGATAACTTGTTATTTATATATAACAAAGACACATAAATAAGAATAAATATTGTACCTCTTTTGCCTGAATTCTAGCAAAATTTGTCGTCCCCATTCGATGCATAAACTTCTGTTTCGCCCTATTGACAACATTTTTCTTGCTAATGTTCTACAATGTAAGTGAACAAAATTAAAGTAGGATATATATAAAAGATTCTATACCACAAAGAGTGACTAAAAGTAATGTAAAGTATGTACACACTTACTTGGATGGTATTGTTATTCTAATATTTCAACAATTTCTTGAAATGAGGTTATGGTATGCTTTCAGGCTTGTTTTTTTATCCTTTCCTTTAAGGTTGAGTATTTCAGAAAATGGGTTCTCTTGATATAACATTTGTAACGTCTCCATGCATCATTTATTCGAGAAAATACAGCTTTCTTTCCTTTCTCAGAAATAATAAATTTACTCTGAAAAACATTATTGTGATCAACATGTGATAATTTTTGACGATCAAATGAAATACGAAAATTAAACTCTTATACCTGAATATAAGACGATATACGTTTCTCATAATTTTTGTACACTTCCTTAAAGTTTGTGTAAATCAAGGGACAAAAGTTGAATTCCTTGCGATAGAGCCAAGGAAATAACCCAAGTCAGTTACAACTTTGTCGTAAGGTCCTATCACTTCTTCGTCATTGTCTATGATGACTTCTATACGGAATTTTCTTCCATGTATTTGCAAGCACTGAGTTGGTCCCCTTGTTTTTAACTGTCCCTATTTTGACATTAAGCTTATATAAGATAAGATAAAATCCTAAAGATGAGTCACAAATATATATAAAAAATTAATATATTTGGTAAGTCACAAATATATATATGAAAAATGAATATATAATACAACATAAAATCCTATGCTTATATTTGATAATTACCACTACATTCGTCATCTTCATGTTGGTCTTCATTTTATTCTTCCATGACATATTCTTCCTCTTCAATTTATGAATCATTTCCCAACTCTTCTTCATCATCAAGTTCATTATTTTCGTTAAGAAAATCTTCAATTAACATTGATTTGCACAAGGGCATTGTTTTGGTTTTCTTTGTTGCACTTTGTTGAGTTGTCATTACCTCGTCATCTTCATTCTCCACCATTTTTTTGGCCTTTTGTTTTGTTCTTGAAATGTTATTTTCTCCCGATGCCTTTCTCATTGGTGACTGAACTTCTTCATTCTCCACTCTTTTTTTTGGTTTTTGATTCTGCATAGGTGATTTACTTTGATTCATGATGGGACTCTTTGGATCTTGGTTTTGTCTTGATCCTTGATTGTTATTCATTGATGCTTCATTTGAAACTTTCTTGACATTATCAAACTTCTTTTTTGTTGAACAAGAATCCCTATTTGAAGATATATTTGTTTGACCAATAGCTGCAAAATTTGATAACTTGAATTGTGCTTGAGGTGCAATCTTCATGCTTGACTCCTTGAATTTGCTTGTCTAACCCTGTAGCCTTGGAACTAATTATTTTTTTAGTTGATGAATTGTTTTGCTTGCTAAGGGGTTCTTTGATTCCAACCATATCTTCATTAGTTACTGCAATGCCTCTCATTATCTTTTCACGCTTGATTTTGAATCTCCTTAATAATTCATTGCTTGATCTTGCTTGAAGTAGCTCAAACTTAAAAGTACTTATTTCACCTTGGTCTTGAGCTTTCATCTTTTGTTTTAACCTTGCTTCCTTATTCATTTTCTGTAGAAAAAAAAAAGAAATATTAGTAAAGCATTAAAAAAAATGAAAAAAATTATGTGTCAGTATTCTGTTTGTGCCAACATCAATAAGAATAAGACGTGAGGCATTAGAAACGCATTCAAGTGTGGAGCTATGGTTGATTTTGTAACACCCCAAATTTTATAATAAACTATTTTATTAATGAAATATGATTTTAAATAATTAATTTGATGTTAAAATTATTTTAGAATACATGTTAAGAAATTTCGTGATTAGTTTTTGTTATATGGGTGCTTTAAATGATGTGCTAATTTTATACATATTGGACTAAATGAGTAATATAAATAACAAATATTATATTTTATTATTTTATATATTTTTCTAAATAGTATTTTAGTGTAATATTTTAAAGAATAAGATTTTAAGCGATTTTATGTGTATATGCCGGTACACAATTAATGTGATATTTTACAATGCGTTTGACTGAAGTTAAGTGTGCAAGTAGTTATATTTCAATTATTTATAATTATTTTCTATTTTAAGTTATATATTTCATAAATAATTATCTTGAGATAGTGGTAATATTGTATTTGATTTTCTTGATTTTTATATACTTGTTATGACATTGTGATTTTATATATATTTATTTTGATTCATTAATTAATATAAAGTATTGATATTATATTTATTTATTTTATAATTTTAAATATTTTTTTTAACGATGATAGTAATTTAATGTGAGTATTTGGAAAAATGAGTATAATTTTAGAGATTAATTTGAATATGAGTGTTTTGATTATTAATACATTATAAAGGATTAATTACTTTATTTTTTATACTATTAGTTTTAAAATAGTAGTAATATTTTATGAATTAAATTGTGTTTTAAAAACAATATTAATGAAAATTAGTTTTGATAATTGTTGATTTTATTTAAAATAATAATAATAATAATAAAAGAAAGGAATAATTAAAATGTGTTTTATGGGTTATGGTCATATTCAAAAGTAAACCTAATTAAATCATAATAACACAAAACAAAATTATTGAAAAAAAAAAGAAGAGAAAAGAACGGAAGCAGCCGCCTAGATAAAAAAAAAATACGCATAACATCCTCTTCCTCTCAAATTCATCCCATCAATTCCTTGCCATTTGAATCGATCCCAACTTCTATCCCACACAAAATCGGCCACTGAATCCATTTTTGGCATCAATTTTATCAATCGTGGCTCCGTTTCATCAGAAACAGCTGCGCTATTTTTCTTGGGCGATCTGTTTTTGGCCGATTCTGATAAACACGTTTGTCGTATAAAAAAACTGACATCGTTTTTGGATTCCTCTCGTCGAAACCTTCAAGAAGCACTACTCATTTGCATTTTTCGGTGAAGTTGACGTCGGACCTTCCGGCGCTCCGACGAGTCGGTGAGACTTTTTCCGCAGTTTTTTCTCGTCGTTTTGACTTTATTTTTGCTCCAAAAATTATTATTAATTATTTAACATTGATTTTTATGCTCCGCATAATTTATCAGTCATGTCTCAGAGATTTTGTGAATTCGCCGTTTATTTGGATTCGCTCGCTGTACGTCGTTGATCTACGGTTGCGGTTGAAAACTTCCATTGATTTCTGTTATTACAGAAAACGTCTGACTAAGGTAAGGGGTGAGAGAGCGTTTAAATTCATGAGTATAATATATTGTGAGATGAACGGGAAAACCGTATTTTCCAACTATTCATCCGGAGCTCGCTACGTACGGTAGTAGCCCTTTGAGTGATAAATTGATTAATGTGAAAATATGGAAATTGTGATATTAAAATTTGGAATAAAAATATTTATAAAGTGTTGATTGAATTAATTTTGTTAAATGTGTGGTATTTGATATTATCGTGATGTTTGATTTATTTTCGTTAAATGTGTGATATTTGATATTATTGTGATATTGGATGTCGAATTAATTTTATGTATGTTTGATTAGAGGAGTTTTGTGATACGATAATAAAAGATGGATACATTGTGATGAGTTTATGTGATGATGATGATGTATGATTAATGATAGTGATTTATAAACTGGTGATGAAGATACTGAAGTAACCTCATAATTGATGAAATAGTGATGATTCCAATTTTTGTTTGAGATGATAGTCTTAATGGAGTATCATAGGCCAACGAGGGGAGAAAATAAATATTGAGAATTTTTGAAGTGAAGATTATTTTGTCATCATATAGGTAGGGCCTGACAAGCCTAGTGATTCCGGGGAAATACAACTGAATTGAGCCTGATCGTGGCGGTCTACTATTGAGCCTTAAGGCAAGATTGTTAGACCTTGGAGGTATTCGGGTGGGGAATTCCTAGGTGACTTGGAGGTAGCACTCCAAATGTCAGGAGCTACCACGCAACACACGTTTACCTCGACTGTCGCGTATATGTGTCTCGGGTTGAGTTGAGTGGATCTCTGAGGACAGGGCCAATTTGAATTGTCCGCCCACCGGGATGGTGGCATAGTATCAAGTCTCCTAACCAAGTACTTCAGAGTTAGAATGGTACCACATTGTGAAGTAGAGTCTAAGCTCATGCATAGCATTGCATCTTCTTGTGATTGTTTTGTTGTGATTAATATGTACCGTGTGCGATAATAATTTCTTTTAGATAATTTGATGTTATAGTGAAATATATTGGTTTCTCGTTAGTGATTTTGACTTTATAATGTGATGTTTCTTTTCTTGAAGAATGTTTGTATAATGATACGGTTTATTATGATTGATTGTGTGTTCTTCTTATTTATATTATACTATAAACATGATTTCAAAACTCACCTCCTTCGTTGTTTGTGTTCGTCTGGCTTGGCCCTACGTTTGCGAAATCGCAGTTATTACAGGTTAATGAGTCTTGAAGTTCAAATTTGGGAGAAACTCCGCTCTGATAGGTGATACCGGGAATTAAGGGTTGTAATTTATATTTCACTTTCACTTGTTTAATTAGAAAAGACCTTTTGTATGAAAACCTTATAAGTACTAGTAAGTTTTGGAATTAAATCAAGAAATTATAGTAAAGTCAAGTTCATTGAGATTGCATTGTTTTAATTAAGGAATAAAGTTAAATTTTTACGTGTGTATTTAGAGGAACGTGATATCATAAATTAGTTATAAAAATTCTTATTTTCTTGAAAACATATTTTCTTTATCCGCTGCGAATTAATTAAAAAAAAATCTAGTATAAATTATTTTATATGTTGTTTTGGGGTTTAGGGTGTCACAGATTTAACTATTTTATCTCTTATTAACAACACTGGTCTTGCATTTTGGTCAATTGGTTATATTGGTGAAATTTGTCAAACAGAAATGCATCAATTGCATTAGTCCTAGCCCATATACTTTATTTGTGTTCACATTGATGGATTATATTCTCTCTTTCCATCACTATTTAACTAAGTAAAAACAAATGTTATCCTTATGCAAATATAATCACTTAATTTATTCTGTCTGCCTGATTTCCTCTTTGTTTGTGTGTATTTTTTTTCAATAAAATAAAAAAGTACTTATTGATCCATTGCTTTCAAATATCTAATTGGGTAATTTCAACAGAGGGATGTTGCCTCACAAGTAAAAATTGATGCTCCTCGACAGCTGCTTTAATTTGCAGTTTGAGATGCGGTGGGTACTTCAAGGACATCTACGTCAGTGGAGCCTTCCTTAAAACGTCTCTGTTATGTGGTTTCTACATCCTCTGCTGATTCATCTTTGATTGAACATAATCAGCGTGTACAGCCGACTTCTCGGTTGCCAAATGCAATGGCTACAGTGATTAAGGCTGTGGCGGAAGCTGCAGAGGATGTGAAGTCCAAATCCTAAGGAAGTGTATTTGATAGACTTGGTTGTTGTATGGATTCATCAGCTGATAACAGCCAACTTGATTATCAACATCAGGAGCAAAACCAATCACTGTATCTTCAAAGAACTATTTACGATGGGCAATATGCGGAAAATACAACTATTATGGAACATGAAACTGATTCAAATTCAGATAATGATGGGTGTCATGATGTAAATATCATAGGTCGCCGGGTGCCTGGAACTTCTCAGATCAGCTCTTCATCGTCCAAATCATAATCATCTTTGTCTTTGAATTCCTTCACAACATGTGCAAGCTTCTCAACTATTGTAGTTGGAATATCTTCCCTAACCCAATTGAGGTCATTTTCATTATTGGATGCATTTAAATTTCCAATATCATAAAATGGATCATCAAAATATTCTTCTTGAGCTGTAGCATTTGGCTGGTCACCCATGTTAAACAGATCTCTAGGAACAGTTTTCATAACATAATGTTTATTTTCATCGAAAGGATCTTGCACATAAAAACATTGGTGGACTTGAGACACCAGGACAAATGGATCATTTTGGTAACATTTTTTTGTTGAAATGTACACAAGTAAGCCTATATTTGTCTTCTTTAGCCTCAAACCAATCACACTTAAACAACACAAATTTGAGTTGGCTGTAATAGTCTAACTCAATTATGTCTTTAATTGCTCCATAGTAAGTGACAAGATCTGTTTTAGGATTTTCATCCTTAGAACTTGCAAAACTTTCAGTCAAAGAAACCAAAGTTACACCAGAATTTTGAGTTTTGCGCCTTGCATCACGTTTCATAGTGTGAAATCTATAACCATTGATCAGGTAACCTGAAAACCTCTTTGCAGCACCATTTGGGCCTCTAGATAATGCTTTGAGGTGAACTGACACATCATTTTCCAAGGCTCAAATTTTAAACCATTCACTAAAATCTTGACCTTGTCTTTTAGCCTTGATCCATTTTCCTCCTTTAGTGTGACCACTAACACATTCATCGTACTCTCTACAAAGGTAACACTATTAGTTGTTAAAAATAACTCTAAGTTATGTTTTGTATACAAGTAGGGAATAAATAATAAACTATTATGGTACCTTATGTATGTTTGAATATCATCACAATTGAACAATATGTATCGGTGGGCTTGAGCTTTTGATGTTGAGTCTATTGAAAATAACTTTCCATTTTGCTTCCCCCCAAAAGGTCGTCCAATACTTGAAAAGTAATCATTTGAATCTACTTCTTTCTTTAACATGGAAGATTCCTTGACTGCCGTTTTCATCATTTTCTTCTTTCTTTAACATGGAAGCTACCTTGACTGGTGTTTTCCTTTTCTTCTCAAATTCATGAGATTCCATTGGTAGAGGGAAGCAAACTGAAGGCCTCTTTTGACTAAAGTGGTAAATCCTCAAACATTCCTCATGTGCTCATGTGCCAAATGTGATTTTGCTTGATCTGGAGTTGACAACACATGACCTCATGTGCTCAAGCACCAAATGTGGAAAATTCGTCTTAATTTTTTGGGAGATGTTCCACATCAATCCCTTATGGTCTTTGCTAATGTGATCAACAAAGCCGCCTTTTAGCACAACAGATCCGATCAGAATATTGAACATCACCTTATATCTGGGCTTTAAGTGTACTAATTTGGTATTGACTTTGGGATCTTGAAAAAGTTCCTTGTTGATTTTAGAAGACCCAATTCTTGACTCGTATTCGCTTTCGATAATTATGCCTTCATCGAGGCTTTTGGTGATAGTAGCAATGGTATGTTGAGTAACCTTGATAAGAAGCCCTAAAACCGAACTTGTGATTTCTCTATTTGTGTTTGCATCAGCGTCTAGAGTGTATGATTGATCTATTTTAAAATACTCTAACCATCCAATACTAGCAAAATCTTCAATGAAGTCGAACTTGTTTTCAGTGAGATTTGCAAAGTCGATTTGCAGTTCATTTAGAGTATCAAGTTGATCCATGTTGCATGCATAGTGGGTGCAGAAGATGATGCCGAACTTGAAGCCGTAAGATAATCCAAAAGAATTTTAGAGAAGTTCTAAGTCTTGAAAATATATCGAAAGTGAAAATATGTGGGAGTAGTGAGTGTAGAGAGAAAAACACAAGCAAATGGTGTTTGAATTGTGTTTTGTTTCAAAAACTTAATTTATTAAACAATTTACAAACTAGTGATTCATTATGTCAATTTCTCACCACAACCAACCATCAAATTCATGATACTCCTCGATCTTGACTTCACTACAACATTTTTGAGTTGTGGCAACAATAAAAAAAGTGTGGTGTAAACCAAATAAACTGTGGCCTAAAGGTTAGGCAACGGTTTACAAAGTGTGGTGTAGGTGGTCGTGGCCTGTTAGCAAACGCAACGGTTTTTTACTTTTGCCCACGAATTCTAAAAAACCATTGCCGAAGACACTGAAAGAGGCAACGGTTTTTTTGAATGCTTCAGGCAACAATTTTATGAGTTGGTTTTGCCAACAATTTCATAAATGTTGCATATACAGTTAGGCCACGTTTTTGTGCATATTATATTTGTTTCAGACAACACATTTATAACGTTGACAAAAGCATAGGCAACATTTTTTGGTTTAAGGCAATTGATTTGTATGTGTTGCATATAACTTTAGACCACGGTTATGGAAATATTGATAACACATTTTGGCCACAATTGTTTTAGATGTTGCCTAATTGTTTAGGCCACAGTTTTATAAGTTGTGGCAACAATTAAAAAGTGTGGTGCAACACATTTATAAAGTTGTCAAAAGCTTAGGCAACGGTTTTTTGGTTTAAGGCAATAGATTTGTATGTGTTGCATATAACTTTAGACCTCGGTTATGGAAATGTTGGTAAAACATTTCGGCCACAATTGTTTTAGATGTTGCCTAATTGTTTAAGCCACGGTTTTATAAGTTGTGGCAACAATAAAAAAGTGTGGTGCAGCACATTTATAAAGTTGTCAAAAGCATAAGAACGGTTTTTTGGTTTAAGGCAATAGATTTTTACGTGTTGCATATAACTTTAGATCACAATTATTGAAACGTTGCTAACACATTTCAGCCACAATTGTTTTAGATTTTGGCTATTTGTTTAGGCCACGGTTTTATGAGTTGGTTTTGCCAACATTTCATTAATATTTTAGATGTTCAGCTATAAATATTTCATAAATATTTTATGAGTTGGTTTTGCCAACGGTCTTATCAAAATATTGTAACATAAATATTGTAAAATGTTTAAGCCACGGTCTTATCAAAATATTGTAACATAAATATTAATAAACATCCAAGAAAAACCAATACATGATAATCATACAATTTACTTATCAAAATATTGTATGAGCTCTATTACTAGGCATCCCAAAAAAATCAATTGTCTTATCAAACAACCAAGTCTTCGATACATTCCACTAGCTTCATGTATCTTAGTGATGATCTTCAAGTCCAACCTGAAAATAGTAATTATTAAGTGTATGCAATTGAAAAAAAGGAGTGATTTCAAACTGATTGTAATTCTGATTGATTACAGTAAGAAGTACACTATCACAATATGTATGTGAGACTATGTGTATGTATGTATGCGTAAATATGTAATGTAAATGTGTTTTACATAACAGGTATAGTTAGTTATATCATTCTAACATCAGCATGCTAAATTTGGTCCTTGCTTGAAAATGACGGTGTATTTTGGTGGTGTGAATCTGTGTGAAAGAAAATAAGATTTAGGCCATCATAGTTAAATAAGTCAAACTAATATACTTATAACTTTTCAGGAACATGGGTTGATGTAGAAGAATGGAGTGCCGCACTATTTGCAATGCCTAATGCATGTCCGATCATGTTATCAACAGCAGTTTCACTTAAACTTCGGTTTTGTTGCTTCAACACACATTTTAGAAGTTCCTCATATGCTTCGATCCTTTTCTTTGTAAATGATTCATATTCTTCCATCCTTTCCTTCATGCTACTAATTTCACCTTCATACTGTTTTTTAATGTTATCAATCTCTTCATTTTTTTTAACATTGTTGGTGTAGCTGTTCTTGCATAACAACGAACTCGATCGGGCTTTCCTTTACCAAACAATGATTGAAAGGCTTGGTCAGGAGGCTCACTACAATTTTGAATTGAATCTTGAAGTTTAGCCTGATAGGAAAAAAATCAATGTTAAAAGTTTTTAATGTAGACATTAAAAGTATATAATGAAAAGAAAAACATACAATGGCATTATCTGTTTCTTCATCAATTTTTCCTTTTCTTCGCTGACGAGTTATCACAAACATTTCAGCTTGATTGACTTCTTCCCCATTTTCCTTCTTTGCACGCTTTATTGGTAAAGATTTGAAAATAGAGTAATTAAAACTTATTATGACAACTTGTTATTTAAATATAAAAAAGACACATAAATAAGAATAAATATTGTACCTCTTTTGCCCGAATTCTAGCAAAATTTGTCATCCCAATTCGATGCATAAACTTCTGTTTCGCCCTATTAACAACATTTTTCTTGCTAATGTTATACAATGTAAGTGAAAAAAATTAAAGTAGGATATATATAAAAGATTCTATACAACAAAGATTGACTAAAAGTAATGTAAACTATGTACACACTTACTTGGATGGTACTGTTATTCCAA
The DNA here is from genome assembly GCA_037974295.1 of Cicer cuneatum. NCBI lineage: Eukaryota > Viridiplantae > Streptophyta > Magnoliopsida > Fabales > Fabaceae > Cicer > Cicer cuneatum. The sequence continues at coordinate 25,958,528 of JBBPBO010000002.1, read as the reverse complement.
TATTTCAACAATTTCTTGAAATGAGGTTCTAGTATGCTTTCAGGCCTGTTTTTTATCCTTTCCTTTAAGGTTGAGTATTTAAGAAACTAGGTTCTCTTGATATAACATTTGTAACGTCTCCATGCATCATTTATCCGAGAAAATACGACTTTCTTTCGTTTCTCAGAAATAATAAATTTACTCTGAAAAACATTATTGTGATCAACATGTGATTACTATTTGACGATCAACTGAAATATGAAAATTAAACTCTTATACCTAAATATAAGACCATATACGTTCCTCTTGATTTTTGTACACTTTTTTAAAGTTTGTGTAAATCAAGGGACAAAAAGTTGAATTCCTTGCGATAGTGCCAAGGAAATAACCCAAGTCAGTTACAACTTTGTCGTCATGTCCAATCACTTCTCCATCATTGTCTAAGATGACTTCTATACGAAATTTTCTTCCATGTATTTGCAAGCACTGAGTTGGTCCCCTTGTTTTTTTCTTAGCTGTCCCTATTTTGACATTAAGCTTATATAAGATAAGATAAAATCCTAAAGATGAGTCACAAATATATATAAAAAATTAATATATTTGATGAGTCACAAATATATATATGAAAAATTAATATATAAGACAAGATAAAATCCTAAGCTTACATTCGTCATCTTCATGTTGGTCTTCATTTTGTTCTTCCATGACAAATTCTTCCTCTTCAATTTCTGAATCATTTGACAACTCTTCTTCATCATCCAGTTCATTATTTTCGTTAAGAAAATCTTCAATTAACATTGATTTGCACAAGGGTATTGTTTTGGATTTCTTTGTTGCACTTTGTTGAGTTGTCATTACCTCATCATATTCATTCTCCACCCTTTTTTTGGCCTTTTGTTTTGTTCTTGAAATGTCATTTTCTCCTAATGCCTTTCTCATTGGTGACTGAACTTCTTCATTCTCCACTCTTTTTTTTTGCTTTTTGATTCTGTATAGGTGATTTACTTTGATTCATGATGGGACTCTTTGGATCTTGGTTTTGTCTTGATCCTTGATTGTTATTCATTGATGCTTCATTTGAAACTTTCTTGACATTGTCAAACTTCTTTTTTGTTGAACAAGAATCCTTATTTGAAGATATATTTGTTTGACCAGTAGTTGCAAAATTTGATAACTTGAATTGTGCTTGAGGTGCAATCTTAATTGAAGCATGCTTGAGTCCTTGAATTTGCTTATCTAACCCTATAGCCTTGGAACTAATTATTTTTTTAGTTGATGAATTGTTTTTCTTGCTAAGGGGTTCTTTGGTTCCAACCATATCTTTATTAGTTACTGCAATGCCTCTCATTAACTTTTCACGCTTGATTTTGAATCTCCTTAATAATTCATTGCTTGATCTTGCTTTAAGTAGCTCAAACATAGAAGTACTTCTTTCACCTTGGTCTTGAGCTTTCATCTTTTGTTTTAACCCTGCTTCCTTATTCATTTTCTGTAGAAAAAAAATGAAATATCAGTAAAGCATTAAAAAAAATAGAAAAAAAAAATGAAATATCAGTAAAGCATTAAAAAGTACATAAAAACTAGTACATAAAAACAATTCAGCTACAGTTGCATATTTCGCTACAGTTGCATAAACAAGTACATAAAAACTGCATAAAGGACAGTTGCAATAACATTGACATAAAGGACAATTGATAAAGGACTGCATAAAGGATAGTTGCATTTAACATTGATAATACAAACTGAAAAATAGTACACTGCCACGTTAGGATCAGCTCTGTAACACCCCGAGTTTTTAAACAGCGCGAGTGTATTTGTTTTTCCAACCAAAATCAAATAAATAAACTAATTCTCGAATTAATTCAAGATAATTAAAATAAAATCTTCATTAAGTCATTTTCTTAAAATAAATGTCACAAATTCAAACGACAAAAGTAATTAATTAATTATACCATGATTATAACCAAGTAAGATAATTTTGGGAATTTGATCTTCAAAATATACCAAAATAATAATACATCGAAAACTGTATCTTGAAAGTAACACCCCGACCCTTTAGCGTTATCGGCGGTGCTACCGTAACATCCCGACCCTTCAGCGTTATCGGCGATGTTACTCGGTCTTCTCACTCCCCCTAACCACCCAGTGGAAATAGTGAGTTTTTGCCTTCCGTGGGAATCGAGCCCGGTACCTGGGGGATAAGTAACCGTCTCCTCATATTCCCACTACCAATTCCTTTTAATGTAACACCCCGACCCTTCAGCGTTATCGGCGGTGCTATCGTAACATCGAGCTCGGTACCTGGGGGATAAGTAACCGTCTCCTCACATTCCCACTACCAATTGATCTGCGGATCAATTGGTAGTGGGAATGTGAGGAGACGATTACTTATCCCCCAAGTACCGGGCTCGATTCCCACGAAAGGCAAAAACTCACTATTTCCACTGGGTGGTTAGGGGGAGTGAGAAGACCGAGTAACATCGCCGATAACGCTGAAGGGTCGGGATGTTACGGTAGCACCGCTGATAAAGCTGAAGGGTCGGGGTGTAGCACGGTTTCCACCGCATCCTCTACAAGTCTCGTCTTTGTGACACACTAAACCCCAAAACAACATATATAATAATTTATACTAGAATTTTTTAAAAATTAATTCGCAATGGATAAAGAAAATAAGAATTTTTATAACTAATTTATGATATCACGTTTCTATAAATACACACGTAAAAATTTAACTTTATTCCTTAATTAAAACAATGCAATCTCGATGAACTTGATTTAACTATAATTTCTTGATTTAAGTCCAAAAACTTACTAGTACTATAAGGTTTTCATACAAAAGTTTTTTTTTTTCTAATTAAACAAGTGAAAGTGAAATATAAATTACAACTCTTAATTCCCGGTATCACCTATCAGAGCGGAGTTTCTCCCAAATTTGAACTTCAAGACTCATTAACCTGTAATAACTGCGATTTCGCAAACGCAGGGCCCAACCAGTCAAACACAAACAACGAAGGAGGTGAGTTTTGAAATCATGTTTATAGTATAATATAAGTAAGAAAAACACGCAATCAATCATAATAAACCGTATCATTATACAAACATTCTTCAAGAAAAGAAATATCACATTATAAAGTCAAAATCACTAACGAGAAACCAATATATTTCACTATAACATCAAATCATCTAAAAGAAATTATTATCGCACACGGTACATATTAATCACAACAAAACAATCACAAGAAGATGCAATGCTATGCATGAGCTTAGACTCTACTTCACAATGTGGTACCATTCTAACTCTGAAGTACTTGGTTAGGAGACTTGATACTATGCCACCATCCCGGTGGGCGGACAATTCAAATTGGCCCTGTCCTCATAGATCTGCTCAACTCAACCCGAGATACATATACGCGACAGTCGAGGTAAACGTGTGTTGCATGGTAGCTCCCAACATTTGGAGTGCTACCTCCAAGTCACCTAGGAATTCCCCACCCGAATACCTCCAAGGTCTAACAATCTTTCCCTAAGGCTAACCAGCAGACCGCCACGATCAGGCTCATTCAGTTGTACTTCCCCGGAATCACTAGGCTAGTCAGGCCCTACCTATATGGTGACAAAATAATCTCCACTTCAAAAATTCTCAATATTTATTTTCTCCCCTCGTTGGTCTATGATACTCCATTAAGACCATAATCTCAAACACAAATTTGAATCATCGTCATTTCATCAATTATGGGGTTACTTCAATATCCTCATCACAAATTTATAACATCACAATTATTAATCATACATCATCACATAAACTCATCACAATGCATCCATATTTTATTATCACATCACAAAACTCATCTAATCAAACATACATAAAATTCATTCGACATCCAATATCACAGTAATATCAAATATCACACACTTAACGAAAATAAATCAAATATCACGATAATATCAAATAACACACATTTAAAAAAATTAAATCAATCAACACCTTATAAATATTTTTATTCCAAATTTTAATCTCACAATTTCCATATTTTCACATTAATCAATTTATCACTCAAAGGGCTACTGCTGTACGTAGCAAGCCCCGAATGAATCATGGGGAAATACGGTTTTCCTGTTCATCTCAAAATACATTATACTCATAAATTCAAATGCTCTCTCACCCCTTACCTTACTTAGACGCTTTCTCTAATTACAGAAATCAATGGAAGTTTTCAACAGCAACCGTAGATTGACAACGTACAGTGAGTGAATCCAAATAAACGGCGAGTTCAAAAAATCTCTGAGACGTAACTGATAAAATATGCGGTGCATAAAAATCAATGTTAAATAATTAATAATAATTTTTGGAGCAAAAATAGAGTCAAAACGACGAGAAAAAAAAACTGCAGAAAAAGTCTCACCGACTCGTCGGAGCGCCGGAAGGGTCTGACATCAACTTCACCGAAAAATGCAAATGAGTAGTACTTCTTGAAGGTTTCGACGAGAGGAATCCAAAAACGATGTCAATTTTTTGATACGACAAACGTGGTGATCAGAATCGGCCAAAAATAGCTCACCCAAGAAAAATAGCGCAACTGTTTCTGATGAAACGGAGCCACGATTGATAAAATTGATGCCAAAAATGGATTCAGTGGCCAATTTTGTGTGGGATAGAAGTTGGGATCGGTTCAAATGGCAAGGAGTTGGTGGGATGAATTTGAGAGGAAGAGGATGTGCGTTTTTTGGTTTGCTGGTTCCTTTCGTTTCTTCTTCTTCTTTTCTTATTTGTTCCTCTCTTTTCTTCTTCTTCTTCTTTTATTCTAAAACTAATATTTTATAAAATAATTAACCTTTTAAAATACATTAATAACCAAAATTATCATATTCCAAATAAGCACTATAATAATACTTATTTTTCTAAATACTCAAATTAAAATATTACCATCATTAGTAAATAGTCGAAATTATAAAATAAATAAATATAACATCTACATTTTATATTAATTAATAAATCATAATAAATATATATAAAATCACAACGTCATAACAAGTATATAAAAATAAAGTAAATCAAACACAATATCACTACTATCCCAAGATAATTATTTATAAAATAAATAACTAAAAATAGAAAATAGTTCTAAATAATTGAAATATAAAATCGTATGAAATCTTATTCTTTAAAATATTACACTAAAATACAATTACTTTTAGAAAAATATATAACATAATAAAATAAAATATTTATTATTTATATCACTCATTTAATATAATATAATATATATCAAACTAACACGTCATAGAAAACATCCATATAACGGAAATTAATCACAAAATCTATCAACATATATTCTAAAATAATATTAATATCAAATTAATTATTTAAAATCTTATTTCATTAATAAAATAGTTTATTATAAAAATTGAGGTGTTACAGTCTTCACCCAGCTGTCTGTCCCTCTGCGTTGTCCACAAATACGTCGTACGTGAAGATCAAGGAAAACTAACGACGTCTCTGTTGTTAGTGTAATCGTCGGAGGTACGGGTTTGAGTATCATCTGAGGGCAAAGCCCGATTTTCCACAATAATAGTAAAGGGTCATCGACCCAAAATAACAATTACCACATAGCAATTATTTCTAAGATAACAATGTACATACATGGCATGCTCAAATGATATAACAACAGTAAAGATGAAGTATGCTTACTTATGAAACGTATACATTAACATCTTCGCGAAATAGCCAATTTACATATTAATTATATTGCAAGTACAACAAAATCAGCAATCACAAACACCCATTCGACACTCAAATTTCAATGGATACTTGCCACACTCGGTTTCAACTCATCAACTCATATTAAAACATGGCTCAGAGTCAACCACCCCGATGCAATATGTAAATGCCAATGTACACAACTCTTGGAATTTCCAATGTGCAGTCTCTCACGGACCAGCACGATTTTACAAATGGAATGGACCGTTAAATACACGCGGAACCATTCCATAGGCCGGATAGAATAGACCGTCTAATACACGCGGAAATACTCTAAAACCGGATAGAATAGACCGTCTAATACACGCGGAACTATTCTACAACCCTTCACGGTTACTACATTGACGTGTATTAGCCTCTCACAGGCCAAATACACAGAAGTTAAATCCTCGCACGGATAGAATGGACCGTCTAATACACGCGGAACCACTCCGTAGTCCGAGTAGAATAGACCGTCTAATACACCCGGAACTACTCTGACCCCGGATAGAATAGACCGTCTAATACACGCGGAACTATTCTATAACCCATGGTTACTACTTAACTTTGCGGCCCATCACGGTCACCACATCAGCTTTGTGGTCCATCGCGGCCACCACCTGACTATGCAATGCATGAACATGCGATGTTTTCTCTTCACTAAAAATAGTATGCAAATACCAGTTGAAAATCCAGCCACTCCATTACCACCTCAAACCATCTCAACAACTTCATTATCACCACATCAACAAAAAAAAAAATCTTAAGCACCTCATCATCACCACCTCAAAAATTCCATTTAATTCATCACAAGCCTTCCCAATGTTTCCCCAACTCTTTAAGTGCATAAACCAATGTTTAAAACTGGAATTTTTGAAAAAAAACCAATATGTATTCAAATACAGCTTCCTTGTATTCGAATACAAATGCTAAAACAGTGAAAAAAATCATCATTTTGTATTCGAATACGAGGTTGTCGTAGCTGAATACAGATGCAAAGTCAGTGGCAAAACCAACAAATCTGTATTCGAATACGACAGGGTCATAGTCGAATACAGATGCGAATACAGTGGCAAAAATTGCAATCCTATATTCGAATACGACAGGGTCGTAGCCGAATACAGATGCTAAGTCAGAAGCAAAAATCACTTATCTGTATTCGAATACGGAGTGTCGTATTCAAATACAAGTTCAAAATTTGAATAAAAGAAGAATTTTGCAGGAATGTATTCGAATACACCAGTGCCGTATTCGAATACACTTTCGAAAACAGTAAAATTTCCTGAAGACCTCCACCCATTTTAAAATCCTTTTCTTTTGAAAACCACCATCAACACCAAAACAACATCACAGCTTCTTTAACCACCAACACCAGAATGTTAACAACACAACAAAATCGATTTCCTTCACCACACTAAAACCATAAAAGCATCCTCCACTTAACAACAAATCAACAACAACAGAAAAAAAAATCTTACCCTCCTAAAACAGTCACAAGACAGTACAGCCATATCCTAATACATGCATTTTGATCATCCCCAAAACGACATGCAAAGCACTTTCCAGTATCCACACACAACCAAAACAGCAGCAACACAGATCATAAAAAAAACATCAACAACATGCATTTTCATCATCCATAACAACATGCACAACAGTTTCATTTTCAAACCAGAAAAATCAAATATAATCACACATCAACATGCATTTACAGCCCTAAATGCAATCAAGAAAGTTGGAAGGTGCCCCTTACCTTAGTTACGTTTTCTTCACTCGTTCACGTTACTGTGACAAAAGTCGACGAAACTCCTGTTCGCGTCGTCGCTACCAAAGTTAGTTCTTTAGCTCCGTAACGATGAGAGGTACAACTTTCAATCTTCACACTTTCCGGTTTGGCGTTTGGATTTCCAAGTAATTTGAATTTTGAGGATGCTCTTTTGTTACAACCAACACAAAAACAAAATGAGAAGAGGAAGAAGGAAACTGGCGCAATTGTGAGGAAGGAAGGAAATGTTTCTGATTTCTTTTCTTGCTTGTCACTTACATATATATAGGCATATATGTGCCACCTCACCCAACACAGTAATATCATAATATTGTTTGACCATCAATTACTTAACCACTCTCGTCGTAATTAACAAATAACATCTTAATTAACTGCCCGATATTTAATTACTTGTAATTAAATTAATTTATCCTTGATCCAATAATTTTAATCCAACTTCCAAAATAAATATTTATATATATATATATATATAAATATACATATATTAAATGTTTTACAAATATTCCCAAAATACACTTAATATTAAATCCATAATTTAATTTTAAATTTAAGGGTCTTACATTACTACCCCCCTTAAATTAGTTTCGTCCTCGAAACTACATGTCGATAAACAACTGAGGATGTTGTTCCCTCATCTTACTCTCTAGTTCCCAAGTCGCGTCTCCAGTAGTCGGATTCCAAATCACTTTGACTAGTGGGACTTATTTGTTCCTCAACTGTTTAATCTTCCTGTCCTCAATTCTTACAAGTAATACTTCAAATGACAGGTTATCCTTCAGTTGAATTGTGTCTGGTTCGATCACATGTGACGGATCCGAAATGTATTTCCTTAACTGTGACACGTGAAATACGTCGTGAATATTGGACAGTATTGGAGGTAAAGCAATCCGATAAGCCACTGGTCCAATTCGTGCAGTAATCTGGTATGGTCCAATAAATTTCGGAGTCAACTTTCTTGATTTAATAGCTCTTCCAACTCCAGTTGTAGGCGTGACCCGGAGAAATACATGATCACCCTACTCAAATTCCAAAGGTCTGCGACGCTTGTCAGCATAACTCTTCTGACGGTCCTGTGAGATCTTCATTTTCTCTTTGATCCTTTTGACCTTCTCTGTAGTCTGTTGCACTATCTCAGGTCCTGCAATCATACTCTCTTCGTCCTTATACCAGCGTAAAGGCATCTGACACTTGCGTCCATACAAAGCCTCATATGGTGCCATTCCAATACTTGCGTGAAAACTATTGTTGTAGGTAAACTCAATCAATGGCAATACATCATCCCAACTCCCTTTGTCATCCAATACACATGCTCTCAATAAATCTTCCAAAGTCTGATTCGTTCTCTCGGTTTGTCCGTCAGTTTGTGGATGCTATGCCGAACTCAATTTCAGTTTCGTTCCTAACGCTTCATGCAACGCTCCCCAAAAATGAGACGTGAACTTTGGATCACGGTCTGATACGATACTCGATGGTACTCCGTGTAATCTCACAATCTCAGCAATGTAGATTTCCGTCAGCCTATCTATCTTATAGGTGGTCTTTACTGGTAAGAAATGTACGGATTTTGTCAATCGATCTACTATTACCCAAATCGAATAATTCTTTCTCCTTGTCTTGGCAATCCAGTTATAAAATCCATGGAAATGCTATCCCACTTCCATTACGGTATATCCAAAGGTTGCAACATTCCAACAGGTTGTTGATGTTCCACTTTCGCTTTCTGACAAGTTAAACAAGCCGATACATACTCCGCTACATGCCTCTTCATTCCTGGCCACCAGTAATTCTGTCTTATGTCCTGGTACATCTTGGTCGCTCCAGGATGAATACTCAATTTGCTCTTATGAACCTCTTCCAAAATCATTCTTCTCATATCTGCAACTGTCGGTACACAAATTCTTCCATTACATCTCAGAATATTATCTGGTCCAATCCTGAACTCAGTTGTCTTTCCTTGCACTATTAGGTTCCTCTTCTCTTGGATTAATGCATCATCTTGCAAGTTCGCAATCTCCTCAAGTAGACCACTCGAAATTTTTATCATTCCACACTTTAAAATTCCCGGTGCAAACTCTACGTCCAAGTGTAGATCTCTAAATGCTTCCCACATTTCTTGTTGTCTAACCATTATCATTGAAGATACTGACACATTTTTCCTACTCAATGCATCAGCCACCACACTGGCTTTCCCAGGGTGGTACTGCAATGAAAAATCAAAATCCTTGAGAATCTCCATCCATCTCCTCTGACGTATGTTCAATTCTTTCTGATCGAACAGATACTTCAAACTTTTATGGTCACTGAATATCGTGAACGTGCATCCATATAAGTAGTGCCTCCAGACCTTTAATACAAACACTACAGCAGCAAGCTCTAAATCATGAGTAGGATAGTTTCGTTCATGAGTTTTCAACTGCCTTGAGGCGTAGGCTACAACTTTCTTGTGTTGCATCAAAACACATCCCAAACCATGGTGAGATGCATCACAGTAAACCTCATAAGGTTCCTCTGGTTGTGGCAAGACCAATACTGGTGAGGTTGTCAACTTTTCCTTAAGCAAGTGAAAACTTTCCTCACACTTCTCTGTCCATGCAAACGGTTGATTCTTTCAGGTGAGTTGTGTCAAAGGAGCTACAATCTTAGCAAATCTTTCAATAAATCTCCTATAGTATCCTGCCAGTCCGACAAAACTTCGTATGTCTGTGATGGTTTGAGGCTGTTTCCAAGCAAGGATTGTCTCAATCTTTGCCGGATCTACAACGATTCCTTCTTTTGTTATCACATGTCCCAAGAAATTCACTTTCTCTAGCCAAAACTCGCACTTCGACAGATTGGCGTACAATTGCTTTTCTCGTAAAACTTCAAGAACTTGACGTAAATGCTCTCCATGTTCTTCTTCATCCTTTGAATAAATCAATATATCATCGATGAACACCACAACAAATTTATCCAAGAATGGGCTAAAGATTATATTCATATAATCCATAAAAATCGCTGGTGCATTTGTAACTCCAAATGGCATAACGAGATATTCATAATGTCCGTAACGGGTCCTGAAAGCAGTCTTTTGAATATCTCTTTCTCTTACCCGAATTTGATGGTATCCTGACTTCAAATCGATCTTTGAAAACACCGCGGCTCCTCTCAATTGGTCCATCAAATCATCGATGCGTGGTAAAGGATAACGATTCTTAATAGTTACCTTGTTAAGTTGCCTATAATCCACACATAAGCGCGAACTTCCATCCTTCTTCTTAACCAACAACACCGGAGCTCCCCATGGCGACACACTTGGTCTGATAAATCCTTTCTCCAACAAACCTTCAATTTGACCCTTAAGCTCGCTTAATTCCAATGGCGACATCCGAATTGGCGCAATTGAAATAGGTCCAGTTCCTGGGTGTAGAACAATGAAGAATTCCACCTTTCTTATTGGGGGTAATCCTGGAATTTCTGTTGGAAATACGTCCGGATACTCTTTGACTAACACCATATCTTCTATGCTCACATCCATCTTGGTCTCCACGTTAGCCAATGATAAAAATTCATGAGTTCCTTCTCTCAGTGACACTCCGAGCTTGTTAGCAGCCAAATACCGAACGACTCCAGGGTCGGGAAAAAGAACTAATTTACGAGCACAATCCAAGACTACATAATTATACGACATCCAATCCATGCCGAGAATGATCTCGAGTGATTGTAGGGGTAAACAAATTAAATTAACCAAGAAATCTCTATTCTGAATAGTTACATGACAGCGTAAACTTGCAGTATTTACGGTCAAAGTCTTAGCAGGTGTGGAAACAACCAAATCAAAAGGCAAAGTAGACATAGATAGCTTCAAACGGTTCACACAGTCCATAGCAATGAAAGAATGGGTTGCTCCCGAATCAAAAAGTGCAGTTAGTGTGTTACCTGCAATCTCGCAATCTCGTTGGATCAAATTGTGAGGTTGATGTCCAGCTTCAACACCCAAATGATTAACGCGGCCCCTAGCAGTAGGATGAGTAGCGCTAGTCATGTTCACCGTTGGTTCCACATTCGGAGCCTTGCAATCCTTTGCAAAATGTCTTGGCTTCTGGCAATTGTAGCATGAAGGACTCATAGTGGTACAAGCAGTAGCATAATATCCCTCTTTTCCACATCGGAAACATCGAACCCCTTGTCCTAATTGTCTTCCAAAATTTTGGTTTCCCGGCTGATATTGGCCTCTATTGTTGTTCTATGGCCGATTATATGGCTTAGCAACTTGCTTCCCTTTATTATTCTGATAATTCATCCGACTCGGCCCTCCTGATTTAAAGTTACCTCATCGGTTGGCCCTCCTATTCTTCATATCCTTAACCTCTCTGCATTTCTCCACTAATGCTTGGAAACGTTGAATTCCCAAGTGTAAAACTGAGTCTTGAATCTCATACTTCAGCCCACTTTGGAAACGATGACACATAAACTGTTCATCCACCTCTTCACTGAAAAATCTGAAATCCCTTGACAAAGATTCAAACTTAGCTGCATATTCACCCACCGTCATGTTTTCTTGGTGTAATTTCAGAAAATCATCAACCACCTTAGTTCTAGTACTCATCGGGAAGTATTTGTCCAAAAACTTCTTTTTGAATGACTCCCAATTCACCTCCTTGTGAGCTGATCCCATCAGAAGTCTGGTACTTCTCCACCAATATTCTGCATCCCCTAGTAGCAGATATGTAGCATAGTTGACCTTCACCGCTGCCGGACAATTAATCATTTCCAAAAATTTCTCCATTTCCTGAATCCATTGGTCCGCTCTTTCTAGACCTTCATCATCCTTGAACTTTGGAGGGTTATGACGACGAAAATCCTCTAGTCCTCTTGATTCAGCAGCACGAATCTCTCTTTCTCTTTTCTCTAGATCACGTTGAGTCTTCGCAGCTGTCTGTGCAGCAACAGACGCAACCATGTTATTCATCGCTTCAACCATCCTATCCTCCCGTCTGACGTTGGCTCTTGCAATGTCGTCTCTCCTTGGAGGCATTGTTTCCTACAAAACCATCATCAAGTAGAAATCTCACACCACTTAGAATAATCCCAAAATATAACTTTAACAGTATCATTACTTCAGCACACCGCAACTATACAAGACTTAACACTCTAACTACTCGCTTCAATGCATGATCAAATAACGACTCCCAACCAACAATCTAACCAGAGCCCTACCCAAAAGTTTAACCAAAAGTCAACCAAAAGCTCTGATACCAAACTGTAACACCCAGAGTTTTTAAACAGCGCGAGTGTATTTTTTTTCCAACCAAAATCAAATAAATAAAATAATTCTCAAATTAATTCAAGATAATTAAAATAAAATCTTCATTAAGTCATTTTCTTAAAATAAATGTCGTAAATTCAAACGACAAAAGCAATTAATTAATTATACCATGATTATAACCAAGTAAGATAATTTTGGGAATTTGATCTTCAAAATATACCAAAATAATAATACATCGAAAACTGTATCCTGGACCCACCAAAATATTATAAGAGTGCGGAAAAATATACTATTATCCCAAAATAAATAATTACATCCATTGAGCTAAAGACCCTATACAACAAGTCTAAACTGATCATGCACTAAAGCTACAGTAGCACGGTTTCCACCGCATCCTCTACAAGTCTCGTCTTCACCCAGTTGTCCGTCCCTCTGCGTTGTCCACAAATACGCCGTACGTGAAGATCAAGGAAAACTAACGACGTCACCATCGTTAGTGTAACCGTTGGAGGTACAAGTTTGAGTATCATATGAGGGCAAAACCCAATTTTCCACAATAATAGTAAGGGGTCACCGACCGAAAATAACTATTACCACATAGCAATTATTTCTAAGATAACAATGTACATACATGGCATGCTCAAATGATATAACAACAGTAAAGATGACGTATGCTTACTTATGAAACGTATACATTACATCTTCGCGAAATAGACAATTTACATATTAATTATATTGCAAGTATAACAAAATCAGCAATCACAAACACTCATTCGACACTCAAATTTCAATGGATACTTGCCACCCTCGGTTTCAACTCATCAACTCATATTAAAACATGGCTCACAGTCAACCACCCCGATGCAATATGTAAATGCCAATGTACGCAACTCTTGGAATTTCCAAGGTGCAGTCTCTCACGGACCAGCACACGCGCAGTCTCTCACGGACCAGCACGATTTTACAAATGGAATGGACCGTCAAACACACGCGGAACCATTCTGTAGCTCGGATAGAATAGATCGTCTAATACACGCGGAACTACTCTAAACCCGGATAGAATAGACCATCTAATACACGCGGAACTACTCTAAACCCGGATAGAATAGACCGTCTAATACACACGGAACTATTCTACAACCCTTCACGGTTACTACATTGACGTGTATTAGCCTCTCACAGGCCAAATACACAGAAGTTAAATCCTCGCACGGATAGAATGGACCGTCTAATACACGCGGAACCACTCCGTAGTCCGAGTAGAATAGATCGTCTAATACACCCGGAACTACTCTGACCCCGGATAGAATAGACCATCTAATACACGCGGAACTATTCTATAACCCATGGTTACTACTTAACTTCGCGGCCCATCACGGTCACCGCATCAGCTCTGTGGTCCATCGCGGCCACCACCTGACTATGCAATGCATGAACATGCGATGTTTTCTCTTCACTTAAAACAGTATGCAAATACCAGCTGAAAATCCAGCCACTCCATTACCACCTCAAACCATCTCAAACCATCTCAACAATTTCATTATCACCACATCAACAACAAAAAATCTTAAGCACCTCATCATCACCACCTCAAAAATTCACTTTAATTCATCACAAGTCTTCCCAATGTTTCCCCAACTCTTTAAGTGCATAAACCAATGTTTAAAAACTGGAATTTAAAAAAAAAACAAAATTGTATTCGAATATAGCTTCCTTGTATTCGAATACAGATGCTAAAACAGTGAAAAAAAATCAGCATTTTGTATTCGAATACGAGGTTGTCGTAGCCGAATACAGATGCGAAGTTAATGGCAAAACCAGCAAATCTGTATTCGAATACGACAGGGTCGTAGTCGGATACAGATGCGAATACAGTTGCAAAAATTGCAATCCTGTATTCGAATACGACAGGGTTGTAGCCGAATACAGATGCTAAGTCAGAAGCAAAAATCAATTATCTGTATTCGAATACGGAGTGTCGTATTCGAATACAAGTTCAAAATTTGAATAAAACAGGAATTTTGCAGGAATGTATTCGAATACACCAGTCCCGTATTCGAATACACCTTTGAAAACAGTAAAATTTCCAGAAGACCTCCACCCATTTTAAAATCCTTTTCTTTTGAAAACCACCATTAACACCAAAACAAAATCACAGCTTCTTTAACCACCAACACCAGAATGTTAACAACACAACAGAATCGATTTCCTTCACCACACTAAAACCATAAAAGCATCCTCCACTTAACAACAAATCAACAACAACAGAAAAAAAACAATCTTACCCTCCTAAAACAGTCACAAGACAGTACAGCCATATCCCAACACATGCATTTTGATCATCCCTAAAACTACATGCAAAGCACTTTCCAGTATCAACCCACAACCAAAACAGCAACAACAAAGATCATAAAAAAAAATCAACAACATGCATTTTCATCATCCATAACAACATGCACAACAGTTTCATTTTCAAACCAGCAAAATCAAATATAATCACACATCGACATGCATTTACAACCCTAAATGCAATCTAGAAAGTTGGAAGATGCCCTTACCTTAGTTACGTTTTCTTCGCTCGTTCACGTTACCGCGACAAAAGTCGACGAAACTCCCGTTCGCGTCGTCGCTACCAAAGTTAGTTCTTTAGCTCCGTAACGACGAGAGGTACAACTTTCAATCTTCACACTTTCTGGTTTGGCGCTTGGATTTCCAAGTAATTTGAATTTTGAGGATGCTCTTTTGTTACCACAAACACAAAAACAGAATGAGAAGAGGAAGAAGGAAACTGGCGCAATAGTGAGGAAGGAAGGAAATGTTTCTGATTTCTTTTCTTGCTTCTCACTTACATATATATAGGCATATATGTGCCACCTCACCCAACACAGTAATATTATAATATTGTTTGACCATCAAGAACTTAACCACTCTCGTCGTAATTAACAGATAACATCTTAATTAACTGCCCGATATTTAATTACTCGTAATTAAATTAATTTATCCTTCATCCAATTAATTTTAATCCAACCTCCAAAATAAATATTTATATATATATATATATATAAATATACATATATTAAATATTTTACAAATATTCCCAAAGTACACTTAATATTAAATTCATAATTTAATTTTAAACTTAAGGGTCTTACAAGTTCTGATTCCCATTAGTAAAAAACAGTGTTGGACAGCGTTGTTAGCAAATATGACAGTGTTATTTGCAGAACAGTAGTTTTATCACCTTAAAATCATCAAAACTAGCATTTAGAGCTTCTTCAAGTGATCATAGGTCGCCGGGTGCCTGGAACTTCTCTGATCAGCTCTTCATCGTCCAAATCATAATCATCTTTGTCTTCGAATTCCTTCACAACATGTGCATGCTTCTCAACTATTGTAGCTGGAATATCTTCCCTAACCCAATTGAGGTCATTTTCATTATTGGATGCATTTGAATTTCCAATATCATAAAATGGATCATCAAAATATTCTTCTTAAACTGTAGCATTTGGTTGGTCACCCATGTTAAACAGATCTCTAGGAACGGTTTTCATAACATAATGTTTATTTTCATCAAAAGGATCTTGCACATAAAAACATTGGTGGACTTGAGACACCAGGACAAATGGATCATTTTGGTAACATTTTTTGTTGAAATGTACACAAGTAAGCCCATATTTGTCTTCTTTAGCCTCAAACCAATCACACTTAAACAACACAAATTTGAGTTGGCTGTAATAGTCTAACTCAATTATGTCATTAATTGCTCCATAGTAAGTGACAAGATCTGTTTTAGGATTTTCATCCTTAGAACTTGCAAAACTTTCGGTCAAGGAAACCAAAGTTACACCAGAATTTTGAGTTTTGCGCCTTGCATCACGTTTCATAGTGTGAAATCTATAACCATTGATCAGGTAATCTGAAAACCTCTTTGCAGCACCATTTGGACCTCTAGATAATGCTTTGAGGTGATCTGACACATCATTTTCCAAGGCTCAAATTTTAAACCATTCACTAAAATCTTGACCTTGTCTTTTAGCCTTGATCCATTTTCCTCCTTTAGTGTGACCACTAACACATTCATCGTACTCTCTACAAAGGTAACACTATTAGTTGTTAAAAATAACTCTAAGTTATGTTTTGTATACAAGTAGGGAATAAACAATAAACTATTATGGTACCTTATGTATGTTTGAATATCATCACAATTGAACAATATGTATCGATGGGCTTGAGCTTTTGATGTTGAGTCTATTGAAAATAACTTTCCATTTTGCTTCCCCCCTAAAGGTTGTCCAATACTTGAAAAGTAATCATTTGAATCTACTTCACAAGAATAATTGTTATCATAGTTTCTACTCATTCTATTCAGCCTTGTATCTACACTTTTATGCAAATATCTTGAGCAAAGAGTCAAAGCTTCTTCAGCCAAATATGCCTCAGCAATAGAACCTTCTGGATGAGCTCTATTACGAACATAACTTTTAAGTCTACATAAGTTTCTTTCTGTGGGATACATCCATCAGAATTGAACGGGACCGCCCAATCTAACTTCATGTACAAGATGAATAGGCAAATGAACCATTACATCAAAAAAACTTGGAGGAAAAACCATCTCCAATTGACAAAGTATTTTATTAATCTCTCCATTTAGATAATCCAAATCTTGCACTTGGATAACTTTTTGACACAGAGCGGAAAAATGACCCAAGACGAATTAAAGGTTCAGCCACTAGATTTGGCATTGTGCTCTTTATTGCTACTTGTAATAAGTAGTGTAACATGAAATGTGCATCATGACTCTTGTAACCAAATATCTTTTTATCGCTAACATGCACACATTTTGAAATGTTAGAAGCACTCACATCGGGTAACTTGGCAGCCTTCAAAACACTGCAAAAAGTAGACTTCTCTTGGGAATTCATTGAGAAAGATGCTTTTGCAAACTTTGTCCGACCTCTGCCAATCTCTATTGGATGAAGTTCCTTTCTAATCCCTATATCTTGCAGATCATAACGAGCATTAACATGATCTTTTGTCTTTCCTGATGTGTCCAAAAGAGTCCCAATAATACTATCACATATGTTTTTCTCAATATGCATTACATCGAGATTATGACGTAAAGTATTTTGAGCCCAATACGACAACTCAAAAAATATTGACTTCTTCTTCCATGGACCATCATTTTTCTTCTTCTTATTCTTCTTTCCAAATTCATTCTCAAAATCTTTTAAGTTTTCCACAATTTCTATAGCTTCTAACATAGGTGGTGCAGACCTATGTTCTTTCTTTCCATTGAATGACCTTTTATTGGCCCTCCAAGCATGACTAGCCGGTAAAAAAACACGATGATCCATATAACACATTTTGTGACTGTGTCTCAAGTAGGTTGAATTAGTGTTATAATTGCAACATACACATGCCAAATTTCCTTTGGTGCTCCAACCTGACAACATAGCATACCCAGGGTAGTCACTAATAGTCCAAAGCAGAGATGCCCGCAATTGAAATGTTTGATCTTTTGAGGCATCATATGTTTCTACTCCAAATTCCCACAATTCCTTTAGCTCTTCAATCAATGGCTGAAGGTACACATCGATATCATTTCCTGGTGATTGTGGTCCGAGAATCAATAACGACAACATTGTATACTCAGATTTCATGCACATCCAAGGTGGATAATTTTTTACCACCATCATGATAGGCCATGTATTGTGCAATATGCTCATAGTTCTAAACGGATTGAAACCATCACTGGATAAGCCAAGCTTTACATTACGATTCTCAAAAGCAAAATCAGGATGAAGCATGTCAAAGTCCTTCCATGCTTGGCCATCAGCAGGATGCCTTAATTTACCATCCTTTGATCGACATTCTTTATGCCATCTCATCGAATCGGCTGTTTTCGAACACATAAATAGTCTCTGAAGTCTTGGAATCAGTGGAAAGTGCCTCAAAATTTTTGCAAAAAATTTGTGATCATACTTTGGATCCTCAAACTCTGAATCTGCTTGAGTAAATTCCTTCCATCGTGAAGCTTTACAAGTGCTGCAGGTATCATCATTTTCATGCTCTTTCCAATACAACATACAATCATTTGGACATGCATGAATTTTTTTATAATCAAGGCCCAAATCCTTGATTATGGCTTTTGTTTTGTTAAAAGATTCGGGAATGTTCAGATCAGGCATGGCTTCTTTCAATAACTCCAAAAGACCATTGAACGATACATTGCTCCACCCATGAAGAACCTTTAACAAGTAAAGTCGAATTATAAATGATAAAGTAGTGAAGTTTTCACATCCCGGATACAACTCTTGCTTCGCCTAATTAATTAAATTATAAAACTTCTTAGCATCCTCATTGGGTCCCTTGTTGCCACCCTCTACTTTTTCAACGTGCCTAAATGTGTCATAAAGTAAGCCATTGATGTCATCACGCGAGTCCTCTTGATCTTCCATATGAGCATCCATTTCCTTAGGCAATGATATTTGCTCTCCGTGGTATACCCAAACAACGACTTTTCTTCTTCTCCAACAACGATTTCTACACTTAGCACAAGGACATAAAATCGTGCGGCCATGAGGTTCTCCTTTGGTGAAGGCAAAATCTAAAAATGATTCTACACCTTTCCGATACTCTGAATTAAGTCTATGAAGTGTAGTCCACTTTTTGTCCATCACTCTAAATAACAAAAATAATACCAAGTAGATTGAAGTTTAATTATTTCAATCTAAAAGGAAAAAACAAACAACAGATATTTAATTATTTCAGCTACAACTTTAGTGCTTTAGAAACAAATCATCATACTTCAAAATAACACACATAGCATCAAAATACCAAAATAAAACCAAAATAAAGCATACAGTAGAAAAATGCAACAATGATCTTATAATTTGTCGGTGTTAGACACTGACACGTGTGAAAAACAATATTATTAACTTTAAATGGAATTTGATTTATCATACTAAATAGTATAGTAAAAAAGAAACGCTACATTCAATACGAATCCAATTTAAAATAGCACTGAAATGAGTCCAATTTATGCATGATAATTAAACTTTAAAACCCATAATATATCATATCAATGATAAAAAGTAAAACCGCATAAACTGCAACATGAAAGACTAATTTTAAATATACAGTAACAAGACAAGCCAAACTATTATATACAATATATAGTAACAAGACAAGCCAAACTATTTAAATAGTCAAATTTAAGTAATAAAACTAACCTTCCCAGGGTGATTGTATAAAGAAGAAAGATATGAGAATAGAGATGGAACTCCCTAGAAACGAAACAAAATGAAATCCCATTTTAATTTTGAAGCTAGTAAACTAGGCAGAACTTATACCAAAGAGGATTTGTGTATACCTTAGTTAGGAGCGGCCTAATATAACTATCTGCTGCTTCTCGAAATCTGTCACCTTGTAGAAAATCTAAAGGTATCCTCTGGCAAAGATAATAATTTCGGATTAATTTCATTCCAAAAACTAAGGCGCTCAAATAGTACTACTTGTATTGATCAGCAAGAAACAAAAATACACTGACTATGCATAATTGATTAGCAAGAAAGACATGAGAATAGAGATGGAATTCCCTAGAAACAAAACAAAATGAAATCCCATTTTAATTTTGAAGCTAGTAAACTAGGCAGAACTTATACCAAAGAGGATTTGTGTATACCTTAGTTAGGAGCGGCCTAATATAACTATCTGCTGCTTCTCGAAATCTGTCACCTTGTAGAAAATCTAAAGGTATCCTCTGGCAAAGATAATAATTTCAGATTAATTTCATTCCAAAAACTAAGGCGCTCAAATAGTACTACTTGTATTGATCAGCAAGAAACAAAAATACACTGACTATGCATAATTGATTAGCAAGAAAGATCTGAGAATAGAGATGGAACTCCCTAGAAACGAAACAAAATGAAATCCCATTTTAATTTTGAAGCGAGTAAACTAGGCAGAACTTATACCAAAGAGGATTTGTGTATACCTTAGTTAGGAGCGGTCTAATATAAGTAGCTGCTGCTTCTCAAAATCTATCACCTTGTAGAAAATCTAAAGGTTTCCTCTGGCAAAGATAATAATTTTGGATTAATTTCATTCCAAAAACTGAGACACTCAAAATTCATCATGGTTAACATAATAATGATGCTGCTAATGAAGCAAACGACAATGTTTATCTATGAAAAGCATATATAGTTCATAGGGTCCTTTGTCCATACTAGTCAGTTTCAGACAATTCAAAAGTAGGAGCTGTTCGCTGCTATGTGAAACCTGCCTCACGCTGTACCCTCCTGTCTAAGAGACACTAGACCTGTGCCTACAAAGAGCTGATTACGATGGGCAATATGCGGAAAATACAGCTATTTAATTCTTTCAGCTACAACTTTAGTGCTTTAGAAACAAATCATCATACTTCAAAATAACACACATAGCATCAAAATACCAAAATAAAACCAAAATAAAGCATACAGTAGAGAAATTATTGATGATAATTGATGAGAGTGATAGATCTTCGGAAACTATTGATGATCCTTCATTATTGCGGGGGGGTAAAAGGCCAAAATCTCCATCACCATCTTCTAAAATTTTTAAGAATATGAAAATCATCCCAAAAGAACAAAAAGAATCCAAGCATGAGAAAAGCAAAGTCCTAGAAAATGCATGACTTTGTAACTAAGTATATGGACAATGTAGCAGGAAGTAGCTGTCATCTTAAGGAGATAACTAAAACTTTGTAAGAGAAAGTGAAGAAAAAAAAATTCAAGAGAGAACATGGAATGTTGATTTGAAGCTCACAATAAACAATTTACAATTAGTGGTAGTTGGAATACATTTCTTGCTCACAATAATTTGATGTTTGTGTTTTTATGCTAAACAAATGCAAGGGAATAGTTTCATTCCGAGTTTCAATTTGAAAATTCTAAGTGCAAGTCTTAGATTTAGAAACTGGATCTAGGTCGGTTATGCAGTATATAAACTTGCATTGATGACCATACTTCTGGACAATTATTAGTGTGTAGCATATGTTTTTCAGCTACCAAGTTATGCAGTTTATATACTGCCTCTGGATTCCAAGAGGATATGTAGTGACAGTAATGCCTCTGCCTCTTATCCTCAGCTTTCTAAGAAAAGTTATATATAGGGATGAAATAATTGTGGTTTATCAAAAAGAAATATGTAGAAGCTTTTATTTAATGTAATTATTTTATGATAAAATATAAGATATTGGGGACTTAATGATGATTGCTTTGGTGTGACTTAATTTTATGTTTCTAAGGACAAAATTCAAGTATCACGGTGAGATGGTAAAATGGATTCTAGACAAGATTCCGGTAAAATACAAACTCAAATACAGAGAATCTCAATGATTGAATGAGTTCTGGTGGTGATGAGTAAATGTATACATGTTAGACAGTTTTTATAGTGAAGAGATAAATTTGTTGAAATGTGTGTAAATACGGTAATTTCACCTTAAGAACACATTTGTTCCGTTCTACTCAATTTCACCTTATAAAACCAATTCAAATATACTCTTAATAGTGAAGATAACAATTACAACTATAGTCTATAGGTATATTGGTACATTGCAAGGAATACATACAAATTTATCCCTGTTTGAATCTAACAGTTACGTTTTTACCCCAAACGCATATTATTGTTTTGCATTGAGATGTGGTTCTATAAAACCAATATTTCTGCTGAATATTTATTACTAAAGAAACTAAATGTAATGTGAGACAGTCATTTTCCATTGCAGCCCAAAGAAAGGCCTTTTTTACTGTGTGATTTACTTAAAGCCTGGAGATTACCATCGGATACATTTCCCTACTGACTGGAATATTCTTGTACGCAGACATTTTTCTGGTAAACCATCTCATGCAAATCTTTAACAGTCTAGCAAATTAAGATTTACACCTCATGTTAATCTGTTTCAAAAGTTTAAGTTCTTAGGTGAAGATACAAAGACACATGAATGGTTTTGTATTATACCTCTAGTATGTTCCTTCATGCAAGACCCTCTTGGGCTGATGTGTGAATAATGCACAAGCCCACCTGCTTTATACTGACAGGATTCCTTCACCATAAAATTTCAAGCAAAAAGATTATAGAACCACAACCAGTGCAAAATCAAACCATTTTAATAGATGAAGCCAATAATGCTGAACATAAATCTGAACAAAAATCTGAACATAAATCTGGAACAAACAATTATTACTATAGGAACAAGGTAATCGAATAGTCGAACAGGCAAATATCTACCAAATCGTTCCAAAATGCAAGGAGCAAGCAAAAATAATAAGCAAAGAGGGAGAAGATGAATACCTTGAGCGAATACGGAGAAGACGGAGACACAACGAATCACGAAAATGAACGAATCTTGATACTGGAGCAATGCGCAAAAGGGAAATAGATAAGGTTGAATGTTCCGATTGAAGGTTCCGAGCGCAGCGCAAAGGGGATCAATTGTGAGTGAATGAAGAGGAAATAGTTAGGTTTTGTTTCTTCTGTTTCTTGGTTTCGATTGAAGGTTGAAGGTTTTGTTTCTTAACTTTGGTAATTAGGGCACGTACGAGCGCAGCTTGCTTCTGTTTCTATGATTTTGCAACTAGAGGAAATTTTTCAACAAAAAAAAATTAAAAAAAAAATACAATAATTAATTAATTAATTATTATTTAAACTAACTTGAGACCACATTTTTTATTGCTTTAGACCACACTTAAAATGTGTAGTTATTAAACTTAATTAGACAACGGTTTTTCTTCATGGTAAAACAGCAACACTTTTAAAATTGTGGCTTAATCGGTGACAATACCAAATATGCAACGGTTTTTCATTCAAAGTTAAAAAATTGTACTTTATAAGTAAATTATAGGCAACACCCGAAAAACTGTTGCCTATTTCCGTTTTCAGCCACACTTTTTTACCCGTTGCTAAGTGAAGTGTGGCTTAAAATGAAAAATGTTGTAGTGCTTTCTTGATCTTTTATCCTCCTTCGTAACATTTATCTGAGATATCCGAAGTCTATTTGGCAGTGGTGGCTTCAAATATCTTGTCAAATTTAGCAGCTTCCAGAAACTGATGAAGAAGTAACATGACTTTGCAATCTTGCTTCTTGTTCTCTTTGTACGCAACATGTTGAGCATTAGTGGCATTGTCACTCAACTTAGAATAGCATTTTTCAATGATTTCCAACACATCTTAAAACACAAACAATACAACAACTTGAACAAACCATATGTCCTAGTTCTTGGATCAAAATGTGGAAATTGTACTAAAAAATTCCCATTAGAATTCATGCTCTCTTCACTTTTGTTTAGTTTCTAACTTCATTCATGCTTATCACTGAAAACGCTGTTTGATCGAAATCAAGGCTCTAGATACCAATTTTTCGTAATACTTTGCACTTAAAACAATTTCTTTAAGAGTAAACTTTGTAAAATAAAATGGTATTATTCATTGAAGGATAACTCAACTATATATACAAGTGTTTTCCTATTTGATTTACAAAAACAACCTACTAACTAACTGCTGAATTATTTATAACTACCACAAGCTTATTACTTGAATTACAAGCTGACACATTCTAATTAGAAGATGAATACTATGGTAGATTTGGTGTGATCTTGATTTATACATGCAGCGCCCTACAATTATATAATGATAAATAAAAACATTAATTACATAGAAGCATTCACTTATAGAGAAAAGAAAAACATGTTCGGAGGCGACAATCACATAACTGAATCATAAAATCTCATAATTTGTTAACATTTACTAATAAAAAAATCATACAATCTCATCAGTTTTCAAAGCATACAATCTCATCGATCTATCATTAAACCATGAAATTTACTTTATATATAATAAAGTAAAAATTGGATCCAAATCACTAACGAAGTTCCTAAATTGAAATGAAAATAATGTTCATGTAAAATCTAGGAAGAACATAACTCATTTAAAAGCCACACCTTTAAGTGCAAATCACAACCGATCTCAATAAACCAAACATCAAAGACCTGTTCCAATATCAGTTGTTGTAATCAATTTAATAATTAATCATAAAAGTCATGTTTTTCTTATATACTGTAAACTTAATGAATCATACCACTTGTAGTACTATATTGCATAAACTTAATAGTCAATGACTTGCAATGTATGTTCTTGTGGTGTTCATTTTGTTTAGATCGACAGTGTAGCTTTGATCCATTACAAATTTCAATTAATGATTTTGGCGTGATCAACATTATAGATCTAGATGTATGAGTATTCAAGGCACTTAAATTACATCATATTTGTACGAGATTGTCGTTTTGTGCTATTAGCCCAAGTGTGGTGAGTTTGTGTGCATATTCATATTTTTGTTGTACCGATGTATTCTAGGCACTTGAATTCTATAATATTTGTACGCATGTTATCGTTTTGTGCTATTAATATAAATGTTGTGAGTTTATTCGTAGTTTCATCCTTTGTGGTTTTAACAAATTTAATTAGTATTGTATTGATGTATTCCCAATCTATGAACAAACCAATTCCAAGTCATCATCTATAAAGTTGATGTCCAAATTGAAACCGCAAACTTCTCCAAAAAGCAAACCAAATTGGTAGATGTCTTTGAATCTTCTTTTATGAAAAACTCTCGGCTCAAGTATCTTTTTAAAACCTAACCTCAAATATATATAAATAGATTTTATTTTTTTTTAATTTTTTTTATTAATATGAGATATTAACACATTCATCTATTATTAATTGTTTTTTATTTTTTTATAATACTTATTGGTTTAATTTAATCTATTTTTATAAATATTTTATATTTTTCAAGTAAAATTAATTTTTAATATATTATACGCTATATTTTATATCAAACATATTATTTTTCTTTTTAAGGGTAATTTAGGGTTTTTTTCTTCTGAAATTACTCTTCTAATTTTTGATGTTTTTAGGCATCTGAATCGCCGCACCTCCAAACACAGTTTTATAAAAAATTGATTCTTGAGATTCGTGTAAGTGTAGTCGCAACCTTAGCTAAGCTTACTGTCTTAATTTATTGACAACTACAAAGTTGTTATTTATTTTTTTAAATATTTAACTATTCCAGAAACTCGTATATTTAACAATACGTATTTAATTTTGGAGCAGGACTTAGAGCTACGGTATCACATGGGTGGTACATCACTTTCAAAGAAATGGGAGCGGTGTATTTTCCACAAACTCGTATTTTCAAAGAAGTAATCTTTGTTTTGACCTTTGTAACCAAAGTTTTTGCTTTTTATTAAAGTTGATTAGATGTCGGATGTAATTTTTTCAATCAATGAATTATCCTTTTGCTTTTGAAAAAAAGAACTTTAATAAGTTATAATTTCTTCCTTCTCCAATAATAAAATATCCATAGTCGAGACTCACGGGTTATATATTAAAAAAAAAATCACATAATACTTCTAAAATAACTAATAAAATTCATGCAAACTTGCATAAGTCTGAAGGTCGATATTATTTCTCTACGAACTTAAAAAAATAATATATTAATTTATATAAATTTTGAACATAATTAGAAAATTAAATGCAATGAAAATGGAGACTTATAAATTATGATTGCACAATTTTCTTTTTTATGTTATATATCTAAACTAAAGTGAAGCAGAAAAAGCATAATTATAGATATCAAATTTATTAAATGTTTAATCGAATTAATGAGAACTTGTCACAAGAATGATAGTAAATTTGAAATTTTTATCAGTGAAAATTTATTTTATGCAAGATAGTTCAATCTTATAAATGACCACTTGTCCAGTTTATGATAATTATTTT
The DNA here is from genome assembly GCA_037974295.1 of Cicer cuneatum. Taxonomy (NCBI): domain Eukaryota; kingdom Viridiplantae; phylum Streptophyta; class Magnoliopsida; order Fabales; family Fabaceae; genus Cicer; species Cicer cuneatum. The sequence continues at coordinate 25,931,966 of JBBPBO010000002.1, read as the reverse complement.
GAATTTTTTATCAATAAAATATGTCTCGTGTATAATAGTTCAATCTCATAATGAACAAGTCTCATACAAGATAATTATTTTGAAATTTTTATTAATAAATTTTTTTCTTGTATGACTATTCAATCTCATAAGTGACACTTTATCTAGTGTATTATAATTATTATTGTTTTTATGTAGACAATATTAAAAACACTTGTTTTAATTAATTCTTATTTTTACTAACATATATCACTATTATTTATTTTGGCAACGAATTGTAGACAATATTATAAAAACACATACGTCACATAAATCAAATTTTAAGGTATAGTAAAATAATATTTTTTTTGATTAAATAGTAAAGTAATTTTAGTACATGGTATCAAACTTTCCTATATATATTCATAGGATAGAGGATGCATTAGAAAGCTAACTTTCTTTTGATAAAAAAAGAAAAGAAAAAAACTAAGCCACCTTGTAATGGATGTTGCCGGCACCGAAAATTCTTTCGCCGGAAGTTCCACAACCTACAACCGGTTGCAAGAACTGAAAGCTTTCGATGAATCAAAAATAGGTGTTAAAGGCCTCGTTGATTCCGATATCACCAAAATACCATCAATATTCGTTATGTCACCGGAAGATTCTGCCACCATCGACACAACCCCAATACATATCACAATTCCCATAATTGACCTTAAAGACATTATCAAAAAACGTGCAGATGTTGTCGCCGCAATCCGGCAGGCTGCTGGAACAATAGGGTTTTTCCAAGTAGTGAATCATGGAATACCTTTGGAACTATTGGAGGAGATGATGATGGCGGCGCGTAAGTTCCACGAGCTTCCACAAGAGTTGAAGGCTGAATATTTTAGTAGAGAGCCAATGAAAAAAGTGAAGTATAGGACCAACTTTGATTTGTATACGTCAAAGTTTGCTAATTGGAGGGACACACTTTCTTGTGATATGGCTCCTGAAATTCTTGATCCAAAAGAATTGCCTCCTGTTTGTAGGTAAGATAAGGATAACTTTTTATATGCATCCATTAACTCGCATGATGCATCAAATACACCTAGGACAAATAATTCATCATCATTAAACATACTATTTTATAATAAGGTAAATTTTGTGTTTGGTTTGGAAAATTATGGGCAAGTTAACTGCAACTAATTAAAATTAATTATCACTAAAGTTTTGTAAATATTTACAAATTAAGTTATATTTATCTCTTTATACCGTGGGATCAAACTATTGGAAGTTATTAATAATTATTAGTTAATAATGAGATATGTATTTTTTTGGAGAAAATAATTAAATATGTTATTGATATTAGTCTCTCCATCTTAAAATATAAACAAATTAAAATTAATCAAAGAAAGTTAACATTCGTGGTTCCAAATTTGAATCAAATACATATATTTTATTTATTTATTTTACTTATATTTTAATATAAAATTGTATAATCAACTATAAAATGTATAACAAATTACCACTCTATCGTTTTAATTTATTTTGAAGAAATCAGAATTCAAATCTCAGCACTATCTTGTTGTGTGTACTTTTGAATTTTGAATTTAATTCTCATCAATACTTGCACGTGTGTATATAGATATTGGACGCATGTTGCCTTTGAAAACATTATCTTTGGAGGATTCCACATTTATATAGTAGAGACATTATCACCGTTGGATTAGGATCAATCACTTTAAAAAAATTGCTTTTATTATTCAAAATACTAAATTTTATTTAAGTCTTTTAGTCTCGATCAATTAGTTATTGATGTCTCAACTATATAAACACCAGTATATCTAACCACAACAAATAAGAGTCCATTCTAATAAAAGAGAGTGTTTAAACAAAGAGTTAAAACCTTAAATTTGGTGGCGTCAAAATTAAAAATTATTCCCTTTCATTATAAATATGAGCAAAAATAAAAAATATAGTAACTCAAATTTTAAATCAAATATATTTTGTCTTTTACTTATATTTGTGAGTGCATCTAACCACACCAGGCCTGACGTACGTGAACAATTTTAATTTTTTTTTCTTTAACTTAATTTTAGTTACTGGTTTAGTCTTTTATCTTTTTTTTTTCTTTCGATTTAGTCCTTTATTTTAATTTTATGTGACAATTTGATATTTTATACTTTAAAATGTCAATAATATTATCCTTTTTTTTTTACAAAAATTCATCAAAATTTTCAACCAAAACCCATAAAATTAATTATATTCTTTAATATAATACAAATTTAATCAAATTCGTAATTCAAATTTTCAAATAAACTCATATTTTCATTCTTTATTGGCTAAATAGCACCCGTAGTCCCTTAACTTAATTTCAGTTAATGTTTTAGTCCTTTATCGTTTTTTTTCCGGTTTGGTCCTTTATTTTAATTTTAAGTAACAATTTGATATTTTATGTTTTCAAATGTCAACAATATTATCTTTTTTTTTACAATCATCAAAGTTTTAAACCAAAACCCATAAAATTAATTATATTCTTTCATGTAATACAAATTTCATCAGATTCGTAACTCAAATCTTCAAATAAACTCATATTTTCATTCTTTATTTCACTTAAAATTAAAATAAAGAACTAAATCGGGAAGAAAAAAAAAGATAAAGGACTAAAACGTTAACTGAAATTAAGTTAAGGGACCACGGGTGCTATTTAGCCTTCTTTATTTGATGTTGTTAGAGATTGAAATATGAGTTTATTTGAATATTTGAGTTTCAAATTTGATGAAATTTGTATTATATTGAAGAATATAACTAATTTTATGGGATTTGGTTAAAATTTTTGATGAATTTTTTAAATTTTTGGAAAAAAAAAAGATAACATTGTTGACATTTTAAAACATGAAAGATCAAATTGTCACTTAAAATTAAAATAAATGACCAAATCAAGAAGAAAAAAAAGATAAAGGATTAAAACGTTAACTGAAATTAAATTAAAGGACTACAAATGTTATTTAGTTTTTTTTTTTTAACCATTCAATTCTTTATAGGTAAATAAAAGTCAATTCAACTTCAGATCTTTTATGGAACACTCTATGTGATAATGGTCCACTCTTAATCTAACATTATTAAAAAATTGCCTTCAATGATTAATTTAGAGACTGAATATTTTCACACACTAGCAACCAAAAATAAATATAAATATGTATTTAAGTAAATATGTTTATACACTTTCAACATAGTTGGGCAATGCTATAGTATGTATTTTTTTGCTTAAATATGAATATACTTTTTTTAACCTGAATTGTATAATTAAGTGTTTTGTTTTTTATGCTTTTATGATTTAATTTAATTTATAGGGATGTAACAATGGAATACTCTAGGCAAGTTCAAGTATTTGGGATCCTTGTATTTGAACTATTATCAGAAGCACTTGGACTAAAGAGTGATTATCTTGAAAGCATGGATTGTGCAAAAGGGCACCAAATTCATAGTCATTATTATCCACCATGTCCTCAGCCTCAACTCACTATGGGAATTACCAGTCACTCTGATCCTGATTTTCTGACCATTCTTCTTCAAGATCACATTGGTGGACTCCAAGTTCTTAGCAATAATGGTTGGGTTGATGTTCCTCCTCTTCATGGAGCTTTGTTAGTAAACATTGGAGATATGTTACAAGTAAATACTCCCTTCTTAATGAAATATAAATAAAAATTATATTTAAAAAGTTGATGCATGTGGTTAAAAATTTAATCCAAAATCAACTTTTTAGATACTATTTTTCTTCATATTTTATTCAAAAGTAGTACATTTTTTTTTTTAACTTCTTACTTCTCAAAGAGCCAGGTGAATTTGTTACTTTGTGAAAAAATTTATATTTTTATTTTTTAAAATATATTTTAATTTTACTTGTTAACAAAACAATAATATAATATTTTTAAATGATCGGCATTTTCGAAAAAAAGTTAAAATGTTAAAATATTCTTTATGTCCCATAATAATTGTTATATTTGTAAAATATATTTATTTGTCCTAAAAAGATTGTCACTTTAGATTTTCAATGCAATTTTCATTACTTTTCTAATTGTACCCTCTAATTATTACAATTTACACCACTCTCAAATTATTATCACCCAGTTTGCAATTATTGTATTAAGAATACACCAATAGTTAGGTTATAAGAATAAATTATTAAAATCACAATATTTTCATAATATAACTTCCCTAACTAGTCTTTCATTTTATCTGTGTCACAAAGATACAACTCAAAATATCACATCATATGAAGCAATTAATATTAACACTTTTGTTAGAAAATAAAAGATAAAAAGTTTCACAAAGTATACAAACCTTTAGTAATTGAAATGAAGAAATAACTCGTCGAAAGATAATTTTATGTTTCAATATTGCAGCTAATATCCAACGACATATTCAGAAGCGTGCAACATCGTGTGCTAGCAAACCGTCATAAAAGCCCTAGAGTATCAGTTGCATGCTTTTTCACTCTTGGTCTCCATCCAACAACAAATGTGTATTGCCCCATCAAGGAACTACTATCAATAAAAGATAACCCTCCCGTTTATAGAGAAACATCAATAAAAGAATTTATTACTTACTATCATAACAAGGGACTTGATGGGAATTCTGCTCTTTCCCATTTCAAATTACAACGTCCCGCGGAAGTATCAACTTAATGATTAGAGCTGTCAATTTGTCAAGCCTCCTCTATATTGACCTCAGCCCACATATTGGAGGGGGCCAAAAAATCTTATAATATAAAGGCTCATTAAAAGAAAGCCCCCAATGTAAAAAAGCCCCCAAAATTATGTGGGCTTAGAGGGCCCATAGGCCCATTAAAAAATCAATTATTTTTTTGAAATAAAAAATATTTCAATTTTGTTTCGATTTTTTTTTCTGAATTTTTTTTCGATTTTTTTTATGTTCTGAATAAAATTAACAAATTCAATAATTTTTCAATTTCGATTTTTTTTCCAAATTTTGTTCAATTTAGAAATTGTCGATTTATTTTTTGATGTTCTGAATAAAATTAACAAATTCAATAATTTTTCAATTTTGATTTTTTTTCCGAATTTTATTTGATTTAGAAATTGTCGATTTTTTTTATATTCTGAATAAAATTAACAAATTCAATAATTTTTTAATTTTCGATTTTTTTTCCGAATTTTAATCGATTTAGAAATTGTCGATTTATTTTTTGATGTTATGAATAAAATTAACAAATTCAATAATTTTTCAATTTCGAATTTTTTTTTGATATAGAAATTGTCGATTTTTTTTTATGTTATGAATAAAATTAACAAATTCAATAATTTTTTAAAAATGAAATGAGCCCTAGGCCCCCCCGGCCCTAGCCCACAAAAATTTAAAAATAGGGGGCTGGGGCCAAAGAAAAATTTTTATTAAGAGGGGTTTAAAATTGGGGACCTAATAAAAAATTTATTAAAGGGAGCTTTGAGATTAGGGGCTTTTTTGACGGCTCTATTAATGATAAACAGCTGATATTAAATATCATTGATGTCACCGTTACTAATACTAATCTATCCTTTCCCCAATTATTTTACTTTTAAAGAGTTATGACTTATAAATTATTGTGGGGTATGAACAATTTGAATTTTAGTTTTTTATTCGCTTAAAGACTTATATTTTATTTTTATTTCTTTTAAATTTTGTAATAAGGGTCAATTCATTTTGACTAGTATGTGCAAATAACACTTGTAAGGAGTGTATCTAGCTAGTATAATAGCTTTCAAAGATGTTGTATTGTATATGAAATAAAATATAGAATTGTGTATGATAGTTATAGAATTACTATTCCCTTAATATGCTAAATTATACTTTAATGTGTGATTAATTATGATTATGTGAATATTGATTAATATGATGATTCTGTAACACTTTTTCCGTAATAAAATATAAACAAAAAATGATTTTAAAAAAAATGATTTTAAAGAGTTGGTGTATTTGGTTCAAAATTTTGACCAAATACATCTATTTTTTAAAATCATTTTTGTTTGTATTTTCATTTCATAAGGAGTATTCAATAAGGTTATTTAATGATTTGTAGAATAAAGGGATAGAATGTTGTTTAAATAGAGAGAATACAAAAAACTCTCTTCCTTGAATTAAGGAGAGATTTTAGGGAAATAAAAACAAAATATATCAAATATTAAAATAGAAAAATGGTACTATTAAAAAAGGAAATAATAATGGAATCTCCAACACCCCCGACTCAAGTTGGTGTATAGATATTTATCATATGCAACTTGCTTTTTAAATGTTCGAAGATAGGTCTTGCCAAGCTCTTGGTTAGGATATCCATGGTTTGTTGACTAGTAGTCACAAAAGGTAGACATATAATTCATGCATCTAATTTCTCATTTATGAAATGACGATCAATCTCTATGTTTGAAGAATGCTAGCAACACATACTTTTTAATACCATCTATGATTAGTTAAAATTTACATACGTCCCACAAAAATATGTGAGTCCTATATAAATTTGGTGGACTCATATATATATATATATATATATATTAAGCAATCAAAAAAAATATGTTAAGGAGTGGGTTGCTAGCATTATTATGATTATTTTTAATTTCTTACTTCTCAAAGAGATAGGTGCATTTGTTAGATTATGAAAACATTTTTTATTATTATTTTTTAAAGTTTTTGTTAATTCTATTTACTAACAAAATGATAACATAATATTTTGAAATGAACAATTATCTATATTTTCGAAAAAAATAAAAAATATATCATCTATCCCATAATAATTATCACATTTGTAAAAAGTGTTTGTCCTAAAAAGATTGCAACTTTTAGATTCCAATGCAACTTTAATTACTTTTTTCTAATTGTACTCTTTAATTATTACATCACTCTCAAGTTATTATTTTTTACTTTGCATTTATTGTAACGAGAATAAACAAATAAGTTATAATGATACATTAGTAAAATCACTATTCTCTTTCTTTCTTTTATCATCTGTTCTTAATATGTGAGAAATAGTTTAATGCGACAAATATTTTGGGATAAAAGAAGTAATTGTTTTCATTATTTTATGAAATGCATCGTCCCTAACTAGTCTTTCATTTTCTCTTCATCACAATGATATACTTCAAAAGTATCACATCTTATGAGAAAATGAAAATGAACACGTTCCGTAGAAAAATGGGAAAAAAAATGTTTTCACAATGTAAACTGACATCTAATTACTGATAACGATATGAAGAAACAACTTGTTGAAAGAGGATTTTATATTTCCATATTGCTGCTAATATCTAATGGGGGAGAAGCTGGAGATTCCATTATTATTTTCTATTTTAATAGTACAATTTTTTTGTTTTAATAGTTGATATATTTTTTTCCCTAAAATATCTCCTTAATTCAAGGAAGAGAGTTTTTTGTATTCTCTCTATTTAAACCACCTATGACTAAAGAATAAAGTAGAACAACATTGTATCATTTTGTTCTACAACATATCAAATAACCTTACCGAATACTCTATATGAAATGAAAATGTAAAAAAATGACTTTAAAAAGTAAATATATTTGGTCAAAGTTTTGAACCAAATTTATTACGGAAAAACTATAACAGAATCATCATATTGATCAAGATTCACATAATCATAATTAATCACACATATTAAAATATAGTTTAGTATATTAAGAGAATAGTAATTCTATAACTATCATATACAATCTTTTTTTTTTTTCATATACAATCATACAAACACTATATCCATGGAAATTTTATCACACTGTACCTAGAATCATTTACCACAACATCTTTGAACGCAATTATAATAGCTAGATATACCCTCTGCAAGTGTTGTTTGCACGTAATAGTGCAAGGGAATTGACCCTTATTAAAAAATTTAAACCAAATGAAAATAAAAGTTCTAAGCAAATAAAAGACTAAAATTCAAATTGTTCATGCCCCACAATGAGATATGCATAATGTTGTAACTTTTTAAAAAGTTGGGGAAGAGGTATTAATAATGGTGACATTAATGATCATTTTACAATTGTATTACACTGTATTTGAACCATGTTTCTTGAGTTTACAATGTCAATCTCTTAACACTAAATTTTACAAATCGGTATCAGGTTGTAACTTGAAATGGGAAATAGCAGAATTCTCATTGAGTCCCTTGTTATGATAGAAAATAATAAATTCTTTTAGTTATGTTTCCCTATAAATTGCGGAGTTATCTTGTGACAATTGTTCCTTGATGGGACCACACATTCTTGTTGTTGAATGGAGACCAAGAGTGGAAAAGCATGCCACTTTTTCACAAGATAACTTCACAGTTTACAGGGAAACATCATTACAAAAGTCCAGTTTTAGCTATTGACTTGTTATCTGTATTCGGCTACAGATATAAAGTAAAAAATAAAAAACAGAATTTTTATACTGGTTCACCGTTAACGAGGCTACGTCCAGTCCCTTCACCTTGAAGGATTTCACTAATTCAAACCTTGAATTACAACAGTTCCACTGACCTTCCAAGTCAGTCTTCTCAAGTAGTCTAACAATCCTAGACTCTTGAGGAATACAACACCTTGACTTCCTAAGTCAAGTCTTCTCCTGCCAATCTGACAACCCCAGATTGTAGAAGGAATTACAACGCCTTGAATCTAATTGCCAAGTAATCTGCTACCCCTTCTGACTCCCTCAGATTGTAGACTCTACTTCAACAACTTAGATCTAACACAGGGGAAAGAAAATCACGAGTGCTTGCTTCTTGAAAGCTAGAACTCACAATTAACCTCACTGAAAACTTGAGTGTTTGCTTTGGAAGTGTATGACTTTTTTGTGATTTTCGATACTAAGTATTCTGCCTTGAGCCTCCTTTTATAGATGCAGATTAGGGCCTCTTCCAAGCTTAATTTCGAGCTGAATCTTGCTGGATTCTCTTGCAAAAATAACTTGACCAATTGGGCTTTATTTAAATAAAAAACATATCTTTTATTAAGCTTCAGATTTTCTTTCAAAATAACTGGCCAATCATGTCTTTATTTAAATAAAAAACATATCTTTTATTAAGCTTCAGATTTTCTTTCAAAATAACTGGCCAATCATGTCTTTAGATTCTTCCCGCCAACAGCTCCTGAATTCCACAATACCTCACTTTATTTTTGTAATAAATCTTTTTAATACTTTGATCAAAATCAATTAAAATCTCCACTGTTAATCCTCATGATTAAATCTGGACCATTTGATCTTCTGCGCTAGTCCACATCTGGACCATACTAATTGATATGTTGTGTTCCTATGATTTCGGCCATCCCTGGACCACACTTCCTAACCTTCTGATCTTCTGATCTCGGCCATCCTGGTCCAACAAACTGATCTGCTGTGATCCTCTGATCTCGGCCACTGCTGGTCCACTCATTCTGACCTTCTGATTTCGGCCGACACTGGGCCATGGTCTGATCTTCTGATCTCGGCCAACACTGGGCCAAATAATTAAATCTGAACTATTGATCTAAAAATCTTCCCTCTGATCTGGATCAATTCTGGACTTGGTCTGGATTAAACTGAAATTAAATCTGGACAAATAATATTTCAGTTTGGAAATTTTACCTTTGATTTTGGATCAGGTCTGGATCAATTCTGGAAATCATTTCTTCTGGTCTGGACTTAGTTTCATACCCTGAACCATGCTATCTTCTGGTCAGAATAACTTCTGGAATAAATCTGACATTTGACATATTCTGGTCTGGAACAAGTCTCCCTATGGCAGGCTTCCTTCTGGTCTGGTCCAAGTCTCCTTCTGACTTTGCTTCCTTCTGATCTGGGCCAGCAAAGATATCCTCTGGTAGTGTTTTGACATCCTGGTGTATCCTCTGGTAATTCCAGGATGCATTCTGGATGCATTTTCTGCCTCTGCAATCTTCAATTTCTGGTGGTATTTAATGTAATAATTTAAGGTACAAAATAAGATTACATGGAGTGCTTTTGTAAACATCAAAATCCTAAGTATTTAGAACCAACTTGGTTCCAACATGAACTTCACGACTCATTAATCTGTAATAACTGCGATTTCCAAACGCAGGGCCAAGCTAGTCAAACACAGACAACGAAGGAGGTGAGTTTCGAAATCATGTTTATAGTATAATATAAGTAAGAAGAACACACAATTAATCATAATAAATTGTATCATTATACAAACATTCTTCAGGAAAAAACATCACATTATAAATTCAAAATCACTCAAGAGAAAACAATACATTACACTATAACATCAAATCATTAGGGATAAATTATCATCACACACGATACAACATTAATCACAATAAAACAATCACAAAGAGATGTAATGCTATGCATGAGCTTAGACTCTACTTCACAATGTGGTACCATTCTAACTTTGATGTACTTGGTTAGGAGGCTTAATACTATTCCACCATCCCAGTGGACGGAACATTCAAATTGGCCATGTCCTTATAGATCTCCTCAACTCAACCCAAGACACATATACGAGACAGTCAAGGTAAACGTGTGTTGCATGGTAGCTCCCAAAATTTGGAGTAATACCTCCAAGTCACATAGGAATTCCCCACCCGAATACCTCTAAGGTCTAACAATCTTGCCCTAAGGCTCAACAGCAAACCGCCACGATTAGGCTCACATAGAATCACTAGGCTTGTCAGGCCCTACCTATATGGTGGCAAAATAATCTCCACTTCAAAATTCACATCAACTTCAAATATTCCAAACATCTATTTTCTCCCTCTCGTTAGCATAGGCTACTCCATTAAGAGTATCATCTTTAGCACAAGTTGGAATCATCACTATTTCATCAATTATAGGGTACTTCAATAATTTCATCACAAATTCATAACGTCGCGATCATGAATCATATCTCATAACATAAACTCATCACAATTTTATAGCATCACTATCATTAATCATACATCATCACATACACTTATCACAAATTTATAACATCATTATTATTAATTATACATCATCATAATCACATAAACTTACCAAATTGCATCCATCTTTTATTATCACATCACACAAACTTGTGTATTCAATCATATACATAAAATTCATTCGACATCCAATATAACAACAATATCAAATATCACACATTTAACAAAATTAAATCAATCAACAACTTATAAATATTTCTATTCCACATTTTATCCTCAAAATTTCCATATTTGCACATTAATTAATTTATCCCTCAAATGGCTACTGCCTTACGTAGCGAGCCCCGAATGAATCGTTGGGAAATTCGGTTTTCCCGCTCATCTCACAATATATTATACTCATGAATTCAAACGCTCTCTCAACCCTTACCTTATTTCAACGCTTTCACACATGAACACGATTCCACGAGCAAAAAACCTTTATTTTTTGACTCTTTGTTCTTCAATCGATCTAACTCTACAGTTTATGGGTAAACGTCAAAAATAAATTATGAGAAGACACTCTAAAAAATAATTTCGAAATTCGGTCAAGGTAACTTACCATAAATAAAAAAATAATCAGTGGATAATATAGCCACTTTTCACACGATTGTTTTGGCGTTGGTTTTACTCAAATTGGACTTACGGTGCAAAATAACGAATTCCGTAAACGGAGAAGTCGGATATTTTAGTGAGAAATTTAGATGGTTAAAAATCTGTGAAAATGTGTTTAATTGACTAACTAAATGATTTAAACAACATACTAAAATTTGGACTAAAACGGAGAAAGTTTTCTGGGACAGTTATTGATCACCGGTATCAATTTTCTACTCTTTTTCCTCCAAGTGTGGCTGGCTCATTTTGTGTCTCTGCATCTGACTCCTCTTCCTTCTTCTTTTTAATTAATTTTTCTTTTAAATATTTAATTAGGGTTTACTCTTACATATGGGCCTAACCCATAAAACACATTTTAATTATTCCTTTCTTTTATTATTATTTTTTTATAAATAAAACCCACAATTATCAAAACTAATTTTTATTAATATTTTTTTTTAAACACAATTCAATTTATAAAATATTACTACTATTTTAAAACCAATACTATATAAAATAAAATAATTAAAGTAATTAATATTTTAAAATACATTAATAACTAAAACTCTCATATTCAAATTAATCACTATAATTATACTTATTTTTTCAAATACTCACATTAAATTACTACCATCGTTAGAAAATATTTGAAATTATAAAATAAATAAATATAATATCAATACTTTATATTAATTAATAAATGGAAATAAATATATATAAAATCACTATGCTGTAACAAGTATATAAAAATCAAGAAAATTAAATACAATATTGCCACTATCTCAATATAATTATTTATAAAATAAATAACTAAAAATAGAAAATAGTTATAAATAATTGAAATATATCTACTTGCACATTTAACATCAGTCAAACGCATTGTAAAATATCACATTAATTGTGTATGCGCATATACACGTAAAATCGCCTAAAATCTTATTCTTTAAAATATTACAGTAAAATACTATTTAGAAAAATATATAAAATAATAAAATATATTATTTGTTATTTATATTACTCATTTAGTTTAACATGTATGAAGTAGCACATCATCTAAAGTACCCATATAATGAAAACTAATCACAAAATTTGTCAACATGTATTCTAAAATAATTTTAACACCAAATTAATTATTTAAAATTATATTTCAATAATAAAATAGTTTATTATAAAATTTGGGGTGTTACACTACTAGTATGGGATGAGGCTACACCTTGGTAAATAGTATTATTCTATGTTAAGATTGTACATATATGATTTGTACCCCTCGAGGAGAGATTGAAATTCTGTAATCATGTGCACTAACATATAGACATTGCATTAGGATGCTATGTCACGCGAGTCATGTTTGTTATAATAAAATACGTCCCTACATGTTTTATTCATTATTTGATACCATGTTATACTTGTTAAATCATATATGTTATTTTTGGTTGGTGAGCTTCTAATTATAGTGGAAATTGGGATATGCCCTCAGACGATGTCGGATAACGTACTATCGATAGTTACTCTGACGAAGGAAACGTCACTGGACTTTCGTGACCAATATTTTTCGACTATTTGGATATACAACTCCATCTCAAGTAGGGCTACTTATACGGGGAGAGTGGTGGGGACTACCATGTACCTTCAAGGTTGGTACTTAAGGCTGAAGGTTTGTGGATAGATGTAGAGGATGCTATAGATGGAGGTGAGACAAAGGCCACAGTAGAAGTGGTGACTCCCACCACATGAGTAAGGGCACTGCGTTTGGACTAGGAGTTGCAGAAAAGGGCAAGGGGTCGATGTTGGGGGCTAAAGACATAGCAAAACCATTTAAGTGGAGCGGGGACTAGGGTTCGTTGACGGACCATCGGTACCTTGGTTGGTGTCACCTTGGGCTGAGTTAGAGCTCCATTTTCCAGTGGGCAATCCTCTACCATATGTCTCGGAGGTGGAGGTTTTTTTTTGGGATTTTGGCTCCGTCAAAGCCACCTACCTTGTGAGTGGACCTGACATCTGAGGAGACTAATTCCTCCATTGCTAGAGAGGAGGAGAAAGCTACTTCTAGGAGGGGTAATGTGTTAGAAAGGTCATGTATGGTATGTGGGGGTCATCCCTGTTACTGTACTTGTTAGTCTTATGATCAGATTATGATTGTGTATAGAGCCGTAGTTTCTCTCTTTTGGGGGATGTACTTCTTATTTTGGGATGACTGTATTTATGATATACTTTGACAGTTGACATTTATTGGTGAGCCCATGTTCCTTTTTTTGATGTGGCCATGGGAGGATAACATTTTTAGAGTAGCACTTATGTGTAGATATCGCCGAGAATACCCCAAGGGTATGAGCAATGATCTAATAGGTCTCATAGCCTCGATTTATTTTCTTGTTCTGTATATTTTAGGTTTACTGTCTTAGAGTTGTTTTGCCTACTGGCACATATGATATATCTATTTATGTTCCTTTGTCATTTTAGAGTTGCGATGCATTTTCCTCGATGTATTTTCTTGTTCTGTATATTTTGGGTTTACCGTCTCAGAGTTGTTTTTCTTACTGGCACATTTGATATATCTATCTATGTTCCTTTTTCGTTTTAGTGTTGTGATGCCTTTTTTAATTGAGTTTTTTTAATAAGAAAATTAGTTCACATTTTTAGAGAAAAAGGATTTCAATTTTCAATCATATTGAGGTAATATTTTTTAAAAAGTAAATAAATATAGCGCTTTGAAAAATCAGGGTGTTACAATGTTCAGATTTTATTTACTATATCGATCACTATCAATATATAATGTTATATTGCTTTTTATTTTGTCTTGAAATTTCTAATTTCTTACACAATTTTTAGACTCGTGTAAAGTCCAAAGTAAACGGTAATGATGGTAAGGCGAACAAGCCAGTCATATCAAAACATCAAGTACATTTATGTATACAAACAGAAAAACTGCTTAGTTAATGTTTATTTTACTATTTAATCATTAGTTAACTTAATTTGATGATGTTTTAAATTCAAAAACAAAAACTACAACCAGTCAGATAGAATGACTAGGTTGGACCTAACAATGTGTCAGTTGCAACAACTAAACAAGGTCTTGCAAAATCAGAACATCAAAATTCTTCCCCTACAAAGAGTTGTGCACCTCTTTCTCGATTTGTGCAGTGTCTTCACACATTTGTAGAAATAAAAATATCTACGAATATTGACATGCATGAAATACCAACCGAGAAAGTTATTTTTGGTGTTTTTTATGTAGAAAGTATTGGTAAGGAGCAAATGATAGGGCTTTTCAAACATAAAGAAATAGGTGTCTCTGTCATTTCCATATGTATGAGGTACTCCAAATAACTTCAGATGAATGAATTATTTTTTTATCAATGAATCATTGACCTAATGTTATATTTTTATTCAAGGTACTTGTATGAAAAATTGGTGTGTCCGCGTCAATTGACCAACAAATTCTCCTTCTTATCTCCCCATCATATATCCATGTTTGAAAATGATCTAATTTGGATCAAAGATTACATAGTTGATGTACTGCTAAACAATATAATTATTTGTTAGATTTTCTTTCAAATTTATTTTATGGTATATTATTTTCTCTTTTTGTACTTGATTTGCTTATTGAAAATTTTTATATGAGGCACTGGATGTTGATTATCATTAATGCCACGTTAGAAATAGTTTATTATTTGGATTTATTACGTGGTGATTATACAACTCACTCGAAATTGAAGTTTATGTTTGATACGTAAATATATCATTGTATCAAAACCTATACAAATATATGGGGTTGTTTGTGTATGGTTATTCTAAATATTCATTTAACTATATTTGTTAGAGTTATACAAATATTTCGCGCTCAAATGGGAGCTCAAGTTTTGAAGAATAAATGGAGCAAAATTATGTGGAGGCCAATACTAGTTTTATATAGCTACCTATTACATTTGGTGTATGATTATAAATATTGTTATAAAAATTTTGCAATTGTAAATTACTACATTAGTATCAAACATTAGATCCAAGTTTTGTCCTATACATCATTGCATTGATGTATATATTTTTATTTGCTTGCTATCCTGGCCAAGAAATTTGGATAGATTGTGGGTACTATGTCATGAGTACACGAAAGAGATTGTTAGTTGTAATTAAAATGTGATTCCAAATACGGTATATTAATTTTATACTATATGATTTATATATTATTTTAATATTTAATATTTTTATTTGATTAATTTTATCTTAGACGCATTACTTTATTGTTATATATTTACAGTATTTTGATGAATTCAAATATCTGACTTACTCTAAAGATCAATTAACTGAGGTCGGCAATGAAGATTGATATCAATACATACTTACTTAGATTAATAATCATATGATAAGAGCAAGTTTACAGAGTCATGAATTTTTATTATTAGAGATACAAGAGTATTATGTAATTTTGAATTTGTATTAGAGACCAATTATCAAATTTAATACAAATTTTACCTATGTTATAAATTTGAATTTTTTTAGATATATATATATATATATATATATATATATATATATATATATGATTATTTTTCATATTGTTTATTTAAAAGCAAGATTGTAAATTTCTGCAAATATGATATTTGATATTGTACTTCAACATGTTGAACAAAAAAAAAATGATATTGTGTTTATGTGTAACGAGAAGAAGATTGAATATTTTAATTACAAATAACAGTATTCTTTCACAACACTGATACAAATAAAGTGTTACAATTGGCTGTCCTTTTATACTAAAAAAGAGCTATTATAGGTTGTTATTAGGCCGTGCTTTTACTTAAAAAGTGTTATTGTAGGTTGCAATAAACAACAATTTTATTTATTTTTTAAATATTATCTATACCTTTAATAGTCCTCAAATAAAACAATTGCTTAATATATATAAAGCAGTTAGCATAGTGCTGTAAATTTGAAGATTTGTATCAAAAATCATATGGTACTCAATAGCGCATATTTGTCAAGTCATGTAAAATCAAAATGCGAATATTTCACAATTTAAAGTAGGGGTTCTTACACTCAAATGGATGTAAATAAAAATCATAAACCAATAAAAAAGATCGATATATAATTATAGAAAAAATCAAATATTATTAGATATGTGTTGATCTTTGTTGTGAAAACCATTTAGATCAGATTGAATTTCGGATTTTTTTTTCAAAACCAAATAAAACCAAATCCAATTGCATAGATATAAGATTTAATTTTTATTTTTTAAGGCTTAAAGACATTTTTAGTTCCTCTATTTTGTCAAAAAATGAACTTTTAATCTTTCTATTTCTAAATCTAGTTTTTTGATCTACTATTCATTAATTTTTTAGATTTTTTAGTCCCTCATCATGTATTATTAGGTGACACTCTCATACACTGACAAGATATTGTGCTTTGCATCAAGTAATTTCCATGTTGTTGTAATTATTTACTTATTTATTTATTAAAATCTAAAATAAATAAAATTTTAAAATATTGTTAGATAAATTAAATTAATTTTAAAATATTTTATTTAAATAATTAAAATTTTATTTTTTATTTTAAGTTTAATTTATAAATAAATAAATTTATTTTTAAGATTTAATATATAAATAAAATAAATATTAGATAATATTTTTCTCAATTCTCATTACTAGAAAAACTCATTTTAGCTGTCATATTTAGCGTCGGCCCCCGACTCCAACGCTAGTTAGCGTCGGTCTAGCCGACGCTAGTGCATCAAATTTATTTTTTTGATTTTATTAATAATTAGCGTCGGTTAAATAAAATATGGCAGACGCTAGTTTATTTTATTTTAATAGTTAGCGTTAGAGGGGCCGACACTATGTTGTATGATTTTTTAAATGGGCCGCTAGTAAATCCAATAAACCCTAAATTAAATTTGAGAACACACGACCATCATCATCATTCTCACTCCAAAATTGCAATCTAACCTTCAATCTCCATCTCAGATTTATTTCCCCCAATTCGCGTTCCATCCTCCAACTCAGGTTCCTCCTCATTCGTGACCTCTCTCCATCTCAAATTTACTCCTTGCGGCCTTCCTCTGTCTCAACTTGCTCCGTCGTCGTCTTCAATCGTGGCGCTGCTTCCTCTCTCCGGTGCGGCGCTACTTCCTCTCTACGGCGTGGGGCTGCTTTCTACCTCTCTCCGGTGACGGTGCAACGCAACACTTCTACATCAACGACGTCGTAACACATCCCATTTGTAAGTAACGCTAAAATTAATATCATTGTGCTATGTGTTTGTTGTTGTTGATGATGATGGCGGGTATGATATTGAATGGTGGGTATGATATTGATTGCTGGGTTACATCAAAGTTGACTCTGTGTTTTGTTGTTTTCGTGCTCTGTGTTTATTGCTAAAGTTATTACTAACAAATTGATATAACTATGTAGAGTTTTTTTTATTAGATTAGAGAATGCATAGGAAGTATTGAGAGTTGATTAGAGTTTAATTACGATTAACTAGACGTTTTTTTAAATTTTAAATATTGAGATTTAACATGAATAATTTGCATCTCATAATTAGTGTGTGTTAGATTTTATTGGTGTACTCAAGTGTTTCGGTTGCAGCTAGCCTATCTTGTATTGGGATTATATCTCTTTTGCTCGTAGGAGATTCTAGTGGGTTGGGTTTTTAATGTCTTATACTGTTTTGTACTCTATATAGCCTAGCCTTGTATATCTTGTGTTGGTTTTTTGTGTTATTTTTGTACTAGTGCATTTTGGCCTCCTCAAAATAAGAATATGACAAATTCAGGTATATGAGAATGTGGATTTGCTTCAGAATTCATGATTACTAATGCACTCAAATTGTTGCAATTTAATGTTTTAGCCTATGTGAGAGGGGATAGTATCAGATTTAATCCCTAATGTGTTGGTGAATTATATAGTTTAGTGAGAGGGTCTATTCCCATGTATATGACATAACATCATATTATCTCACAATTGAGAAGTTTGTGATAACTAGAGCAATGCTGTGGCTAGGATCATTCATTAGATCTATATATAGTCAAGTTAATATTGTGATAGAGCATGCATAATATATAATATATATTCATTTAAGATTTAATTTAAATAGAATGTCAGTATAAAGATTTTTTGCATTTTCAATCAATCAAATGTGTTAAATTATTAGAAACGTTTGACTTTTATGATAACTACTTCTTAAGTCATAAACATGACTTGTTGTTATATGCTGACATTGTAGATACTTTTACACTGACAATGCATGAAAATTAAACCCATTTATTATTTGTTTTGGATTAATTAATTAGGATGAAACGACATTGTGTACATGAGCACCAAGATACGGAACCGGAAAAGAAGGTTACACGTAGATTGAGAAGGAAGAGTTTTAATGTCCATGTAGTTTAACTTAACTCGATAGATTAGCTAGTCTTTATACACACAAAAATGAATGATGCAAAAAAAAAATATTACATTAATTATGATCTTAACATCATATTAATATTTTCTTAATCTTAATAATATACAAAAAGAAGCATGTACAAATGACAATTTCAAACAAGAGTCATAAACACATGTAACGACATCAACACAAATATACTATTAAAATATCAATCTTAATCTTAATAATATACAAAAGAATCTCAAACAAGTGACAACTTAAAATAAGTGTCACACTTAGATTAAGTCACATCAATATAAATAAATATATTACTAAGATATCAATACTTCTTATTTTTAACCAATTTTGTAAATAAAACATATCTTGATCTTTATAATATACAAAAGAAGCTCACATAAATGGTTCACGTCAACACAAATACAATTATAAAAAATTCTTATTTTAGTCAATTCAGATTAACCTATTAAAAGATATCACATTTGCAATGTATTTGCAATTTTGCCACTTTGATGTACGAGAGAAAGATAGAAGAAATAAAGTAAAAGAAAAAAGTATGAAAAAAAGATAATTGATAAATGATTTGGTATAAGAGAGAATACGAAGGAAAAAAAATCATATTTATGAACTGACATAAATATCCTTAGATATAATAAATTTGTAAAACGACATATTTTAGTACATTTTTATTATATGTCAAAAAAGTGTGTTTTAATAAATAAATAAATAATTAAAAATCGTAATCTTAATAGTATAAACTAACAAACTCGCAATATCTTTATCTTAGTATTCATCTTATCACAATCTTAATCGTCATCTTATCTTAATATTAATATCAATCTCTATCTCTATATCTTAAACTTATCTTAATGTTAAGTTTAAATTTAATCTTAATTTTTATCTTAATTTTATCTTAATCTAATCTTAATATCTTCTTAATTTGAATATTTTCTTTATCTTTATTTTACTTTTATCTTTATATATTATCTTAATCTTAATAATGTATAATAGATGTGCAATTAAACGACTATTTTAAACAAGTGTTACAACTAGATGAAGTCAAATCAACACATATATATTATTAAAATAACAACACTTTTATTTATAACTAATTACGGGAGTTGCATAAAATAAACAATTTGAATATCAAAATATATCGTACATTAACCTTTTAAAAGACATCATATTTGCAATTTGTCAACAATTAGAGTTATATATTGTCTGGTTTATAAAAGAAATCTAGATGAAATAAAATAGAAAGAAAGAAATTAAGAAGAAGAAGATGAAGAAGAAGAAGAAGAAGAAGAAGAATACTTTATAAAGAAACTCCTTAGTGAAATTAAGGGTTTAAACGAGATGCATAGTTAATATAAAATTCTTTTGCAGCGAGAAACAACAAAACATTAGATAAACTTAAATGGCATGATGTGTCATATCATATTAAGATTATATAGTATGATGTGACATATTGAATGATTATCATTGGATAATATTGTAAAAAAAATTTACACCGTTAATGCACTACATATAAACTCATTTATTTAATAGAATCTACCAAAAATATTAAATTTATAGAAATATCACTTAAAAGTACTATTTCAAAAGATTAACATCAGTAAAATTTAATTTTCAATTCTTAAAAATTCCATTTATCAACCAACAACATAAAAATTAATATCTTAACTTATAATTAAAAATTAACAATATAATTTTGTCTCTTTAAAATCACTCACTTAACTTAAAAATTAAATGAATATTAGACTCATTTAGAAGTACTTTTTTAAAGGGGTGATCGCAATAAAAATTAATTATACATTACTAAAAAAATATTTATCTATTTTAACAAAAAATAATATTTATCAACTAATAAAATAAAAATTATTATCTTAACTTATATAAAAAAAAATAATGAATGTGTACTTTATTGAGAGTGTCTAATTTATTTAGAGTTTAATGGACAATTAATAACAAGACTCTTTAATTGTATAGTTATTTTATAATGGAAGTTACAATCATGTGGTGAGATGATAAAATTTATTGTTCTCATTAACTATTAGTGTAAAATCATTTTTCATTGAGTATGTGCATTCCTTTTTCATAATTTATTAATAGTGTCACTTATGAAATTGAATTATCATACACATGACAAGTTTTTACTTCAAAATAATTATCACGCATGGGACAAGTTGATGCTAATGAGATTGAATTATCATACACAAGTTATCATAGTTAAAAGCTTCAAAATAACTATCATACACGTAGATAAGTTGTCACCTATCCAATTGAAGTATGATACACGACACATATTATCATTCATAAATTTTTTTAAAACACTATCATACAGGCGTCATGTTGAACACTAATAAGGAATAACTATCATACACGAGACAAGTTCTTACCGATAGAAACTTCAAAATAACGAGCAACACATGATAAGTTGATGCTTTTGAGATTGAACTATCGCACAAAACACATATTCTCACTGATAAATATTCAAAATCACTATCATACATAAGACAAGTTTGTCGCTTATGAGATTGAACATTTAATAAATTATGTCCCTGCAATTTTGCTACTCGTATTTAGAAATATACACACATTTAAACTCTATCAGGTTCATAATAAATTACGACTATTCATATTTAGAATAAACATTTCAAGAAACGTATAACACTTGCGTACTATTAAATTTGCCGAACCATCAAATTAACAAAATTGTTAAAATTTTAATTGTAATGAAAAAGGACAACATTGCAAAGTATTATGTGATCGACAATAGTGCATCCATATTTCATACGACACTTTACATGTAAATATGGTCGTTGACATTGATTTTACTCTGTATGATTCACAATTTTGTTTGACCAAATAAAAACAAAAACCTCTAACCGATTAAACGGTGAAAATGAGTTTTTTTTTCTTCATGTTTTATTTGTAAAATGGTTTGTTGAGATGTAACGAACACCAACTAATCTTCGTAAAAAAAAAACATCAACTTGCTATAACGATAAATAGATAGCTATTAAAATTTTTTAAATGGCTTAAATTGTAAGATACCTCAATAAAATCTTAACAAAATTTATTTTTGTTGAAATTTGCTTACCTGTAAATAAAAAAATACCTTAGGCATGCAAACAACATATGGGTCAGCCTGACATCAAAGCTTTTCCAGCCATATCATTGCCTATCCTTATAGAACTTTACTATAAATGTAGGAAGCATTCAAGACCTCTTCATATTCACAAAGTTATATTCAACCAATTTTTTACTTCACAAATTTATTAGAAGTCCGATAAAAAGCAAATCT
Source organism: Cicer cuneatum (assembly GCA_037974295.1). NCBI lineage: Eukaryota > Viridiplantae > Streptophyta > Magnoliopsida > Fabales > Fabaceae > Cicer > Cicer cuneatum. Next base: position 25,909,807 of record JBBPBO010000002.1, on the reverse strand, counting down.
TCACCATGGTTTCTCATGTGGTACACCCTTCCTTCAAATTAATTTTCCTACTTTTTTTCAAGCATATATTTTAATATGTATCTATAAATTTACACAGAAGAATAACATATTACAAACATTATTCATAACTTATTATGTAATAATAATTATTATTCATGTGCAGGTAAACATGAGGTTTATCTCTAATGCATTTATTTTCTCATTATCAATACTCGTGATGTTATCAAGCACAATTTACTCACAACAAAAGGAGTATGAAAATCATATAAAGTCCGCAACATTTGTGTCAGAAAAGTTTGAAATTGGACCCGGAAATGTTGTTTCGAAAGCATTGATGGAAATTGAGTTTCCAAAGGGTCATATTGGTGTAAAGAGCTTTGACGTTGATCTAATTGACGAAGAAGGAAATTCTATACCATTGTATGAAACATACCTTCATCATTGGTTTGCTATAAATTTTATAAATAAGAATGTGTCACACGATCCTAATGCTCACAGCAATCCTTATGCGGATGCCATTTTCAAAAGAAATGATGGAACTTGCAATGGAGGTATTCTTCCACAATATTGGGGTTTGGGAAGTGAATCAAGAGGAACAACTTCAAGGATTCCATATCCTTTTGCAGTTGAAGTAGGTAACCCTAATGATATTCCAAAAGGGTGGGAAGAGAAATGGTTATTTAGCATCATGGTCATCGATACACGTGGCACAGAAAATAGGAAAAGTTGCAGTGAATGTAGGTGTGACCAATTTAACCTCCCAGAGAATTTTTTTAATGTGACACTTGATATCAATGGAAAACCATTGAGCCCTGACTATAAAGGAGGAATTTTTTGTTGCCATGATAACTTTCAATGCAAACTGAGAAAGGGGTTTGAAGCCCCAAGAAGAAATCTTGCCCTAAGATACAAAGTAACATGGGTTGATTGGGACCAACAACAAATTCCCGTTAGATTTAATATACTTGATTCCACTGATCGGGTGAGGACAGTTGGTTCTCAAATAAGACATGACTGCCAGGTAACTAATTATGTTATTTATATAAATTCGAGTTTTTTATTTCACCGGCAATTATATTTTATGTGTAGCTCATGCGGTTGAGTTCTGATACTTCACAAGCTTGAGAATTAAGAGGTTCAAGGTTTAAATTATGATTACAAATAATAAATTAATTAATTAATTTAAAAAATATCGTAATAAAAATCTGTTAATTTTTTATAAGCATAATAGTGTATTAATTATTATTATGCATGTTGGGAGCATGCAAGTGATTAACAAATTGTTTTTGATATTTTTACAGGCTGAATATACTATTCCAGAAAATAATGGCGATGACACGTTTCATGTTCAAAAAGCAAACATCCCAATGGATAAAGGCGGTTACCTTATCTACGCCACTGCTCATATGCATTCAGGTGTTGTTAATGCAACTCTATATGGACAGGTAGAATTTAATATTTTAATTTGACTAAGTTTTTTTCAACTTTAGTGTGTTTTCTTTAATTAGTTTCTTAAGTTATAATATTTTTCTAGATTCTATATATAATCAAGTTAATATTGTGATAGTGCATGCATAATATATAATATTTATTCATTTAAGATTTAATTTAAATCGAATGTCAGTGTAAAGATTTTTTTCACTTTCAATCAATCAAATGTGTTAGATTATTAGAAACGTTTGACTTTTATAATAACTACTTCTTAAGTCATAAACATGACTAGTTGTTATATGCTAACATTATAGATACTTTTACACTAACAATGCATGAAAATTAAACCCATTTATGATTTGTTTTGGATTAATTGCTTAGGATGGAAAGGCATTGTGTACATCAACACCAAGATACGGAACCGGAAAGGAAGCAGGAAATGAGGAAGGTTACGCGGTTGGAATGTCAGTATGTTATCCAAAACCAGGTTCAATCAAGATTAATGACGGTGCAATTGTGACTATAGATTCCATATATAAGAATGAATATCTCACTGGAGCTATGGGACATATGTACATCTATTTGGCTGATCGAATACCACACACAACGTAGACATCAAACTCTTATGATTTGTAATTGTTTGATGTAATGTTTCTTTTTGACATATGGAAAGTACAACCTGCTTTGTATTTATTTTACTATTTTTTCCTTAACTAACTTTTTGAGACCTTCTCCACACTTCACAATATGAAGTCACATTTTTTTCCGAGATAATAAAGTCACAAAAACATTTATCAATATTTAAATGAGATTTTATGCGTCTCTTTCATCAATATTTGAAGTGTCACTTGTTTTACACGATTTCAAAAAAAAAAAATATATATATATATATATATATAAGCAATTTTTTCCAATTCATCAAATCGTTCTAAGATTTACAAATTTGAAATTAATAAAAGGGATCCCAATTTTACAAACTATTCCTGAAACAAGGATTTTAAATTAAGAAGAAATAACTATTTTTTTACTATCTAAAAAATAAAATGTAATTTGAATCTTTTAGAAGAAAATCTGACTTATTTCCATAAAAGTATTTAGAATTTTATTTTCCGGTTTACTATTTGTTATTTCCTAATTGTACAAAATTGTATTTAAATAATTATTAATTTATTCTACACAATTAAATTTAAATTGATATGCTTCTTTTTATCAAATAGATTGATAGCCTTTGTAAAGGAACAAATTATCAATGAAAATGCTTAATATTTGCATCTCTTCTTCTTAAAAGGGAGAAATAGAGCCAAACAACATTTGAGAATTTTTTTTAACAAAACAAGAAACTTTTTAAAAAACAAAATGTAAATAACAAGAGCTTCTACAAAAGGAGTTGGACATGGGAGGTTTTATGTGAGGAGAATTTTCAAAATATATTTGAAATTCTCTAACAGATATATTAATGTAGCAAAATTAAATAATTTAATATATTACTTGGTTAAGTGGTTGCGATATTTGAGTTTAATGCATCTATTAGAGATAGAAATAAGAACACAATTTTCATGTTTGCATGAGTCGAAGTTCAGTCAAAAATATTTCTGAGTTATTTCTTCTTTTCTCTAGTACACAAGAGTAGATAAATGAACTTTATTTTGTAAATTATCATTGATCGATATGCTCGATGTGAATGTAAAATTCATTTCAAAGATTCCAAAGTATCCTAAAGGAGATGCACCTATTAACTCATTGACATTTAATATACATAGATTGGTGGGGGCAAATCGAACCTAAAGTTTAATGAGATACACTCACTTTAGAATTTATTTGTGTAACTTTGATCGTCGTTAATTCCATCTTCTTCTTGTTTAAGATTTGCAGCATACCTACAACAAAAGATACAACTCTTTACAAACAAAATTGAATAAAATTGAAGCTACAATTTGTAGCTTTAACAGAATTGTCATAAAAATCATCTTAAAACACATAAATGAATGTCAAAACTTAAATGCAGTTCCAAACATATAATTGGATCCTGAGCAACTCAAGTTTTATGCTTTATTTTACATCAAGCATAAATATCCAGAGGAATTTACAATCTTAATCGTATTTTAGACAAGTCACATCTTTAGGTAATATTAAAATGGATTTTGGCGGTTCTAATTAATATCTAAAATATTTTATCTTGTTAAAATTAAGCCGTTCTTGCTAGTAGTTCTCACCATTACTTTACCCAGAAAAATTCAAAGATGCAATTAATCAACCAAATGATTTAATTGCGTTGTTTGTGCTATATAGTTTGACAAGTTAATGCAACACTCAATTAATTTTGTTTTAATTAGAATTTAGTAATATTAGATATAAATAAATTCACTATTAAAAGTTGAATAAAAACATCATTTTATCAATGACATATTAGTCATTTTGTTTATTCGACCTAAATTTTATATAAAGACAAAATTAACAAAAAGAATCAATAAGAATATCGAAATCATAAAAATAAAATATCAAGTTTTAATAGTTAGAACCTTGGTTTTAAATATGAATTACATTGATGATTTCAACCAATGATCTCTGTACTATCAAATTGATATAGGATAAAGTAATTGTATTTCTACAAATATATTTTTTACTAGAGAGAAAGGGATTATATATACGTGTAGAACATCTATTATAGTATATTAAAATAGACTCTCAAATCATTCATCGATACTTACTCATATTTTATGTCATATAACTCTATTTGTATTACCTCACTTATTTGATTAGTTGTCATAGCTATAATCTCTTCTTTTTATATTCTTCTTATAGTACACAACTTCATTTCATTTCAACAAAAAAAAGTTTCAACAATAAATCGACATTAATAACAGCTCATAATGCAACAAACGTTTTTCTATTATCTATTTATCATTTATTAAATGTGAGTTTATTCCTTAACCACTCCTAATGTAAGTTCAAATATCTATCTTTTTTTATCTTGGCTGAACCAAGATTCAAGATAACATGATAACATAGCTTCGAGACATGAACCATTGTTTATGCTAAATTCATCTCCAATTTGAGTATAATAAAATTGCTTTTGTGGTGTTTGATAAAATACAAGTGATGTTATATCTAATTGAGTAACTGACTTTGGTATATTTTTTTACTTCATGACCATCTTCTTCTTCCACATGGGGTTGCTAGCCACTTGAAATGCGTGTTTCATTTTATGCTAATATTTAATTACATAATTTTTATGTTATCTTTCTTTTACAATATCACTAACACAAAAAACGTATTAATTTACGTCGATGTCAACTATTGATTTCCATTCATTCAAAGTAGATCAATTGTTACCGTGCATATTTTTATAGCGCAATAAATCCACCGGACAATTGATGGAATTTACACAATTTTTGGAAAATTAAAGTACCCGTAGTAATTAAGGAACAATAATAACAATACATTTATCTAAAGGATAATTTGAAACCTTTAATCTATGTTTTTAACTTTACCTCCTCCAAATCAAATTTCAATATTTCCTTTTGCGTTATAATTATATTATGAGTGATATTATTATTAATTGTATTTACAAGTTTAGTGTTGCTTTTGGCTCATATAACTCAACAAAAAAGATCTGACACAAGAGGCATGTGAGCTAGAGATAAACAGATGGAGGCTACAAATTAGGCTTTAACCAAATATTTTAGATTTGTCACAAATTTGTAAATTGTTATTTCATTTTTATTACTCAAGTTTATGAGGAAACAATTATTTTCTTCATCTCATTTTAAATGTCTCATTTGTCATTTCTTTTTGTCTCAAATTATTTATGATTTTACAATACGAATAGAACATTAATTACTTTTTTCACTAATATACTCTTATTTATTATATTTCAACTCATAAAATTTTTTCACTAAATGCAATTAATAAAAATATTTGAGTAAATGAAACATTTTATCATTGAAACCAAACCAACTAATCATTTTCTAAAGAATTATACACATCTCAAATGAGACATTTAAAATGAAATGAATGAAGTACTTATCTTAAAAAGTGATGTAGCTTTTCACACTAATACAATGAAAACAAATTTTCTACTGAGTTCTAGAATTATTCTATTCTAAATGCACATATTTTCATAATTGAATTTAATTAATGTCTTTGTTAAGCTGAGCTTATGATACATTCGTTTTAGTTCAAACTTCTTTCTTTAAAATAGCCTATTATCGTGAAAGAAAAGTCATACTACTATCAATTCAAATCATTCAACCATTTTTTAATTTCTTTAGTTGTCTTGTGAATTTTAAATATGCTAATATCACTTTTAATATTTTTTTTAAGTTATTTTTTTGTGACATGACTAGCACCTTATGGTTCACTTCCTTCCCTATAATTTATACATCTAATTAACTATTATTATTTTGAGACAATATTTACAAATAAAAATGTGTAAAATAAAATTATAAATACAACTATTGTATTTGATTTGATATCTAAGTCATTGCATTTTTTCTACTAAGTTACAAAGTTTGTTTAATAAAAATGTTAGTTCACGAAGAAAAATAAAAAATGAGACTTATAAATAACTAATTCTAAAAGAGACTTATAAATTATATACATTGCATAATTTCTAATGCTTACTAATTTTTTTAAAATAAATATGAAGACACTTGTAAAACGTGCACGTTGAAATCTAGTTATTTCAAATTACAACAAAATTACTAATCCATTAAGATTGATCCTAAGATCTCACACACATTTCTCACGCGAGTGGCGGATGCACTTTAGGCATCTCAAGCCCCCACAAGAAATTTTTTTCTTTAATAACATATATATTTTTTAACCCCCATGACTTACTAAATCTGTTTTTTTTAATCAACAAATGTTAGTATGTTCATTATTAATTTGTTATTACTTGCTAAGGTGGAAATCGAACTCAAGATCAGTCTTATCACCTAATTCTTAACTCTTTCACCTCAATCACCAAACCAATTTTATATTTTCAATTAGGTCTACTAACTTATTCTTATCCCATTCACACAGATTCACCTTTTCACTTTTCTCTTTTGTAGTTTCCTGTGTAGGTGATCCCACTTTCTAATCAATATTTTCACTCTCTTTTTCTCTCTTAAATATACTCTCCTTAGTTCTACGTTGTCATCTCCTCCCAACACAGCAACATCAACCATTTTTTGTCTCTTCATTTTGCTATTACTTCTCCTTTGACATTTAAAGTTTAGTGTTTTCACTTAACATCAATTAATTTATGTCTATTTGTGCATTCACTCAGCAACCAATTTTTTTTATAGAATTCACAATCAATATTTAAAGGTTAGTTTTTTTTACTTTAATGAACTAACTTATGTATTTGAAGTTTGTTTTCTCATTATAATTATGTATTTTGTAAAAGTTTATAATCAAAATATATAAACTAGTTTTTATCCCCATCGAAGGAAAATTCCGGATCCGCCACTAACTAACGCTAACACTCACCCTCAAGATGATGCATAGAGATCTCAAATGTCCAACTTGTCAAATAAGTTGTAGAAGTTTCTACTACATACAACTTTCGTGAGTATATCTGTCTATTGATCTTCATATTTAACAAACAGAAACTCAAGTATGTTGTCTCCGTGTTTTTTTTATAGTGTCAATCTACTTCTACATGCTTGGTTTGACCATGTTGAAACGAATTATGAGAAACTTCTATTGCAGCCTTGTTGTCACAAAAAGGTTCATTGCACGATTCGAAGCAAAACCAATTTCAGTCAATTGTTTTTGAAGCCATAGATACTCATAGAGACCCTTAGTCATCCCCTGAAACTCGGCTTTAGCACTTGATAAGGTTACAACATTTTGTTTCTTACTTTTTCATGTAACCAGATTACCTCACGCATAGGTAAAATATCCTGAGGTGGATTTCCAATTGGCAATATCTCATGCCTTATCAGCGTCTATATAGGCTCCGTTTAGTAAAATTAAGCTATAAGTTAGTTGATAGCTAAAAAGCTGACTGATAGCTGAAAAGCTAATTAATTGAAATTAAAGTGTTTGGTAAATTTATCTTTTAACAATATAAAATGACATAAAAGAACATGATTAATTAATTTAAAATAACAAAAAATGTGAAATTTTTTTCCAATCTTTTGCCTATTATTTTAGTCGATCTATATTTTTTTTTGTACTCAATATATTTTCCTACTTCACTTTATTTCTTAAGTTTTCTTCTTCTCCATGTCGTTACACTTTATTTCTTATGTTTTCTTCTTCTCCACGTCGTTAGTTAGTTGATGTTATCTTATAGCTTCCACCTTTCTCATTGACTTCTGCTCATCTAAATGTGATTGCCCAATTCACCTGGTATGTCTCTCTTGTTTACTTCTTTCTTTATTTTACTATATTTCTCTCATTTATGACTTTTGTGGTAGAAAATCTAAAAAAATGTAATAAAGCTCTAAAATAAAAATAATAATAAAAACATGGAATTCAATTATTTATTTTTGGTACATCAGTTACATTTCTTAATTACAATATAAACATAAATTTGAAGAGTTCTCTAGAAGTTTAACAAATCTTGTGTGTATAAATAGTAATCGTAAAAAGCAATTCATTTTACATTTTACAATTTGACATAAAAAGTAAATTTAACTTTATGAATTTCTTGTCAGATGAATAAGATGAAAGATTTTATGAGTTATTTTAGCAAGCAATTAAAGAAATTGAGTCCAGCTCTATTCATGCATGTCTTTGTCAATTTTGTGTTACGTGACACAGATTTTTTGCATACATGAAGTTAAATTTTTTGCTGTGAATTTTTTTGGCAAGGAATGAAAGAATGGATGTGTTATGTAGAAGTAATAGTATTACTCTAGAAAAAAAAACATAAATAATAGCATTGAGAAGAAGATACTAAAGATAGTAGGTGAATAGTAAGTTAGTGGGACGGTTACGTAAGCTATAAGCTCAACCGTTACTTGAAATATCGTCTTAGAATAAGCTATAAGCTTGTGATAAAAGGTTGTTTAACAAACACATCTCATTTAATTCAATAAGCTTATAAGCTAGTTTAATAAGCTATAAGTTAGCTTATTGGTGTTACCAAACAGTGTTGTAGTCTTAAACCTGTACATGATTATTCTTAAGAACATTAAGCCATATCCCATTGAGGACTTCAAGTATTGTAGGATCTAAATTATGTCGGATTGTGCATAAATCGGCTTACTACACTTACCGTATATACTATGTTAGGTCGTGTATTAGATAAGTAAATAAGTTTGCCATTTAACCTCTGGTACCTTCTGAAGGTGCAAACACGAGAAGGGGGTTGAATTGTGTTTGCCAAAGTTAAAAACTATTTGCTGATTTGATGAAGGCTGATTGGTTTTTATGAATTACTTAGATGAGAAACAATCGGATTCAAAGGCAGCAAATAATGAAAGCATAAATATTTGGACACATAGATTTATCCTGGTTCACCACTAACTTGGTTACATCTTGTCCCCTCATTCAGAAAGCTTTCATCCACTAATTCAAATACCTTGAATTACAAAACACCTGACCCTCCAAGTCAGTCTTCCCAAACAGCCTGACAACCCCAGACTTTTGAGGAACAACACCACTTTGACCCTACAAGCCAAGTCTTCTCCTAAATGAAGGTGCAAACACGAGAAGGGGGGTTGAATTGTGTTTGCCAAACTTTGAATCTTTTTGCTGTTTTGTTGAATGTTGATGTGGTTTACTTGATTAATAAATAATTAGACTTAGTAGCGGAAAATAACAGCATAAGAACACAGCAATTTATTCTGCTTCACCATTAACTTGGCTACATCCAGTCCCTTCATCCTGAAGACTTTAATCCACTAATTCAAAACCATTGAATTACAGCACCTGACCCTCCAAGCCAGTCTTCTCAAACAGCTTGACAACCCCAGACTTTTGAGGAACAAAAACAACACCTTGACTCTACAAGTCAAGTCTTCTCTTACCAATCTGACAACCCCAGATTGAAGAAGGAATCTGCACCACTATCGAGTTAGATTACAAGGTTTGAATTGTTGTTTGCCAAACTTTGAATCTTTTTGCTGTTTTGTTGAATGTTGATGTGGTTTACTTGATTAATAAATAATCAGACTTAGTAGCGGAAAATAACAGCATAAGAACACAACAATTTATTATGCTTCACCATTAACTTGGCTACATCCAGTCCCTTCATCCTGAAGACTTTAATCCACTAATTCAAAACCATTGAATTACAGCACCTGACCCTCCAAGTCAGTCTTCTCAAACAGCCTGACAATCCCAGACTTTTGAGGAACAAAAACAACACCTTGACTCTACAAGTCAAGTCTTCTCTTACCAATCTGACAACCCTAGATTGAAGAAGGAATCTGCACCACTATCGAGTTAGATTACAAGGTTTGGAACTCTGCAAATTTGCTTCTGGAAAGCTGATTGCTGCAATGATTCTTGCACACTTTGTTGCTACTGGAAAGCTAATTGTTGCACTGAATTTCTCTCTCGAAAACACTTAGAAAATATGGCTTTTGCACTCAAGTGATTCTCTCTTTTGAACTCTCTGATTGTGTTGAATATGAAGCTTAAGTTTTTGTGTTTTTTTTTATACATGATGCTTCTACCTGAAGCCTCCTTATATAGCTGCAAATTTCTATCAAAATTTAATCAAGTCTTCTTCGAATTTTAATCAAGTCTTCACTGATTTTCATCATGATTAAAATCTGGACCGTATGATCTTCTGATCTCGGCCAACTCTAGACCATATAATATGATCTGTACCAATTCTATGATCCTCTGATCTCGACCAATTCTGGACCATGTGATCTGATCTGTACTAATTATGTGATCCTCTGATCTCGGCCAACACTGGACCATGATACTTTAATCTGAACATTTATCCTCTGATATTGATCTTTTAATCTAGACATTTATCCTCTGATATTGATCTTTTAATCTAGACATTTATCCTCTGATATTGATCTTTTAATCTGGACATTATCCTCTAATATTGATCTTTTAATCTGGACATTTATCATCTGATATTGATCTTTTAATTTGGAACAAGTCTTATGTTCTGGACAATTATATCTCCTGATCTAAACCAAGTCTTGATTAAGTTTGGACTATTTCTTATTCACGACCATGCTATCTTCTAGTATGGACTAAGTCTAAACCAAGTCTGACTTCTGTTTCCTTCTAGTCTGGAATAAGTCTCCCTCTGACAGGCTTCCTTCTGGTTTGGACCATGTCTCCTTCTGGACTTTGCTTCCTTCTGATCTGGGCCAAGAAAGATATCCTCTGATGATGTTATTTTTCCTTTGATGTTTGCCTTTGATAACATCCTCTGATATCATCTGGTGTCCTCTGGATGCATCCTCTGGTACCCTCTGGATGTTTCCTCTGGTTGAACCTTCTAGTGACATTTCTATCCTCTGGTTGCTTCCTCTGGATATATCCTCTGGTGGTGTCATCCTCTAATTTTACACAGCTTCTGATTTGTTCTTCTAAGTCAAAATACTATTTACATAAAATATTTTTGGTAACATCAAAACTTTGATTGATCGAAACATCTTGGTTCCAACAATCTCCCTTTTTTTTATGATGACAAAACTTTGTATTTTTTATAACTATTTTTCTTTCTTTTGACTTTGACTCCCCCTAGGACTAAGCTTTATTTTGACTTTTTCTCCCCCTAAGTCTAATGCCCCAGATTCTTTATCAAATACATCTTCTCCCCATTTGTCATCAGAAAAAAAGGATTGAAGGAAGAAAGGAGATCCTCATAATTTTTTTTTTCATCTTCTGCTCTTTTTTTTATTGAAAAAAAACAATGTCCGAAAATAATAATACAATAAAAAAAAATTAAACTAAGCTATCTGATGAAGATAAGGTTTAGGTTTTTCTTGATGAATTCAAACCTATCTTCAGGTAGTGGTTTAATGAGTATGTCAGTCCATTGATGGTCAGTGTCTACAAACTGGATATTGAGTGTCCGTTTTTGAACATAATCTCTTATGAAGTGGTGTTTGATCTATGTGTTTGGCTCTAGAATGAAGGATAGGGTTTTTGGTTAGGTTGATGGTTGAAAGTGTTGTCACAACATCCACTAAGTTGATATGTAGAAGTTTCTTTGTAGAACATGGTGAGATTGATAGGGTATCTCTGTAGTATTTTTGGCCCTAGTCATCCTTTTTCAAGTGAGCTGGTAGGGTGCATTGGGGTAGCCATAGGTTTGTAGTCACTCATCTTAAACTTCTTGAGAAGTTCTTTTGTATATTTTGTTTGATGAATGTATAGACCTTTTTGACTTTGCTGAATTTGAATTCCTAGGAAGAACTTAAGTTCTCCCATCATGCTCATTTGAAATTCCTACTGCATCAATTTAGAAAATTCTTGGCAGAGAGTGCCATTAGTAGATCCAAAGATAATATCATAAACTTGAATAGTCAAAATATCATATTTTATTGATTTTCTAAAAAGAGTATTGTCTACTTGTCCTCTTTCAAAGTCATTTTTAAGTAGGAAGTTACTTTGAACGTGCAAACACGAGAAGGGGGTTGAATTGTGTTTGACTAACTTGAATACTTTTTCTGTTTTTGCAGTTTTAAAACAAAACTTGATGTATGAATAAAACAGAGTTAGCAACGAATATAAAGTAAAAATAAAAACAGAATTTTATACTGGTTCACTGTTAACAAGGCTACGTCTAGTCCCTTCACCTTGAAGGATTTCACTAATTCAAAACCTTGAATTACAACAGTACCACTGACCCTCCAAGTCAGTCTTCTCAAACAGTCTAACAATCCTAGACTTTTGAGGAATACAACACCTTGACTTCTTAAGTCAAGTCTTCTCCTACCAATCTGACAACCCCAGATTGTAGAAGGAATTACAATGTCTTGAATCTAATTGCCAAGTAATCTGCTACCCCTTCTGACTCCCTCAGATTGTAGACTCTACTTCAACAACTTAGATCTAACACAAGAGAAAGAAAATAACACGAGTGTTTGCTTCTGGAAAGCTGGAACTCACAATTAACCTCACTGAAAACTTGAGTGTTTGCTTTTGGAAGTGTATGACTCTTTTTTGTATTTTCGATGCTAAGTATTCTGCCTTAAGCCTCATTTTATAGATGCAAATTAGGGTCTCTTCCAAGCTTAATATCGAGCTGTATCTTGCTGGATTCTCTTGCAAAAAGATCTTGACCAATCAGGCTTCACTTAAATAAAAAACATATCTATTTAAGCTTCAAATTTGCTTTCAAAAATAACTGGCCAATCCTGTCTTAAGTTTCTTACCGCCAACAGCTCCTGAACTCCCATACGACTTCACTTTATTTTTGTAACAAATCCCTTTTAATACTTTGATCAATTTTAATTAAATCTCCACCGTTAATCATCATGATTAAATCTGGACCACTTGATCTTCTGCGCTAGTCCACATCTGGACCATACTAAGTGATTTGCTGAGATCCTCTGATTTCGGCCAACCCTGGACCACACTCTCTGATCTTCTGATCTTGACCAACTTCGACTTGCAAACTAATCTGCTATGATCCTCTGATCTCGGCCAATGTTGGACCACACATTTTGACCTTCTGATTTCGGCCAACACTGGGCCATGGTCTGATCTTCTGATCTCAGCCAACAGTAGGCCATATACTTAAATCTGAACTATTGATCTGAATATCTTCCCTCTGATCTGAACCAATTCTGGACTTGGTCTGGATTGAACTGAAATTAACTCTGGACAAAGGATATTTAAATTTGGACTTTTACCTTTGATTTTGGATCAGGTCTGGATCAATTATGGAAATCATTTCTTCTGGTCTGAACTTAGTTTCATACCCTGAACCATGCTATCTTCTGGTTTGGGTCAAATTTGGATTGAATCTTTTGTTCTGGACCCATAAATTTATCCTCTGACTGAGTCTGGATCAAGTCTGGACTGTTTATCATTTCACTGCCAGGCCATCTTCTGATCAGAATAAGTTCTAGACTAAGTCTGACATTTGATTCCTTCTGGTTTGGAACAAGTCTCCCTCTGGCAGGCGTCCTTCTGGTCTGGTCCAGGTCTCTTTCTTACTTTGTTTCCTTCTGATCTGGGTCAGGAAAGATATCCTCTGGTAGTGTTTTGACATCCTGGTGTATCCTCTGGTAATTCCAGGAAGCATCCTCTGGACCTTCTGGATGCATTTTCTGGTGTTTTCTGGAGGTGTATCCTCTGGTCTGTTTTTATCCTCTGGTAACTCATCTTCTGCCTCTGGAAACTTCATCTTCTGGTGGCATTCAAGGTACAAAATAAGATTACATGGAGTGCTTTTGTAAACATCAAAATCCTAAGTACTTAGAACCAACTTGGTTCCAACAATCTCCCCCTTTTTGATGATGACAAAACCTTAACTTATTTTGCTAGCTTGTAACCCGAAGTACTTGAAATACTCCCCCTCAAACCAATCTCTCCCCCTAAGTCTAATACTGACTTTTTCTTATCCTTTTCAACTCCTTCTTGAATCACTCTTTCTTTTCTTCTCTTCTCTTCTCCTCTCCTTTTCATCTCTTTCTGATATATTTTTCTCTCTCCCTGTTTCTTCTCCTTTTCAACTCCTTCTCTTTTCACTCTTTCTTTTTCTCTCTTCACATTGCCTCTCCTTTTCAACTCCTTCTCTTTTCACTCTTTCTTTTTCTCTCTCCCTGTTTCCTCTCCTTTTGAACTCCTTCTCTTTTCATCTCTCTCTTTTTCACTCCTTTATTTTTATCTCTCCTTTTCTACTAATTTCTCCTTTTTCTCTTTCCCCCTTTTTGTCATCAGCCAAAAAGAGGTCCTACTATTTTTGTATTTTTGTTATTTTTCTTTACAAAGTACAGAAATTAAAAACAAAAAATAAAAGACATAAAATTAAAATTACAAGAAAATTAAAAAAAAAAACTCCTAAGAAGACTACTTGAGCTAGTCAAATATGGAGCCAATGTTGAGATGCTTCTTGATGAACTCGAACTTATATTTTGGTAATGCATTGGTGAAGATGTCATTCCATTGATGATCAGTGTCCACAAACCGGATGCTTAAAGTCCCTTTTTGAACATGGTCCCTAATGAAATGGTATTTTATTTCAATGTGTTTTGCTCTAGAGTGTAAGATAAGGTTCTTGGTTAGGTTTATGGCTAAACTGTTATCACAGAACAAAGGGATATTGGTTTCAAAGATGCTGTAATCTTCAAGTTGATGTTTCATCCATAGTAACTGTGAACTGCATCCTGCTGCTGATATATACTCAGCTTCAGCTGTTGACATGGCAATTGTGCTTTGTCTTTTGCTTGACCAAGAGATCAAATTATCACCTAAGAAAGTGCAGTTTCCACTTGTACTTTTCCTTTCGAACTTGTCTCCAGCATAGTCAGAATGACAAAAACCTCTGAGTTTGTAGGTGGGGGTTTTCTTGTATAACATGGTATGGTTGGTGGTTCCATTAAGGTATCTTAGAATTCGTTTGATAGCAGTTAAATGAGATTCCCTAGGGTCAGCTTCAAAATGGGCACAGACACAAACACTATACAAGATGTCAGGTCTAGAAGCAGTTAAATAAAGAAGGGATCCAATCATACCTATGTATGTTTTCTGGTATACCTTTTGGCTGGTTTCATCTTTCTCAAGTGAGTAGGTTGGGTGCATGGGGGTGGCCATAGGCTTACATTCACTCATTTTGAACTTTTTAAGAAGTTCTTTAGTATATTTAGATTGGTGAATGAGTATACCTGATTTACCTTGGTGAATCTGAATTCCCAGGAAGAACTTGAGTTCTCCCATCATGCTCATTTGAAACTCTTTCTGCATTAGGTCAGAAAACTCCTTGCACAAAGTGCCATTAGTCGATCCAAATATGATATCATCAACATAAACTTGAATAATTAAAATATCATTTTTAATGGATTTCCTAAATAGAGTATTATCAATCTGGCCTCTATCAAATTCATTCTTAAGCAGAAAGTTACTAAGTCTGTCATACCATGCCCTTGGTGCTTGTTTTAAACCATATAAAGATTTCTTAAGTTTAAAAACATGGTTTGGAAAATCTGGATTTTCAAATGCAGAGAGCTGTTTGACATAGACTTCCTCACTTATATAGCCATTTAAGAAAGCACTTTTAACATCCATTTGATACAACATTATATCATGATTAGCAGCAAATCATAAAAGAATTCTAATTGCTTCTAACTTGGCCAATGGAGCAAAAGTCTCAGTGAAGTCTATACCTTCCTGTTGACTGTATCCTTGAGCTACAAGTCTGGCTTTGTTCCTTACCACTTCACCTTTTTCATTGAGTTTATTCCTGAACACCCATTTGGTTCCAATAATGTTTTTGTTTGGTCTGGATACTAGATCCCAAACATCATTCCTTTGGAATTCATTCAGCTCTTCTTGCATTGCAAGTATCCAACCTTCCTCTGCCAAAGCCTCATCAACATTGCTTGGTTCAATTGTTGAGAGTAAACCAAACATACTGGTTTCTCTACTTGTTGATCTGGTTTTTAAAGGTTCTGCTGCACTGCTAATAATTAGAGATTCTGGATGTGAAGACTTGTACTTCTATCCATTCTTTCCCTCTGTCTTGTCTTCAGAGTCAGCATGTTCTTCTTCATCTTGATCTTTCTCAGATTCTGCTGCTGGTCCAACTTCTGGTTCCTGTGCCTCTGGTTCACCTGCAATATCCTCATCTTGCTTTGACCTTTCAGAGTCAAGCTATTTATCATCAAACTTAATGTGGATTGATTCTTCCACAGTGTTAGTTTCATTGTTAAACACTCTATAAGCTTTAGCTAGGTTATCTTTAGTGCTCAACATAAAACATATGCAACCAAATTGCTTAAAGTAGGAAATATTGGGTTTCTTACCTTTCCACAGTTCATAGGGAGTTTTATTTAAGATGGACCAGACGTAGACTATATTCTGAATGTAGCAGGCTGTGTTGACAGCTTATGCCCAAAGGTAGGTGGTAACCTTCATATCACTCAGCATGGTTCTGGCCATCTCCTGCAGTGATCTGTTCTTCCGTTCTACCACTCCATTCTGTTGAGGTGTTCTGGGGGATGAAAAGTTGTGAGAGATGCCATTCTCATCACAGAATTCTTCAAAATACTTGTTCTCGAATTCACCTCCATGATCACTTCTGATGGTTATGATCTTAATACCCTGTTCATTCATAACTTGCTTACAAAAAGAAATAAATACTCTGTGAGATCCATCTTTGTTCTTTAAAAATTTTACCCAAGTCCACCATGAGTAATCATCAACAATTACAAAACCATATTTCTTACCACCGAGAGAAGCTATTTGAACAGGACCAAACAGATCTAAGTGAAGCAGTTCAAGTGGTTGAGAGGTAGAAACACATTTTTTTTGTTTTAAAATATCTTTAATTTGTTTACCTCTTTGACATGCTTCACATAGAATCTCAGTTTTGGTTCCAGAGTTGATTATGGTTCCAGTTCGTGTGCTTCTGATACTGATTCCAATCCTGGTTCTGGTTCCAGTTTTTGTGCTTCTGATACTGATTCCAGTTCTGGTTCCTGTTCTGATTCGTATTCTGGTTCTGGTTGAGTTGACCAGACCTTCTTCCATCAGACCCAGATTGCCTTTGTCTTGTTGTAGCAGGAACATAAACCTTCTTCTGCTTGTGCATTGCCAACATCCATTGTCTAGGCACCATTGTTGGTGTCTCCTTCTGGTTGCTCAGAATATCTGCAACATAGACAATTTGATCTTTTGGTACCCAGAACTGATTGGGTCCAGGTTTGTTAGTTTTAACATCTCTCTGATCTTGTTTATATTTTACCATTGGACAAGATAATTTAGAGTGACCTTTCTTAGCACAAACAATACATAAAACATCATAATGAACAGTTTTAGTTTCAGCAATAGTTTCTATAGAACCAAGACCTCTCTTTCCAATGTTACTGTTTCCATAAATCATAGATGCATACTTACTTCTTTCCATTCCATTAGAAATAAAGTTTTGAAAAAATTGCTCATGCATATCTGATTCACAAACAGTTTTGGAAGTGGAACAAATATCACTTTTGAGAGTTTGGTTTTCAGATTTGAGTCTTGCAACTTCAGTTTTAAAATCCTTGTTTTCAATTGCATACTCAGAATTTCGATTCTTTAAAACTTGGACTTCTTTGGTCAGATTTTTCTTATCTTCCCTAAGAGTTTTCAGTTTTAAAGCCATCTTATTGTTTGCATTTAAAAAATCTTTTAAAGCATCGATTAACTCGGATTTAGAGAGATCAGAAAATACCTCATCGTCTTCATCCTCTGAATCTGTTCCAGAGCTTGAGTTGTATTCAGAACTTGAGTTTGTATGAGCCATCAGAGCCAGAATTGCTTCCTCTGATGTGCTTCCAGACTTGCCTAAATGACTGCTTTGATCATTCTTCCTTCTGCCTGTTTTCCTTCTTGAAGTCGTGCCTTTATGAGGTCCAAAGGTAGACCTGATGTGTGCCATCATTGCTGTTTCTGCCTCTTCTTCATCAGATGATTCATCTTCTGATTCTGATACATCCCATGCTGCCATCAGACCTTTCTTTCTGAATCTAGAACTCTTCTTGTGCTGTTTTTCTTTTTCCAGATTTGGACATTCTAACTTGATATGTCCAGGTTCATTGCATCCATAACAGATGATGTTCTTCTTATCAGATTCTTCCTTATCTTTGATGTTATGTTTCTTTTTGGAACCTCTCCTCTTCCTGTTTTCCCATATCTTAACCATCAGTTTGGTTAAGTATGCCATATCATCACTATCGCTGTCGCTATCCTCTGATTCTGGTGCTGCCTTTGCAGCTTTCTTCTGTTTCGACTTCAGGGCCAGATTCTTCTTCTTCTTTGGTTCATCTGCTTCTAGTTCTATTTCATGAGACCTGAGTAAGCTGATCAGATATTCAAGTTTTAAGTTGTTTAGATCTTTGGCTTGTTGAACTGTAGTAACCATTGGTCTCCACTTGGTTGGTAAGCTTCTTAGAATCTTCTTGACATGATCTGCTGTTGTGTAGCTTTTCTTCAAGATCTTCAGTCCAGATATCAGAGTTTGGAATCTACAGAACATTCCATCAATGTCTTCATCATCTTCCATCTTGAACATCTCATATTGTTTGACCAGTATATTAGCCCTTGCTTCTTGAACCTGCTGGCTTCCTTCATTGGTCAGAACCAGACTGTCGAATATGCTCTTTGCTGTTTCTTTATCTCTGCATCTGTCAAATTCCTTGAATGTGATGGCACTGATCATGATGTTTCTGGACTTGTGATGAAGTTTGTATAATCTGCTCTGGTCTGATTTCATATCATCCATGTCCAGTTCTTTAGTTGGATCTCCTGGAACAGTAGGTGCAGTGTATCCTTTGACTACCATCTTCCATAATTCAGGATCTTGATATATGAAGAAACTTCTCATTCTGTCGTTCCAATACTCAAATCTCTCTCCATCGAATAGTGGTGGTCTGTTGATGTTGCCTCCCAAATCATCTCTGGATTCTGCCATGTTGAACCCCTTGGACCTTTCCTCAAACACTATTAAGTGCTCAGCCTTGAGACCGAGCTCTGATGCCAATTGAAGGTGCAAACATGAGAAGGGGGGTTGAATTATGTTTGACTAACTTGAATACTTTTTCTGTTTTTGCAGTTTTAAAACAAAACTAGATGTATGAATAAAACAGAGTTAGCAGCGGATATAAAGTAAAAATAAAAACACATAATTTTATACGGGTTCACCGTTAATGAGGCTACGTCCAGTCCCTTCACCTTGAAGGATTTCACTAATTCAAACCATGAATTACAACAGTTCCACTGACCCTCCAAGTCATTCTTCTCAAACAGTCTAACAATCCTAGACTCTTGAGGAATACAGCACCTTGACTTCCTAAGTCAAGTCTTCTCCTACCAATCTGACAACCCTAGATTGTAGAAGGAATTACAACTCCTTGAATCTAATTGCCAAGTAATCTTCTACCCCTTTTGACTCCCTCATATTGTAGACTCTACTTCAACAACTTAGATCTAACACAAGGGAAAGAAAATAACACGAGTGCTTACTTCTGGAAAGCTGGAACTCACAATTAACCTCACTGAAAACTTGGGTGTTTGCTTTGGAAGTGTATGACTCTTTTGTGATTTTCGATGCTAAGTATTCTACCTTGAGCCTCCTTTTATAGATGCAGATTAGGGCCTCTTCCAAGCTTAATTTCGAGCTGTATCTTGCTAGATTCTCTTGCAAAAATATCTTGACCAATCGGGCTTCACTTAAATAAAAAACATATCTTTTTAAGCTTCAGATTTGCTTTCAAAAATAACTGGCCAATCAAGTCTTTAGTTTCTTCCCGCCAACAGCTTCTGAATTCCACAAGACTTCGCTTTATTTTTGAATCAAATCCTTTTAATACTTTGATCAAATTTAATTAAATCTCCACCGTTAATCCTGATGATTAAATCTGGTCCCTTTGATCTTCTGCTCTCATCCACATCTGGACCATACTAAGTGATCTGCTGTGATCCTCTGATTTTGGCCAATCCTGGACCACACTTCCTGATCTTCTGATCTCAGCCAACCTGGTCTAGGAAACTGATTTGCTATGATCCTCTGATCTCGGCAAATGCTGGACCACACATTCTGACCTTCTGATTTCGGCCTACACTGGGCCATGGTCTGATCTTCTGATCTCGGCTAACACTGGGCCATATACTTAAAATTGGACCATTGATCTGAACATCTTCCCTCTGATCTGGACCAATTCTGATCTGGGTCTGGATTAAACTGAAATTAAGTCTGGACAAATAATATTTCAGTCTGGACATTTTACCTTCTGTTTTGGATCAGTTCTGGAGATCATTTCTTCTGGTCTGGACTTAGTTTCATACCCTGAACCATGCTATCTTCTGGTTTGGGTCAAATCTGCATTGATTCTCTTGTTCTGGACCCATTAACTTATCCTCTGATTAAGTCTAGATAAAGTTTGGGCTGTTTATCATTTCACTACCAGGCCATCTTCTGGTCAGAATAACTTCTGGACTAAGTCAGAATTATGATTCCTTCTGGTCTGGATCAAGTCTCCCTCTAGCAGGCTTCCTTCTGGTCTGGTCCAGGTCTCCTTCTAACTTTGTTTCCTTCTGATCTGGGTCAGCAAAGATATCCTCTGGTAATTCCAGGATGCATCCTCTGGTACCTTCTGGATGCATTATATGGTGTCTTCATCTTCTGCCTCTGGAAACTTCATTTTTTGGTGGCATTTAATGTAATAACTCAAGGTACAAAATAAGATTACATGGAGTGCTTTTGTAAACATCAAAATCCTAAGTACTTAGAACCAACTTGGTTCCAACAGAGGAGAGGATCCAAGAAGAAACATAATAGAAAAGGAAAGGAAGAATCTGACAAGAAGAGCATCATCTGTTATGGATACAATGAACTTGGACATATCAAGTCAGAATGTCCACATCTGGAAAAAGCCTAACAGCACAAGAAGAGTTCCAGATTCAAAAAGAAGGGTCTGATGGCAGCCTGGGATGCATCAGAATCAGAAGAAGAATCGTTTGATGAAAAAAAGGCAGAAACAGCAATGATGGTACACATCAGGTCTGCCTTTGGACTTCATAAAGGCACAGTTTTAGGAAGGAAATGAGGCAAAAGGAAGAATGATCAAAAAAGTTATTCAAGCAAGTCTGGAAGCACATCAGAGGAAGCAATTCTAGCTCTGATGGCTCATACCAACTCAAGTTCTGGATACAGCTCAAGCTCTAGAACAGATTCAGAAGATAAAGACAATAAGGTATTTTCTGATCTCACTAAATATGAATTAATTTATGCCTTAAAAGATTTTTTAAATGCAAACAACAAGATGTCTTTAAAACTAAAAACTCTTAAGGAAGATAAGAAAAATCTGACCAAAGAAGTCCAAGTTTTAAAGAATCAAAATTCTGAGTATGCAACTGAAAACAAGGATTTTAAAACTGAAGTTGCAAGACTCAAATCTGAAAACCAAACTCTCAAAAGTAATATTTGTTCCACTTCCAAAACTGTTTGTGAATCTGATATGCATGAGCAATTTTTTCAAAACTTTATTTCTAATGGAATGGAAAGAAGTAAATATGCATCTATGATTTATGGAAACAGTAACATTGGAAAGAAAGGTCTTGGTTTTACAGAAACTATTGCTGAAACTAAAACTATTCATTCTGATGTTTTATGCATTATTTGTGCTAAGAAAGGTCACTCTGAATTATCTTGTCCAATGGTAAAATCTGAACAAAATCAGAGAGCTGTTAAAACAAACAAACCTGGACCCAATCAGTTCTGGGTACCAAAAGATCAAATTGTCTATGTTGCATATATTCTAAGCAACCAGAAGGAGACACCAACAATGGTGCCTGGACAATGGATGTTGGCGATGCACAAGCAGAAGAAGGTTTATGTTCCAGCTACAACAAGACAGAGGCAATTTGAGTCTGATGGAAGAAGGTATTGTCAACTCAACCAGAATCAGAATCAGAACCAAACTTGTAACCAGAATCAAAACTGGAACCAGAATCAGAACAGGAACTGGAACCAGAATCAGAACAGGAACTGGAACCAGAACCAACACTGAACTAGAATCAGAATCAGTACAGGAACCAGAACCAGACCAGGTATTAGTATCAAAGGTTCAGGTATGATCATCTGAATTACTCTAATTATCATAATCAGTATAACTATAGGAATTATCAGAATCACCAGATTCATCAGAACCACCAGAATCATCCAACTCATCCAAATCACCAGAATCATCAAGGTTATCATAATCACCAGATTCATCCAAGTTACCATAACCAAAACATGTTCCAGAATCATCAGAGGAACACGATCTATCAACCAAAGCAAAATCAAGGAAACTGCTCAAACAGGCCAGAAGCTGAACTGGCTCTGATGGCTCGAACTGAGTCTGAGTCTGACTCTGGCTCTGATTCTGAAGCAAGGTCTGATCAGCAACATAAATCATGGTACTTGGATAGTGGTTGCTCCAAATACATGACAGGAGACAAATCTATGTTTTTCGATCTGACCATGAAAAATGGAGGCAAAGTTTCCATTGGAGGAAACCAGAAAGGTCAGATTATTGGTACAGGAACAGTTGGTAACAAATCTTCTTCTCATTCTATTAAAAATGTTTTGTTAGTAAAAGGTCTGAAGCATAATCTTTTGAGCATAAGTCAACTAAGTGATTGCAAATATGATGTCATCTTTAACCAGAAAACATGCAAAGCTGTTAGTCAACTTGATAAATCTATTTTGTTTACTGGCATTAGGAAAGATAATGTTTATAAGATTGATTTGCTTAGTCTTGCTAAGCAACAGGTTAAATGCTTATTATCTGTAAGTGAGCAGAATCTGATTTGGCACAAGAGGCTAGGGCATGCAAACCCTAGACTTATATCTGAGTTGAGCAAACTCCAGTTGGTAAGAGGGCTTCCCAAGGTAAGTTCCAATACTGAGATTCCATGTGAAGCATGTCAAAGAGGTAAACAAACTAAAAGCTCTTTTAAAACTAAAAAATGTGTTTCTACCTTTCAACCACTTGAACTGCTTCACTTAGATCTGTTTGGTCATGTTCAAACAGCTTTACTCAGTGGTAAGAAATATGGATTTGTGATTGTTGATGATTACTCAAGGTGGACTTGGGTAAAAAATTTAAAGAACAAAGATGAATCTCACAAAGTGTTTATTTCTTTTTGTAAGCAAGTAATGAATGAACAGGGTGTCAAGATCATAACCATCAGAACACCACAACAGAATGGAGTGGTGGAAAGAAAGAATAGATCACTACAGGAGATGGCCAGAACCATGCTGAATGATATGAAGCTTGCCACCTACCTTTGGCAGAAGCTGTCAACACAGCTTGCTACATTCAAAATAGAGTGTACATCAGGTCAATCTTAAATAAAACTCCATATGAACTATGGAACGGTAAGAAACCTAACATTTCCTATTTCAAGCAATTTGGCTGTACTTGTTTTATGTTGAACACTAAAGATAATCTAGCTCAGTTTGACTCTAGATCTCAAAAGTGTACCTTTATTGGTTAACCTGAGAGATCAAAAGCTTATAGAGTGTTTAACAAGGAAACTAACATTGTGGCAGAATCAATCCACATTAAGTTTGATTGTAAACAGCTTGACTCTGAAAAGTCAAAGCAAGATGAGGAAATTGCAGGTGAACCAGAGGCACAGGAACCAGAAGTTGGACCAGCAGCAGAACCTGAGAAAGATAAAGATGAAAGCAAGGAAGAAGAACATGTTGACTCTGAAGACAAGTCGGAGGGAAAAAATGGATGGAAGTACAAGTCTTCACATCCAGAAACTCTCATTATTGGCAATGCAGCAGAACCATTGAAGACCAGATCATCAAGTAGAGAAACCAGTCTGTTTGGTTTACTCTCAACAATTGAACCAAGCAATGTTGATGAAGCTTTGACAGAGGCATGATGGATACTTGCAATGCAAGAAGAGCTGAATGAATTTCAAAGGAATGATGTTTGGGATCTGGTATCCAGACCAAACAAAAACATTATTGGAACCAAATGGGTGTTCAGGAATAAACTCAATGAAAAAGGTAAAGTAGTAAGGAACAAAGCCCAGACTTGTAGGTTAAGGATACAGTCAACAGGAAAGTATTGATTACACTGAGACTTTTGCTCCAGTGGCCAGGTTAGAAGCAATTAGAATTCGTTTATCATTTGCTGCTAATTATGATATAATTCTGTATCAAATGGATATTAAAAATGCATTCTTAAATGGCTATATAAGTGAGGAAGTCTATGTCAAAAAGCCCCCTGGATTTGAAAATTCTGATTTTCCAAACCAGGTTTTTAAACTTAAAAAATCTTTATATGGTTTAAAACAAGCACCAAAGGTATGGTATGACAGACTTAGTAACTTTCTGCTTAAGAATGATTTTGATAGAGGCCAGATTGATAATACTCTATTTAGGAAATCCATTAAAAAAGATATTTTTATTTTTCAAGTTTATGTTGATGATATCATCTTTGGATCCACTAATGGCACTTTGTGCAAGGAGTTTTCTTACCTAATGCAGAAAGAGTTCCAAATGAGCATGATGGGAGAACTTAAGTTCTTCCTGGGAATTCCGATTCATCAAGGTAAATTAGGTATACTCATTCACCAATCTAAATACACTAAAGAACATCTCAAAAAGTTCAAGATGAGTGACTGTAAGCCTATGGCCACCCCCATGCACCCAACCTGCTCACTTGAGAAAGATGAAACCAGCCAAAAGGTAGACCATAAAACATACAGAGGTATGATTGGATCCCTTCTTTACCTAACTGCTTCTAGACATGACATTTTTTTTAGTGTTTGTGTCTGTGCCCATTTTCAAGCTGACCCTAAGGAATCCCATTTAACTGCTGTCAAAAGAATCTTGACATACCTTAAAGGAACCACCAACCTTACCTTGTTATACAAGAAAACCCCCACCTACAAACTAAGAGGTTTTTGTGATTCTGACTATGCTGGAGACAAGTTGGAAAGGAAAAGTACAAGTGGCAACTGCACATTCTTTGGTGATAATTTGATCTCTTGGTCAAGCAAAAGACAAAGCACCATTGTCATGTCAACAGCTGAAGCTGAGTATATATCAACAGCAGGATGCAGCTTACAGTTAATCTGGATGAAACATCAACTTGAAGATTACAACATCTTTGAAACCAATATCCCTTTGTTCTGATAACACTTCAGCCATAAACCTAACCAAGAATCCTATCTTACACTCTAGAGCCAAACACATTGAAATAAAACACCATTTCATTAGGGACCATGTTCAAAAAAGGACTTTAAGCATCCAGTTTGTGGACACTGATCATCAATGGGCTGATATCTTCACCAAAGCATTACCTGAAGATAGGTTCAAGTTCATCAAGAAGCATTTCAACATTATCTCCATATCTGACTAGCTCAAGTAGTCATCTTAGGAGTTTTTAATTTTCTTGTAATTTTACTTTATGTCTTTTATTTTCTTGTTTTTACTTTCTGTACTTTGTAAAGAGAAAAACAAAAATACAAAAATAGTATGACCTATTTTTGGCTGATGACAAAAAGGGGGAGAAAGAGAGAGGGAGAGAGAGAGAGAGAGAGGAGAAATAAGTAGAAAAGGAGAGATAAAAAGAAAGGAGGAATGACAAAGAAAAAGATGAAAAGAGAAGGAGTTGAAAGGAGAGGAAACAGGGAGAGAGAAAAATAAAAAGTGAAAAGAGAAGGAGTTGAAAAGGAGAGGTAATGTGAAGAGAGAAAAGAAAGAGAGAATAAAGAAGGAGTTGAAAAGGAGATGAGAAGAGAAGAAAAGAAAGAGTGATTTAAGAAAGAGTTGAAAAGGAGAAGAAAAAGTCATTATTAGACTTAGGGGGAGAGATTGGTCTGAGGGGGGTATTTCAAGTACTTCGAATGTTTTCAAAGTCTTTTTAAATAAGTTATAAGCTAACAAAATAAGTTAAGGTTTTGTCATCATCAAAAAGGGGGAGATTGTTGGAACCAAGTTGGTTCTATGTACTTAGGATTTTGATGTTTACAAAAGCACTCCATGTAATCTTATTTTGTACTTAGAATTATTATATTAAATTCCACCAGAAGATGAGTTACCAGAGGATAAAATCAGACCAGAGTATACACCTCCAGAAGATACCAGATGATGCATCTAGAAGGCACCAGAGGATACACCTCTAGAGGATATCAGAGGATGTCAAAACATCATCAGAGGATATCTTTCCCGGCCCAGATCAGAAGGAAGTAGAGTCCAGAAGGAGACCTGGTCTAGACCAAAAGGAAGCTTGCCATAGGGAGACTTGGTCCAGACTAGAAGGAATCATAAGTCAGACTGAGTCCAGAATTTATTCTGACCAGAAGATAGCTTGGCAATGATTATAAAATTCAGTCCAGACTTAATCCAGACTTCATCAGAGCAGAAGATAACTGGTCCAGAACAAGTGACTTGGTCCAGACTTGGCCCAGACCAGAAGATAGCATAGTCAGAGCATGAAACTCAGAGGCAGAAGATGAGTTACCAGAGGATAAAATCAAACCAGAGTATACACCTCCAGAAGATACCAAATGATGCATCCAGAAGGCACCAGAGGATACACCTCTAGAGGATATCAGAGGATGTCAAAACATCATCAGAGGATATCTTTCCCGGCCTAGATCAGAAGGAAGTAGAGTCCAGAAGGAGACCTGGTCTAGACCAAAAGGAAGCTTGCGATAGGGAGACTTGGTCCAGACCAGAAGGAATCATAAGTCACACTGAGTCTTGAATTTATTCTGACCAGAAGATAGCTTGGCAGTGATTATAAAATTCAGTCCAGACTTAATCCAGACTTCACCAGAGCAGAAGATAACTGGTCCAGAACAAGTAACTTGGTCCAGACTTGGCCCAGACCAGAAGATAGCATAGTCCAGAGCATGAAACTCAGTCCAGATCAAAAGAAATGATTGTCCAGATTTAATCCAAACCTGATCCAGATTAGAAGGTAAATGTCTAGATTAAAATATCATGTCCAGATTTAATTCAATCCAGACTCAGTCTAGAATTGGGGGCAGATCAGATTATATGGTCCAGATGTGGTCGAGATCAGAAGATCATACGGTCCAGATTTTAATCATGATGAAAATCAGTGGTAACTTGATTAAAAATTCGAAGAAGACTTGATTAAATTTTGATAGAAATTTGATCAAAGTATTAAGAGGATTTGATACAAATAAAATGAAGTCTTGGAGGGAATTTAGAAGCTATTTGCGGGAAGAAATATTTGGTCCAGAATTAAACAAGAACAAGATTGGCCAAAGTTATTTTTGCAAGAGAATCTGGGCAGATTCAGCTCGAATTTAAGCATGGAAGAAACCTTAATTACTCATCTATAAAAGGAGGCTCAAGGCAGAAGACTTAGCATCGAAAATACTTGAGATTCATACACTTTCAAAAGCAAAATACTTGAGTTTTCAGTGAGGTCAATTGTGAGTATCCGCTTTCCAGAAGCAAGTACTCTAAGTTTTTCTTTCCCTTGTGTTAGGTCTAAGTTGTTGAAGTAAAGTCTACAATCTGAGGGAGTCAGAAGGAGTAGCAGATTACTTAGCAATTAGATTCAAGGTTCTTTTCCTCAAAAGTCTAGGATTGTTAGACTATTTGAGAAGACTGACTTGGAGGGTCAGTGGTATTGTTGTAATTCAAGGTTTTTGAATTAGTGAAATCCTTCAAAGTGAAGGGACTGGATGTAGCCTAGTTAACGGTGAACCTGTATAAAATTCTGAGTTTTATATTTACTTTATATCCGCTGCTAACTCTGTTTTATTCATACATCAGGTTTTGTTATAAAACTGCAAAAACAGAAAAAGTAATCAAGTTAGTAAAACACAATTCAACCCCCCCTTCTCGTGTTTGCACCTTCACCTTCTGCCTTTCCACATTTTCAGAATCTTTTTGGTTATGAAGGCAATGTCTTCTGCTTCTGATTTCTGATTCTGGTCCTCATAATCACTATCTTCTGATTATGTTTCTGCTTTTCCTTTTAGAACTTTCTTCCGTTTGGACTTTAAGGCTAGGGTTTTATTCTTCTTCTTGGGTTCATCTTCTTCCATCTCTATTTCATGTGACTTGAGAAAGCTGATCAATTCTTCCAACTTCAGAGTGTTCAAGTCCTTTGCTTCCTGAATGGCAGTGACCTTTGGTTTCCACTTCGTTGGCATACTTCTAAGGATTTTCTTCACGTGGTCAGCAGTGGTATAGCTTTTCTTGAGTATTCTTAATCCTGAAACCAGAGTCTGAAATCTAGAAAACATTGCTTCAATGTCTTTATCTTCTCCAATCTTGAACAGCTCGTACTTCTTGACTAGAATGTTGGCTTTTGCTTCTTGAACTTGCTTACTGCCTTTGTAAGTCAGAACCAAACTATCATAGCTGCTCTTTGCTATTTTCTTGTTAGTGCACTTGTCAAACTCCTTGAATGTGATTGCATTGATCATGAACGTTCTGGATTTGTGATGTAATTTAAACATCTTCTTCTGGTCAGCATCAAAATCTTTCCTGGGAATTTTAACACCATCAGCATCTCTTGGAGCAGTATAGCCATTTTCCACAATGTCCCAAAGTTCGGGATCCTGTGAGAAAAAGAAACTCTTCAGCCTGTATACATGATGCTGCTGCCTGAAGCCTCCTTATATAGCTGCAAATTGGGCTTTGTCCAAGCTTAAATTAGAATTAGATCTTGCTCAGATTTCCTTTGAAAATACTGTTGACTAATCCTGTTTCACGTAAATAAAAATCGTATCTTTTTAGCTTTAGATTGCATTTGAAAATTCTGTGGACCAATCTTGTTTCTTTTAATTTCAAACCATATCTTTTTAAGCTTTAGATTTCTTCAAGTCTTCAGTGAATTTTTGAAACAAATCCCCTTAATACTTTGATCAAATTTCTATCAAAATTTAATCAAGTCTTCTTCGAATTTTAATCAAGTCTTCACTGATTTTCATCATGATTAAAATCTGAACCGTATGATCTTCTGATCTCAGCCAATTCTGGACCATATAATCTGATTTGTACCAATTCTATGATCCTCTGATCTCGACCAATTCTGGACCATGTGATCTGATCTGTACTAATTATGTGATCCTCTGATCTCAGCCAACACTGGACCATATGATCTGATCTGTACCATTTTTTGATCTTCTCATCTAAGCCAACACTGGACCATGATACTTTAATCTGAACATTTATCCTTTGATATTGATCTTTTAATCTGGACATTTATCCTCTGATATTGATCTTTTAATCTAGACATTTATCTTCTAATATTGATCTTTTAATCTGGACATTTATCCTCTGATATTGATCTTTTAATCTTGACATTTATCCTCTGATATTGATCTTTTAATCTGGACATTTATCCTCTGATATTGATCTTTTAATCTGGAACAAGTCTTATGTTCTGGACAATTATATCTCCTGATCTGAACCAAGTCTGGATTAAGTCTGGACTGTTTCTTATTCACGACCATGCTATCTTCTAGTCAGGACTAAGTCTGAACCAAGTTTGACTTATGTTTCCTTCTGGTCTGGAACAAGTCTCCCTCTGACAGGCTTCCTTCTGGTCTGGACCAAGTCTCCTTCTGGACTCTGCTTCCTTCTGATCTGGGCCAAGAAAGATATCCTCTGATGATGTTATTTTTCCTTTGATGTTTGCCTTTGATAACATCCTCTGATATCCTCTGGAGGTGTATCCTCTGGTGTCCTCTGGATGTATCCTCTGGTACCCTCTGGATGTTTCCTCTGGCTGAACCTTTTGGTGACATTTCTATCCTCTAGTTGCTTCCTCTGGATGTATCCTCTGGTGGTGTCATCCTCTGATTTTGCACAGCTTCTGATTTGTTCTTCTAAGTCAACATACTATTTACATAAAATACTTTTGTTAACATCAAAACTTTGATTGATCGAACCAACTTGGTTCCAACACTAACAACCTGACAAAGCTGATAATAATAATATCGGGTTGGAAACAAAAGATTGAACTTGAGCAGTTGCTTCTAACAAAGATGATAATAATAATAACTCTCACACTCTAAGAAAAGAACACTCAGAAAATTTTTCTCCTTCGAACAAGTGTTTCTTTCTTTGAACTCTAAGATGAATTTGGAATTTGAGCTGGAGTTCTTCTACTTTCTTCTGATTTTCAATGCATTTCTTCTTCAGCATGAGTATCTATTTATAGTTAAAATTTGAGCTTCAATGTAGTCCTTGTTTAATTCGGAATTGTATCTTCTTTAGATTGAGTTTGTAAATTCTTCAGATTGATTATGTTTGTATTTTGTTCAGATTGAGTTTGTAAATTCTTCATATTGATTCTGTTCATATTTTGTTGTAGATAAATCTTGATCAAATTTTCTTCAAATTTTGATCAATTCTTCTTCAAATCTTCTTCAAATCTTAATTAAATCTTCTTCAAATCTTAACTAAATCTTCTTTAAATCTTGATCAAATCTTCTTCAAATTTTGATCAAATCTTCTTCAAATCTTAATCAAATATTAATTAAATCTTCTTCAAATCTTAATTAAATCTTCCTCAAATCTTGATCAAATGTTCTTCAAATCTTGATCAAATGTTCTTCAAATCTTAATTAAATCTTCTTTAAATCTTGACCATATTTTCTTTGCTACTTGGTCAAAGATTTTCTTCAATTATAAATTTGAATCAAATCTTATTTTAGATTTTCATCAATTATAATTTTGAATCAAATCTTATTTTAGATTTTCTTCAATTATAAATTTGAATCAAATCTTATTTTAGATTTTCTTCAAAAATATGAATCTTCTTTCATACTCTTTGAAGTCAAATATATTATTCTCATAAAATATTTTTGTTAACATCAAAACTCTAAATATAAAACCAAATTGATTCCAACACCTTCCTTTATTTGTCGACAATTGGCATGGATATTCTCTAAGTTGGTGTTTCTATACAATACGGGTATCTACTAGTTTACAATCTTTA
The DNA here is from genome assembly GCA_037974295.1 of Cicer cuneatum. Lineage (NCBI taxonomy): Eukaryota > Viridiplantae > Streptophyta > Magnoliopsida > Fabales > Fabaceae > Cicer > Cicer cuneatum. The sequence continues at coordinate 25,878,809 of JBBPBO010000002.1, read as the reverse complement.
ATATGGTGATCAATAAAGTGTGATCCATGCATTTACTAAGATATTTTGCTAATTTATATTAAAACAACCGACATATATATGTTTTACATTTATAATATTTTTATTTAACTAGGTAATTTATTACTTATCGCTAAGTGACTATATCATTCACACTTAAATTTTCAACAACTAATTTAACTGATTAAAATTTTTAAAATATTAAAATATAAAGATACAACACGTTGAATTTTAACATTTAAAAACTTCACCATTTTCATATTTACATGAGCATACTATCGTAACCTTTTATGCCAATAAAGACACAAATATAAATTACAACAAATCAATGTACCAAAAACGTTTTTTACAACAAACCACTCTACAACATTAACACCACTTCAACGGTTAGCACTATTTTTCACATTCTTAATCCCTCAAAATATAAGTTAACAAAATAACACTCACACCTACACAAAAGTAGGGGTACTCATCATACAATATCCAAAGTTGATTGGTCACTTGATCGAACATTCCTTTTTTTTCTTTCTAAATCAACATATCTCTTCCCCCATGATTATCCAAAAAATATTAAGTAATAAAGAAAGAAATAATAAATGCACAAAGACCTAATTTTTCTCTTACAAACGTGCTTAGTTTGAAAAAAGCGCTTTTTAATATATACTTTAGCTAAAATTGTTTCAACTTATGTGCTAACTCTTTTGGGCAAATTATTGCCCCATCTATGCAAAGCCCACCTTTGGTGTGTGTGCAATCAATTTGGGCCAAAGAAAACTTGATGTTTGTGAGCCCATTAGATTTCTCAATGACAAAATCTCCAACATTGTAGTAGGCCCATTCCCCAAGCCCATTCATATAACATTGTGAGAGTGAACGCTGACCGTCAGATGTAGATAGTTGAAATCTAACGGGCTTTATGTCCCAACCATGGACTTGTTCAAGATTGCACACTCTTCGGCCCAATCTCTTAGTAGTTTTGCCCAATTGAAGCTTGAAAAATAAGCTATAATTCCCTTTTGGAAACTCAAATTCTAACTCCCCTAATACTTCAACCCACCACATTTGTTGAAGATATGCAACACTTTTAAACCTGCATATTGAAAGAAAAAAATCATAAGCATACACACTTTATTTATTTTAACAGCCTTATAAGTATGTATTATTTGTTGTGTTAGTTATTAGACAAAACTTATTAATAAAATGTTTTAAAAAATAAAGCATATGACTTGAGAGGTTTTTTTTTAGATCTGAATTAAATAAGATATTGCAAATATTCAATGTGTTCAACTTTCCTCTTAAAATCAGATTTTGGTCTCTTCTTTTAGGTAAGACCCTGATAGTGTGCTGTTATATTATGAGGAAACCATCATAAAAAATATTATTATATTAAAATTTTATATTAAACTCATTTTTATAAAATAAATCTAAAAAGTGGAAAGTGAGTGATTTTCAATACACTCCTCTCAATATTATTAGACTTAGTCCAAACTTAACGATTTGGGACACTAAACATTTTAATACACTCTTTAAAATTTGTAGCTAAATATAGTAAACAAAATAATGTACTGTGTAAAAAATATAAGAAATAAATAAATGTTTTTAGTTTTTGTTGTGATGCATATTTTTGTCGAACAAAAAGATATATAGAAGTTGCCAACAAATAAAAAAGAAAAGTTTCAAAAGTTGAAGTTCTATTTTTTTTTTCAATTTTACATGAAAATCTCGTCAAAAGAGCAACCTACAAAAGTAGATTAAGAGATTTGTAAACAAAAAATAGCATAAGAATGTGTTATCTCACATGATTATTACTTACACTTTTCTTTTTTATAAATACCTATTATATTTTTCACATATATTAAGAAATATATGTAGTGAATTAAATGTATCTATTTTATATATAAATTCTCTTAAAATATTATTTATATAAGAATGTGTCTAACTTTAATATTTAATATTTTAAGATAAATTAATAGAATTAATAAAAAGTATGTTTAAAAAAAATTCTAATAAATTACATAATATCTTATATTTAGGAAAAAAAATATTTCAAAAGATGCTTATAAAACGGTGGATAGTACTTAACTTTTAAGCCAACTTTTCCTTGACAAGAGGTCATTTTCAATGTCCCACTTGATTGCATTCTTGTTCTTTAATTATCTTGTAGATAAGAATGGCTGACTAGGATAAATTAGTTGGCATTAGGCTTTTTATTTAATAATAATAATAATTTGAAGACCTTTTCTGTTGATGGAAGACCTTTTCAGCTATTATAACATTTTCAGTGAGAAAGTTGCTTGCACTTTTTGTTTCTTTTTCTTAAACATATGAATAGCTGACTAAGCTAGGTAAAAATTTAATATGGTAAAGCAAATTGTCAATAGGATTTTAATAAAAACTAGTGTGTCATCTCTTACCTCTCATTTACACCTACCACAAGAGTATTAATTAAACGGTTCATTTGTCTTGAGATGAAAACACATCAATCACAAGAAAAAGAAAAAGAAAAAGAAAAGAGAAAGAGAAAAGTTAGAGGGAGAAATAGAAGAGAGTGACATCTATTAAGTTTTTCTAGAGCATTTATTATTGAGATGTCAAAACATATTATTTTTGCCGTTTTTAGTAATAAATACTTTTCTAATTCAAGGATTTGTATACGTAATCTTAGAAATTAGATTCATTTTAACTCAATTCTTACACAATTGTTTATAAGGTGACAATTATTCACAACTAATAAATATATTTTAGGATTTTTTTTATTTAATATTAAATTTTAAATATATTTAAAGTGGTTGGTAGTGATGGTATGATAATAGATGATCCAATGAATCTTTAATATAATTTTATAATTAATTTAAGTTTAATTTAAATTAACTCTTATAAAATTCATTTGTAAAGTAAAAGTAAGACTATGTACTACTTATAAGCTATAAACACATTTTTAGGTTATGTTAAATTTTGTACTTTTAATATTTTGTAACAAAAACAGATTGGAAAATAAGGTAATATATTTGTTATTAAACCTGAAAATAAAATATGTTCTGAGTTTTTCATAATTGCTATTTTATTTTACCTTGAATATAAATAGCTTGTTCCCTTAAATTTTTTACTCATTTTTTATTACCTAATTTTTCTTTCACATCCACACAAATTATAAAAGTAAATTTGCACCACTCTCACCTGGATTCCTCAGTAGGAATATAATTCCAATATCTTCTATCATCTATTCCAGTTATCTTGAAGGACTTTGATGAAATGAACAAACAAACTTGTTTGCTGCATTTATCTAGCCAAACTTCCTAAAATAATCACCATAAAGAAACAAATTAGAACTTTTCAAAGCTACAAAGAATGTTTTAAAAAATTATTTATTATATCCGCAATATTAAAATTTTTTATGTATCTGCAACCACAATTGCAGTCATAAATAACTCTAATTCTCAGTAATATCGAAGATCACGATGTGACTACAACGATGACTTGAAATTAGATCACAGAGTGAAATAAATAAAAAATGGAGATGAAAAAAAAGAAAACACAATTTAATTAATTGATGATTTATAAAGCATAGTGATGTTGCCATAGATCTACTACTATAATAAAAAAAATTGAGCAACTTACTTTTGTACCACCATCAAAGAAATTAGGTTGACATAATTTAGCATAGATCTCTTTCTTGGTCATAGAACAAAGTTTTTCTTCACCAAAAATTTTGTTGACAAGAAATTTGTAGCTTGGTGGCAACTTTGATTCCCATATAAAATTTGAAGACGAAGCTCTATGGAAAGTTTTGTTCACTCTAGCCAATTTACAAATCTCTTGAGGTTCAAACCTCATCATCATTGAAGAGATGAAACTCTCTGGAATATCATCAAGACAAGTCTTTGATTGTGGAAGATAAAGATATTCCCCATGATCATCATTGGAAGAAATATTAGCTCCCATATCAATGGAAAACAAATTTATGTTTTTTTTTTATTAATGAAGTTTAAGAATTTCAAAAATGAAAGTTAAAGGGGGTGGATTTAGCAAAAGAGAACCTAGAAGAGAAATTGATGGAGAATGTGATTTCATAAAGGGTAGTTATGACACAAAACAAGCACCATTTTTTGGCTTTTAAGAAAGACAGAAACTAGTGTGGTGGGGATCTTGTGGGAAAAAGTCATAAAGGGAAGTTTCTAATTAATTAGGTCCATTCTAAAGTTCCCAACTAGAAAAAGAATTTGAAATTGAAGTGGACGTGTATATGAGTGTGCATGGAATATAATATGTGGTTTTTGTGAGGTTATTAATTATTTGAGTGTATCCTTTATATATGTCAATACTCATTTGTGGATATTATGGGCCCTTTTTCTTTCCCTTCACGTTTATATGATGTATTGCTTTTTATTTTTGGAAAAAATTTGTTCATGTGGATATGTATTAAAAGTTGGTATATTGATGGACAATCTTCCCTATTAATTTCATTCCTATCATTGCTAACAAAATACAAGACTCATTTTAGTTTATGAGAAAAATAGTTAGACTCAATTTAATAAATGTAATTATAAGTCTTTGAAAAAATTAAATTGAAATAATGTAGTCTCAATTTTCTTTATACTTTATTTAGTTGATGAACGAAATATGAAGAAAATAATAATAATGAAAAATAAGAGAAAAATATAAAAAAAATTAAAGAGAATTATTTAGTAGTTTTTTTTTACAAATGATTATTTAGTAGTTTAGTACAAAAGAAAGAGTTTAATTTATATGCACCGAAAGAAATAAATAATTTTAACACATCAACTTTTTTTATTTCAATGAAATTAAAATTAAAAAAAAACTACAAATAATAATAGTTTGATAATTATTTAGCAACATTTTTTTCTTTTCTCAAACTTAGCAGCTGCGATAAAAACATACATGATTCTTACAAATTAATTTGGAAGTATAATGTGACCAGTGGGATATTGTGTTTATATTGTTTTAACATTTATTGTATAAAGAAATAATTTTTGATTTATCAAATAAATTGTAAATAAGGTGGAAATTAAGTTGTTCCGATTAAATTTTGTTAAAGACTAAAATTTATCTTTCTTTTTTCTTAAGGACTATGGGTTTCACAACTTTTCTAAGATTAAGATGATTCTTTAATCTTAACAAAATTAAGTGTTAGATACTCTAATACTCCTTTTTAGTCTTAAATATACTATTGTGGTGAAGATTTATTTTGGTCTCTCAAAGAAATTAGTAAGTTATATTTTAAACCGTCTACATACTGAACATTTTCAATTTTTGCAGAATTATTTTTACCAATAATACATGTACCTTTTATTTGAGCTTTATCATTATTTCCAAATGTGACTGATCCTCCATCTTTTGTTTCTAGTGAAATGAAACAATGTTTATCCCCTGTCATATGCTTTGAGCAGCCACTGTCCAAGAACCATGGCTTTCTTTTGTTGATCAGAGGATATGCCTGTGTCAGAATTTATGAGTGACTTAGGTACCCATATGGAATTGGGTCCTTGGTAGTTAGTTCGTCCTCTTGTAAGGATTTTCTTTTTATGGTAGCAAACAGAATCATGGTGTACATTCTTATCACAAAATGAACATTTCCTTTTGTTAATTTCAGCCACTTTCTTAGCATGACAAACTTTGATAGTATGTCCATGTTTTTTGCAAAAGGTGCATTTAGGCCTGTCCTCTTGTTTATTTGGTAGAAAGAAGTTTTCATATAATTTTTGCTTTTGAGAACTTTTAAATCCAATATCAGCTTTGTCAAAAATTCCAGATTGAGATCCCATAATTTTTTGAAAAGTTTCAGTGGATTTAACAAAGTTGGTAATGTCCTTTTTTAGTTCTTCTACCTTTACTTTTAAAACACTCTATTTTGTATCCTCTTCTGGAGGATAAATGTTGACAATTTTCTTGTTCAAAACTTTTTGTTGTTCTAACAATTTTCTATGAGATGCCTGCAAGTCTAGAATAATTTTTTGATATTTATCATTCTTAGCTTGGAGTTCCTCATTTAACTTCTTTATTTCATAAAGTTGGTTTTTAAGAAAACCACATTTATGAGATAAAGTGTTTGAGTCATTTAAGAGATTGTCAAATTCAATTTCTAGTTTTTCACAAGAGGAACATAGTTCAGTAAAGGTTACCTCATCAGTATCTGAGTTTGCCATAAGGCAGAGGTTAGCTTCTTCTTCCTTGTCTTGCTCGGAGAATGATCCATCGCTGTCATCTTAGGTGGCCATCATAGTTTTATTTTTATTTTGAAATCTTCATGTGTTTCTTTTGTTTAGAGGACATTCAGTTTTGTAATGTCCCACTTTGTTGCATCCAAAACAGGTTATTTGTCTTTTGTCAGTTTTTTCCTTTTGAGGAGACCTTTTTTCTTGTCCTCTTCTAATTATCATCCTCTGAATTCTTCTAGAAATCAGAGCGAGTTTATCCTCCTCATTAGATAGAGGTTATTCTGAGTTTTCTCTTTTTATGACATCTTCATTCTTCTTGGAGGAAGTACTTTCAGTTTGGCTAGATTTTAACGCAATCATTTTTCCCTTTTTGCTTGGTTTATCAGCAAGCAGCAATGGTTCATGAGCTATAAGAGTCCCAACCAGATCTTCTAACCTCATGGTGGCCAAGTTTCTTGCTTCTGTGATGGCCGTCACCATTGGTCTCCATTCTTTTCGTAAACTCCTCAAAATTTTCCTTATCCTCTCTCGAACATATCTTAAGTTATTTAGAATGATTGTTAACCTTGAGAACATTTCATCAATGGTTTCTTATTCCTTCATTTCGAATAATTCGAATTCTCTAACACCCATGTCAATCCTCGCCTCTTTAACATGACTTGATCCTTCATGATGGATTTTCAGAGTGTCCCATAGTTCTTTAGCACTTTGGTATTCTTCAACTCTGTCATATTCTTCCCTGCTCAAAGCACACGTTAGAAATAAATAAGCTTTAGAGTTTAGAAGTACCTTAGCATTTTCTTCGGCTGTCCATTGTGCTTGAGGTTTTTCATCGGAGGATGAATTTGTGTTGTTGATTCTAATGACGTGATTTCCATTTTCAACCACATACCACATGTTGTTGTCTTGTGATATGAGAAACAGTCTCATCTTTCCTTTCCAGTGATAGTAGTATGTACCATCGAAGTAGAGAGGTCTGCTGGATGATCCTCCTTCAGGAATATACTTAGCTTTTGACATTTTTCTTTTGATCTTTTTCTCTTACACTGTTAGGTGTAGTTTTTTAGAGAACCTTGCTCTGATGCCAATTGAAGTAGCTAGAATATCACTAGAAGGGGGGTTGAATAGAGATATTTGAGGTTTAAAATTTTCTTTTAATCTTTAAAGCTTTATCCTCTTCAAGAGGATGAAAGTCAGAGGTTGGAAATTCAAACTATGAGTAAGAACAGATTACTTTTAAAAGAGAGAGAGAGAGATTCGAGAATGACACACACAGCTTTATACTGGTTCACCCAAAAACGGGTTACGTCCAGTCCTCACACACTTGTGAGATTTCACTAATAAAACAGTCAACCTCTCACAGAGGTTAGTTATAGCTTTTGTGTTTTTGAGCTTCACTAAGCTTACAATATTTTCTCACATATTTCAACTATTTCTAAGTGTAACTCACTTAGAAATTACAGTAGACTTTGAAGGTGTTTGTGATGTTTCTCTTTACTAGCACTTTCTAAAAGGGTGTTTCAAAGATCTAGTGTAATACAATAGAAAGTATAAAGAGAGGATGATAATGACACTTGATAGCTCTTAGCCTTTTTCTTGGAATGCTTTGTAGTTGTGTATGAATGAAGAAGTGCACCATTGCTTTTATAGAGTTGTAAGAAGGTCTAACAATGTGTTTTGGTGCTTCAAGTCCGTTGGGCACATTGATCAAAAAGTCAAGGTCAGTATTCTGAATTACAGAAATGCCATCCAGCTGTCTTTTGTCTTGTTTGAGTGCAGGAGGATGAGAATACAGTCCATCCTCGTATGGCAGATACAAACCTCCTAGAAGTTCGTGTCTTAGCTGTCCTTTTGCTTTTTCGTTCTCCAAGGCATGTCAGATTCTATTTTGGGCTTTGTTTGGTGTAACCTTTATGTGCAGTTGAAAAGGTAGAACCATTTTCATCATAAGCCTATGAAAGGAGCTAGAGGTCCATTCTTCTATATTACAAATTTTTATGTTCATCCTCTGCCTTTCTTTTTCTTCAGTTGACTTTGTTTTTCTTTCAAACTTTAACACTGAATTGACTTTGCACATGGAAAGAAATTAAAGTTAACGTGATTCTGAATATTTGGACTAATAGTTGGTTCATCCTCTTTGAAGATCCATCCTCTAGTCCATCCTCTAGTTTGAAAAATTGTTGAATTTACATAGATTTTTTTCTCATTTGAAGAACAACCTGTTTTCTAATAATAATACACTCAAGAGCACAAATTAGTCTTAACAAGAATCATATTTATTTAATTTTGTTATCATTAAAACCATTAGAAAGAGATTTTGTCTCAACAAATGGTGTTAGGTGTACCGTCGCTAATATTCTTTATAAATAATAGTTCATGATATTCTAATTTTTTAGATAAAAAAAAAATTCAGTCAATTTAATATGCAAAATATATATCTTATTTTAATAAAAACGATATAATATAAGTCATTATTTTAATAATAAAAATAAAATTATTTTAATAATAAAAATAAAATTATTTTTTAGCATTTATTTCTAACAAACGACGTCTATAATTATTAAAATTGTAAAATTTTTTAAAAGTGTTCACGTGGACTTAAGATGTCCATATTAAAATTTGTTTGACAATTGATGATATAAGTTTAATCAATTCTCCCACTAACTTATTATAGTCCAATAGAGTTGAATATTTCGTTTAGCATTAATTAGATGCATTGTTATGTGATGTTTAAATTTTCGGATTCTTAATTATAGGGAGAATTTAAAATCGGTATTTCTCAACCAAAGGATTAGTGTAGCACAAAATGAAATTTGTTACAATGTCCTAATTAACGATAAATAAAATACGTGCACGCAGACATTATATCTATTAGTTATCTCATATTTCATGGTGACAAAATATAAACAAAAATTAGATAATAAAACTAATGGATTTGGATCAAAATCAGATTAAATACGTTCACTTTTTTTAATCTATTTTTATTTATATTTTAAAATAAAATAATATTTTAAACTAAATAAATCAATTTTTGTTAATTCATTTTTACTTATGTTTAATGTTAGAGATAGTATTTTACTAAATATCAAATAGAGTATGAAAATGGATAATATAGTAATCTGTTCGGTGAGTGTTAATGGTTATCTCTAGTTTTCCCCAAAATATTTTTGACAACCATTGCACTCAGAAAAGTGTTCAAAAACTTTTTCCAACAAATGGAGGCTATAGAAATTTGCTACAAAAACCATTGACCACTGATGTCAGTGTTAAACGATTATTCTAAGAAAAAGAACTATATTTTTTTACCGTGGATTCCTTTATCTACTCTAAAAAACGTTGAATTATGCGATGAAAAATTTGAATGTATTTTTGTGTGAGAGAATGTAATTTTTTAAAGGAATTTAATTTTTTTTAATGTAAATTATCTTGTTTTGATACTAAATTTAAAGAATTTTCAAAACGAAGATATTTTCATAAGGTATTTTGTTAAAGCTAAATTTAGATAATTTCAAATACCACATAAAAATTAAGAGTTTCAAATTCCCACTGTACTTTATAATATATGAATTATAAAGGGTCAAAATATAAATTTTTAAATTTAAAATTTGACCCATATGTTTCAAAATTTTCATTTACTCCCAATAGTTTTTCAAAATTTGCAAGTTGGTCCTTTAATTTTGAAATTTTTCAAATTGGTCCCTATATATTTTCAAAACAGTCCCCTCAACTTTTGCAATTTTCATTTTCAACCCAAATAATTTATTTTCACCCAATTTTTTTTGAAATTTATAAAAAGGGCCCAATTTTTAATGAACAACTCATTTATCCAAACAACAAAATTTATAAATGCAATTGAAGCATTTGAATTACTTAGAATTAAATTATCTAGATTTTTCAATCGGTCCATCTAAACACACTATTTGTATTTTTATTTTCTAAAAAATGTGTTCATTTTACATTGATGAGAAACTCTTAACTGAACTATTGTTATGGAGACAAGATGAAATGTTAGTTAATAAAGATGCATTTCCAAACCCTAACGAATTTTTCAAAATTTCATTTTTCAAAAAATGTAGACAATTATTTACATCAAAAGTCTCTTACCTCCTAGATAACAAGTATACAAATTTTAAGAAATAATTGGGTGTATCTACAATGATGTTTACAACATGTATTTATAGATTGAAAATCATAGCTCAACTTCTGATATCCATGATCGTGGCCAACAAAAAGTTGGGCTCTAAGTGTTGTTTCACGACTCAACTCGTGTAGTCTTTTTTGAGATTGTGGTACTATGTCACATTAATAGATTCATACACTTGAAATAGTTTGCCACAAGCCAATCAATTGTGTAGTCGTCGTGTAATCATTGTGCAATAAAAACAAAAAATAGTTGTTGTGTTGATTATCTCTTCTGTTGAACGATAGTTAAACAACAAGCAATTTACCTAAGAGTATCTTGTGATTCTTCCTAAATGAAATTTTACCTTATTAGGTTCCTTGTTGATAGCACTTATCCTAAGAAATAGCTATAGTCGATTTTATTTTAGTCATTTTTTATATCTGCTATCTTTTTTTGTTCTTGAATTTTCTCACTATCAACAAGTTTTTCCTAACCGTTTCCATCTCTTAAAATACCATACGTCTGACTCTAAAAAGATCCCACATATACGGGCACAATGACTCTAAATCAAGTTTTAATTTGATTCCCTTCACAGCAGAGGAGAGAAGGATTTGTTTCTTTCTTAATAAATATCTATAGGTATATGCCACCTCACCCAACACTTATTTTAAAATATCTACGCCACCTCACCCAACACTTGTATTAAAATATCTTTTGATCCTCCAGCACTTAACCCGTCTCGTCGTAATTAGCAGAGAATATCTTAATTAACGGCCCGATAATTTAATTACTCGAAATTAAATTAATTCATCCGTCATCAAATAATTTTAATTCCACCTCCAAAACAAATATTTATATATATATATATATATTTACACAAAACATACATATATTGAATATTTTACAAATATTCCCAAATATACTTAAAATTAAATCTGAATTTAATTTTAAATTTAAGGGTCTTACATTACTACCCCCCTTAAATTAGTTTCGTCCTCGAAACTACGTATCATTAAACAAATGAGGATGTTGTTCCCTCATCTTACTCTCTAGTTCCCAAGTCGCGTCTCCAGTAGTTGGATTCAAAATCACTTTGACTAGTGGGACTTCCTTGCTCCTCAATTGTTTAATCTTCCTGTCCTTAATTCTTACAGGGAATACTTCAAATGACAGGTTATCCTTCAGTTGAATTGTGTCTGGTTCGATCACATGTGACGGATCTGAAATGTATTTCCTTAACTGCGACACGTGAAATACGTCGTGAATATTGGACAGCATTGGAGGTAAAGCAATCCGATAAGCCAATGGTCCAATACGTGCAGTAATCTGGTATGGTCCAATAAATTTTGGAGTCAATTTTCTGGATTTAATAGCCCTGCCCACTCCAGTTGTAGGCGTGACTCTTAGAAATACATGATCGCCTTGCTGGAATTCCAAAGGTCTGCGACGCTTGTCCGCATAACTCTTTTGACGATCTTGTGAAATCTTCATTTTCTCTTGTATCCTCTTGACTCTTTCTGTAGTTTGTTCCACCATCTCAGGTCCAACAATCATACTTTCTCCGTCTTTATACCAACATAAAGGCGTTTGTCACTTGCGTCCATACAATGCTTCATAGGGTGCCATTCTAATGCTCGCGTGAAAACTGTTGTTGTAGGTGAACTCAATCAATGGCAGTACATCATCCCAACTTCCTCTGTCATCCAATACGCATGCCCTCAATAGATCTTCCAATGACTGATTTGTTCTCTCGGTTTGTCCATCTGTTTGGGGATGGTAAGCTGAACTCAATTTCAGTTTCGTTCCCAACGTTTCATGCAGCGCTCCCCAAAAGTGAGATGTGAACTTTGGATCACGGTCCGATACAATACTCAATGGAACTCCGTGCAATCTCACAATCTCAGCAATGTAGATCTCTGTCAGCTTATCTACCTTATAAATGGTCTTTACCGGCAAGAAATGTGCAGATTTTGTCAATCGATCTACTATTACCCAAATCGAATCATTCTTTCTTCTTGTCTTGGGTAATCCAGTTATAAAATCCATGGAAATGCTATCCCACTTCCATTCCGGTATATCCAAAGGCTGTAACATTCCAGCAGGTCGTTGATGTTCCACCTTCGCTTTTTGACAAGTTAAACAAGCCGATACGTACTCTGCTACGTCCCTCTTCATTCCTGGCCACCAGTAATTCTGTTTTAAGTCCTGGTACATATTGGTCGCTCCAGGATGAATACTCAATTTGCTCTTATGAGCCTCTTCCAAGATCGTTCTTCTCATGTCTGCAACTTCCGGTACACAAATCCTTCCAATACATCTCAGAATATTATCTGTTCCAACCCTGAACTCAGCTATATTACCTTGTACTATTAGGTTCCTCTTTTCTTGAATTAATGCGTCATCTTGCAAGTTCGCAATCTCCTCAAGTAGTCCACTCGAAACTGTTATCATTCCACACTTTAAAATTCCTGGTGCAAACTCTACGTCCAAGTGTAGATCTCTAAATGCTTCCCACAACTCTTGTTGTCTGGCCATTAACATTGAAGATACTGACACACTTTTTCTGCTCAATGCATCAGCCACTACATTGGCTTTTCCAGGGTGATACTGTAATGAAAAATCGAAATCTTTGAGGGTCTCCATCCATCTCCTCTGATGCATGTTCAATTCTTTCTGATCGAACAGATACTTCAAACTTTTATGGTCACTGAATACCGTGAACGTGCATCCATAAAGGTAGTGTCTCCAGACCTTTAATGCAAACACTACAGCAGCAAGCTCTAAATCATGAGTCGGATAGTTCCGTTCGTGAGCTTTCAATTGCCTTGAGGCGTAGGCGACAACTTTCTGGTGTTGCATCAAAACACAGCCCAAACCCTGGTGAGATGCATCACAATAAACCTCATATGGTTCCTCTGGTTGTGGCAAAACCAATACTGGTGAGGTTGTCAACTTTTCCTTAAGCAACTGAAAATTCTCTTCACACTCCTCTGTCCATGCAAATGGCTAATTCTTCCTGGTGAGTTGTGTCAAAGGAGCTACAATCTTAGCAAATCCCTCAATAAATCTCCTGTAGTATCCTGCCAGTCCGACGAAACTTCTTATATCTATGATGGTCTGAGGTTTTTTCCAAGCAAGAATTGTCTCAATCTTTGTCGGATCTACAGCAATTCCTTCCTTTGTTATTACATGTCCCAAGAAGTTCACTTTCTCTAGCCAAAACTCGCACTTCGACAGATTGGCATACAATTGCTTCTCTCGTAAAACTTCAAGAACTTGACATAAATGCTCACCATGTTCTTCATCCTTTGAATAAATCAATATATCATCAATGAACACCACCACGAATTTATCCAGAAATGGGCTGAAGATCCTATTCATATAATCCATAAAAATCGCTGGTGCATTCGTAACTCCAAATGGCATAACAAGATATTCATAATGCCCAAAACGAGTCCTGAAAGCGGTCTTTTGAATATCTCCTTCTCTTACTCGAATCTGATGATATCCTGACTTCAAATCGATCTTTGAAAACACCGCTGCTCCCCTCAATTGATCCATCAAATCATCGATGCGTGGTAAAGGATAACGATTCTTAATGGTTACCTTGTTAAGTTGCCTGTAATCCACACATAAGCGTGAACTTCCATCCTTTTTCTTAACTAACAACATCGGAGCTCCCCACGGTGACACACTTGGCCTGATAAATCCTTTCTCCAACAGACCTTCAATTTGATCCTTAAGCTCATTTAATTCCAATGGCGACATTCTATACGGCGCAATTGAAATAGGTCCAGTTCCTGGGTGCAAATCAATGAAGAACTCCACTTCTCTTACTGGGGGTAATCCTGGAATTTCTGTTGGAAATACGTCCGGATACTCTTTGACTAACACTACATCTTCTATACTCACATCCATCTTGTTCTCCACGTTAGCCAATGATAAAAATTCTTGAGTTCCTTTTCTCAGTGATACTCCGAGTTTGTTAGCAAACAAATACCGAACGACTCCAGGTTCGGGAAAAAGAACTAATTTGCAGGCACAGTCCAAGACTACATAATTATAAGACATCCAATCCATGCCGAGAATTATCTCGAGTGATTGTAGGGGTAGACATATTAAATTAACCAAGAAATCTCTATCTTGGATTGTTACAGGACAACGTAAACATGCATAATTTACGGTCAAAGTTTGAGCAGGTGTGGAAACAATCAAATCAAAAGGCAAAGCAAACATAGATAGCTTCAAACGATTTACACAATCCATAGCAATGAAAGAATGGGTTGCTCTCGAATCAAAAAGTGCAGTTAATGCGTTACCTGCAATCTGGCAGTCTTGCTGGATTAAATTAGGAGTTTGACTTCCAGCAGCAGCACCCATGTGGTAGACGCGTCCCCTAGCAATAGGACGAGTGGCCCTAGCTGTATTCACTGTTGGTTCCACCATCGGAGCCCGACAATCCCTTGCGACGTGTCCTGGTTTTTGACAATTGAAACATACAAGATCCCTTGTGGTACAAGCTGTAGCCATATGTCCCTCTCTTCTACATCGAAAGCATCGAACTCCTTGTCCTAATTGTCTTCCAAAGTTCTAATTTCCTGGCCGATTTTGGCCTCTACTTTTGTTCTGGGGTCTGTTATATGGCTTAACCACTTGCTTTCCTTTGCTGTTTTGATAGTTCATCCGGCTGGATCCTCCCGAATTAAAGTTCCCTCCTCGGTTGGCCTCCTATTTTCATGTCCTCAACCTCTCTACACTTCTCCACTAGAACTTGGAAACGTTGAATTCCCAAGGGTAAAACGGAGTCTTGAATTTCATATTTCAGTCCATTTTGAAAGCGATGGCACATAAATTGTTCATCAACTTCTTCCCTGAGGAATCTGAAATGTTTGGACAGCGATTCAAATTTAGCCGCATATTCTCCCACTGTCATGTTACCCTGGTACAATTTCAGAAAATCGTCACCCAATTTGGTCCTAGTGCTCATCGGGAAGTACTTGTCCAAAAAATTCTTCTTGAACGAATCCCAGTTTACCTCCTCATGAGCTGCCCCCATCAGTAGCCTTGTACTCCTCCACCAATACTCTGCATCCCCTAGCAGCAGATATGTAGCATAATTGACTTTTACTGCTGCCTGGCAGTTAATCATTTCAAAGATTTTCTCCATTTCCTATATCCATTGGTCTGCTCTTTCTGGACCTTCATCACCCTTGAACTTTGGAGGATTATGACGACGAAAATCCTCTTGACTCAGCAGCACGAATTTCTCTTTCTCTTTTCTCTAAGTCGCGTTGAGTCTTCGCAGCCGTCTGCGCAGCAACAGACGCAGCCATATTATTCATTGCTTCAGCCATCCTATCTTCCCGGCTGTCGTTGGTCCTTACGGTGTCGTCCCTCCTTGGAGGCATTTTTCCCTTCAAAACCATCATCAAGTAGAAATCTCACACCGTTTAGAATAATTCCAAAATATAGCTCAACAACATCATTACTTCAGCACACCACAACAATACAAGACTTGACACTCTAACTACTTGCTCCTATGCATGATCAGATAACGACTTAAAACCAACAATTAAATCAGAGCTTTAACCCAAAAATTTAACCAAATGCTCTGATGCCAAACTGTAACACCCCGAGTTTAAAACACAGCGCGAGTGTATTTTTTTTTTTAAAACGAATAAATGAATAAAAGAGTTTTCAGAATTAATTTCAAGGGGATTAAAATCAATTCAAATTAAATATCATTCGACATCGTAATCCAAAATAGTAAGGTAATTAAACAACAACATCACGATTAATCGAATGAGATATTTTTGGGAAATTAATCTTTATAATATAGTAAAATAAAGATACATCAAAACTGGATTCTCAATCCACCAAAATATTTATCAGAGTGCGGAAAAGTTTTACAATAATTCCCAAAATAAATATTTACAACCACTGAGCTCAAAACCCTATACATAAGTCTAAACTGATCATACACTAAGCTACAGTAGCACGGTTTCTACCGCATCATCTACAAGTCTTATCTTCACCCAGCTGTCCATCCCTTTGCATAGCCCACAAAGTAGATCAAGGAAAATTAACGACGTTTCTATCGTTAGTGTGACCGTCGGAGATACGGGTTTGATTCACATCTGAGGGAAAAGCCCAATTTTCCACAATAATTGTAAAGGATCACCGACCGAAATTAACAAATACCACATAGCATTTATATCAGCAATAACAAACATATTCAGGACACATCATAAAACAATGATGATAAATAAGGATGCTCAATTTTGAAAATACATGACATTTGTACCTTTTCAATCGCTCAACAGACCAGCACATTTTACATATGTAAGACTTTAACAACCCTCAAGACCAGGGTGCAATCGCTCACAGATCAGCACCAGTGCAGTCGCTCACAGACCAGCACGTTTGACATAAACCAAGGTACAATCGCTCACAGATCAGTACCTAGTGCAGTCGCTCACATATCAGTACCTAGTGCAGTCGCTCACAGACCAGCACTCGTGCAATCGCTCACAGATCAGCACGTGGTTGCACATTTCAGGGTACAGAAGCTCACAGTCCAGTACCAGTGCAGTCGCTCAACAGACCAGCACTTATATACCAAGGTACAATCGCTCACAGATCAGTACCTAGTGTAATCGCTCACAGATCAGCACTCATGCAATCG
The DNA here is from genome assembly GCA_037974295.1 of Cicer cuneatum. Taxonomy (NCBI): domain Eukaryota; kingdom Viridiplantae; phylum Streptophyta; class Magnoliopsida; order Fabales; family Fabaceae; genus Cicer; species Cicer cuneatum. Next base: position 25,861,828 of record JBBPBO010000002.1, on the reverse strand, counting down.
CTCATAGATCAGCACGTGGATGCGCATTACTCTGTGGCCCATCGCAGGTACCATATGACTATGCAATGCATGAATATGCAATGTTTCACTTCACTAGAAACAGTATGCAACATCAGTAAAATTCATGCATTTCCATCATTTTTCAAAACATTTCAACACAATCAATATCATCATCTACACGTTAATGATTAACCATTCAAGCAAACATTATCACTTTGCATTACCTCAAGGTTCCACTCTTAATTATCAAAAGTCTTTACCCAACTCTCAAAATTCAGAACCAGTGTTTAAAACTGAAATTTCTGGAAAAAAAACGAATCTGTATTCGAATACAGCTTCATTGTATTCAAATACATAAGCCAAATAGGGCAGAACCAACACCCTGTATTCGAATACAGACTCCTTGTATTCGAATACAGAGGCTGTCACAGTGCAAAAGTCAGAATTTCCACAACTTCAGTAAAGTCTCAAAAACTTCATCACCACCACTTCAAAACTATCACAAAAATTCCATTTTTATTCACCACAAACCTTCCCAAGGTACCCCAACACTTAAGGTTTATAAAACAATGTTTAAAACTTGAATTTCTGAAAAACACGAATCTGTATTCGAATACAGCTCCCTTGCATTCGAATACAGAAGCTAAAATAGTGAAAAATCAGCATTCTTTATTCGAATACGAGGTTTTCGTAGTCAAATACAGATGCGAAGTCAGTGGCAAAAGTTGCAAATCTGTATTTGGCTACAGAGGGTCGTAGTCGAATACAGATGCTAAAACAGAAGCAAAAATTGCTAATCTGTATTCGACTACAGAGGGTCGTAGTCGAAATCTGAAGAAAACAGAAGCTTTGCAGGCTGTATTCGAATACACTCAAGCCGTATTCGAATACACCTTCGAATTCAGTGAAATTTTCCTGAAACTTCAACACATTTTCAAAACCTTTTCCTTTGAAAAACCAACCAAACACCAGAATCATAATTACCAATCTTTATAAACCTCAAAACTCAGAATATTTTTCATTAAACATCAACAACAGATTTTCAACAAAACACAATCAGAAACAGAATCATCACTACCAGAATAACCTCACTGTTTTTCTTAAATCACCAAAATAGAAAGTCAACTACTAAATAGTCCAACACAATCTAACTCAAGCATTTGGATCATCTCCAAAACAACACCAAACAAATCATCATTCAACACAACAGAATGATTTCTTATTCAACAACAATAAATAAAACATCATCAACACACCAACACAATAAATTCCTTCACTGAGTTACAGCAGGACATCAAAACAGTTTGATTTCCAACACATAACACAATGTTTTTCACAAACATAAACCAATAATCATTCATCATACATGCATTTACAGCCCTAAATGCAATCTAAAAAGTTGGAAGGTGCCCTTACCTTAATTACGTTCTCTTAACTCGTACGCTTTTGCGACAAAAGTCGACGAAACTCCCGTTCGCGTTCGCCGCTACGAAAGTTATTTCTTTAGCTCTGTAACGATCAGAGGAATAACTTTCGTACTCGAAACTTTCTGATTCGACACTCAGATTTTCAAGAAAAATGTCTTTTGAGTAAACTGTTTTTTTCCTTCACCAACACAGAAAATTAGAAGAAGAAGATGATAAAGCAGAATCTGGCGCAGTAGAGGAAAGAAGAAAAAGCTTCTCACTTAAATATTTACATAAATGCAGGCTGACACAGCAGAGGAAAGAAGGATTTGTTTCTTTCTTAATAAATATCTGTAGGTATATGCCACCTCACCCAACACTTATTTTAAAATATCTACGCCACCTCACCCAACACTTGTATTAAAATATCTTTTGATCCTCCAGCACTTAACCCGTCTCGTCGCAATTAGCAGAAAATATCTTAATTAACGGCCCGATAATTTAATTACTTGAAATTAAATTAATTCACCCATCATCAAATAATTTTAATTCCACCTCCAAAACAAATATTTATATATATATATATATATATTTACACAAAATATACATATATTGAATATTTTACAAATATTCCCAAATATACTTAAAATTAAATCTGAATTTAATTTTAAATTTAAGGGTCTTACATCCCACTTATCAAACTATTCTCATGATAAGTTGGAATTGTTTCCATTTCTATTTTGGTTCCTGGAGCAAACGTTGGCATAACCAACAACTGTTGTGGGAGTTGATTGTAAGACTCTTCCCAATTGCCATAAATTTGTTTGATCGCTTTATTTTTTGCTATCCAAGTCTTTCTATAACTTACTGTGTAGTTGTGCAAAGCCTGAATCTGAGCAATAATGACCTTCACTTTGATTGAAGGATCCACTTTTAGAACCTACATTACGCTTATACATATCATGTTAGAATCGAGCTTCTTATGGTCTTGTGACAATGCAGAATTTGTGCATGTATGCAACCCCCTTAGCAGGTCGCTGCCCGGGGATGCGACGTCCTTAACGGATCGTGGCACGAGGATGCGACGACATTAAATAGTCGTGGCCTGGGGATACGACCACCTTAACAAATCGTAGGCTGGGGAAGCGACCCCTTTAACTGATCGTGGCCTGGGGATACGACCTATATAAGCACATCCATCCACTCTAGTTTCTCATATTTACTTCTTCCATTGTTGTGTATCACAAATATTTCTTCATACATTCAAAATTATATCAACGTTCTCAATCAAAATTTCTCTTTTTCTGATGGAATCATCTACGAATCACATAGCTGAAATTCAATACATTAAAGCATTTGTAAGTATTTTATATATTTACTTTATTTTATTTATAGTTTTTTTAGTGTCATTGATTATTTTATTTTTATTATATATTATTAATTTCAAATACCCTTAAAGGACAAACTGAAATGTCATGGTCATGTTAACAAAAAATTAAATGACGTCATATTATCATATTTGCAAAAGGTCGATTTGGTGAAGTGAGCAAACTCAGAAACTATAAAATAGATGTCGGCCTGATTACTGCTATGGTTGAGAGATGTAGACCAGAAACTCATACCTTTCATCTCTCAATAGGTGAGTGCACAATAACTTTAGAAGACATATACTACCTTTTAGGACTAAATGTTTCTGGTTTTCCTGTTAGTGGTTCGAATTTTGTGAACATTGATGTTTGTCAAGATTACTTAAAAGTTATCCCACCTAAAGGAGTAACAAAGGGTAATTTTATTAAATTAAAATGGCTTAAAGAAACATTTGATGATGTTGGTGAAAATGCATCTGTAGAAAAACAAGCATGATGTCGAGCATACATACTACATATGATTGGAGGGTTGTTGATGCCGAACAAATCCAACAATCATGTACATTTAAAATATCTTTCATTTTTGGGGATTTAAGTAAAGCATCCCAATATAGTTGGGGTTCAGCAATTTTAACAACATTTTATAGAGAATTGTCTTGCTACTAAATCCGATGTAATATCAATAGGAGGATGTGCATTATTGTTGCAAAACTGTGCATGGTATCGTTTGTCTTGTGTCGCTCCAGAATCACCCAATGCATGAATATTTTCACTTGCACAAAAGTAACTATTGCAAATAAATTTTATATATATATATATTTTTTTTTAAAACTAACTACTTACCATATTACTAATTTTATTTTTTTTTTTTTAGTCTTTGATTCTTTTGTCTATGGTTCAAATTCAGACTATACTATTATTTTATGTTTTTTTACAATTTAAATTATATGCTTTAAATAATTTCGATAAATAATTAAAAACTAATTTTATAGTATATTTTGAAAATCATAAATGATTTCCACATTAAATCTTATGCATATGCGTAACTAATAAATTTTTATTTATTCTTGTAAAATTCATAACTTGATCGGAGAAATGTACATTCAAAGTCAGAATCGGCAAATTTCTCGAATTCTACCTAACATGAAAAAGGAATATAAGCTAACTCTGATATGTGCAGAGCAGTGGCCGATATGGAGACACCATTATCAATATCGACAGTTCTCACACAATACATTGATATGTTGTTATGGTCAAGTTGTCTAATTTAATCTAAGGTCAATAATATTGATGAATACTACACTTAACCAGTCGAATCTTATTTTATAATATTAATATCAACTAATTAAACCATTATGAATACATATAGTATGATTTAGCATATTAATAATAAGGTTTGGAAAATGAAACTCAATGAATTTGATCATCATATATATCTCGATAGTAGCTGGCAAATCGAGAATCACATGGTTACTTCTAGAAATTTCACATAATAAAAATTATTTAACCCCGCATTAGTATCATGTGCACCATAAAAAAATCATATAATTAATATTGTAATTAGCTGTCTCACTTTATAAATCTTCAAATGAAAAGTGCCAGACAAGGCTATTTTTCATATTCATATTTCTTAGGTAATCTCTTGTTAAACAAACAAGGTAAAATATTTCTTATTTTTATGTTTTATTTGTATTAATTTTTACTTGTTAATAATAATAAAAAAGTAAAAGATTTTTAAAGTAAATAATTGTTTATATAAAAATAGAAATAATAAAAATATTAAACACTACTTTTTTATTATTTTTGAAAATACATTTTCTTTTTATTATTTTATCTTTTTTATATGACAATAAATTATTTCAAGAGTTTTTTATTAAAATAGAATAAATACACAATTTAGAAAATAAAATATAAAATATTTATATAAAAAAAAGACTCTAATACCTATGAATGCCTATATGTAGTCAATTGAATTTTCTTAACTAAGGACAAATTTAGCTTCTTTTTTTCTATTTTTTTCTTGGAGATTGTGCAAAAGTAAAATATAATATGATAAAATGCCTTTCAAAGAAAATAACATGATAAGATAATTATTATAGGAACATTTTAAACACGAGTATTAAGTTGCGATGTTAATCTCTTCAAAATAAATGTTTTAATGGTGAAAGAAACTATTGCTCAATTTAGTAAAAGTGGTTGATCTCTTACAACATGATCTCCCAATTGTATATCAACTAAAGTTTGAAAATTTTATCACTAATTATAACGAATTTTAATTAAAGATAAATTTTTTAAAAAATAATTGAGATTAAGTTCTAGTTGAGAAACAATTTTTTAACAGATTTTAATTGTAATTTGGACAAATTTTAAATCACCAAAATATTTTTCTTTGAAAAACTGAAAGATTAAAAAAAGAAAAAAAAAACCACTTAATTGATTAGATCCACTGATGAGCATGTATGCATGTCATATGTCAAGGAGTTAGACATTTAGGACAATATTAGTTAACCAATGTGAAAGCAAAAACTAGGTTAATAAATTGTTTTGCCTATTAAATTGTCAAGTGTTGAAAAACTAGTGAAGTTGAATTGATTAATTTATTACAAAAAATATATATAAGGATCAATGTAAAACTAGAAATTAAGGTAAGAGATTAGCAATTTTGTTAACTTTCATTATTAATTGACTTAACACAATTGTAATTACCATATTTTTCTGAGACTCTTATGCTTGTTTGGGAGTTAGCAGAGAGGAAGAGAAAAGAGTGATTTGTAAGGGTGGAAAGAAAATAGAAAGGGAGGAAAACTTCTCACCTTGTTTGACTTAAAAAATTTCAAGAAAATGGGAGAATATGATTAACATGTTTGTTTTGTTTTGTTTTGAGAGTATAAAAAAATTGAATAATTTGCCAAAGTTCTCCAAAGCCCTTTTAATACATATTTTGAGTTCTCTTATATAAGAGGTTTTAATTTTATGGAGAAAAATAAACCCTTCATACAAGATGCAGCTATCATCACCCTTCTCTTTCCTTAATCTTTTTTGTTAACGCCCTCTATTTTCTTTTTCTCTTAACTTCCGAACAAAACATTAATTTATTGTTAATTCTCTCCTACTTAAAAAAGTCTTGCCACAATTTTTTTTTTTTTTTTGTGAAAATAGAATGCAAAATACTATAATAAACTCACGAATACACGATTATAAGGTATTGAGTTCAAACTCAAAACAAGACACTCAACTTAATAATATCAATATTTGATAATTGAACTATGATTTAAACACAAAATTTACTTTAAGCTTACAATTATATTGGACCAACACGTGTTTGTTTACTCTTCAAATAGTTATAACTATAATAGGATATTTTGTTTCAAAAAGAACAATTAATGGCCCTTAAATCTCAAGGTAAACTGTTTTATAGCTTAGTTAAGCCATATTTTGAAGAAAAAAAATGAAAAGAGAAAAAATGGATTACCATTACTAAATTTGAGGCAAAGACACTTTCAACAACCATGATCAAACCTCACTTAGTGGACTTCTTGCTATCATGAAAGTGGTTGGGGCTAAATCATTGACCCAATGAGTTTAATTTAAAATTGGGAAATAGAATTAATGTAAATGAAGTGTTTGTTCATTTCATCATTTATTTAGATAAGATATAAAATGTCTTACTCAATTATCCAAAATAAAACCTATGATACAATGTTCAACTTCAATTTAAGATTCAAAAACTAGTCTTAAATGTTGGAGAGACACTGGTGGAGATGTTTGTAGATATTGATGGGTAGTTTTTAGTAGTAAAGTAAAGGGACTAAAATTGTGAGTCATGTGGATATGGCAGCTTGTGTGAAGTCACAAGCCGGTGCAATAACACAGTCGGCAAATTCGAGGCCGTTCAATTAAGATAAGATAGTTCATATTTCAATTTCGGTATTTTATATTAAATGAAAATAAAACATTGTCTTAAATTTAAACCTCCTGATTTTGATTAGAGGATCCAGAAGTGCTGACTACAACTAGTCTGATAGCACTTAATATAAATTCAGAAAAATCTTAGCCAAATTTCGAGTGGACCTAAATCAAATTATTCATTCCACAAAATGTGTTTTCCAAAGTCATATTAGTTCACAAACTCTCAAAAACTACATTTACATCTCTCTTCTAATAAATGTATATAATCTTGTAAAAATTTATGGGTAATTCATTACTGCACACCATCATTCATGGAAAATAATAAAACTAATTTGTAAAAAGCAAGCCTTGAAGGTTAAATTACTTACAAGCACAGAGAAAAGAAGGTTAAATTGTTTGTTTGGATTAACATACATTGACTCAAAATTCAAAATGACTTACAAGCACAGAACTTTTGAAACATGCTCCTAAGAGGAATTCCATTTTGAACCAACTAGACTGCGAAAAGAACTGGATGCTACTTCAGCAATATTGTTTGACAAGGCCATATTTCTTGTAATCCAAATCAATGCAATACATCGTCTCCAATCCTTTTCTCTAGATTTTTCTTCCAAATCACAGTTCATTCAACTCTAATGATACCTGAAATTGTTTTTTTTCTCGAAAAAAAAGAAACCCATAAATTTAAGTAATAAGATAGTATGTAGTAAGTAGCACCGACACTTCAGATTAATGACGTGTCTGGTATCGGACACATGTCAGTGTCAGATACCGACACAACAACGAGACATACTGTTACGTTCAATCACTTTTTTCATTTTCTCAAAATATAATCGATGTCTATGTGCCGGTGTCGGTGCTTCATAAGTATCCCTCATTCTTTGACAATAGCCTTACTATTTGAATGTGTAGAGAAGGACTTTTTGAACGTACCACATAATTTACCTCCACTGTTAGTTCATTATCTCACAACGAGCTCAGACAATACTCACTGGTCCTGACAATTTGGTATCCCAAACTTGGTTCCCTGGCTGGGGATCAACACATAATGTGACTGTTGATGCTAATAATCCGATGTAATGTAACGGTTACCAATATAATTTGATGAAAAAAGTATCAATTAATGGATAATGAAGTCATATTGATGAAATAAGATGAGATATAGTTAGGGAATACTAAGAATAGTAACATAACATTCTAACAGCTTTGCTAAGAAATAGCCAAATATGACATGTAATAGCTCAGAGGCACTTGCTCCTATATATGCTAATGGAAAGATAAGAATCAAGTTGAAAGGGAATCTAAGAATAGAAAATTAAGGAGGGATATAATGAGTCAGAAGGAAGAGTAGAACATTCTGTAACAGGATAAGCTTATAATCAAAGCTAATAAACAGAACTGAAACAATTTAAATAGCAAGTAACACAAGTGCTGAAAAACAGAATTAAAATTAAAAGTAACATATAGAAACAAAACAGTATTAGGAGCATTCCCATAAATAAAGACCCATCAAGGAATTATTGCCAACACATAAGTCCCATGTATACGGCTTAAATGCTCAATTTAATAATAAGAGGACTTGATGTGATAACAGAAATCATCAAACTAAAGAAGAACCAAGTCATTTAACTTGTAGAAATTTCACATTTATATAATAAAATAATAGGTATTACATCCATATTCATTTTAAATTACTAAATAAGTACATATGCACGTAAGATTACAATGCTAGCACCATCTAACCAATAAAATTTCCCCATTTTGCTGTATGCCATCAAGAATATGAAATATAGAAATAATATGAAGATTTGAATTTCATGAGGTACTTATTACTGCCAGCATAAAGTCCACAATTCACTTGAGAAGTTACTCTCCGCTCTATCTTCACAGAGGCAGATGCACCATTGTCTGTCTACTGTAAAATTAACAAGAGTGATTATAAGTTGAAAATAACAATGTATAACAATCATTTCACGTAGAAGGTTCTCTGCCTTCACACTCTCACCTTTTGGTAAAAGATAATAGACAATTGTTTCATAACTTACAACATCAGGAACACAACCATTGTCTTCCATGCTTGATAACAAGGCAAGTGCTTCATCAAACAAGCCCTCCTTACAAAGCCCATTTATCATAGCATTATAAGTCCAAACAGATAGATGATAGCCTTTAGACAAAAGCACCTGAAAAATCACTTGTGCGTTCTTAAGCCTTCCACCTTTGCATAGTCCATCAATCAATATATTGTATGTGATAATATTTGGCTGAATACCTTGGTCTTTCATTTTCTTAACCAATGCAATTGCCTGGTCAAGATGATTCTTTTTGCACAAAGCATGTAATAGAGAACTATAAGTGATTACATCAGCCTGTAGACCTATACGATATCAACAAGTTCCCAAGCATAAGAGATTATCCCCAATTTACACAAACCATCAATGAGGGTACTATAAGTTACCACATTAGGAACAATCATCTTGTTATGCATTTATTTAAGGAAGTTCATGGCTTCGTCCACCATTTTATTCTTGCACAATCCATTAATAATGATATTGTAGCACAAAACATTCGGCACCGCTCCCTTGTGCACCATAATGTTGAATATATCTATGGCTTTGTTCACTTGATTAACTAAGCAATACCCATCCATCAAAGCACCATAAGTTACAACACCTGGTTTTACACCATCTTTTATCATCATAGCCAACACATTCGTAGCTTCTTTGACCTTTCCTTCCTTGCATAATGCATCAACCAATATACTAAAAGTATAAACATCTGGGTTGACGTTTTTCAATACCATTTCGTGGAACAAACCAAATGCTTCTTTCAATTTACCAACAATGCAGAATCTATAGATTAGAGCATTGAAAGTGAAAACATCAGAAGAAATTCTCTTTGCAATCATTTCAAAATATAACTCATAAGCATCAACTACAGATTTATCTTTACACAAACTATCAATGATTGTGTTATACATTACCACACTAAGCTTGACTAGTTTCCCTTCAATCTGTTTCAGCAACTGCACAGCGGGTCTTGTTTCCCCCATTTTACACAACGCATTTATCAAGGTCCCACAACTAACTTGATCCAACTGAAACCCCTTTGCCACCACATGATCATGAAAGTGCAGAGCTTCCTGAACCTTATTGTTAATACATAGACCTTTCATAAGAGTAGTTAAGGTTATGGTATTTTCCTGAAATCCCATCTTGAGAATCTTTCCCAATATAGAAAATGAAAAATTCATTTGACCTAGACGGCAGTAACAATTAATCAAGATGTTAAAAGTAACAATATCGGGCTTAATTCCGTTGAATTCCAATTGGTGAGAGAGAGAAATAGCAGTGGGATAATGCTTCATCTTAACAAGGGAACTTAAAATGTTATTGAATTCTACAATGGATGGGGTAGGATTCATAGAGAGCATGCGATGGAATGAGGAAACAGCATCATCAACATTATTAAGATGATTGGAATTGAAACGAGAATGAGAAGAGAATGAAAGAAGGAAAGTGGATGAAGATGAAATTGGAAGAAAATTGGGAATGGAAGAAAGAGAGAAAGCATACCTTGTTAGGGTTAATAACCTTGAAACTGAAACTGAGAAAGAAAACAACATTGTTGCTGAAACTCAATTGTGTGAACTTCACGGTCACTACTGGCTGCAACTTAACCTTATTTTACGTTTAATTTTTTTTTGGTTAATTATAATTTGGCTTGATTGGAAGTTTAGGTCTTTTTTTGGTTAATTTGGCTTACAATTATGCTACTCATACCTCTCTTTTTTTTCCGCTACTCACACTTCTCAAATTTTCTATAAAAACTAAATAATCAAAATGCTCTTGCTTATTTATATCATTATTTTAACCTTAACATCTCATTCTATCTTCATATTTATCTCTAATCTCTTTTTCTATCTTCATCTTTTACCTTATACTCATTTACATCAAGTTTGCATCAATCTTGTTCTTGTTTTTGTTTTGTTACAATATTTAGTTAGGGTTATGTGATTGAAACTTATTTTAGTGAAAATGAAACTCATTTTGTCAACTTATTTTAGTTACGCAAATTGATTATGCCAAAAAATCTACGTGAACTAAGTTTGCGTAGATTGAAACTTATTTTAGTGAAAATGAAACTCATTTTGTCAACTTATTTTGGTTACGCAAATTGATTATGCCCCAAAAAATCTACGTGAACTGAATTTGCGTAGGACTTATAATATTTTATTTTTAATTTTCTTTGGTTTATTATAATTTGGCTTAATTGGAAGTTTAGTTTTTTTTTAAGTGATCGGCGAAAATGGATTTTTTTTATTTTAAAAGGAGATAATTTTGATTCTACGATTAACACTCATAAAATAAAAAATAAAATTCTGTAAAAATTTAAAATTTCTTACTTCGGAAATTTTTTATATATTTAATTTAATGAATGATATATGAATAATTAATGCATCAAAATAATTTTATATTATAGAAATGTATGTCACGTCATTAAATATACGTTAATTGTGATTTAGTTCAAAAATGTGAGGAATAAATCAAAATTATCAACTTTAAAAATAGGAAGACCGATTTCGTGAATTGATAAAAATAGAATAACAAAACTGCAATTAAGCATTATTATTTTGGAGTATGCAATTTAGACACATTTTGGTTTTAGTAGATATAAAAAAAAACATTAGATTTCATCCCTCTAATATTAAGCTATAAATTTGGATTATTGAATTCTCTCCATCCAAATCTTCTTTCAATTTCTTTTGATCATTTCTATTTCTTTTAATTTTATTTTATTTTTTATTTTTTATTATATTAAAAATTTATATTATTTACATCACACATGTAAAATTTTACACAAATTTAAAATTATTTAATATGTTATTGAGATTTATAAAAATTAACAATGATTAATAAAAATATATAAGACGATAATTTTAATGTATCTGAATAATATATATAAATTTTTAAAATTTTGTGAAATTTTAAATGCATTTTTTATTTGATATAAACTTTAATCGAAAGAGATTGAAAGATGTCTAGATCAAGAAGATTCAAAATCTTAATTTTACACTTTTGATATTTCATCTAACTATGCCTATATAAATTTTCAAACCAAAAGACTGAATTGAATTATTATTTTATATTTACTTTAATTCCATGCGGCCTTTAAAAAATTATTTATTTTACTAAAGTTGATAGACGTAGTTTAAAAACTGAAACAAATTTAATTTACTGAAATTAAATAAATTTAAAAAAACCAAATTTTCTCTTATGAAAAAAATATTTAATTAGAAAGTATATAATCAGTACGTATTCTATTGTTCTATTGCTCTTTTTTTCATGTTATAACATTGTATTCTCAAATCCCTAGATTACATAACAACAAGCGAGAAACGATAATCTTTGCATGCAATCGAATAGATGAAAGTGTGTGTGATCAACCACGAAGGTGAACGAACGACAATAAAGAAAATATGTTTCTACTGTCCCTTCAATATTGTTGTTCTCTAGTGAATGTAAGTTTCTCAGTTGCTAAATTTTTTAGACTTAAATATTTGATTTGTCCATGTAAGTTCGCGTCTTTTTATTTTCATCCCTGTAAGTTTTTTTTCTTCAATTTGAACCATGTAAGTTCAATTTAGTTTTAAAATAATATTTGCTATTAGTTGCCGTTAAAAAAAACTTATGTGGCAAACGAGTGAGTGACACGGCAGTTTTTGAAATGACAATAGTTGATGATATATCCAATATTTGACAATTAGGTATATTTATGAGGACTAAATAAAAAATTCTCAAATATACAAAACCTAAAATCATTGGAAGTGGCATAGACATGTGGGGGTGTAAGACCTGAAATTTATTTATAACAAGAATTAAGGCTTACTATCTAATTATGCCTTATACTGTAGTGTGTGACTTGCAAATTAATCTATGAAATTTTTTATGGATGTTTCCTTTATATTAAATGACTATGTGAATGTCTTGACATTGTTGAAATTCCAAAAAATAATTTTTTACCGAGTATTTTTGAAACCGGGTGTTTTATATATCAACTATAATAAGAATTTGATCTCTTTATATTTTTCTAAGCTAGGAAATAAAAATTTCGTCAGATAAAAATTTATTTGCAAAAATTTATAAAGCTTTGTAAATTTATTATAAAAATTTTAAATTACCAATAAATTTATCCGTTAGTCAAATGCAACTCGTTTAAGAACAAACTCGGAGACTGAACTAAATAATGTGACTTAAAGTCACAAAATATTTAGATATTCTTTTTAAATATTAATATTTTAAATATCTAGATATTTTTTTACTATGTAGTAAGACTAAAATGAATCACTTCACTATCCTTTTTTGTTTGTTGACTAGAAACACTTGTGTAAGAAAGATTAGATGAGAAGTGATGGGTTAGTAAAATATTTTAAAATTATTCGTAGGAGAATAATTTAATCAAATTATAGAAGATTATTATCGACAAATATTTTAAGACGTCACGCATTATTGTTAAATTTATCTATCAATTAAACTGCGACGAGAGTAGATATTTTTACTAAAGTAAATTTAGAAATAGGTGATGTGATGTGATTATAATTAAGTGTCATAAAAGATATTGTGAAATTTTAGGATTAAATTTATGTGATTAGAAATTTTTGGAAATTAATTTGGAATTGAGATAGTAGATTAATTAAGAGAAGGAGAAAAAAAAAAAACATTTCCCCCTCCCTATAAAAGCACTTCATGGTCATCATTGTCATCTTACTATCACTTTCTTTAATTCTTCAAAAACATTTTCTCTCATTTCTCTCCAAGCCCAAACATTTTCTCTCATTTCTCTATAAACCTAAATCCATGATGATTACTTGGGATGATTCTCACGATTCAAAGGCAGAAGAAATGAAAAAAGTATTAGGAGAGTTTGCATGCACTCTTACTCTCTCTCTTAATTCTTCTTTCATCTTTTCATCTTCACTTTATCTTCTCTACTTTATCTTCTCTCGTCTATAACACGAATTTTTCCTACCACAAGAGAGGTAATCCAAATTTGAGACAAAAAGAGGTTGTCTTCTAAGATTTCTTGCTTTCTATAAAAGGAGGACAAAAACGACATATCAATAAATAATAATTGAAATGCATTTTTCCACCTTAAACATGCCACTCATAATTAGAGAATTTTGTTTTGGAGGCTAAATTATTAATGAAAATCCTGCACAAAAAATATATACAGTCCATTCATTAAGTACATCATGGGGTATCCAATACAACTTCTTGAAGGAATTTTCTGTTCTGCAGTAGTAAATTAGTGTCAAAGTTTAAAAGTACAGTGATTTAATGAAGTGACTTACAATTATTGGTTGATCATCCTAGCATAAGACCTTGATTTACCACCAGCATCAGGCTTCAAAGTTAAAACTATTATTTGTTTACACATTGTTTTCTTCTACAAAAATTGTTCCTGGAGTTTATTACTGGGTTGATACCTTCCTTCAAGTGATTACTCTGAAAATAACAATCTGATTTCATATCATATATCATACTGAATTATAAATATAATCTTCTATAAAGCCACTCACATTTTTCATAGTTAATTCTATAGTGTACTTCTCCCAATTTCAACACAGTGGCCAATCAATCACATGAAAAATCTCACTGTAGTGGAAACAAGACTCTTAACTCCACCATATCTGCAACTTCCAAAGTTTCAAATTTATATCAAGAGACGGGAATGGATCCTCTCAAATGATATTTTTGGTCCACTGATATCTTAGCCATCCATTTAAAAATGCTAGAGATCCTTTAAAATATAAAAAATAATGGGAGAGGGAGGTTTAACGGTGAAGGTTTTCATTGCTCCTCCCTCTCCGTCGGTGAAAATCCCCACTGGAGAGAGTCCGTTTCATTTAAGAGACTTCACAACAGCAAAATTTGAAAATAAAAAAGATTCCCTTAATACTCTCACTCACGAGTTTTCCTTATTCATCTCCAGAATCAATATCAGAACCAATATCTGATGTCAAATCATCTTCTTCATCCTCAACTTGCCCTACATCATCTCCACCCTTAAAATCTTCACAGGCATCCTCAACATATGCTCTTGTGACTTGCCCCATTTCATCATCTAACCTACTCCTCCTATACCCAACCAATTCCCTATCAACACTAGCTTTCCGAGGACTCAACAACACAAGCTCGGCAAGCTTCCGCCGCGCCAAATACAAATCATTAGGCTCAACCAATTCACCTCTCCTATAAGCCTCCCTAAGAAAAACAGTGTGAAGCTTCCCATGATTCCCTCTAGTGGAAACATAGAAAATCCCCTGATGCTGAAGCAAAAACTCCTTCAACTTCTTCGGCAAATTCATCGCCATCCGAAAATGTGCAATCCTCTCCAAAGTAATCTTCTTCTCAACAGTCAAGGATAACAATTCATGAATAGTGGCAACAGCCCTCTTCTCCATTCTCTTCTGTGCCTCAATTGACCTCAAATCGTACCCGGAAACATCCTCATAAGGTGACCAATAAGGTATCCTTTGCCACTTCCACATTGCAACTCTAAAATACTTGCTAATCTTAAAACCAGGTGGAAAATCAATCAAAAAAGAAAACCTAATATCTTCAGCATCACTACCTCTCTCTCTATAAACTTTCTCCCTAACATCTTCAATTGCACATGTTGCTAACTTAGGGTCAAATTCCACAAGCTCAATGTACTTGTTCCTAGTTTCTTTAGCATCAATTAAGCGAAAATATTCAGGGTACCTCAAAACGACTGAGTATTCGAAATCGTCCGGTAGCCCGAGTGCGGAGCGTGCGATCCTCACGTGCTCGAGTCGGAGCCGTAAACCGTTTGACATCATGATGAGCTTACGGAGGTGCGTGACGGCGCGTGAGACATGAGCTGCAAGCGCGTGACGCTCCTGTTCGATCTGGAGGATGGCTTTGCGAGTTAAACGGCAGAAGAGGATGCGTTGTACGGGGTGCTCGAATATTTCGAACACGTGCGGGAATTTGAGAATGAACGCGCTGGCTTCATGGCGCGTGAAGCCGATACGATGAGCTAAGGTTTCGAGACGAGGGATTGGGATTGATTGGTTAGTTTCGGAGAGAATTAGGTTCTGAAATTTGAGAACTTTGCGAGTTTTCTTCTCGATTTCCATGTAATTGTCGTAACCATGGTCGCGAATTCTTAGTTGTTTTTTAGGGATTGAAGTGGATTGAGACATTTCTCTGAAATTGAAATTGAAATTGAAATTGGGATTGTGTTGGTGGTGATTGATCCATGCAGAATTTTGGAGTTTTTGTTTTAAGAAATTGGAGATGCGAAAAATGAAGATTCGCATTTTTTTTTAGGGTATTGAGGTTTTAGGGTTCTTGAGGTGATTCGGCTATGGAGTGTGAAGTGAGGTTGGAGTAGAGAGTAGTTAGAGCGGGAAGGGGTATTTTGCAAATAATTAGAAGGTATAGGGGATTTTATGTAAATATTTGAAGTTTTGGGGGGTTTATAAATTATCTGAATATTATTTCTTTTTGTCAAATAAGCTTCATTCAAAGGTGGGCAAAGCCCAAAATTCAACTAACAGGCTTACAAATAGGTTTGTTTTAAAAATATTATAGATTGAAGTTTTTAGTAATATTATTAATTTTACTTTTTATTATTGAATTAAAATTTTACACTATTAAATTTTAAAACTCGATTAAATGTCGAGAATTTTGGAGGGAAGAGCATAAAAAAACACTAAATAGTCCTAGTGTAAAAATAAGGTTTAAATATATGTCTACTTCCTATAAATTAGCGTTTTTTATTTTTATCTTTGTAATTATTTTTATTTAAAATTCAACCTGGAAATTTCAATTTTGTTTTAAAATTGTCCCTACTGTGAATGACGGTTGAGATGACAAATAGGGAAGCGGCGAAAATAAAAATAAAAAAATGTGAACTTACAGAGATGAAAATCGAATGAAAGCATACATGTTTGGTCCATGTAAGTTTGTGCTTTTTATTTTTGTCTTTGTAAGTTTGTGTTTTTTTATTTATTTTTGTCTTTTCTCCGTTTGTCATTTCGATTTTTTTAATGATCACTAATAACAAGAACGATTTTAAAATAAAATTGAACTTACAAAATTAAATTTAAAACAAAAAATTATAGACAAAAAGAAAAAAAAAAAGGCACTAATGGACCAAACGTATATCTAAAAAATAATGTACTAATATCATACTTTTTGGGCATAATAGAAATGCTTTATTTTTGTTTCATTTTGTGACTATGTATTAAGGTTTAATTGTTAAAAAAAATTGAATAGTGAAATATATAAAATGATAATATAGAAATAATTAAAAAAATCATATATATATATATTAATAAACCAAACCTAATACATTTAAATAATAAAAATTTATCAAGATTATTGAGATTGGGTAACGGTGTGAGTAACATTCATTCAATATTTTAATTATGATTGAAGACTAGACATAACTTGCATTTTCTTGGTCCCCAGTCTATATTGTCCATTTGTGTTCTAATGTGACTACTATTTGGACGACATTTATTAATTATTCACATTTAAGGATTCTAACACACAATAGAGCCTTCATGTATGTGGGTCGGTATCATTCCTTGGGTATAAATAAGAACTCTTTGTTGTAGACCTTTAATATACTAGCCACTTTGTACACATCGTGTATAAACATCAAATGGTTGTGGTTAATTCTAGAACATACAACAAAACCCTTGTACATTGATAATTTTTATAGTGGCATCATTTGTTCGAAGGTTGACTTTGAACTGACCAATTGGTCCTTCTTCTATTGAGTTTACTGTCTCGTGTACATTGAAACAATAATTATTTCCATTGAATTGCATAACTTTGTTAATATTGGACTTAGCTATTTCAGGTCCAAAATAATTCCAAAATTGAATTATGGTTCATCAATGATAATATTCCTCCATTCTTATTTGAGAACAAAAATGAATTGGTGTTTTATGGTTGTGAATATGGTTTTGCACTCAAGATGATTGAAATGGTTTTTCTCTACCATGTTTCAAGGTTCTTTTTAGATAAGCAAGACACAATAACTCAAAAACTCATGTAGGGTCGAAATGGAATGGAGAATATGAAGATCATTTTTCTCTTGAATTCGTGGAAATGGATCAAAAGGAAAAATGGCAGAAAATTTGATGAAAAACCTTAAATATCAGCTTGAAAATCACTATTTGGAACGGTGAATTTAAGTTTCGCACTACGATGTAACTTCCTTGTTCACAATTTTGTATTGTCTCATACTGTAAAATCCATCCTTCGCACAACAAGACCAAACAAAGAACTTATGATTTTGGATATATGTTTTTTGCATTGTGAGACTGTCCCTTTGCACTACGATACGAGTCAATAAATCAGGTTGACTTCATGATATTGCATTTCACTACGAGACAATACTCTCACATTTCAAAACGATGTTGATTTTAAATTTTTAGAGTTAAAATGGATTTCAATCTCACTCTATCTCTTAAAAATATACATACATCTTATACATATCCAAAAATACTTTTTTTTTTAATTGTTTTATATTATATATGTTTATACTCTAAACACTTATAAACCAATTTAACCTCTCAAAATATTATTTAAACAAGTTATCAGAAAATTTGGGATGTTATATTTGACACCTTCTAAACAAAGTGATTCCATCCTCCTAAAATTGGTTCCATTTGAAGCTATTCTTTGTAGCTTTTGCGTCTCATAAAATCGATGATATGCAAGTCGCATGATTGTTTTTTAAATTTGCCCCTCTTCTTCCTTGTATGTTTCTCTTTCTTTCACATGCATCTTCTTTCTGATGAGTTCTATTTCTTGTGAGTTACAATACCCTCTATCTCTAAGTCAGAAAAGATAAGAAGGATGGACATCAAATGCCCGTACATGTTTAATTCTTTGACAGCTTGAAGGTGAAGCTGTTGAGGATGAGGAGGATATTGGAGGAACCCGATCTATTCATGCTTTGATTGAACAAAACTTGGAAGTTGGAGATGAAAGGCAAGAAGAAGATAATTAAAGAAGCAATGCTTGTGATATTTTATAGTTTTATGTTATTTTTAGTACTTTATCTTTTGTGTTTAGTTCTTAAATATTAGTACTTTTAATAATTTTCGGAGTGAAACCATGTTACAACCTTGAAAAACCTTAGTAATCTATGTTCATTATGTATCATGTGACATGTGAAGAGATTAAAAACAAAAATTGATTTTGTATGAGTACAATGCATAAAACGAGATAAACGTTCATTTTGCTTGATATTTAATAGTGAAACACTTTTGTGTGATGATTGTGTTTCGTGATTGATTAACAATTGAATGGATGTTTGTGAAAATTACACTTTGAAGTTTCAAAAACATGCTCTAGTTCATAGATCCCATGTTTTTACCTTTTGATTTTCATTACAATTAAATATCATGCAATATGAAATTGTCAATTGAATGCTTGATTGTTATAGCAAACCATAAACATTTATTCATTGTGTAAATATTTTTGGTGTGATGTTGATAAGTTTGATGACTTTGAGAAAATGGTTTTTGTTTGAGAACAAAGTTTTCAACTAGGGAGAGTTGATAAGTGTCAAATTTATCAAGAAATTGATATAATTTAGAGACAATTATTCACTTAGTTTAATGAGAATCATATGACTTTTATCCTAAATTGTGAATATAGTTAGTTTTTAGTAAGCTAATCATATTAGAAAATTGATATTTGCTTCGTCTCTTGCTTATATAGGTAAATGATGATTTAGCAGCCAAACATTAAGTTATTTGATTACATTGCAAGTTAGAATAGAGAATAGTTAAAAGCACATATTCGCTTAAGGATTTTTGTCAGTGGCTAAACAAATACAAATCATAAAGTTGAGAACTAAAATGACAACAAAATTCACTTAGTGAATTATAAAATCACTAAACAAATTTTAGGTGGTTTGACCAACTATTTGTTACTTCAATATGAAGAAACTCAATTTTGTATATCGAATCCAAAATTCACTAAGTGAAATTCTCCTTACTCAACCACTATATAAAGCAAAGTTGTTACCATTTTGAGGAGGTATCACAAATTTGGAGAGAAATAGATCAATTTAGAGAGAGAAACCTTGGGGAAGGTTTGGATCTCATCAATGAAGACCAATTCTACTATGACAATTAGTAGTTAAACCTCTTTATATTGAGATTAGATATAATTAATCATATCTCATGTATATCTTTTGATACATATATATAGTTTTTTGTCAATGATTTATTTTTGTTCTTATTGCTTTTTATAATTTTATCACTTGTACCTTGATCTTTGATTTGAAATTTAATTGGAAAATATTCTTTGAATCTTGACTAGGGATAAACAATCTCTTGAATGTGTTTTATTGAAATATAGTTGGGTTTAATAGTCCATAATCATAATTGTTTGAATACTAACTTATTTGTTAAAACATTTGAGGAATTTGGATGGAATGACGTTACAGTTTTTTTGTTAATTATATTTAGGAGACCAAAATCAAAATAAATTATAATTGCAAGGAGTAAAGGTATATTTAAACATCAATTTACCTTCATGCAAGTGAAATAAAATTACTCTCAATATTTTTACTCAAGATTATAATAATTATTGAACAGCGTAATATTGCTGAAGTTCCTATAAATTTGTATAATACATCTAAAAACGTTGCGTTTACGGATGATTTGAAAAGTAAAAATTGTTTTCGAATGTGTTATCATTACTACTTCCAATAACATGTGAAACACATATAACAAATAATGCAACACGAAGAAACGTGCAAAGATGAAATCAATAGTGTAAACAAGAAAAAAGAAGGAAAATGATGAAGAAGATGGTTCTAATCTTGAGTTGTTTATACGATGAAGAGAATGATGATGATCTTTGAACGAGAAATATGAGAAAAATATCAATCTAGAGTTAAAAGATAGACCAATGTTAAATTTTAAAACTAAATTATCAAAATAGCAAAAGAGGTTGTTAGAGAAAGAAAGTATTTATAAATACGATGATAAATTCTATACTTACTTCTAAGACATTTCTAATTAATACAGACTTTTAGATATTTTTTTTATCATTTTCTATATTTAATATAGTGTTAGATTTTTCAATAGATATTATGACTTATATAAATAATTATATATTATTCTAAATTTTAAATTATACTCAACATAACTCCCACTTAATTTGAAATTTTCTTCTTCACTCTTGAGTGGTCTTGTTCTCGATCTCTGTCAATCTTTTTTCGGTGTTAGAATTTTATCCTCATCTCCTTTGACAACATAGTTCA
Source organism: Cicer cuneatum (assembly GCA_037974295.1). Taxonomy (NCBI): domain Eukaryota; kingdom Viridiplantae; phylum Streptophyta; class Magnoliopsida; order Fabales; family Fabaceae; genus Cicer; species Cicer cuneatum. The sequence goes on along the minus strand of JBBPBO010000002.1, from coordinate 25,840,818 downwards.
TTGATAGATTTTTCATTTTATTTGAGTTTCTTGAATCATATTCATGTAAAAATCTTCATAGTCAATTCCATATTTTTGTTTGTATCCATTGAATTTTTTCAACACTCAATTAGTATTCATTTTAGCCTTGGGTATAGTTGGTAATTGATAAACTCATTAGTTGTTGTATTTTAAGAGAGTATTTGATGTCTATTTTATAGTTTTAATTCTTACTTATTCTTGACAATTTCTCATTTTTTTGCAGAATTGATCTTCAGAAGACAAATAATATATTAGGTTATGAAAGGGAGATTTCTACCGAGCACCCCCACAGTTGTACCTGTCACCCCCTCAAGACACATGAAAAGACAATTTTACCCTTTTAACCATTTATAATAAGTTTTAAAATGGATAGTTTCGAAAATTTCAAATTTTTCGAAACTTTCGAAAGTTTCAAATTTTCAAAATAAGGATTACATTTCCAAATCTGGAGAATTTAGAAAGTTTTCAAATTTGGAAAATTTCGAAGTTTCCAAATTTGGAAAATTTCGAAGTTTCCAAATTTGGAAAGTTTCGAAAGTTTCTAAATTTGGAACTTCTCGAAATAGAAAAATTCCAAAATTTCGAAATTTTCAGCTTAATACATTTTTGTCCTTTTTAATATCTATAAAACTCTCAAATAAATTTACCACTTGTTTTTTCAACCCTAAGTTTCAAATTGTTTGGAAAATTTCAAAGTTTCCAAATTTGGAAAGTTTCTAAAGTTTCTAAATTTGGAAAGTTTCGAAATAGAAAAATTTCAGAATTTCGAAACTTTCAAACAATTTGAAACTTTCACCTTAATATATTTTTGTCCTTTTTAATATCTATAAAACTTTCAAATAATCTGTTATCTTTTTAATAGATAGTATTTTTTAAAAATTTGAAAACATTTATCTTTGTAAAAAAAACAAAAAATAATTTCCGAATCTAAATATTAAATATTATTATTTTATCTATTAAACGGCACATAGTTCTAAATCTCAAAAAAAAAACAATAATAACACTACTATGAAGTTGAATATGGACAATCTTTGTCTTTTGGGGATAATTGGGCTGCAAAGAGGCCGAAATCTAATTGCATAAGGTGTGTGAAAATGGTTAAAAAAAATATGAATCATTTAAATAGTTACAAATTCAGAATAGAAGGAGACACAATAGTGCAATTCAATAATAAAAGTTACTAAACAAAATATAATGACAAAGTAAATATTGGAGTTTCAATTTTGTTTGTAATAAGACACTAATTGTAGAGAGATTGACCGTCCACTAAGAGATATTGTTTGAAGGAGTAGAATAACATAGATATGTCAACAACAAAAAAACTTATATAACAAAATTAATAATGAGATTGCAGCATCCTAGTTTGTGGGGTTGTTTTAATAAAATTGTATATAAAAAATGGAGTATAAATACTTTAAAAGATAATATAAAATATTTTATAGATCTCATTAAAAATAAACTATTTTTTCATTAAAACATGAATTTTTTTACCATGATTATACTATGCAATATTCAGTTTGAGGAAATTAAATAATTGTAGAAACAAAAAATGTGGGATATATAGACATTAAGTATATTATTTTTCATAAGAGGAAACTTAGAGAGTTATGTGTTACACTATTTGACTTCATATGTCTAAAGATAAGGTGAAAAAGATAGTATAGTTGTCATCATATAATATTCCATAACTTATTCATTATATAATTGAAATTTAAGAGGTGCATTGGCGTACCAACCTATTTCGGCATATATCTAAAATATATATTGGATGACACATACCATATATCTAAAAAGATTGATATATTTGCACCAAATGTCTACGCACACAACAGTTGACCAAAAACATATTATAATTATAAATAGAGTTTAAACTCAAAGATATAAACTAAAAAAATATAAAAAGTCTCACACGTTTTGCTTATCTAAAAACACGTAAAATGAACAAAAAAAGAACCACAAATTATATGCAAGCAATTACAAATTGTCGACAATCAATCTAAGCAATATATGACGTTTAATAAATTGTTGTCATTTATATATTTCTTGGGAAACGTTTAAAAGGACCAATATATTAATGGAAGTTAAAATCATAGAAAAATTGCTACAAGTAATGATGGAGAACAATGAGTGTCGATTAACTAATATTGATTGTATTTTAATTTGTAGCTCATGGCACATGAATAGTTAAACATAATATTATATGTTAAATAGTAATAATAATAGTAAAATATGTGTTAAAGTAAATTAGAATTGGAATAACAATGAAGATAAAATAGGGAAGATGAAATAGTACCTTTTACATGCGCCGTATGGAATTTTTGTTGATGTGACAATATTTGAATGAAATGATATAATATTGGATGACGTATCACAATAGTATTTGAGAGTTTATTTTAATATATTATGATAGATTATATCATGTCATGATGAAATGTGTATAAATACATGAAAAAAAAATAAAATGTTATTATATTGGTTATTATGTGCGTGTATCAAACATATGATATGATAATATTAATCATGTCACTATCATATTCTATTTTTATCCACCTTTATATCATACGATGTCTCTATCATATCATGTGCATCAAACAGGTCTTAAGGTCTTAAGTGGATCTTAGTTATCTATTCTAGTTTTATTTTAATGGTTTTTTATCGTTCAATTAAATTTTCTTATTGCTATAATCACATGTTAGGATTGATCACTCTTTGCATATTCTTAATTAATTAGTTGTAGAGATTGTACTACAATTAATTGGTGGATCTATAGGATAAATTAGACTTATAAATTATTGCATAACCAAACTTAATTTTAGTTTTTGAATCATTCAACCTTTTTGTTCTCAATGTTTTACTTGAATTTAATTTTTTTTGAACGACCAAACAAAGAGTTAATTTAGGAAAAAGAAGATTAATCACGAATGACCAAACGAGTTAATAGTCTTAGTAAAGAGATTAGTAATTAAACCAAAAGAAAAAAAATCAGATAGAACTAGAATTGAGGGTTATCAAAGTTACAAGTGAAACTGTGACCCTAACTTCTTCCCATTGATCTCTAACTTTACTTTTTATTCTTAATTTCTTGTTATTTGCTATTTAGTTACCGTAACCACTTCAACTATTATTGTTCGTCTAAATAATAAATAATCTTAATTGGTTTGATACGTTAATAAATTTATGTGGATACGATAATCTTTTACTACTTATGCAATAGAGTACACTTGCTCTGAGTGTGTTTTTAACGCAACAGTAATTCTTGATTATTGTTCTTCACAGTTGATTCAACCTATGCATTCATGGCTTGTTGTCTTTTTCATTTTATAGCTTCATCAAAACCTGAAGGTTCACTATTTACTCAAAGGCAATGACTCTTCAGAGTTAAGAGCAACTTCATTAGCCATTTCATAAATGCTATTCATGTATCTCATCTTTCATGGTCTTTTGCATGAACTTTCTTCTTGAAAAGTAGGTGAAGGAGGTGGTGGAGTTGCATCTTGAATGGGTGTCATAGTCTTTTGGTTTTCTTCTTTCCCTTCAATTTGCACTTTTCATGAACCTCTAGTTGACATATTTTCATTCACCTTCACATTAAGCTCCACAAAATTCTCCTTGCATCCCACACATGTGATTCCTTGCATCATTGTCCAAATACCATCTCTTCTTCCTTGAGAGTTAGCAACAAAGTAAATTCTTCATCTTTATTAAAAAAACTAACATCTTCTTGATTAGGAGCACTACGACATTCCCATTAGAAATGACCAAATTTATGACAATTATAACATTCAACTAATTTACAACCTTGCTCTAATGGCTCGTATATTTTCTTCGTTCTTTCTTCTTGAACTTGTATAGAACCTTTTAATTCTTCAATAGACACGAGTCAAGATCTTTTGATTCCTCAATAACACACCCATAATCAAATTTAGGAGTCAAGCAATGAAAAGTTTTCTCCACCACACAAATATATTTTATTTTGTCTTCACCCTTAAGCAATAATCTGAAAATTGATTCGGAATCCTTCATCTTCAAAATCTCCCCTTAGAGACGGAAGCCTTAACTTCTTCACTTTGTCAATGCCTTGAAGTGATTTCTCCAACATCACTCAAGCATCCTTTGAGGTAGTAGTATCGACAACCTTGTTAAATATAGAACTATCTAAACATTGATAGATGAAGGTGAGAGCAAATTGATATTTCATTTTCATCTTTGACAATGCTTCCTTCTCATTTTGATACAAACTTTTTTCATCTTGTGACTTCTCATAACCTTTGTCGACAATCTCCCATACACTTGAAAACCAAGCAAAGCTTTCATGCACAAACATCAGTTTTAATAGTTTTCTTTTGTAAAAAGAGGAAAGTGGAAAGAAGTGTAGGCATGAGTTGCCATCTATCAACTTCATTCGCACAACAACTCTCTCAACCAAGCTCTACATACCACTTTGTTAGGGAAAGATAAGTGTTTCTAAGAGAAAACTTACAACTTGTTTGATTTCAGATGTTAAGAACAAGGATGTATTTATATGTACAATAAGATAACTCTAGACTTACTTCTAGGACTTTCTCAATTAATACATACTTTTAGATATATTTTTTACACTTTTTTATATTTAATATAGTTATAAATTTTTCAATAGATATTATGACTTATCTAAATAATTCTAGATTATTTTACATTTGAAATTTTACTCAACAGAGACTATACTTCCTCAAACGTGGTGAATACAAATTCAAATCTCCGATAGAAAGCAAGAGATGGTCTACTATAAGAGTAATGAGGCTCTTTGCCCCTGCAACAAAAAATATCTTTCTGAAACGTTGGTGAAAACTAGAAAACATATTATTTGTGTATCAAATTATATATTTTCTTAACTTTGATTTTGCTTGTGGCAATGGCTGTTTAAAGATCTTTCTTTCTTTGACATGAATTTTATAAAGAATGGAATGTACAATCGTATGAAGATGAATGGTTAAATGATTTGTTAGTCATATAATTAGAGAACAACATATTTTATTTAATAATGTTAATCATGAAAAAATCATATATATAAATTATAATTTGTAGAAACTCTTATGTATTTTGAATTTGTTTATTTATTATAGTTATGTATTTTTATAAGAGTTTTTGTTTGATCAAAATATATATACAAGTTTATTAGCTTACCCGAGGAAATTTATAAATCCGTGATTAGTATATGACACAATTCAAATAGTTACGGAAAACAATTTTTTCAATATTTAGTATAACAAAAAATTAGGAGTACACTTCAATTAGTCAGTTGTGTGTTGGTTATGTTATGAGTAATCCTTTAATAGACATACCTATATTCATTTAGTAGCCATGAACACAAAGTATAAACTACAAACCGTGTATAAACTTAAAAGCATTAATTCTAAGTGGGATATGTAGCAACAAAAAATAAATAAATGTTATGTACTCTCTTAAATTAACAAAGCGCATTTAAGTTTATGGACTGAGCATCCAGATCACGGTTCTAGATTTTCAAATTCAATTGCTCAAATTAAACTTGTTCGAATTTGATTATATATAAACTCGAATATCGGATTTGATTATATATAAACTCGAATAAGGAAGCGCATCCGAATCACGGTTTTAGATTTTTAAATTCAATTGCTCGAATAAAACTTATTGGATTTGATTATATATAAACTCGAATAAGGAAGCTGTCCAATCCAAACAAAACCAATTAGTTCCAATTATGAATTGGTTCAATTTTAACACCCCTGAAAAAACTCTTAACTAAAAGATCTAGAATATGGTATAAGAAACAAAATATAGGGCCTATTAGCAAAAGATTAAAACATAAATGATTTTGACATTTAAAATCTTAAAAATGTTTTTTAAGATTATTGAAAAAAACAAAAACTATTTTATGATTGTTTTCAATTACAAAAAATAATTTAAAAAATCATCGATTAAAATATTCAAAATAAAACTAACACAAAACAGGTCCGTTATTTACATTTTTTCAAAAAAATTTATATTATAGTTTTAAAAAACTGTAACAAAGAGATAAAAATACTTGTAAGAACCAAGCACACAATCATGCATTCAAGAAGATAATAACCAGCAACAATGTCATGCAATATTCATTTTAGCTCTAAGCAAAGTAAGCATAACAACATAATAATATTCTTAATTTTGGACAAATTTAACCAAAAAGGCTTGAGACAAACTCTCATATAACAAGTCAATACCCGAACCAAACACGAAGCAAAACCAAATTGCTTTTTTCATGGTTCGTTCTTGACTTAGGAAACTTAATTAATTTAATTTCCTGTCAAGAGAGACCCTTAATTTATGCCTCAGCCTTTTCAAACTATAATCTAAAATTTTCCCTATACATCCAAAATATGTGACTCTTTTATATGTTCATAATTTTCAAAGATAAATTAAAAAAAAAAACCAAATTTGTCATCATAAATAAAATAAAAAAAGTTTTATTTATTATCAATTTTCCTCATGCAACTCCAAGTGCATCTTTGACCTTTTGAATGGTGCATGTGATGAGTGCATTAACAGCATCAACTGACTCCATTGTGAGCTTACTTGTTTGAAGATTGTTGAGCAACATTTGTATTCCGGCTGTGAGCAAGCATCCGCCACTTTCATTGTTGTCGCCGCTGCCATTTCCACTTCCGTCATTTGAATTTCCGATGCAATTGTTGTTAGAATGGCCGTCGGGGAGAATTGAAAAGCCGGATGGCAAAAGAGAGATAAATGAAGAATCACCGCCGTTCATCACCATGTTCAAAGATTGCATGTTGATTGGAGAATACACTATCATCGAGCCGGAGCTATCGGTCCATGAATCTTGGAGATATAGCACGTTGCCCTCGTTTCCATTAGAAGTCTAGACACAAAAAATGTTAATTTGCAACACACTAGAAATGTTAAGTAGAAAATCATTTCTTTTTATCAAACTTTTGGAAACTACTCCCTCTAGTCCCAATTATAAGCAGAAATCAGATTCATAGAATATTGTAAAACATTACAAGAGAAAAAAGAAAAACATCTTAAATGAAGGTAAAACAAATTATTTATGGAATTCTTTCAAAAGTTGTGATTTTATAGTGTAAATTTGGTGCAAATAGTAATCTAAACAAATACTAAGCTTAGTTAGTTGTTTCATAAAGAACAAAATCAAAAAGATGACTTACATTATTGCCGCGCAGGATACAAACAGAATTTCCAAGTGACTGTCCTTTAGGAATGTGGACCATCTCCTGCATTGATCCACCACCTGTCAAAACATCCCACTCGCCTCTCAACCGAGCCTCTCGCAAGAAATCAAACACCCTTTGGCGCGAAACTGGCAACCAAACAGAAGTTGCAGCACTTAGCACAATGCTGGTAGATTCGCCAGAGTTATCCTGATGTTTCCGGGACATGATTTTCATGTCACTGTTACCCATGTTACTAATGTGAAGGATGTCCCACTTGCAAACGGTTGAAGGACAAACTCCTGACCAAAAGTAATCGGTCATTCGTTGTGCGAGCTTTAACATGCTTCTCCTACCAGCTTGGTTTATGGCTGCCAAGAATCATTCATATATGTCAATCAAATTTGAATGTAATTTCTCTTAACAAATAATACAAATAGAATAAAAACTATACAAATCAAATTGTCCTACTAATTACAATGTTGTTAAATAGCTGCTATTGCGTAGTGAAATTTTGCGTATGGCAGCTATAGCAGTGCTATAACATGGTTGCATAGTGGAATTTGAAAATGTTTCGTAATGATTTTATATTAATTATATTAATCAAAGAGTTATGTACCTGTTGGGTCCTCAGATGGCAAGGTAGACATGAGGATTGCAAGGCATTCACACTGCCTTTGGAGAGTTGCAACCCATCTATGAGCGCCAAAGGCGAGGCCGGAATTGACCAATGGACAATAGATTTGGTGGACAGCACTTTCATCATATTGAGAATGATCAACCCAAGTAATCTGCAATAATGTAATTTACATTCAGTGAATTTCATGATTGGTATACAAGTTCAATGCAATTAGTGAGGTTTATCGCATAAAATAGCCATAGTTCACATTTGACAATAAAAAATGTAGTCGAAGTTAACTAATAATAAATATGTGCATGTGCGTAGGCAAAAGTTCATTTTAATCTTAGTCAAATCATCATAAACAAAAAAACAATTCTAGCGACAAACAACAACACTGTAAATGCTTATAGTATAGTGAAGGTTATAAGAAAAATACCAAAAGTATTTTTCGTCAAACTATTGAACATTGTACTAGGAATAAATGATGCAATACAAAGGAAAATCAATGTTTAAAATGATTTGGATTATGACAATTACCTTGCATAAACCATTTGGCATATCCTGCAAAACACAGCCAGAAGGAAGCCTCCTACAGCTAATGTAAGGGTTTCCATTAGCAGCATTACGACCGATATCGATCGAAACATCAACCACAACCCACACGCCTTCTGCATGCTGCTTGCAAAACCTAAGGACACTATATTGTCGAACCGGGACTAATGGAGAAGGCAATTGAATCTCAGAATGCATCTGCAAAAGTATAATCAATCTTAATTAGTTACAGAAAAATAAGCAAAGTCAAAAAAACACACCGAAGAGAAATTAAACATACCACTTGCAAAGCTCCGTTTCTGCTTCCACCCATCCCGCTAGATATTACATCCAAGGTTACCGCTCGAGCAATCATACATGGAAACATCTCTGTCCACCGATCCTATTGACAAAAATAATGATTAAAAAAAATATTTAACAAATTTTGTCGCATACTCGAGACTAAATGTGCATGAATACCTTCACAGTCATGTTACACAAATCAAGTTTATTCAGAATCACATTTGACAAATACTCGTGCAAACAACTAAATCTACAATAAAATAAGTTAAACTTCATCTAAGAATATAAGAAAGTTGCATAGTATACCGCATCCAACAATGTTTCCACGAGGGCCACGCTGTTAATGATTAACAGCCCAGTTTCTCTAGTAGCTTCAGTCACATAGCCATTCGGTTTCGGATTGATGAAAGGCGAACCAGACCTTGCATACTCTTCAAGGTTCAACACTTCCTTCCCACCTTCTGAACTCTTCATCCAGAGAGGACAATCCGGCTGAGACATCTTGATAAGTTCATCCATAGCAGCTATTGCAAGATCGATAAGCATAGTTCGCTCTTGTTGGGCATCGTTTCCCATCATTCCCATCGGTGATCTCATTCCAGAATGTGCCGGCGGAGTTCCCATAACACCATCTCCCATATCAAATCCCATTGGCAAAGACATGCCGAAGTTGCTTGAACCTGCAACAATACCATTTCTTCCAATACCGAGTTCAAGACCGGAATTTGGAGATGGCAGAGCCATGTTGGCTAGAGCTGAGAGTGGCCGGCCTAAAAACTTGTTGGCCAAGGTACACACTCGGGTCAATTCCTCCTTCAATCGGGCATTTTCAATTCTAATTTGGTGTTCCTCCATTGAAATCTGTCCAGGAATTGCTGGGCCGCCACAGTTGCTGCATATTGGATTTGCCATAGCTTCCTTCATCACACTGTTCTCAGCTCGAAGCTTCTCGTTTTCCTGCCTAAGAATCATGTTCTCATGGCGTTCGAGTTGCGTCTGAGTCAAGAAATGCAATTCATTTAGCACAACTTATCAATCATCAGTGTCAAATTCATAAATTTTAAGTTATAAGAGTCCATGTAACACCGACACTTCAAATTGAATATGTGTCCATTGTTCGACACCGATATATGTGTTTACATTCACTTCCCTTTTCTAAAATTACTATTGGTGTCAATGTTGCGTCTATGCGAGAACCAAATATATAATATAACGTATATGCAGGAGCAATTCATAACCATTGAAACATTGACATAGACACCAACACTTGTAAGAATTAGAAAAAATGAAAGTAATTGTATGTAATTAAAGGCGTCAATGTCGAATACTACCACGTGTTAGACACTCAAGCATGCCTTCAGTCTGAAGTAGTGCTACATAGATTAATATATGTACTAAAATAGATCGAAACCTCCCAATCCTAATAAGAAGTGCATAAACACAAATGTGATTCGAATTTACCTTCATTTGAGTTCGACGATTCTGAAACCAGAACTTGACTTGCTTGTTTTCCAAGCCAAGTCTCTTGCTAAGATCTGATCTTTGCTTCTCATCAGGATGAGGACACTCCTTGAAGAATCTAAATCAATCAAAATACAAAAACCATTATAAACTGATAATAAATAATCAATGACAACAACAACCAAGCCTTCTGCAACTTAATAATCAACAATCAATCACAATTTGTTAAAAAGATTGCATAAATTCATACGATTCGAGCTCTTGAATTTGTTGAGGAGTGTGTCTATGATATTTCTTCTTCTTATTCTGTGGTTGATCATCACCAGCATCTAAATCATCACCAGAAGCACCATCAAAATTTTCACTTCCTGACCTGCTTTCATATTCATCATCTCTCATTCTCCCTATCAAACCAGAATCAAAATTTTCTCCAATAAGTCCCATTTCACCATGTCCTTCCATTTTCCTTAGCTACATAAAAATTACTTTTAAGTCACCACATCAACATAACAACAATAAACAATGAAAAGCACAATAATTTTTTTTAAACCCTACATTTAGAAGATAAGTAAAGTCTGTTAAAAAATTGTTTCAGTTAAGATTTGAACTCAGGTTTTAACAAACAATTCAACTTTAACTAAAGATCATTAATCACTTCAATCACAGAATGATATATATAATCATTGAAAAATAATTAAAAATAACAATATAAAACAGAATAAACAAAAGGGGAAATCAAAATCAAAGAGGGTTTGAAGCATACAGTGATCAAACTCAAAGACAAGTTAGAAAACATTTTCTTAGGTTAAGAAAAACAAAGATGGCTCAACAATGGAAACACTAGCCATGAAGTTGTTCTATGGATAACTATTAGCCACAACTCTTCTAATCATACCCTCAAAAGACTACAATTTTTATTTAAAAAGAAATAAACAAAAAAGTTCATGCACCCTTTTCTGTAACTCACTTTAGTTCTCAAGGTTCTTATCAGAAAATGTCACTATCACAATTTCCCAAGTTACTTTTCAGTTTTGGATTCTTTATTCAACTTTTGACCTTTTAAACCAAATTAAGTAAAATATCCACAATATTTGAATATTATAATATATTATAATTATAATATTATAAATAAATATAGATATGTTAAACTAATTTATAATATTAATCTAAATACAAATAATAATATAATAAAGACAAATTTTTTACCTTGTCAACTCTCCATGCATGATTCTATTTTTTTTTGAAGTTGCTAATGTGGAGAGGAACAAGACAAGAAAACCCCTTTTTCTGATCTAAAAGTTCACATATGTTTCTCTCACTCAACAGTGACCAAATAATAATAACAAGAAAATTGCAAGTGCCCCACAAATTTTCTTTTCCTATTTTTAACAATATAAAACTTGACCAATTTTGTCAACATTTGAATAATTTTCAAAGGAGAAGAAAAAAACCAAAATGGTCCCAACAAAATCCATTGCATCAGAATTCAGAACACATAAAACAATAAAAAAAAATTAGATTGGTCTTCTTTTAAATGAAAAAAACACTAAAATAAAAACCATTTCACATTTAACCAAATGCATTTACGATTCACCACCGTTTCCCCTAAATATGAGTTTGAAAAATAAATAAAAGGGAAAAAACTATGACATGAAATTTGGAAAGCAACATAGGTCCAGTGACAAAAAAGATACCTTTTACTTGACAGTACCAAGAAAGTTGTTTTTTATAATAGAAAAACAATTTTCAGATCCTTCTCAATGTCTCTCTGGGATCTGTGGAAGAGAAAGAGACAGAGAAAATATATAAAAATCAATCACTAAAATAAAATAAAAATATATGTTTTTTAATTTAACAAAAACAATAGTGACTGAATAATTAAAATTAAAATAAACATAATAGCTGACTTACATTGACACACCAAGGCAATCAGAAAGCCAATGCCTTTCAACTTCCGAACAATTCTATTCTTTTTCTCAAAATCAAAATAATTTTATAAGAAACAAAATTGACCCTTTGAATTAAAACACAAAACCCATTCCGAAAATTTCAATCTTGCTCAACTTATTCACTCAATGGCATGCAGTATTTCTCTCGGTCTCTCTCTCACTCTAAATCTTCAATACTATAGTTTTATTTGTTCTCTGTGCACTTTCTCTCTCTAGATATTCTAGCATTGGATTTGTGAGATTTTGGCAATATATAACATGGAAGAAAAAGAGTTGAGAGGCCTATGTGGGTCCCACTGACAAGACAGTGGTTCGTGATGTCCGTTCCTTTTCGGGGCGCGTGATTCACGCGCCCGGTTTGTCTGTTCTTTTTTACATAGGTTGATGTTGTTTTTTTATGGTGGCATGATTCGGTGTGTGCTTGACCATGATAGTATCATATACACTTTAATCAAAAGCTTCTATGTTTAGTATATAAGAGTCAATCTGGGATATACACGTGCAGAATCTGAATATTTAATTATGGGATTTTGTTACTTTTTTTCCTTTTTCTCATTCTGAAAAGTAGTAAAAAAAATTTTAAAAAAATGTTTTTTTTAATGTAAATGTAAAAATATTTACATATATCGGTATAATTGAGTAAAGTACTGAGATAAAATTTTACATTAATAATATAAATAAATTAAATTTAAATAAAAATATACCTTTTTTATACATAAAATAATATACTTTTGTTTATACTATGTAACTTAAATTTAAATACAGAATTTTATAATTGGTAAATTATACGTAAACTCTTATAAAACAAATATTCAATGGTATAAGTGATTTTCTCCAACCATATATAAGTACTCCTTTCCTAATATATAATATATATTTTTGAAAAAATAATTTTTAAGTTTGAAAAAAAAGTTAGCCATTTTGAGACTGAAAAGGAAACAAAATCGCAAATATCTCCTTTATACTTTTTTTTATTATTTCAAATTTTAATATTATTATTACATGAGATTTTAATTTTCAGAATTTTTCTTAAAAGGTAAGAAAAAACTTACTTACATTATTCGTAAATATCAACCAAATAAATATATGGTAAGAATAAAGGATAATATATTTATTGTTATATCACCAAAAAATATATTTATTGTTATAGAAAATCTCATAAACTTTTTATAAATGTGCAATAAAAAGGAAAATATATAGAAATAGAAAAAGGTATAAAGAAATAAAAAATAATTATTTGCAAATTAAATATTCATCTATTTTTTCTTTTTACAAGATAAATTAAATATTAAATTTATACATTTTTTTCAACTTTAAAAGTCTTCATTCACTGCAATATCGACTAACTCTTTTCGCTTTATTCTATTTTAGAGTTTATAAGTTTTGGTTCGCTACAACAAGAACTAATTTTTTCGGATATATCAACTACTGTTATATTACAATATATTACATTCATTTTATTTATATATTATAGAAAAATTGGTTTTTTTTTTTTTTTAAACGAAAATTTGGATTTTTATTACCAAAATAAAAAAGAATAATTTGGCTTATGTAAGCAAAGCATAAATCAAAATTGATTTTCTTTTAAAAAGCACATTCTTTAATTTTTTGTTTCCATCTATTAAAAAACCACTTATTGTATTTTTCAAAAAATAAAACCACCTATTGTAAGAATAAAAGTAATCTCTCTAAATCTGTGGATGATTTGGGAAACCACATACTTGGCTATTTTTTTTAAAATAAATTTATTTTGGTAAATCCAATGAGTAATCCGAAAATAAATATAAATCGAATCAAATCCAATCTAATATATATTACACCGTATACTTTTATCATTCAAATCTATCTAGCATGGTCAAACATTATTTGCATATTAATTAACATATCGTGCTCGATCCCTTGTCAATCGACCTTGTCCAAAAATCAGATCAATAGTATAAACTTATAAAGTATATATATATATATTAATTAGAGAGAGATTATATATGTTTTCTTTGTTGGTTAAGGTTTTGTTTGGTAATATAAAAAAAAATGAATTTACAACTTATAAGTTTATAAACTATATATAAACTTTATTTGGTAACTGTCGTTTAACTTCTTGTGTTTTTTTTATAAGTTTACCCAAGTAATTTATGAACTTATAGTTTATTATTGTACTAAAATTTTGTTTTACCTTTTATAATTTGTTTATTATAATTTAAAATAAATCATTTTAAAATAATTTAAATAAATAATTTATTGCTAAAAATTTTATAATTTAAAATTTATAAAAAATAATAATTTAAAATTAAATAATTTATTAATTATAGTTTAAAAAATATATATTCAATTAATAAACAATTTATTTATTTTAATTTTAAATAATTTATTAATAATTCAAAATTGATAATAATTAATTTTAAATTAAATAATTTATTTATTTTAATTTTAAATATATAAATAATTAAATATATATATTAAATTGATAGATTTGAATTAATATTATTAGAATATTTAAATATTAAATGATAAAATATATTTTTAATTAAATATATCCCTTTACATTTTAAAAAATAATTAAACTACTAATTTAACAAACACTCAATTAATTTCACAACTATTAATTAATATAACGAATTATTAACATTTACCTATAAAAAATATATTTTTATTTTTTTGCAATAACTATAAGATATTGCTGTTCTTATGTTCGTTCAATTCAGTTTATGTCCATGATAACACGTGTACCTACACTAATTATTAGAATTTAATCTCAATATTTGAGCTCAAAAATAGTTTTGATTCTTAGTCTTCTCAACTCAATTAAAATTAAAAAATTGAATCGAAATTTAATTGGTTGAAGGGTTGATTAAATCAATTTCCCTGATTCAGTTATATGAGCATTTCGATTATGATTTTGTCTCAGTTCAAGTAATTTAAAATAATTATTAAAATATAACTCGAAAGTCACTTTCTTAAGGATTAAAAAAATGGTACTCAGCAATATCTCCAGTTCTAACTTGTTATACACATGACAAATAGTTAAATGAGTACTTATAAATTAAAAATTTTTCTACTACTGAGTAAACGGAGATAGAGACAAGAGTTAAACCCACACTTGGAGTCTATTGACTATTTAAAAAAATAATGCAATGATTTATTAACAATTATTATAAAATGTAATATATTAATATTAATAGTATATTGTATTGTCACATTATGTGCAAAATTAATTATTTTTGTTACTCAATTTCAATTATTATTTAGTTGTATATGTAATTATTATTTAATTATTTAATTATTATTTGGTTACAAATAATTATAACTATTGCATTAATGAACAATTTATTGTAAAAGAAAATTAATTGTACAAAAATTAATTATATATCTTAATATAGTAGATAATGTGAATATCATTAAATCCACTTAAAATATACAAGCAAATGCAAATAAAGGGATTTTTTTTTCAATATACTTTGCTTTAAAATTAATATACGAAAATGCTATTTTTTTTTGTTACGAAGGAGACAAAAAATATCTTTCAGTGATCTTTTTTCTATTTTGTGATTTTTTAAAGATAAAAAAATATAATATTTTTGTATATTAATTTTAAAGTGGAGTATATTAAAAAAATAAAAAAAATATAGAAAAAAATATTCCATCAATAAAAATATAGAGCAGATATTTGTAGTATTTTTATTTTTATATAATGGTCCATATAAAATGTTATTACTATATACACTCGCATATATCCATTTTACATCTTGCTCTAATAGTGTGTTTGACCCAGTTTTTTTCATTCAAAAGTTAATTTAAAGTTAAAAGTAAAAATAAGAACTTTTTGACAAAATAAAAAATAAAAACTTTTTGACAATATTAATTTTTTTAATATTGAATAAAATACTTTTAAATTAAATATGTTTGTAATCTTTATTATTATATTATTATCTTGCTTCAAATTCATGTAAATTTTTTTTTAATTCCCGCCAATATACCATAATCTGCTAATAGTTTTTGGTGTTTTTTTTAGTTTATGCAAAATTTGTTTATTTTAAAATTGATTTTTGTAAAATTTATTTTAATATTTCTGAAGAGGTTAAAATCAAATACTACACATAATATAAGAATTTGTTTCAATAATTTTATAGGAACTAAAAATAAAAAGTCGTCGTATATTTGCATGAACTAAAAGTTTATTTAAACTAAAAACTTTATATTAAATTTATGATATTAAAAATGAGCACAAATAAAATACTTTAATTTTTCATAGTATTAATTAAAATTTTATATATTTTACCAAGTTTTTAATGAAACATAAAGTTTACTAATCTATCCATTAAATTTTCAATTAAAATAATATATAAAGTAGTACATGGCACAAGGTTGTAAAGAAAATTGGGCTCTTAATATTATCATTGAGACTAAGTATCGTTGACATCAAGTATGAGTTTTTTTTCTTCTATACTATCTTTGTTTAATGTTTAGTTCTCTATTTTTTTTTTTAACTTTAGTGTATCATGTTAATTTACTCCATATGAAGATTGTTACTGATATGAATATCTAATGAATATGATATGATGCATTACAATTCGAAAATGAACAGACTTAAGAATGGCAGTCATAATCTAAAATATAATTCAAATGTTATTTGACACATCTATTCAATCTCTCTATATTTTTTTTTTGTTTTGATATTAATTTTAATTAATTTATATTATTATCAATTAATAACTGTTTTTCTTAATTATTATTTTTTATTTAATATTAGAAAAGATAAAAAAAGTTACATGCAGTAGAAGGTTGGATGCAATCAACTACTGTTTTTAAAAATTTTTGCTGATTAGTGAAAACTTAAAAAATAAGGTATTCTGATAGGTTTTTTCAATGTAGGAGAGTTTGAAATAGTGATATAACTCCACCTATGTCGGTTTGATTCCGAAAACTAAAATAATCTAACTAATTACTAACATTTCTTATATAAAAAAAAACATAGATGAAAGGTAATTTCCTATAAACTAATCTTACTAATTAGTAACATTTCCACAAGTTCATAATTTTTCTTTTGTCTTCATAATTTACTTTGAAAGACATAAAGTTGAAAATAGTCTTTTATTGTTGTATTGTATAAAAACATGTTGTAACATTGCACATCAGGAGCCATTATAATAAATTCTTTTGAGTTTTTTAAAAAAGTGAAAACTAATATGCCTTAAAATCAACTACTAATAGTAGGCTCAAAACAAGTACCATCTATAACAAAAAATTCACTCTCTAAACATCATGTTAATGCAACCTATTTCCACATCTCATCTCACCCTCTAAGTTATAGTTGCTTCTACAAAGATGTCCAATAACTTAAAGGGAAAGCTACAAATACTATAATACAAAAACCTAGAGGCTGCTAAAGAAAAATTATTGGGAATGATGATAGTTTAAGCAAGTATGTGAATTGAAAAAAAAGAAAGTTTCACATATGAAGGATTACACATTCTAGTAGTGTTTATAAGGTGGAGGTATGAAACTTGGGGTGTGCTCCAAGGGATACCCGCTTCTATAAAAGGGTGAGAACGCATGCAAAATAAACCACCACACACGCGTGTGCGCCGCCGTCCGTCCAACTCGGTTGGGCCTGGGCTTGAGCTGAGTGGTGTATTATATTTTTAGTATTTGGAAAATTAATAAATTACTAATTTATTTATTTTAATAAAAAAAAGGAAATGCTTGCATTTTTATTTAATTGATATGTTGTACATGTGTTTGCCCTCCATCGAGTCAACATTGAATATCTGATATGGTTAATTCCTTCTCCCTATTTCGCGCATCGGTTTATGGTCTAAAGAAGAAATATGATACTGAGGAAGCTGGAGCCAAGAAGTATGTTGTTAGCCGCTACCTCAAATATCAAATAACAGATGACAGATCAGTGGAAGCTCAATCCCATGAAATCCAAAAAATAGCTCACGAGATCATCTCTGAAGGTATGTCCCTTGATGAATAATTTCAAATTGCTGTTATTATTGACAAACTGCCACCTGCTTGGAAAGATTTTAAAAATTCTCTCAAGCATAAAACAAAAGAATTCTCTCTTGAAATTCTGATAACCCGCCTCAGAATTGAGGAAGAATCTCGTAAGCAAGACCAGAAAGATGAAGTTCTTCTTGTTGCTAATAACAAAGTGAAGAAATTCATCGGAGCAGTTTTGAAGCCAAATGGCAAACAACTTAAGAATCATAAACGCAAGAATAGCAAAAAGAATGGGAACCCTCCAAAGGTCCCAATTATAAAGCAGCAACAACCACCTCCTAGAAATGCACCATTTCTCTACTTTAATTGTGGGAAAGAAGGGTATATGGCACACAAGTGTAGGAACAAGCCAAGCCCTGCTCAACAAGGTAACTTGATAGAAGAGCAATTCATTGCTATGATAACTGAAATCAACATTGTTGGTGGATCAGATGGATGGTGGATAGACATTGGCGTCTCACGCCATGTCTGTTATGACCTTGCTATGTTCAAAACATACACTACTATTAAAGAAAAGAAAGTGTTGTTGAGAGATTCCCACACCACGAATGTTGCTCGTATAGGAGATGTGGAATTAATATTCACCTCTAGAAACACCTTAATTCTGAAGGATGTCATCCACACTCCAGAAATAAGGAAGAATCTAGTTTCTTGTTATCTTCTTAATAAGGCAGGGTTCAATCAAGCTATAGGGGCAGATTTGTATACTATTTCTAAAAATGGTATTTTTGTTGGGAAAGGGTATGCCACTGATGGCATATTTAAATTGAATGTTGAAATCAATAAAATGTCTCCTTCTGCTTACATGTTGTGTGACTTTAATATTTGGCATGCTAGACTTTGTCATGTGAACAAACATGTGATTTCAAATTTAAGTAACTTAGGCTTAATTCCAAAGTTATCATTAAATGATTTTGAAAAGTATGATTTTTGCAGCCAATCTAAGATAACTAAGAGTTCACATAAATTGGTAGTTAGAGAATCTGAACCTTTAGATTTAATACACTATGATATATGTGAACTTGATAGGACACTAACAAGAAATGGAAAACGTTATTTTATTACTTTTATTGACGATTGCTCTGACTATACTTTTGTATATCTGATGAAAAATAAAAGTGAAACGCTTGACATGTTTAAGATATTTGTAACTGAAATTGAAAATCAATTTAGTAAAAAGATTAAGAGGTTTAGTAGTGATAGAGGAACAAAGTATGATTCTAGTTTATTTAATGCGTTTTATAAAACACAAGGAATTATACATGAAACCAC
The DNA here is from genome assembly GCA_037974295.1 of Cicer cuneatum. NCBI lineage: Eukaryota > Viridiplantae > Streptophyta > Magnoliopsida > Fabales > Fabaceae > Cicer > Cicer cuneatum. Next base: position 25,821,472 of record JBBPBO010000002.1, on the reverse strand, counting down.
AACACCTTATTCACCTGAAATGAATGGTAAAGCTGAAAGAAATAATAGAACTCTCACTGAACTAGTTGTTGCTATTATGCTTAACTCTGGTGCTGCATCTCATTGGTGGGGGAAAATTATTTTGACTATTTGATATTTTTGAATAGAATTCCAAAATCTAAAAGCAAAACATCTCCTTATGAGATAATAAAGAAAAGACAACCAAACTTGTCTTATCTTCGAACATGGGGTTGTCTGGCTTATGTCAGAATCCCCGATCCCAAACGAATTAAACTCGCCAGTAGAGCTTATGAATGTGTATTCATTGGGTATGCAGTAAACAATAAAGCATATAAGTTTTATGACCTAAATGCGAAAGTGAACATAGAGTCAAATGATGTTGACTTCTATGAAAATAAATTCCCTTTCAAATCAAGAAATAGTGGGGGCAACGAACCAAGTCACGTTCCTGTGACAAGAAGCACTGAAAGCAACAAACAAAGTGAATTGGAAACTCGAAGAAGTACGAAAATCAGAGTTGCTAAAGATTATGGACCAGAATATATGGCCTATAATTTAGAAGAGGATCTTGCAAATCTCAAATAAGCCTTGTCATCATTGGATGCAGATCATTGGCAAGAAGCTATAAACGATGAAATGGATTCTCTAGAATCTAACAATACCTGACATTTGGTAGACTTGTCTCCTAGTTGCAAACCAATAGGTTGTCAATGGATTTTGAAAAAGAAACTAAAACCCGATGGAACTATTGATAAATACAAGACACACCTTGTAGCCAACGGTTTTAGGAAAAGAGAAAATATAGATTTCTTTGACACTTTTTCTCCAGTCACTAGAATAACATCCATTAAGGTGCTCATTTCTCTAGCAGCAATTCATAACTTGGTGATACACCAAATGGATGTTAAAACAGCTTTTTTAAATGGTGATCTGGAAGAAGAAATCTATATGGAACAACCCGAAGGTTTTGTAATTCATGGACAAGAAAACAAGGTCTGTAAGTTAGATAAATCACTGTATGGTCTTAAACAAGCTCCTAAGCAATGGCGTGAAAAATTTGACAATTTGACTGTATCGAATGAGTTTAAAGTGAATAAAAGTGACAAATGTATTTATTACAAATACGAAAATGACATTTGCACTATCATATGTCTCTATGTAGACGACTTACTCATATTTGGTTCAAACATTCATGCTGTAAATACTATGAAATCATTGTTGAGTAGTAACCTTGATATGAAAAACCTCAGAGAAACGAATGTAATCTTTGGAATCAAGATTACTAGGTCAGAAAATGGAATTTCTTTGGATCAGTCTCATTATGTTGAAAAGATCCTAAAGAAATATAAATACTTTCATTGTAAACCTGCATGCACACCATATGATCCAAGTATGAAACTTTTTAAGAACACTGGTGAAGGTGTTAGACAAACTGAATATGCGAGCATCATTGGCAGCCTCAAATATGCCATTGATTATACTAGACCCGACACTGCCTACATCGTGGGACTATTGTGCAAGTTTACTAGTAGACCTAGTATGGAGCATTGACATGCTATCGAAAGAGTTATGAGATACCTAAAAAGGATCATGAGTCTAGGATTACATTATCAAAGATTTCATGTCGTCCTTGAAGGATACAGTGATGTGGATTAGAACACCTTATTAGATGACTCCAAAGCAACCAGTGGCTATATTTTTAGTATAACCGGTGGGGCTGTATCTTGGAAATCGAGGAAACAAATGATATTGGCTCAGTACACTATAGAGTCTGAAATGATAGCACTAGCTACTGCTAGTGAAGAAGCGGGCTGGTTGAGATGCTTGCTAGCTGATATCCCTTTATGGGAAAAAGTCGTGCCAACTGTGTTGATCCACTGCGATAGTATCGCGACTATTGCAAAAATTGAGAATTGTTATTACAACGGTAAGAGACGACGAATACGTTGTAAGCACAACACAGTTAGAGAATTACTTACTAATGAAGCTGCTATAGTGGATCATGTTCACACTTATGAAAATTTAGCGAATCCTTTGATGAAAGGATTGGCTAGAGAGAATGTCATAAATACATCCAAAAGGATGGGACTATTCTCTACAGATCATTGAGTCACTCATGATGGTAACCCGACCTAAATGACTGGAGATCCCAAGAATTAGGTTCAATGGGTAATAAAAAGTCATAGTGATATGAGATGAACATGTTATTATATCTGATAGAAGCATGATTCCTGAAGTGATGAAAGATTGAGATAATAGAAACTCTTAATGAGATCTATACTCTATATGGAGGGGGTACCTAGCTACAAGAGTACACTTGATAGACTCACCTATGTGAATGTGGAAGTGGGGCCGCTTCCTATGGAATTTCCAAGAAAAAATTCCTAGAGCGTTCACTATATTGGGATAGACGTGCACGACCATAAATGCAAGGGCTTTTGAGAATACACCCAATGAAAAGGTTGTGTGTGGGTTTGATGTCAGAGATAAAGTTAAAGACTGTGAGTCACTCTTGTAAAATATGAATCTTACTTGCTATGCAAAGGTTCAAGTCAAGAGGCATCTTTGTTTATGCACGATCTTATGGAAGCGTTTGACGCTATTTCAAAACCTTCTTTTTTAATTCAAGTGGGTGATTGTTGGAAATGATGATAGTTTGAGCTAGTATATGAATTGAAAAATAAAGAAGTGCCACATATGAGGGATTACACATTCTAGTAATGTTTATAAGGTGGAGGTACGAAACTTGGGGTGTGCCCCAAGGGGTACCCACTTTTGTAAAGGGGTGAGAACACATGCAAAATAAACCACCACACACACGTGCGCGCTGCTGCCATCCGCCTGGCTCGATTGGGTTGGGCCGGGCCTGGACTTGGGCTGAGTGGTGTATTATTTTTTTAGTATTTGGAAAATTAATAAATTATTTATTTTAATAAAATAAGGGAATACTTGCGTTTTTATTTAATTGATACGTTGTACACGTGTTTTCCCTCCACCGAGTCAACATAAAATATCTGATCTGGTCAGTTCCTTCCCCCTATTTCGCGCATCGGTTTATGGTCAAAACCCTACCTAATTTTTCGATTGTTTTGTGGATGCGCGCCTGGTCAAAACCCTAGAAAATTCGAAATCAAATAACCTAGGAAAGATAGGGCAAGTTGTTGGAACCAAGTTGGTTTTTTCAATTAAAGTTTTGATGTTAACAAAAGTATTTTATGTAAATTGTATTTTGACTTAGAAGAAAAAATTAGAGGCTGTGCAAAATCAGAGGATGTCACCAGAAGATAAAAATGCCACCAGAAGTTTCGGCCAGAGGAAACATCCAAAGGATACCAGAAGGTACCAGAAGATACCTCCAGAGAATACCAGAAGATGTCATCAAAGGCAAACATCAGAGGATATCATCAAAGGGAAGAAAAATAACATTATAAGAGGATATTTTTCTTGGCCTAGATTAGAAGGAAGCAGAGTCCTGAACGAAACTTGGACCAGACTAGAAGGAAGCTTGTCAGAGGGAGACTTGGTCCAGACCAGAAGGTAACATAAGTCAGACTTGGTCCAGACCAGAAGATAGCATGGTCCAGAACATAAGACTTAGTCTAGATCAGAAGATAAATGGTCCAGATCGGAGGATCAATGGTCCAGATCAGAAGATAAATGGTCCATATCAGAAAATAAATGGTCCAGATTAGAAGATCAATGGTCCAGATCATAAGATCACATAATGGTGCAGATCAGATCACATGGTCCAAAATTGGTCGAAATCAGAAGATCACAAAATTGTACAGATTAGATCATATGGTCCAGAGATGGTCGAGATCAGAAGATCATACGATCCAGAATTTAAATCATGATGCAGATTAGTGAAGACTTGATTAAAATTCGAAGAAGACTTGATTGAATTTTGATCAAAGTATTAAGGGGATTTGATTCAAAAATCACTGAAGACTTGAAGGAAATTCAAATGCAATCTGAAGCTAAAAAAGGATATGGTTTGAAATTAAGAGAAACAAGATTGGTCAGCAGAATTTTCAAGTGAAATATGAAGTTAAAAAGATACGTTTTTAAATTAAGTGAAACAGGATTGACCAGCAGAATTTTCAAAGGAAATCTAAGCAAGATTTATCTCGAATTTAAGCTTGGACAAAGCCCTATTTGCAGCTATAAAATGAGGCTTCAGGCAGCAGGATTAAGCATCGAAAATACAAGAACTCAAGCTTCATATTCAACATAATCCGAGAGTTCAAAAAAGAGAATCACTTAAGTGCAAACGCAATATTTTCTAAGTGTTTTCGAGAGAGAAAAACAGTGCAACAATCAACTTTCTAGAAGCAACTACTCAAGAGAAAAATAGTGCAGCAATCAGCTTTCCAGAAGCAACTTTACAGAGTTCCAAATCCTTGTAATCAAACCCGATAGTGGTGTAGATTCCTTCTTCCATCTGGGGTTGTCAAATTGGTAGGAGAAGACTTGACTTGTAGAGTCAAGGTGTTGTTCTCGTTCCTCAAAAGTCTGGGGTTATCAGGCTGTTTGAGAAGACTGGCTTGGAGGGTCAGGTGTTGTAATTCAAAGTGTGTTGAATTAGTGGATTAAAGCCTTCGGAATGAATGGACTGGATGTAGCCAAGTTAATGGTGAACCAGGATAGATTGTTGTGTTCTTATGCTGTTATTATCCGCTGTTTAATCTGATTATTTATTCATAAAATAATTTACATCAACATTCAACAAAACAGCAAAAAGAATTCGAGTTTGGCAAACACAATTCAACCCCCCTTCTCGTGTTTGCACCTTCACAAGTTTCCTGTGTGGTTCTGATCTGATAGATCCCAAATTACTTTCTTATCCAGTGGCATATCTCCTCTATAAGTAGAGGGTTTCGCTCAGTTAGAAAATCACACCAAAAGCTCTCCAATTCTGAGGTTTTTCTCTGCTTCTCCATCTCTATTATTTCTGCTTCTTTTCTTTCTTTCGAGTGGTCATAGTACCATATGATGAGTGACAACCATTCAACTGCCATATTGAGGGTGTAATTCTTGAACAGTTTTCTACGGTGCAGTGGAACTCCGATACAGATTATATGAGTTGTTTTATCCTGAGGACTTCGTGATAGTATGCCTCGTACAATTTGGATAGTGCTGCGAAACGTCTTAAAGAGAGCGACCTAGTCCGCGACTCAACCCAGTAATATTATCGGTGACATAAATTATTTGTAAACAGTTTTTTCAAAACTTGAAACAACAAAAATCCTCATCTAAGTTCACACTAAAGATGTTGCTTTTTGCAAAGTTGAGTTTCAACCCCGACACCAACTCAAAACTCCTTAAAACGGTTTTGATGCACCAAATATTACCCCATGATCCTTGACACATCATTATAGTATTATCTGCAAAATATACAATTAGAAAAGATATAGAATTATTAATCACATACCTCTTCCACAATCCCAATGAAATCACCTTCTCAACCAGATCCGCCAAACTTCAATTGTTGTTAGAAATAGAAATAGAAGTAGAAATAGAAATGGAGCAAGGAGGTCTCATTGTTTAAGGAGAAGATAAATTATTTACTTTGGCCCAACTTCTTCCTAAAAGGAGAAGATAAATTAAAAATAAGTTGGGCCAAAGTGATGTATTTGCAACTCTTAAGTCCTTCCTAATATAATTAGACACAACGATTTCTGACCTGTGCGGATGTAGAAGTAATCCTTACTAATGTCATTTGAAAATAGGCAACACTAGCTTATGCTTTTACGATATTTATATTGTGATTTGTATTTGAATTTCTAAACTATACTTTTTCAATTTTAGAATTTGTTTTAATGAGGGAATTTTATGATAGGAATATAATTTAAGGTAATTTATTTTCTTCAATATAAATTATCTTGTTTAGTTAATAGACTCCAAAGAATTTTCAAAATGGACAGATTTTTGAGACTTTAATTTGACATATTATGGACTAATTTTTTAAATTTAAATTTAAGAAATTTCAAACACCAAATAAAATAATTCAAAATTTCCCATCTTAATCTTAATATATATTATATATTAAAAGAAGGTGGCAATATAGTAACTGCATTGCATCATTTGTCTTTTCATTTTATTATTATTATTATTATTATTATTATTATTATTATTATTATTGTTATCATTAATAATAAAACAATATAGACTAAAAAAATTGGGAAAGCCGCCACCCAATTTGGCCTCCCAATAACATTGGGTTGTGGTTTCATTTCATCATTTATTTTGTTTTGCACTAATTTTTTGTGGATTTCACCTCATTCCACAAATGGTTATTACATAATAATTTTTTGACAAACAAAAATATATTCATTCGTTCAGGTTGATAGATTATATTGAAAACAATATAAATTTAAAGTCACTAAAAATTAAAAAGGAGAAACTGTAAACAAACTCACAGTGAAGATACCCTAAAGCGAGCTCTTTGTGCAAGAAGATTTGATTCAATAATGGAATAAAAAGAACCAAATTAATTTTTGTTGAAAATGTCATTTTCATAGGTGATGGGTTTAGTGCTCTAGATATCCGATTGAAATGATATTTGATTCGTTGGAAAACTTACATAACTATCTACAATTTATCTTTTAGACTCAAAACCAAATTCAGCTTTTATCATAGTAAAAAAATGGGCTATAAGTTGACCACGAATTTGTGTTGTTTTTATTGTTTAATAAGGATTATTATAATATTAGCTAAATAAATTAAATAGGCAAAAACAAAAAAAGGTTGCTGAAAAAATGTCTCTTAACTTTCATTTGATTGTTTTGTAACTATTTTCTAATTAAGAATAGGCAAGACTTTTATTAAGAAAGTTAATGTAACCACTAGAATTAATTTCATTTATTGTTGCTTTTCTTTTCTTCTATCAATCATCCTTATGACTCATATATATGTGTGTCTCACATATGTAAAAAAAAACAAATTGGATTAAATAAAAGATATTTCTTTTTGAAAATTATGAGGTGAGATTTTCTCATCCTTCTTTTACCATCTCTTTTCATAAATCAACCTTTTGTTTATTTAATTTAATTTGTTCCAAAATTTTATCATCATATGTATGTCATCATTTGGTATCAAAGCTTAGGTCCATATGAGTTGTTATTTCAAAAAAAAAATTGCTCATCTTTTATAGAAATTGTTTGGTATCAAAGCTTAGGTCCATACTAGATGTCTTGTGAATAATAAGACATGCAGTTTGGCCATTGATTGAAAATATTTGATGAACATAGCTAGTACAGTCATGTTTGAGAAATTGAGACTTCTGATTCTTGAGTATCCACAACCATACTCACCTAAAAGTCTTGGAGATGCAGACTTTAAAGATATGGGTGAAGTGATAGCAACCAAACAAGTACGTTTCTCGTTCAAGATTGAGAGATATGAAAATGAGGTGTTATGTGATGTGATCCCAACAAAAACAAAGTCTTGCTATTGGGACTTCAATGGAAGGGTGAACATTAAGCACACCATAATTACATCGCCAATAAGTACTCATTTTTATTTAATAACCATAAATTTATCATTGCATCATTTGAACATAAAACTTGTGAGAAAAAGATAAAGAGATAAAAAAATAAAAATAAATGAAGAAAAGAAATAGGTCAAAGAAAAATTTGAAAAAGAAGAGAGAAAATAAAGTGATGAGAAAAAAATATATTAGAAAACCTCTTTGTAAAATAAAAAGTGGTAAAAGAAGAGTTGTTTGACAAAGAAAAGAAAGTGTGAGGGGAAGATTGAAATGAAAATTGAAAGATTTGTAATAGTTGAAGATGAGGTGAAGAGAGCATTATTGCCAAATTGACTACTACTGCCTACTTTGTTTAGAGGTGCTTATTCTATTTTGAAGGAACATGAAACAACAATCCTAACAGAGGTACCACAATGAATCAAAAGAGTTGTGTTTGAACATGGACGATATAGATAATTACAAATGCTAGAAATTTGAGGATTAATTCTCTTGAAGAGGGAGGGAATAATGAGAACTTAAAATGACATATCTATAAGAAGAATTGATTTAATAATGAAATAAAAAGAATCAAATTAATTTTGGTTGAAAATGTCACTTTCATAGGTGATTACTTGTCTCCCTTGTTTTACCCATATGTGGAGCTCTAGATGTCCAATTTAAGTGATCTTTGATTCTTTAAAAATATTAGAGAATTATCTACAATTTATCTTTAAAACTCAAGACCAAATTTGAAGGTGCAAACACGAGAAGGGAGGGTTGAATTGTGTTTGCCAAAATTGAATTCTTTTTGCTATTTTGATGAATGTTGATGAAAATTACTTAGAGATAGAACAATCAGACTCAACAGCGGATAATAACAGCATAAGTATTTGAACACAAAGATTTATCCTAGTTCACCATTAACTTGGCTACATCCGGTCCCTTCTTTCAGAAGGCTTTAATTCACTAATTCAAATGCTTTGAATTACACAGCACCTGACCCTCCAAGTCAGTCTTCCCAAACAGCATGACAACCCCTGACTTTTGAGGAACAATCAACACCTTGACCCTATAAGCCAAGTCTTCTCCTACCAATTTGACAACCCCAGATTGAAGAAGGAACTTACACCACCTTGACCCTACAAGCCAAGTCTTCTCCTAACAATCTGACAACCCCAGATTGAAGAAGGAACTTAAACCACTATCGGGTTTAATACAAGGGTTTGGAGCTTTGAGTAGTTGCTTATGGAAAGCTGATTATAACAATGACTCTCACACTCGAAAAAACACTTAGACAATATTTCTCTTTCACACAACTGTTTCTCTCTTTTGAACTCTCGGATGACTTTGAACTTTAAGCTTGAGTTCTTGTGTTTTTCGATGATTTCTTCTACTGCTTGAAGCCTCTATTTATAATTGAGATATGGGCTTTGTCCAAGCTTAATTTCGAATTGTATCTTGCTCAGATTTCTTTTGAAAACTCTTCAGCCCGATTCTGTTTCTTTTTAATTTCGAACCAAATCTTCTTTAACCTTTGATCAGATCTCCTTCAAATTTCCATCAGGTTTTCTTTGATTTTTGAATCAAATCTTCTTAAAACTTTGATCAGATCTCTTTCAAATTTCAATCAAGTCTTCTTCGAATTTGAATCAAGTCTTCTACGAATTTGAATCACGTTTTAAATCTGGATCGTGTGTTCTTCTGATCTGGAGCAAGTCTGGACCATGTCTTCTGATCTGGACCATGTTTGTTTCTGATCTGGACCATGTCTTCTTCTGGACCATGTTTTCTTCTGGACCATGTTTCCTTTTGATCTGGATCATGTCTTCTTCTGGGCCATGTTTGCTTTAGATCTGGACCATGTTTCCTTCTGATCTGGACCATGAATGATATCATCTGATGATGTCATCTAATTCTTGCCTCTAATGATATCCTCTGATTTTTGCTTCTGATGATATCCTCTGATTTTTTGCCTTTGATGACATCATCTGATTCTTGCTTCTGATGGGATCCTTTGGTGATATCTTCTAGTTATGTCCTCTGAAGGTATCCTCTGGTGATATCTTCTGGTATCCTCTGGAGGTATCCTCTAGTGACATCTTCTGGCTGTATCTTCTGGAGGTATTTTATGGTTGTATCTTCTGGAGGTATCTTCTGGTGACGTCATCTTCTGGTGGTATCCTCTGGTGACGTCATCCTCTGATTTTGCATTCTTCTTCGAAGTCAAATATGTTATTTTCTTAAAATACTTTTGTTAACATCAAAACTTTAAGTGTAAGAACCAACTCGATTCCAACAAAATTCAGCTTCTATCATGGTAAAAAATGGGCTAAAATTTGGCCATGAGTTTGTGTTGTTTTATTGTTTTACGAGTTTTATTAGAATAATAGCTAAATAAAATAAATAGGCACAAACAAAAAAGGGTTGCTAAAAAAGTCAGCTTTCGTTTGATTGGTTTGTAACTATTTTATTATTAAGACTAGACAAGACTTTTATTAAGAAAGCTAATGTAGCCAAAGTTCATTTATTGTGTTTTTTCTTTTCTCCAATTAATAAGCCCGTGACTCCTGTACATGTGTCTCACAAATGTAGAAAAGACATATTGGGTTAAATACAAAATATTTCTCTTTGAAAATTGTGGGTGAGATTTTCTCATCCTTCTTGGATTGGAGCTTGTTTGAATCCGATCAATGTCTTCTTTTCCATTGTGGTGATTCATGTTGGCTTATCAATTATTTTGATTGTAAAGCATTGTTTTACCATCTCATTGCTCAAATCCACATTGTGTTTATATATTTATTTTAATTTCTTCCCATATTTTATCATCTTTTGTCTGTCATCATGTAGCATCTAAGTTAAAAGCATATTACTGTAAAATGTTTACAAATGTTTTGACAAAGTAACTGGAATACACACGCCTCCGAATCTATAACATTAACGATAGTCATTGACTGAATTTTATAATAGATGAATTGATTTGTCAATTTAAACCATGAACACCATACAAAACGGTAAAAATAAAAAATCCTTGCATCAAAACAACAAATAAAACAAAACTCACAAAAAATGCGACAAAAAACAAATCTATGTGAAAACCATTTTTTAAAATAAAAAATTAAAAAGAAAGACGACACAAATGAGAAATTTTGAGTTAACAATAACTCCAAATCATCCTTCTTCAATAGACAAAGAACAAAAGAAAAGTCAATGAATTGAGAGGAGAGGTAATTGTGAGCTAGTGTTAAAAACTATCAAGCCTCTTCATATTAGTTGTATAATGTTTTTTTTTTCTTTCTATTAACTGCTGATAACTACATTCTTTTAAAAAGAAAATGAAATTACAATAAGAGAGGGACTATGCATGGAGATGGTTTGGGTGAGTAAGTCTTCATTTTATTCTGTTATTGGTGTGATAAATGTTGTTAATTTATTAATTTGTACTATAAATTTAGATTTTATAAAAAAAACAAATTTGTTTTTTATAGATTATCTCTAAAGTTAGAGGTAATCTTACTCGAAACGCGTCAGAAAGAAATTAAATATAGATATGTCTTTTAATAAAAATTTGAGTGTAAAATTTAATCTTTGAATTGTTTTTGAAACTGTTCAAAAATATTAAATACGTATGTATTAAATTTTTGTTACGTAAAGTTAAATTAAATGATTACCCATTATTAAAATTGTAGACCAAACTTAAAATGATGTGGGTCTTTTGTTATTTCAAGGTCTTAGAGAGTTAAATATATATTTCTTTATAAATATTTATTTAATTTAAAGTCTTTTGTATTTTTAAGTGTGTGGATGGGGCATCATATTTTCACCTTAAATTTATTTATAAAAATATTTAATTTTAGATTATTTAATAATATTTTCTTCAATTTTTAAGCTTAACTTTACATTCTAATTTTTTTTCAAAACTTATAACAAACAGATAAAATATTTTTTTTTAAATGGTAACAACACATATCCATTATTATCATCAATCTTCTTACATTCAAACATTCAGATAAAAAATATAAGTTGTTAGAATAAATATAAAAATGGTTATGAGGTTAGTACGACTTAGATTGGGAGAAAGTCATAATTTTTTTTTAGATTTAATTTCAACTTTGACCTTTTAATTTTTCAAATGTGTAATTTTAGTCATAATTTTTCAAATGGCTCCGATATTTACCCCTTTCTGATTTTGCAGTCTCCCGCTCATTTTTTTTAATTTTTTTGGTGATGTGATATAACATGTAGATTTTCTAACGATCTGATATAACATGATGAATTTTTTTTATTGTAATTAAAAATAAAATAAAAAATATATGTTATATCTCCTACGTGATTATCTCTTCATCTTCCATCATTTTATCGCCATTAAAATTTGAGCTTACTCAAGATTTTCCTCTTGAAAATTGTGCTACCTACTTCAAAATATTCTTGTGTTTTCCTTGAATCTATTTTGTTTTGTTTTATTTAATTAATATATTTTTTTATTATAAAAAGTTAATAAATAATTTTCATCATGTCAAATCATTAAAAAATTTACTCTATCGTGTCACATCATTAAAAAGTTTAAAAAAACAAGTGGAGATTGCAAAATAAAGAAAAACGAAAATGCAATCATCAAAATTACTCGTTTTAAACTAAAGAGATTAAAATTGCAAAATTAAGAAACATAAATATTGACGTTATAAAAAGCTAATGAGTTTAATGTTTTTCTCTAAAATAACACAATAACTACTATTGTCTCCATCTCTCTTACTTTTTAATTTTGTTTTAAGAATATTTACTTATAGTAAACATAATAAATTTGTCATTTTGATAGAATTATTTTTATTTTTTATAATATTTTTAATTATTTATTATTTCATTTTACGTGTTTTTTCAACTATAAATAGTTAGATATATTTATGCCAATTAATAATTAATATTGATATTTTTTTAAATTTTAAACCGACAAATAAAAATAAACAATCCTAAAAAAATACTTCTAAAACGACATACTTAAAAATTTATTGTTTAAAAGTTGAATAAAATAACCAACAAATAACAGTCCAAAATGCATTATATATTTGAAGTGTTTATTTGATTTTATATTAATATTTAAACTCTTCCCTTTAGAGAGGAATAGAGAGGATCTTATCTCCTTAGTTCCATAATAATCGATCTATTTAATAATTTCACATGAACTGATATAAGTGTATAAATAAAAGATATAAAATAACACTTTTATTAATTATTTTTATTAAATATCATGCGTATTGAATATTAGTGTATTTATTTTTGTGATAAATGCAAAGTAGAAGTTATTAAATTGTCAACTATATGTGTATGTTGTATTAATTAGTAAATACAATTAGAAAACAATAAATTATACAACTCTTAAAATTTGAAATGTCAAATATTTAGGAGAAACATTTTTATATGACAAAGAGAATATTATTCTCATCACGGGACAACGCTTTGTTTTAATTAATTAAACATGAATAATATAATGGCTCTAAATTAGTATTTTTTTCAAAAATTTCACATTATGGTTTTTCCTAGTTTGCAATGATTCCCTATAATTTTGAAGAAAAAAAAAATCAAACTAGTTCCTTTTAATTTTTAAATTTGGCAAATCGGTCGCTCAACTTATTAAAAATTTCAATTTTGGTTCAAATTTTTTAATGTCTATTTTGAAATGTGGCAGATGAGTAGAATATTAGAATATTGGTTTAGTCACACCAAGTATTATTTGATTTATGTAAATCAAATTTAGTTCACAATTAGTAGCAATAAACTGATAATTTGACATGGTAGCAACGCAAATTGCTACCTTTGTGCGGTACACTAAGTGAGAGGAAAGCTGCACTTATTTTTTAGGAACCATGATCACGAAAGACATAACAACGCACACGGACATAAATTCAAGTCGGGTAAACATGGAAATTGCAGTCCAAGTAAGGATAACCCACGATTTTAGACACCATCACGCATAAATAGTCAATTAATATGGTTAATAGACGATATTCAATTGACTAGAAGTCGTGGCTCATAGAATTTAAGTCTTAATATACAATTTATAAATACTCATCTTAGTTTTTAAGACATCACCAATCAATCAACTCTATCCTTTTTTTATTTACAAATTATCTTTACTTTTATCACACTTATATTTTATTTAGTTTTTAGCTATTAGATATTTTTCATCACGTGACTTAACTATCTTTTGAATAGTTAAGGAATCTACAACAAAGGGGTAAAGTTTTTTTTTGGGTGTACTCGTTTAAAGCAAAACGAATCACTTGTTGAGAGTTTTTTTTAGCTAATTATGTATAATTTTGTTTGCCTTTTTAATTATTCGCAAACAAAATAAGAATAAAGGACATTTTGAACTTTTTACTTTTTTCTTACAATATTTTTCCAATAAAATATTGATTCAAATATAATTTTTATTTAAAAAAAGAAAGAAAACGAAAGTTATAATTAAAATAAATAAAAATGAGTTATTTTTTTTGGAATAATTTTGATTTGATTATTTGTGATTGATTTATATTTAGGTAAAATTTAAATGTATTTTCTTTGGTGCTTTTCATATAGTTCCTAACTTAAAATACACTTTTTGTAGTTATAATAAAATTTGAGGAACTTATGATTGATTGGTGCTTTCCATATAGTTCCTAACTAAAAATACACTTTTTTTATAGTTATAATAAAATTTAAGGAGATTATGATTGATTAAGTTAAGAACTATATAAAAAATAAAAATGCGTTTAATTTTTGTACTTATATTTAATATTTAATGTTGACAAATATGATTTTTGTCATAATTAGTCATAAGAATGGATTTTTATTTTTAAAAATTATTTAACCTAATTTGTTAATGTTATGGAACTCTTAAATGGAATGAAAAATTAGAAAGAAAAAGAGGGAAAAAGGATAGTTGGAGAAAACAAAAAGAATAAAAGAACACCGACCAGAGAAAAGAGATTGCGGATATTTGTGATTTTGGTACGTTCAATTTTTTTTTTTTACTTTTTTTTTTATTTTCTCAGTCTCTTATTTATTTTTGGAAAGTGATATTTGTCCCCAAATAGTGTGATTTGGAGGGTCGTATACTATGCATGATATATTTTGTTTGTAAAAAAGTTGAGTATATAAAATGAATTAAATTATGTCGGCAAATATACATTTTTTTATATAGGCAAATATACATTACACAATATATATAAGAAAAAAATGATAAAATATTTCAACAAAATGATAAAATATTCCTATAAAATATAAATAGTTAAAGGATTACCGATATCAATACACGGTTAATATTAATGCAACTTAATTTAGTGAAGTCTTCTTCTTGCTCGATACAAAAATAACTATTCGTACATGTTCAAATCCTAAGAAAAGTCGCAAATGAAACATCACACCAACTAAAAATACAAAACCTCATGTGACTAAAACATTGAATACGTAAAATAAATTGAACATCCAACACACATTTAGTCCAAACTTACAACCATTAATAATGTAGAAGTTCCTTTTTATTTACTCATCATGTAGTTGTTCCTAAAAAAAAGCTAATACACATATTAGTAAAAAAAATTATGATCGACCATTTTAAAAGTAAAATAATATTGTACTATAAAATATGACATGTAACAGACCTAATTAATAGAATAATGTGGTTTGAATGATTAGATGATTAATGTATCATCCATCCTATAAAAATTAAAATAAATAATGGTTTATATATATATATATATATATATATAACATAAATAAATAACATAATTGTTATATTTAAGTTTCGAAAAAATTGTTTAAAAATTAATTTATGCCACCGAAAATATTATTGGGTTGAGTCGCAGTCGCAGACTAAATCGTTCTCTTTAAGATGTTTTGAGGTAATGCCCAAATTGTGCAAGACAAACTATCAATCACGAAGTCCCCAGTATTAAACAGTTCAGATACATTGTATCGGAGTTCCATTGCACTGTAGAAAACCGTTTTAGAATTACACCCTCAATATGACAGTCAAATGATTGCCACTCGTAATATGGTACTACGACCACTCAAAAGAGAGAAAAGAAGAAGAAAGAAAAAAGAGGGACAAGCAGAGAAAAGCCTCAGAATTTGGAGAGCTTTTGGCGTGTTTTTCCAACTGAGCAGAACCTTCTATTTATAGAGAAGATCTGCAACTAGATGAGAGAAAAACACGGGATTCTTCAGATAAGATCCATATAAACATGCGCTATCTTTCCTAGGTTTTTTGACTTTGATCTTTCCTAGGTTTTTTTACCAAACAACAACATGATGCGCGAGTCCACAAAAAATTGAAAAAATAGCTAGGGTTTGACTAGAAACTGATGCGCGAAATCAGGGGAAGGAACTAACCAAATCAGATGTTTAATGTTGACTCGGGGAGGGCAGACACGTGTACAACATAGTTTAAAATTAAATAAATAAATAATTTATTAATTTTCCATATACTAAAAAATAAGACACCACTTAACTCAGGCCAAGGCTTGCCTGGCCGAGCCGGACAGACGACGGCTGCGACACGCATGTGTGGTGGTCTATTTGCATGCGTTCTCACCCCTTTACAAAAGTGGGTACCCCTTGGTGCACACCCCAAGTTCCATATCTCCACCTTATGAACACTACTAGTGTGTAATCCCTCCTATGTGAGACTTCCTTATTTTTCAATTCACATCACTAGCTCTAACCATCATCATTTCCAACAATCCCCCACTTTAATTTAAAAAAAAGGTATAAAAAATAGCGTCAAACGCTTCCATAAGATCATGCATAAACAGAGGTGTCTCTTGACTTGAATATTTGCATAGCGAGTAAGATTCACATTTAACAAGAATAACTCGTAGTCTTGAACTCTATCTCTGACATCAAACTCACTCACAAACTTTCCAACAATCCCCCTTTTGGATGTATTTATGAATTTCTCTTTAGCCAATCCTTTCGTCAAAGGATCCGCTAAATTCTCATCAGTACGTACATGATCCACTATAACAACTCTTTTAGAAAGTAATTATTTAATTGTGATGTGCTTACGACATATTTGTCGTCTCTTACCGTTGTAATAACGATTCTCAATTTTTGCAATAGCCGCGGTACTATCGTAGTGGATCAACATAGTTGGCATAGGTTTTTTCCATAAAGGGATCTCAACTAGAAAGCATCTCAACCAGCTCGCTTCTTCACTAGCAGTAGCTAGTGCTATCATTTCAGACTCCATAGTAGACTGAGCTAATATCGTTTGTTTCTTCGATTTCCTAGATACAGCATTGCCGGCTATACTAAAAATATAGCCACTGGTTGCTTTGGAGCCATCTGATAAGGTGTTCTAATAAGCATCACTGTATCCTTCAAGGACAACAGAAAATCTTTGATAATGTAATCCTAGACTCATAGTCTTTTTTATGTATCTCATGACTCTTTCGATAGCGTGCCAATGCTCTATACTAGTTCTACTGGTAAACCTGCACGACAGTCCCATGACATAGGTAATGTCGAGTCTAGTACAATCAGTGGCATACTTGAGGCTGCTAATTATTGTCGCATATTCAGTTTGTCTAACACCTTTACCAATGTTCTTAAAAAATTTCATACTTGGATCATATGGTGTGCAAGCAGATTTACAGTCAAAGTATTTGTATTTCTTTAGGATCTTTTCAACAAAGTGAGATTGATCCAAAGAAACTCCCTTTTCTGACCTAGTAATCTTGATTCCTAGGATTACACTCGCTTCTCCGAGGTCTTTCATATACTTGTCACTTTCATTCACTTTAAAATCATTCGATATAATCAAGTTATCAAATTTTTCATGCTATTGCTTAGGAGCTTGTTTAAGACCATATAAAGGTTTATCTAACTTACAGACCTTGTCTTCTTGTCCATGAATTACAAAACCTTTAGGTTGCTCCATATAGATTTCTTCTTCTAGATCACCATTTAAAAAAGTTGTTTTAACATTCATTTGGTGTATCACCAAGTTATGAATAGCTGCTAGAGAAATGAGTATTCTATTGGATGTTATTCTAGTGACTAGTGAAAAAGTGTCGAAGAAATTTATATTTTCTCTTTTTCTAAAACCTTTTGCTACAAGGCGTGCCTTGTATTTGTCAACAGTTCCATCGGGTTTTAGTTTCTTTTTCAAAATCTATTTACAACCTATTGGTTTGCAACCAGGAGGCAAGTCTACAAATGCCAAGTCTTGTTAGACTCTAGAGAATTCATTTCATTGTTTATAGCTTCTTGCCATAGATCTGCATCTAATGATGACAAGGCTTCTTTGAGATTTGCAGGATCCTCTTCTAAATTTAGGCCATATATCCTGGTCCAATATCTTTAGAACCTCTGACTCTCTTACTTCTTCGAGTTTTCATTTCACCTTGTTTGTGGCTTTCAGTGCTTCTTGTCACAAGAACGTGACTTGGTTCGCTGCCCCCACTATTTCTCGATTTGAAAGGAAATTTATTTTCATAGAAGTCAACATCATTTGACTCTAGATCACTTTCGCATTTAGGTCATAAAACCTATACGCATTACAATTTAATGCATACCCAATGAATACACATTCATATGCTCTACTGGCGAGTTTAACTCGCTTGGGATCGAGGATTCTGACATAAGCTAGACAATCCCATGTTCGAAGATAAGACAAGTTTGGTTGTCTTTTCTTCATTATCTCATAAGGAGATGATTTGTTTTTAGATTTAGGAACTCTATTCAAAACATAGCAAACAGTCAAATTAATTCCCTCCCCCACCAATGAGATGCAACACCAGAGTTAAGCATAATAGCAACAACTAGTTCAGTCACAGTTTTATTTTTCTTTCATCTTTAACAATCATTTCAGGTGAATAAGGTGTTGTAGTTTCATGTATAATTCCTTGCGTTTTATAAAACTCATTAAATTAACTAGTATTGTACTATGTTCCTCTATCACTAAGAAACCTCTTAATATTTTTACTAAATTGATTTTCAATTTCAGTTACCAAGATCTTAAACATGTCAAGCGCTTCACTTTTATTTTTCATTAGATATACAAAAGTTTAGTCAAAGCAATCGTCAATAAAAGTAATAAAATAATATTTTGCATTTCTTGTTAGTGTCCAATGAAGTTCACATATATCAGAGTGTTTTAAATCTAAAGCTTCATATTCTCTAACTACTTATTTATGTGAACTCATAGTTATTTTAGCTTGACTGCAAAAATCACACTTTTCAAAATCATAAAGATAACTTTGGAATTAAGTCTAAGTTACTTAAGTTTGAAATCAAACGTTTGTTCACATGACAAAGTCTAACATGCCAAATATTAAAATCGCACTACATGTAAGCATAAGGAGACATTTTATTGATTTCAACATTCAATTTAAATGTGTCATCAGTAGCGTACCCTTTCCCAACAAAAATACCATTTT
Source organism: Cicer cuneatum (assembly GCA_037974295.1). Taxonomy (NCBI): domain Eukaryota; kingdom Viridiplantae; phylum Streptophyta; class Magnoliopsida; order Fabales; family Fabaceae; genus Cicer; species Cicer cuneatum. The sequence goes on along the minus strand of JBBPBO010000002.1, from coordinate 25,802,590 downwards.
TAGAAATGGTGTACATATCTGCCCCTATAGACTCAGTGAACCCTACCTTATTAAGAAGAAAACCAGAAACCAAATTCTTCCTTATTTCTGGAGTGTGCATGACATCCTTCAGAATTAAGGTCTTTTCTGAGGTGAATATTAATTCCACATCTCCTATACCAGCAACATTCGTGGTATGAGAATCTCCCAATAACACTTTCTTATCTTCAGCATTAGTGTATGTTTTGAACATAGCACGGTCATAACAGACATGGCGTGAGGCGCCAATGTCTATCCACCATCCATCTGATCCACCAACAATGTTGATTTTAGTTATCATAGCAATGAATTGCTCTTCTATCAAGTTAGCCTGTTGAGCAGGGCTTGACTTGTTCCTACACTTAGGTGCCATATGTAACATCCTCTAAATTTATTATTTAAAATAATTAAGACCTATAAATATATATATATATATATATATTTCAATATTAATTTAGGTGTGATAATTATTTGTTTTTTTCAACTTATTGTAGTTGATAAAATTATTAGTAAAAATTATTTAATCAATGGAGAAGTTTTATATAATTATATATATATATATGGTTTTTTTAGTACAAGAAGAATTTGGACTAAGGGTTTGTGGCTTGGTGTGACCCAACCCATAATAGAAATTTAGGTTTGGAGTTTGTGGCTTGGTTTTTGTATGATCAAGGTTAAGAAAAAAATAAATAAGGAAAATAATATTTTCTCCCTTCTATTCTTTATTTGGGCCCAACACTATCTATCCAATAATCTCCACTTTAAATTTTCCCTAAAGTCCACAATATTTCCATACTCTGTAATAATAAGCAGAAAGGAATGCCGAAACCATAGCCACCATCACCTTCACACCTCCTTTTCTTCGTTCATCAAAAGCTTGGAATTTATTTTCTTGTGAACAACTTCGTGGGGGGCTTAGAGCTTTGTACTAGGAAGAAAAGCGGTCAAGGTAAGGGCTTTACCCACACAAATTATAGTTAGACCGTTAGTTGGATGACATGAAATTAATAATTGTGATCGCTTGCTTTTTGAAAGGAATAAAATGTAGACTAATGAATTAAAATAATGAAACCCGAATCCTTTGCGTTGAGTCAATAAATAATATACGATTTTTTTAAGAAGTAAAGTATGGATTTTTATGTTATATATGATAAAGTTTTAATTTTTATGGAAGGTATGAAGTAAAATATGAATTTTTATGTTATATATTTGAGGTTTTAATTTTGATGATGTATATGAGTTTAAGTTTGAATTTTCTTGTTATATATGTTAAAGTGCTAATTTTATGATGTGTATGATATCAAGTTTTCGATTTTTATGTGTATGTGGTGAAAGTTATAATTTTTATGATTATTTGTCCATGAATATGTGATACTCATAGTTTTTAGGAGCATTCATTATACATATGTATTTGATGTACAATTTACCGGTTTGCACATTTTTTCTTCTTTTAAATTGGAAGTTTTTACTTTTATTTGTTTTGTGTTATTCTTCTATATGTTTAGCTTTGGTTTGATGTGGATGATGGAAAAATATTGACCCTTACAACATTTTAGGTACTAATGAGTTCGAGGAGATTCAAGAGTAGTTGATGAGTATTAACGTGCGGCGAACGTGGGGTAAAAATAGGGTTTTTCAAGACAATTTTGTAATAATAGGATTGCCGCAATATTTTCTATGTATATTTTTAAATCTTTGTCACCAAACTTTAATAAGCTCTTTTTTTGTTTTAATTTTTGAATAAACATTTTTTAATAATATTAAATAAAAGTGATTGTTACTAATTATTTAAATGGATAAATGTTAGATATTCTTAACAAAAAAAATTATCGGAACTGGTCCAATGAATTTCTTCTTTTTGTTATTAGCAACAAGAAGAAGTTCATCGTTTTGGTCTTACTTACAGGATTCTTCCTCAATTATGAGGCGAGTTATCAGACTTTCAAGAGAGAATTATTTTGTTTTATGCTTGAGAGAATTTTTAAAATAATAACAATTTGAAATTGTTCATCGAGGGACATACCTTTAGAGATGATCTCATGAGCTATTTTATTGATTTCATGGGGTAAAGCTTCCACTGATCTGTCATTTGATATTTGAGGTAGCGGCTAACAACATACTTCTTGGCTCCGATTTCCTCAGTATCATATTTCTTCTTTAGAGCATCCCAAACCTGATTAGCAGTATTGCTGGAACTGTAGTAATCATACAGATTATCAGCAAGTCCATTCAGAATATAATTCTTACATAAGTAATCATTATTTTCCCATTGGTTTAATTCAACAACTTTCTTATCCTTTTCTGTTTGTTCACCTATTTCTGGAACAACAGGAATGTCATCCTTTAGAACGTTGGCAACCTTTTTCGTGGTTAAAAAAAATAACATTTTTCGTTGCCATCGTTTGAAGTGACATCCCTCAAATCGAAATGATTTGTTGAAATCAGAAGTAGAAGAACCGGTACTAGTAATTTCGTCAGTAGACATAGCAGAAGGAAACATATTAAAATTTTAATTTTTGAGTTTTAAAAATACTGTTTAAAAATCAATTTATGCCACAGAAAATATTACTAGGTTGAGACGCGGACTAGGTCGCTCTCTTTAAGACGTTTCGCAGCACTATCCAAATTGTGCAAGCAGACTATCAACCACGAAGTGCCTATGATAAAACAGCCCAGATACACTATATCGGAGTTCCACCATACTGTAGAAAACTGTTCTAGAATTACACCCTCAACATTACAGTCAAATGGCTATCACTCGTAATATGGTACTACGACCACTCAAAAGAGAGAAAAGAAGAAGAAAGAAAAAAGAGGGAGAAGCAGAGAAAAGCCTCAGAATTTGGAGAGCTTTTGGTGTTTGTTTCCAACTGAGTAGAACCCTCCATTTATAGAGGAGATCTGCAACTGGATGAGAGAAAAACGCGGGATCCATCAGTCTTGATCCACAGAAATGTGCGTTATCTTTCCTAGGTTTTTTGACTCCAATCTTTCCTAGGTTTTTGGCCAGGCAACAACCTAATGCGCGAGTCCACAAAATATCGAATAAATAGCTTGAGTTTGACCAGAAACTGAATTGAACAGATTAGATGTTCAATGTTGACTCGGGGGGAGGGTAGACACGTGTACAACATATCAATTAAATAAATAAATAATTTATTAATTTTCCATATACTAAAAAATAATACACCACTTAGCCTAGGCCCGACCGATCCAAGCCAAACGATGGCGCGTGTGTGTGACGGTCTATTTGCATGTGTTCTCACTCCTTTACAAAAGTGGGTACCCCCTTAAGCCACACCCCAAGTTTCATACCTCCCCCTTATAAACACTACTAGTGTGTGTAATCGCTTATATGTAGGACTTCCTTATTTTTCAATTCACATCACTAACTCTAACTATCATCATTTCCAACAATAATAAAAACATTAGGATAAATAACATAATAATGGCCATGTACTTCAACGTCGGCCAATTTTCGGACAACATCTACACGTAATACATTTCACACATTTAAAACGTTAGGATAAATTGAATAATGGAAAAATAATAAGCACGCAATTTTATTGTACATATGATAAATATGAAACAATAATCCATTGTATGAAACTTACCCGCTAAAACTTTAGATCTGTAATTTCGTGACAAGAAGCCATTAAGATGAATTAAGAAATGTGAATATTAACGCACTTACATCATAAATTATTATATATTCTCAAAAACACATGAAAAATTACATCATAAATGATTATATATTTTAGAAAGAGTGGTGTTATTTAGTACGAAATAAATCTTAAAAAATCACATTAATGATGAGTTGGCAAATTATAAAAGGTCGATGAAAGAGTTATCCATTTTTTTAGTGGAAAAGTGAGAATAAAAAAAAACAATTTCAAACCTTCATAATTTTCTTATTTTCATTTTCTTACTAGTTAGTATTTCTCTTTTGAAAAACTATAACAATCAATCAACACCATTTCAATAGACAAAAGAGAATCAGATTTCTCCAAATCAATAAAACATGCCTAACTACTGGTGTAATGAAACCCCGTTCACTTTTCTGATTGTTGATGTCAATAATTGAATCATATGAAAGCGTCGTGATATTCAACAGCAAAATAAAGATTGAGAATATTATTTATTTAAAAAAAAAGGGAAAATTTTGGTTTGAGAAACTTAGAATTTTATGGTGTGCTTGGAAGTTGATTTTTGGAGAAAAATATTTTGAAAAATTAAGTCTATATATTGATACTTTAAAAAAATTAAAAAAACAACATGAAATTATATGCTCATTTATTATGTTTTATTTATTTATTTTTTAATCAAATATATATTAAAATATAGATTTAATCCTCCAAAGTTTTTGTCTCTAAAATCTTCTAAAATTCAATTCTCAAACATACCCTAAAGTTATTGATGTGATAAATGTTGTTATTTTAGTGAGTAAAAAATTATTATTTTATTAATATGTACTATAAATTTTAGATTTTATAAAAATATAAATTTATTTTTCATAAATGACGACCTCTATCATCAAGTATAATTTTATTCGAGACACATCAAACATTAAATATACATATTTTTCTTAATAAAACTTTAAATATAAATTTATCACGTGATAGTTTAGCCTCTTGAGCGGTCTTTGAAACTTTTCAAAAATAGTAAATATGCATGAAATTTTTGTTATCACAAATAATAAATATGCATGAAATTTTTGTTATATAACGTTAAATTAAATGATTACTCCAACATAGAAAATTATAGTCCAAACTTTAAATCCAAGTTGGTCATTTACCTTTCGGTGATAAATGTTAGTCTTTTGGTATTCCAACATCTCATAAGTTATACAGAGAAAATCAAATATAAATCTCTTTATAAATATTCAATTAATTCTAAAATCTTATGCATTTTAGAGTGTGTTAGCGAGACATCGTGCTTTCTACTTAAAGTTGTTTATAAAAAAATATTTAATTTTGTATTTTTTAATAATATTTTCTTCAATTTTTAAATTTATTTTTAGATACTAATTTTTTCAAAACTTATAATCAAAAGATAAAAAAGTTTAAAATAATTTTCTTAAAAAAAAATTGTAACAACACAAACCCATTATTATCATCAATCTTGCTTACATAAAGTACAAGCATTCAGATAAAAAATTTAAGTTGTTCAATAAATATAAAAATGATTATGACTGCAATTAATAATTTCTCTAATTGTGATATAGTTTATTATAAGAAATAGTAATGATATTGACGCTTATCAATTTCAAATATGATTTACAGTATTTTAACTGGTGTGTAGTCCGTGCTAATCAGGAATTAAAATTTTGAATAACTATTTTTTTAATAAAAAATATTGATTAACTTTTTTTTATAAATACAAATATATTTTAATATAAACTTGAGTCAATATAAATATATTTTAGTAATAGAAACAAAATGATTTTATATTTATGAAATTATTATAATAAAAATATAATTTTAAAATATTTGGGTTTAAGAAAGTAAAATATATTTTATAATTAAATATAATATTTAATACATATATTTTTATTCTAAATAATAACTATGCATTATCTTTAAATCATATATAGTATACCGAATAACTCACATGAACGGGTTAAAAGTTTAACTAAATTGTTTGATAAATATAGCCTAATAAATAAAATAAATATCAAATTGAGTACATATAAGTATCAAATTAAAATTATTTTAGTAAGTATAACAAAATTGAATATATGTTTAGGAAAGTGTAATATAGAGGAATATATATCTAAAAGAGTAGATTCAAATTGAAAGAGGTGGTGTGTGAAATATGTGAGATGAGTCATGGAAGTTAGGTGATTTGATTGTATTTGAATAGATTTAAATGTAAAAATTCAGTAAAATAAAAATAGTTTTTCAAACTAATTATATGATAAAATTACACATGTATTTTTTTAAGTTTGATTTATTTTAAAGAATAGTCTTTAGAGTTTTGTTTTTCATACTAAATCCTTAAGTTTTTTCTTTTTCTAACTATTCTTCAAGTATCAAAGCATACACCTTTTGAGTTCATGTGTTTGTTAGATACTAACACACAATTTTCTTGTTTGCTTACTACTTTCTAAATCCTAAATAAAAATTCTTATGGTTTTTTATATGATTTTTCATTTTTTTTTATAAGCTTCTTCCCCATCATCTTTATACATAAATTCAGATAATTATATTGCGTAAACAAAGTTATTAGGGTTATTCAAAACATGAAAACTTGAAACTCATATTTATCCTTTTCCACTTCATCATCTCCCTCCATATAATCTCCATCTTAAGTTTCTTAAATCTTGAACTTAGATAAATTAAAAACTCCAACATACTTTATTTCATGATCATCAAGACACTAACAACAACAACAACAAAGAGAAATGTGACATAAATCTGTATTTGAATCGCATGAATTTGATTGATTGCTCAAATTGATATTGTGCAGAAATTAAAATTTTTGTTGTAAATATTTACTATTATTTGACTTTGTTGTTATATTTTTATTTTTGAATTGATTGATTGGTTTAAAAATAATGAGTCTATTTTTTTATGAAAGAAAATTATAAATCTATTGTTTTGTTTATAACTTATGTAGTTATATGGATTTGAAACACATTTTTAGAATTGATTGGTTAGATGAAAATTTATTTTTATTGGGTATATACTTTTATATCGTGTAAATTTGACTTAAATTATTATTATTATTACCATTATTATAAAAAAAAATGTATATTATTTCGCAAAAAGCAAACAAATATGAGGTAAAATATTGTCTAAGTGATATCTCAATTAATATAAATGTGATGGGGATTTAAAAGAAGTTAATTAGGAGTAAAAACAAATAATATTTTAGGTCAAGATTATATGATAATTTTTAGTTTTATTTGTATTTAATTTGAATTATAATAATTTTAGTTAAGTGGTGTAAGTTCAATATGAATTTAGAGAATTGGCTTTTGACCCATTTTAATAATAGGAGAAGTCTTTCTTAAAATACTTTTGTAAGAAGTTTGAAAAGAATTAGAGTTTTCTTTTAATAAAAATGTTGAGTGAACTAGGTCTCATCTTCAAGTTCTTAATTTGATTAAAATTTTCTTTAATCTTATCAATGATGTCTTTACTATTATAGCAAGTCCTCGTTAACTTATCAATGATTCATAATTGTTACGTCTTCTCCATCTTCTCAACTACCATTTTTTTTTTATTTGCCTACTTTGTTTCAAGAAACGATCTGGTTTGATATTCATTTCATATAGAACCAACTATAATCCACATCAAAATTTATGTGTATTTTGTTGCATGATAATATTAATGACTCGTAAAGATATTAATTATTTAATTTATACGAAGTACACTTGTTGTATTTATAAAAATATGGAATGATAGTGTCTTGATGAATGTTATTGATAAAAAAGGAAGATATATTAGCTCTAAGGTCTTGATCCAGTAGTAAAAAAGACATGTATCTCGAGTTTCTGAGTTCCCTTTAAAAGTGCTATTTTAAAAAATTGTATTGATGGTAACGAAAAATTCAAAAACTGTATTGATGGTAATAAATGATGATTACTCTAATTAGAAATTATAAGAATTAGAGTTCGGGTATGTACATAAAGATTAACTATTATATTAAACGTGTTCTATATTGCATAATTTTAATATCAATTATCTAGATTCAAAATCTAAAAAAATAAATTAATAATAAGATAAATGTAAATGCTAAAACAATTGGGAAGCAGGACTATTAAGAGATAAACACATGTAAATTTTTTGTATAAATATAGATTGTGTTTGCTTATAGTATATATAAATTCCAATTTACAATCCAAAAATTTTGTATTATATAATTTTATTTTAAAATTGTAACATTTTTTTTTTCAAAAATATAAATTATTGAATAATTTTATTTTAAAATCACAATTAAAATTGATAATGACTTTTACAATATAATTGGAGGTAAAAATAAATATAAATTTTCAAAATTGTATATGTAAGAATAATTATTATTAGCACTACATAATTGTTAAGTGTATGGTAAGTTGGTAACCCAAGAAAATATTTTAGAACTCCCTCAATACTTACAACTGCGGAATCAATATCTGTCATTATACATCAAACCATCTATGTTTTTTATTTTAAATATTTTAATATACTTACTTCTATGGATTATATTTAGAATAAATACATGTTTATTAAATAAACTTTAGAATATATGATCCATTTTATACTGATTTTTTATTTATTATATTATGAAGTTAGGAAATCATTCCTCTTTTTTAATTTTCAATTTAATTTTGTTTTGTTTTTTCATATATATGCAAACAGTGATGGTAATCAAATTTCGGTTCTATGATAATTTTAACTTTGCAGATTAATATATAATTTTATTAGACTTTCATCTTTTCAAATTAAAACAGAAATGTAAGTGGTAAAAAATTGAAATTACCTTGAAAACAAGATCGTTACATAATAGCATTAGACACCGATGATCAAAGCCATTGTGATAATGTCTTTTGCAATAGATTTCTTTCTTTTTAAATTTTACAAATTATGAAACTTAAACAAAAATAAATTGTAATTGATATTTAACAAATATTTTTCTACTCCAGTCATAAACACATATTCTTCTCATTAACTATTTTTCGATTCAACGTCTTTCCTTTATACTTCAATGCAATAATGAACATCTCAAGTTTTCCCATTATATGGGCATCTATGATAGTACTAGAAGGCACAATCTGAAATATCACCCAAAAAAATTCAAACTTTTTTGAATTTATCATGTCTCATCAATACTTATCTCAATCAATTCAAAAACATATTAACATAATGATTTAAATGAATCCTTTACTAAAATAGGCAACTAAAATATAAAAGTGATCTAAATATTTATGGTTAGATCAAAACAAATTTATCAAATTTTGTGTTTATGTCGTTATGGTTAGAATTATTATTGCCTTAATTAATTGTAAAATGCACCAGAGAGTATAATGCACATGAGGATGTCACATGTAAGGATTATTGTTTGAAATCGGTTGTATTTAATCTTAGTATAAATTCTTATAATTTTAAATAATATAATATCTATAAAACATATATAGTAGTATATATTAAGATCTAATCTAGACTCTTTCAAATTTTCTCACAAAATAGAGCTCGTGTGACAAAAATATAAACCAATTTTAATAATAGTAAAAAAGTAATGTAAACTTATTCAAAAATCATTAATAAATCTACAATGTAGATCTACAATGTAAATATAAACAAAAAACAATTGTCTTACTTCACATAAAATAGTACTCATAACATTTATCTAACAACTTAATTATTTATCATAATACTAATCTCCTTATTTTTAATGCAACAAATAAAAATAATATTTTTTCTGAATAAAAAAAAAGTATCTTTCAAACATATTATGTATCTTTTCAATATAAAAAATCATAATCTGAATATTTTATGACAACGTGAATATTTTGTATGTTCTAAAAAATAAATGTTGTTAATGTGTATTAAAACGTATAAATAAAATCGATTTGTTTTGTCCAAGTGTGATCAATATCACCAAATAAAATCAAATTATTACTTATTACAATTTGATTACAGGAAAACAAACTGTTGAAGCAAAGTTAACATCCATGTTTAAGAAAAAGTATTGGTATATAATGACAAATAATTAACAAATTCTTTCGTACAAATTTCTTTCTTTTTATAATATTTTTCATTCAGTAAACTTTTTCTTTCTCTTATAATTTTTTTCATTCCGAAAACCTTTTCTTTTGTCTACACGATACATTTTCTCTTTTGATTTTCTTTAATCATTCTTTTTTTCTTTTGAAACTTTAGTCCTTCTTCTTGTTCTTATATTCAATTCATATCTCTAATTTTTCAGGTTGGTTGACCATATCACCAGGTTAGGTCCTCATCAAAGATCATACTAGGTATATATATGGTTTTTCACTTTGTTTTTTTGTTTTAATTCTATTTTTTTCTTATAAAAGTATAAGGCCAGAATATGATAGTTCAATTTAAGTAGAGAATATCTTCGTACAGATATCTATGAAATGATTTAATTATATTTGTTCCACTTCGTTGACATTTTTATTTTAATTCTTTCAATATACTCATTTCCGTGGATTGTATTTAGAGTAAATACTTATATTAAACTTCGGAATATATGATACTATAAAGTTATGAAATCATTCCTTCTTCTTATTTTTCAATTTTTCAATTTATTTATTTTTTTGTTTTTTCTTCTTTATGTGAACAATGTTGGTAAAGATATAAATTTCTTTAATAATATGGTGAATACAATTAAGAAACTAGATCAATAAAAATATGAGGACTAATTAGATATATGATTACACTTGCTAAAGTAGAAAGTAAAAAAAATAAAAATACACACATTAAGTCAAAATGATGACTTTAAAGATTTTTCAAGTACCTTTCAAAATGAAAATAATTCTTATGTAGACACAAACATTTGGACACATTTTGATAAAAAAAAACATTTGAACATACCCAAAAATATATATCATTAATTATTTTTAAAGTATATATTATGTAACTATTATTTTTTTCTACTTTTTTGTTTTATTATGAGAAAAAAAAGAGGAGATTATAACTTCAGAGAAAAATTGGAATTCGAACAAACTAACCTATGATAGTTTGTCCAAAAAATAATTACTCTCAAAATGGAAATCATTTTTATATTTACAACAATCAAACAAGAAATAAGTTTTTATAGGCATTAAATCCATATAGCAAATATTAACTTCAAACTCATATCTATTACAAAACAAATTTTGTATTCCACAAAATAAAGTAATACCCGATTTTTTAAGTGACACTTAAATTACAATCAATATTCTTATAATTTTTATTTTAAATAATTTCTATAAAACATATATATTAAGGTCTAAACCAAAACTCCTTCAAATATATTTTCACAAAAATAGAGATGGCGTGACAGCAATATAAACTATTTAAAAACTGAATTAAAATATAAACTTAAATGATGAAATCTTTATAATGTCAATCATTACAATTCATAACTGGAAAGTTTCATTTATACAATTATAATGATTTCCTAATTACAATAATCAAATTGAAATAATCCCTTCATAAATAAAAATCATTTGTGAAATTTCAAATTTGAATCTTCTATCACCCAAACACAAAAATCGGTTACAATTTTCAATATCATACTCATATTTTTTTTTACCTAAAATCAATTTCAACGATCAAATTCAAATCAATAGGCTAAAATTTAAAATTTAGATAATAAGACATTAAATGAGTTTTTAAATTACAACTTTTTTTCTATTAACTTAATTTGGACTTAACTCATGGAATTCTTATAATTCCATCTTAATAATTAAAAAAATGATGAATTTTTCCAAAAAAAAAAAATCATATAAGAGTTACAAAATTGTTTTTTGGTATATATAAATATATAATTTATAATCATGATAAATTAAAATTAGTATTTAAATAAAAAAATTATAGTTGCATGTCTATAATAAAATAAAAATTATGATAATATTTTTTCTAAAAAAGAAATGCTTATAAAAATTTATTGAAAGATAATATAATGTTTGTGTATAAAACTTTTGTCCATAAATAAAACAAAATAGATTAAAATAATAAATACTGGTAACAAAAAACAATAGATTTGAAAAAATAATAACACAAAGAATACTTTTTAAATTAAATTAAAAAACAATATGAAAAAATAAACATTTTTTATAATATGCTTTCAATATAATAATAATCCTAATAATAATAATACGAATAATTTTAAGATCAAATTTACACAAAATAAAAATATTTACCCAATCAAAGTCAAAAATTATAAAAAGTTAATTGAGCAAATAAACTTTTTAAAAAAATTAACGCATAAAACAACATTAAATTTTTATAAGATGGGTTATTCCCTAAACAAAAACTTATACGCAAGTAAAATTAATTTTAAGAAGAAATAAAATTCAAGTTTTACATTAAATTAATAAAAAGTTATTCAAAAATATCTAAATGATGAAGTAAATATTACTAAAATACAAAATTAATTACATGTGTATTTTTTTTAACAAAGTTTTCACCGCTATTTAACAGTGATTAATCTCTATCAGAAACTTTGTAGGCACATAAGGTGGATTTTCCAATCAAACTTTTTTGATATGCAAGAATCAAAGATCAAACTCTTTAATTAAGAGGTCGAAGTCTCTTACCACTTGGACCAATTCATTGTTAGTACTATCATTTTTTTTTTAAGTTTCTCGTAGGTTCCCTCCACTAGAGATAATCCTATTTGAGGTGCGTCAAATACTAAATGTAGTTTTCTAGTGAGAATTCAAACTAATGCTCACTTTATTGTGAAAATCTAGCTCTTGCCGTATATTCAACCTATGTTGGTGATAATTATGTCTTTACTGAATTCAAAAATGAAATAATTGATTAATTAAAATAAATTTTTTGATTAATAATAATATAAATAGAAAAATAAATAATTTCATTTTAGTTTCAATACTATAACTATTAATAGTTAAATTTTGAAAATATCTTATACAATTATTTAAAAAAAATTATATTTAACACTTTAATTTTATCATATTTTTGTGTGGAAATTAATCGTTAAAGAAGCCATAAGAACGTACAATTGATACACAAGATAAATGTTTGTCACTAATTAATTAGTTAAAATTAATATATTTTTTATATCTTTAAAAAAAATGAGAATAATTATAATTTATTATAAAAATCGAACATGAGACAAATAATTGTCATTAAAGAATTAGTTAAAATTAATATATTTTTTAAATGAAATCGGCACAAAATGAGTACAATTTGCAATGATTTATTCAGGATTGTTTGAATTGAACAATTTTGCATGAGTAGACAGATTTGTAATGAATGTCATACTTGATTGATTAAATTTATTGTATTTGTGCATTTCTTTCTTAGGATCAAATAAGAGGTTATTTGATACTTCGGTTATAGGTTATTTTGTATTTTTAAAAGGCATAATCACCAAATACATCATAAGTTATGTTTTTATGATGCTATATTTAGTTCAATTGTAAATTATACATATTAAAAACTACATGAATTATTATTAATTTTGTTTGATTAACACTATTTATCATTAAAAATTGTTGGAATTTAGTTTATTTAAAATTTATGATTATAATCATAGATTGAATTTCCATATTTCGGTTATAGTTCACTATTCATTTCAATTATTTTTTTGGATAACATTATCCCCCTCCGTTTGAATATAACGACGAAATACTATAATATTAGGACATATAGATTTATGTATTTACAAACCATCTAACACACTATACATATAACATTGAACGCGATAACGTAACACATGCTTGAAAATATATACTTACGATATATCTCGCATGACTCAAACACTTTTAAAAAATATTAAAAAATTTATTTAGGCGATATATATCTCGTACTTGACACGGACTACACACTAGTCTTAATGTCTTATTACCATTGAGGCATTGAAATATTCATTAATTAAAATAAATAATTAATTTTTTTTAGATAAAATGATAAATATAACCAAAAACTTACACACGCTTATCAATTTTCGAGTTTGAACCCAAAAGATAATGTTCAAACTAACAATTTCTCCACTTATTTGTTGGCCTAAAACGTAAGAACATAATGAATCTGAGAACATCCTTATTTTTTCAAAATGTATAATTATATATCTATATTATTTTGGTAGAAATTATATATCTATATTTACTCTTTATAATTACAATCATATAGCCCTCTTTATTTTCTCAAAGTGTACGACTTTATCTATTTTGTAATGGATATAGAGAATCTTTTCTACTCTCTTTAATAAAATTTTCTTATAAGAAAATTCCAAAAAGAAAAAAAAATGAATTAAAAAAATTAGGCCATAAAAGTTTTAAATAGAAAATAATTTTGTGAAAAGAATTGGCACATACTAATTAAAAAGTTTACATTTTAAATTTGTATACTAAAATGGAAGCAAAATATATATACCTTAAACAAAGTTTTGATTTTCCGTAAAAGAAGTTTGAACTTTGAAGTGCAAAATGAAGAAGAAGAAGAAGAATGTAAAAAAAGATTTTTTTTGACAAAAAAAATGAAGAGGTTTTATTTTTTCACAAAAAGAATATAGAAGAGATATATAGTGATACTTTAACCGATTTATATAATCGAGTTGCAAAGATTTTAGTGCTCTCAAAAAAAACCAAAAACCAAAATGTAACTAAGAAAGATATATAAATTTATTACAAACAAAAGATGGAATATTTGTGTCTATATGTATAATTAGAGCTGTCAATTTGTCAAGCCCCTCTATACTAGCCTCAACTCACATATTAGAGGGGGTAAAAAAACTTTATAATAAAAAAACGAGATTTCTACCGAGTACCCCCACAGCTATATCTGTTATCCCCTCAAGACATATGAAAAGATAATTTTACATTTTTCGCCATTTATAATAAGTTTCAAAATGGATAGTTATGGAAATTTCAAATTTTTGAAACTTTCATAAATTTTAAATCTTCGAAATAAGGATTGCATTTCAAAAATTTGAAAAGTTTCGAAAGTTTCCAAATGTGGAGAATTTCAAAAGTTTTCAAATGTGGAAAATTTCGAAGTTTCCAAAATTAGAAAGTTTCAAAAGTTTTTAAATTTGAAAAGTTTCGAAATAGAAAAATTCTAGAATTTCGAAACTTTCAAACAATTTGAAAATTTCAAGAATTTTGGAAAGTTTCTAATCTGAAAAATTATATAAATTTCAAAAGTTTCGAATTTTTTTAATTTCTATTTTGAAAGTTTAGAAAATCCAAAAAACTTTCATTTCAAAAATTTCAAAGCTTTTGGAAATCTGAAATCTTTCTATTTCGAAAGTTTCAAATTGTTTAAAACTTTCAAAAATCTGAAAAATTTGTATTTCGAAACTTTCAAAATGTTTGAAAGTTTAGAAAATTGAAAAATTTTCATTTCGAAAATTTCAAAACTTTGAATGATACTTACTTTTGAATTTAGAAGATTTGGATACTTTCAAATGTAAGGCAGAATTCTGTAAAATTTCAAAAGAGGGGGTAAAAAAATAAGTGGTAAATTTTTGAGAGTTTAATAGATATTAAAAAGGACAAAAATGTATTGTCGATTTTTTTTATTTTCTGAATAAATTTAACAAATTCAATAATTTTCCAATTTTGATTTTTTTTCCGAATTTTATTCAATTTAGAAATTGTCGATTTTTTTTATGTTCTTGAATAAAATTAACAAATTCACGAATTTTTCAATAATTAAAAAATTTAAATAAAATTAAACTATGTCATTAATGATTTTTTATCAAACTATTTCTTACATCTCATTTCACGTCTCTATTTTCGTTTTTTATTTTATTTTTCGATTTTTTTTATTCAAGCTGAAATGATGTTATGAATTCTGATAGTAAAAAAATGAAAAAAATGAAATGGGTCATAGGCCCCCGGCCCAGGTCCACAAAAACTAAAAAATAGGGGGCAAAAAAAAAAAAAATAAGAAGTGCTTAAAATTTAAAGCCTAATAAAAAATTTATTAAATAAGACTTTGAGATTATAAGCTTTTTTAACAGTTCCACGTACAACATACCACAGCAACCCTTCACATTTGTCCGCTAATGTCTCAATGTATATGTAGTTAATGAAAGGAACCCTATAATGTAGAAAATCATAAACAAAAATGTAATTTTCTCCTTTTATTTTAGTAAACATTATATATATATATTGCTAAATAGCACTTGTGGTCCCTTAACTTAATGTCATTTAATGTTTTAATCCTTTATCTTTTTTTTCTTTCCGATTTGGTCCTTTATTTTAATTTTAAGTGACAATTTGATCTTTTATATTTTAAAATGTCAACAATATTATCATTTTTTTTTACAAAAACTCAAAAAACTCATCAAAATTTTCAACCAAAACCCATAAAATTAATTATATTCTTTAATATAATACAAATTTCATCAAATTCGTAATTCAAATCTTCAAATAAACTCATACAAAAATTTCATCAAATTTCATTCATTATTTGATGTTGTTAGAAATGAAAATATGAAGAAAAAATGATCAAATATATATATATATATATATATAGGCTAAATAGCAGATGTGGTCCCTTAACTTAATTTTAGTTAACGTTTTAGTCCTTTATCTTTTTTTTTTCTTCCAATTTGATCATTTATTTTAATTTTAAGTGACAACATCAAATAATTAAGAAGGAATTAGTATTAGAAAAATCAAAATGTCGTAAACAACTTGGATATAAAACCAAAACATTATTTCAAATCTTTAAAAAATGTAATTTCAAAGTTTTTACCTTTTTATTTAATGGAAAAGAGAAAATTAATTTGTAATAAAAAAAAATGCGACATCAAAATAAAAATCCAATAACTCCCACTCATATGTCACCAAAAAATTCAATTAGTAGAAATGCATCTCGAACACAACAAAGAGTATGAAGAAATGCATTGACAAAATTTTTTAATGATAGAATTGAACTATATAAATTAATGGATATATATAGAATGGTTCACATTAATATGATCGGTCACTAAAGGAGAAATATTTGAGTTATTAAGTGTATTAAAGTGAGTCTATGATTTTCAATGTATATAAATGAATTTTGAATTAGAATTAAAGGGATTGTTTGATAACTTTTATTTAATTAAAGAAAACAAGACTAAATTAGATATTATTTTTGATTATCAAATTATTTTCTATTCTCATTTTAAAAACTCTAAAATTGAGTTTGTTACGAGACAATCAAATGAGACTGCATGTGCACTAACAAAGATAGCCACATCAATAGTTAATCCGCATACTTTTTATTGATATTATAAATTGTATTCGTTTATTATTACTAATGAAATGCCATAAACACTTTTGAGTAATATATATATATATATATATATATATATATATATATATATATATATATATATATCATGCATATTTGAAAATAGTTGAACTTGATAGAATATTCTTTACTAATTAGCCTGACATAAATGCACAACAAATTGCTTTCTTAATTTAACGCGCATTCAAATTATTTGCATTAAATAACAGTAATTGTGTTAAATCTAAATTTATTTGAAGTGTGAATCTCATGTTACTGCCTAATGGAGGCATAATTAAAATTTTGAATTATTTTATTTCATTAACATGTGTTTAGTGTTTTTTTAAAAACAGTTGAATTTGAATTCAAAATCAAGACCTCACGTTTATTAAATGCCCGAAAAAATTGTTAAAAATAATTCATGGAGGTAACAATTTAAAAAAAAATTATTTAGAACAAATCATTTCTTACATTGTATGTCTAATCATGTGTCATGTGTACTTTGGAATATATAACCATTCATTTGATTTGATTGTAATCATTCTTTGCCAAATATGTGATTGTATCTATACCCTAAAAAATTAAAATTTTAATTCATTTTAAATTTATTTAAAATAAGACTCTTATAAGGTATTTAAAGAAAAATTTACCCTATTTTTAAAATGTGCCAAAAGTCAATTTTCTAGACTCGTATTGAGGTTATATCACTTAACTAAAATTATTACAATTCAAATTAAACACAAATAAAACTAAAAACTATTATAAAGTCTTGACTTGAAATATTCTTTATTTTTCCTCTTAATTAGCTCATTTTAGGTCCTCATCATTCCCTCATTCTTAGAAGAAATTTGACCTCGAATTTAGCTCAATCATAACCTACAAGAAGAAAAATACAAGTCAAATACATGAAGAACAATGTTAACGCTACCTCCAGGATCAAATGGAAATTGTGAAAAATCACTAAATGTTCAAGTAGGTGAAGCACAACTCCACTTTTTGCATTCAACAATCCAACATATTCATTTCTAATATAAGGAGTTTTCAAGATAGAGATAAAATTATACCTCTTAAAATTGACATTAGGTATCAATGTTACTTTCCCTGGATTGGAATTGGTGATGAACAAAAAGTTACTTTGTATTTCCAAAGGCTTCAAAGCAAGTTGAGCTTTATAGACATTCCTTTCATCATAAAGAAATGAAGGTTCTTTTTGAAACAAGACAAGTCCCTCAAATAAATTAGGAGTATCATATGGACGTTTAAAAGATTTCTCAATAACAGAGAGAGTAAGGAGAGGTGTAGTAGTGCAACTATCAGCTAATTCCATATGAAATCATGTACCCTTCATAGAAAATCTCAAGATACTAACTTTATTTTTAATATAAGAGTAAGTATTCAGGTTAGCAAACAAATGTTTCTTAAGAATCCCAATATATTCTTCAAAAATTGTCATGAACAAAATTTACTTTAGAAAGCACAACAACACATTTATCAAGAAAATCATTCAAGTCTTGGTTCATGATTCTCAAATCAAGTTTAGAAGAATAAGATGGATTAAATACTTGATGCATCTTGGATTCAACTTTAAAATGAGGCTTATGGAAATAACACAAGTTAGACATTTCAATTTTCAACATGAATATTTGCAAACCTGTCAAGCATAGGAGGAAGAAACTTATCAAACAATTTAAGAGAAACATAAATTAAAGTAGTAGAAGAATTAAAGTTGCTAGGATTCAAACCAAGATTTTTCTTGCAAGCATCCTTTTGAGAAACCTTTGGCCAATCACTTTTAATTTCAATGGATTGTGAGCATTCCTTTTTTGAAGACCTATCTTCAAGCAACATAAGAATCAACCAAGTTAGGCAAATAGTTAGACTCAATTTCTTGCTCTTTGTCTCTCGAATTTGTTCCACTTCATCTATCTTTTCTTTAATTTTCACTTTCTCTCTCAAGGCTAACTTATATTTTTTTCTCTTTCTCTTTCTTTTCTTTGATTTTCTCTTTCTCTCTCAAGGCTAGTTTCTCTACTTTTCTTGCCTCTTTTGTATATCCATTTCCATAAAGATATTTCACATACTCCGGAATCATTACAAAATCTCTAATATATTCTTCATATGATATACTTTTATTTGTTTCTCGATCCTCCTTTTTATATTCTTTGTGTCTTTTCTCTTTTGCATACCTTATATCATCCCTCTCAAAATCTCTTTGCCTCATTACTTTTTCCCTATCTCTCTTTTCATATCTCCTTTCATCCTCACCATAATCTCTATATCTTCTTTCTTTTTCTCTATCTCTCCTTTCATACCTCATTTCCTCCCCATCATAATCTTCACATTTTCTTTCTTTTTCTCTAAATATCCTCTCATACCTCATTTCCTTCTCATCATAACTTCTGTATCTTCTTTTTTTTACTCAATTTTGAACCTATCTTTGTTTTAAGAAGATCTTCCATAATGAGATCTCCTATCTCTTTGATTCACAAATTATTCTCTCAAGGCATTCATTTGAGTATTCAATATTTTTGTAAAGTGACCCATAAGATAAGTGATTCTAGGAGAAAAAGGTTTGGTTTACTTCCACTCATGATTTTAAAAACAACAAATAAACCGGTATCACAATAATCAAACAAATAACAAGAACAAGCTAAGAAGATAAAATTAAGGCCCTCACCACTCACTAGGTGTTTACACTCAAGAAATGTATAACTCGTGTATATCACTCAATGATGACTTTTTCCAATGATG
This sequence comes from Cicer cuneatum, assembly GCA_037974295.1. NCBI lineage: Eukaryota > Viridiplantae > Streptophyta > Magnoliopsida > Fabales > Fabaceae > Cicer > Cicer cuneatum. The sequence continues at coordinate 25,782,917 of JBBPBO010000002.1, read as the reverse complement.
TGCACTCTTGCTTTTTTCACTCAAACTCCTCTTTCAAGTTCTTAAAAGGAACCCAATCAAGAATCCAAATCAAAGAATCGAAACACAATGTAACAAGTCCACAAAAGATATCAACACAAGAGTTTCAAGAAGAAAAACTCTAAGACAAAACTAAGAGAATTTAAAATGACAAACAAGAAAAACTAAGTAAGTGAAGACACACTCAAGTAGATTATCAAAGAAATAAGAAATATTAGAATTAAATGACTAAGTGATCCAAATAAGTGGGAGGTAAGATACTCAAATCAAACATGCAATGCCTAAAAGAGGTAAGAAGAATGCAAAAGATGTTTGATGTTTAATTAAGAACAATTCTGGAATTTTTTATTTTTATTTTATGCGAAATGCCTTTTTTCCATATGTACTTTTGTGCAGAATCACTTTTTTTTTGCAGCACTTATATTTTCAGATTTTTTTTCTCTGTATATTTGAATTCCTCTCATTTTCTAATCAATTTAGGCTTTTGAACTTTCAAAATCATATATGTATGGCAGAAATAACATCAAAAACAAAGTTGCAAGTGAAATTTTAGATCAAACAATTGCAAGTGAAGAAGATCATAAAACTGAAACCCAATTTTTTTTTCTGCATTTTTTTTTCAGCTCAGTTTTCGAATTTCACCACAAATGAAGTAAATAATCACAAAACTAAACCTTCTCACACATATTATTACACTTATCAACAACCAACAACTCAAGATTGAACAAGATTTGGAACAAAATGAAACTAAAATTTCAAATATCTCAAGAACACAAAACACTAAAATAGAAATTCATAACAAAAATTACCACTTAATGAGAGGCTCTGAATACCACATAATGTGGATTTGAGTGCTTCCACATAAGATTGAAGATCTAACCAAGTGATTTCTTCAAATAAAGTAACAAAATAAAAGGGAAAAGAAAGAAACAAAGATGAATTAGGTTGAGAAAATGAAGAAGGCGCCACATCAGTGATGATTGATAAGCCAATATAAAATCGCTACAATGGTAAAGAAGTCATTGATAAGATTCAAGCAAGTTCTAATCCAAGAACACAAAGAGGAGACAAATCTCACTCAACATTCTCATGAGAGAAATTCTAATTCATTTCAAACTTATCCAAAATGAGACTCTTGCAAGGTATTTAAAGAAGGACTTACCCTATTCCTAAAATGTGCCAAAAGCCAATTCTCTAGACTCATATTGGACTGACACCACTTAAGTAAAATTATTACAATTCAAATTAAACACAAATAAAACTAGAAACTATTATAAAGTATTGACTTGAAATATTCTTTGTTTTTCCTCCTAATTAGCTCATTTTAGGTCTTCATCACAAACAATAATATTATTAACCAAAGAATTTAAAAACAAAAATTAAGGTTATATGATTGTCTTGAAAAATTTTCTTAGGATTATAATCATATAACTCTAATAATAATAATAATCATTATTATTAATAGAAGAATTTTTTTTTAAGACAAATCATATAACCTTAATTTTTTTTAAGACAATCATATAACCTTAATTTTTTTTTTAAGATTACAAATATATGTGAGAACAATTTATTTGTTAACGTGTGTTTTTTAGTATTTAGATTGTTCAATAAGAGTTTGTAACGTTTTATCTTGTCAAAGTTTCTAAGTTCCGGTGCTTTGTTTGATAGGTAGTGATTCTAACGCTTATCTCACTCTTTATATGTAGCAAAAACTATTTAATCAAATCTTTTGATGTTTGAAATTTTTTTTAATCATTTACTCAACACTCTTTCGAAGTCTATGCTCTAATAAGAGTCAATCCTCTAGAAAAATATGTCATGCAAGATAATGGGTTAAATAACCTCTAATATACTTTTAACAAAAGTCATCTACTTGATTATCCTTTAATTGAAATAAACTAAGACAAAGATCATTTAAATTATATAATCCTCTGATCATTGATATATCTTCATCTGACGTGTTTCCTCTAGAACAACAAACATCAATGTACCTCTTGAACGATGATATTTTGTGAAGAATTCTTAAGGCGCAAAAAGGACAAGTGAATCAATTTTGAAATTCATCAAGTTATCCCAATAGTACAATCCAATTGTTTCGATATTACAAGATCATACAATTAATGCACCACATTCTCTGCAACGATTAGAAAAATAACGGAATTATCCTACTAGTAAAAAAAATACTCAAGCGTCATTGCAAATAGAAGGAAGACAATGGTGAAATTAAGAAAGTTGCAAGAATTCATTGAATCATCATGCTGCAAAATTATTCTAAGTGATCTCACATTCAAAATCCTTTCAAGACAAATTTTTTCACCTATATTTCTCGATACACATTTCCATATCCATTGATATTAGAGTTAAAATTGTATTCACACAAAACCTTATTGATTTGTAAGTAAGCCAATTTGAGGCTTAAGACTAGGGATGGGAATATGCCACGTCAGGTCAGGTTTTGAAAGGTCTGAGTCTGATCTATGATTAATTTTTTAGACCTAAGCATGACCTACGGTCTATCATAGGCTTTTTTTTCGGTCTGACATGACCTTTTTAAAAGTCTGGCATGACTTGAAAGCTTATTTAAAAACATTATTCACATTAAAATATTTAAATGTTATATTTTACATTTTTTTAAATAGGCTAAACTAAGCATTGATTATAATTTTAAAATAGCCTAATTGATTATAATTTTATTAGTTTTCCTTGTATATAAAATCTAATATAATAAAATATTATTAAAATAGCCTAATTTATAGGCTTTAAAATAGGAAATAATAATATTAATAAATAACATTAATAAATAATAAAATATATATATATATATATACACTTTAAAATAAGAAACAATAATATTAATAAATAATAGTAAAAAATAACATTAATAAATAATATATATATATATATATATATATATATATATATAGGTCGGCTTGTTAGGCTTAATAGGCTTTTGTATAAGTCTGAGCCTATCCTATTTAAATAAATAGGTTTTAAAAATAGCCTGAACCTAGCCTTCTTATTAAACAGGCTTGGTAGACCAGACCATGCCAGACCATAAGCCCCTAACGAACGACCTCACCTATTCACATCCCTACTTAAGACCTTGAAAGACTTGAGTGCACTAAGTCAAAATCTTCGAGAAGACTAGGATATAGTCAATTGACAGTAGTATACTCTAGTGAGATTGTAATAAGTTTGATTTTAATAGAAAATCCTTCAAGTTGGTGGTGAACTAGGATAACTTGCGTGTGTTCCCTTCTTCTTTTATTGCTCGTATTCTTTAAAAAAAAATTTAAAGGTTAAACAATTTTTTAAATAAAATAGAAAAGTTATACACAATTTAAACCCTTATTTCTTATGTTTTCTCACTTTCAATTAGCATCAAAGCTCAATCTCTTTGAGTTGAGCATTTTACTGTGTTTGAGAAATGATTTGTGAATTGTGTGTATGAAGTATGTCTAAATTTGGCGATGAAGCCACAAGAGGACACGTCAACAGACCTCCATTGTTTGATGAATAGAGATTTGATTACTTGAAAGATTAACTGAAAGATTTCTTTATCTCTCACAATCCTGGACTATGAGAAATGGTTAAAGAAGGATATGAAGCTCCAGTAGATACAAATGGTCTAGTCATAACCAGAAAAAAATTGGATGTTGAACAACCAAAAATGTACAAGCTACATAAAAAAAAGAGAACTTTTATGATGAATGCAAAAAGTGTTTGACAAATATACTGATAAGGAAACAAGAAACTCAATGAGTCAAAGGCAAATGTGCTTATAAGACATTATGAACTGTTCCAGATACAGGAAGATTAAGACATAGAAAAAAATGTTATCTAGATTTCAAACTTTAGTTTCTAGATGGAAAGTTTTTAACAAAAGTTACACCATTGCAGACCATGTCAAAAAGACTCTAAGAAGTCTTCTATTGTAAGACCCTTAAATTTAAAATTAAATTATGGATTTAATATTAAGTGTATTTTGGAAATATTTGTAAAATATTTAATATATGTATATTTATATATATATATATATACATATAAATATTTATTTTGGAGGTTGGATTAAAATTATTGGATGAAGGATAAATTAATTTAATTACGAGTAATTAAATATCGGGTAGTTAATTAAGATGTTATCTGTTAATTACGATGGGAGTGGTTAATTACTTGATGGTCCAACAATATTATAATATTACTGTGTTGGGTGAGGTGACACATATATGCCTATATATATGCAAGTGAGAAGCAAGAAATCAGAAAACACATTTCCTTCCTTCCTCACTGCATGCGCCAGTTTCATTCTTTCTCTCCTCATTCTGTTTTTGTGTTGGTGGTAACAAGAGAGCATCTTCAAAAGTCAAATTACTTGGAAATCCAAGCGCCGAACCAGAAAGTGTCAAGAACGAAAATTGTTCCTCTCATCGTTACAGAGCTAGAGAACTAACTTTTGTAGCGGCGACGCGAACGGGAGTTACGCCGACTTTTGTCGCGGTAACGTGAACGAGCGAAGAAAACGTAACAGAGGTAAGGGGCACCTTCCAACTTTCTAGATTGCATTTTGGGCTGTAAATGCATGTTGTTGTGTGATTATATCTGATTTGTCTGGTCTGAAAATGAACTGTTGTGCATGTTGTTATAAAATGAGGAAAATGCATGCTGTTGATGTTTTTGATGATCTGTGTTGTTGCTGTTTTGGCTGATACATCAATGATGTTTTGGTTGTGTGGGGATATTGGAAAGTGCTTTGCATGTCGTTTTGGGGATGATCAAAATACATGTGTTTGGAAAGGGCTGTACTGTTTTGCGAATGTTTTAGAGGGGAAGATTGTTTTCTGTTGTGTTGTTAACATTCTGGTGTTGATGGTGGTTTTCAAAAGAAAAGGATTTTAAAATGGGTGGAGGTGTTCTGGAAATCTGTTGTTGTTGTGTTGATGAGTAGAATCATTTATATGTGTTGAGAAATGTTCTGAGTTTTGTGGTTCAAAAGAATGGTGATTATGTTTTTCTGTTGTGTCGTTAACATTCTGGTGTTGATAGTGGTTTTCAAAAGAAAAGGATTTTAAAATTGGTGGAGGTGTTCTGGAAATCTGTTGTTGTTGTGTGGATGAGAAATGTTCTGAGTTTTGTGGTTCAAAAGAATGGAGATTATGTTTTGGTGTTTGTGTTGGTTTTTCAAAGAAAAGAGTTTGAAAACGTGTTGAAGTTTTCTGGGAAATCTTACTATTTTCAAAGGTGTATTCGAATACAGCACTGGTGTATTCGAATACATGCCTGCAAAATTCCTGTTTTATTAAAATTTTGAACTTGTATTCGAATACGACACTCCGTATTCAAATACAGATAAGTGATTTTTGCTTCTGACTTAGCATTTGTATTCGGCTACGACCCTGTCGTATTCAAATACAGGATTGCAATTTTTGCCACTGTATTCGCATCTGTATTCGACTACAACCCTGTCGTATTCGAATACAGATTTGCTGGTTTTGCCACTGACTTCGCATCTGTATTCGGCTACAACAACCTCGTTTTCGAATACAGAATGCTGATTTTTCACTGTTTTAGCTTATGTATTCGAATACAAGGAAGCTGTATTCGAATACAAACTGTTTTTTTCTTCAAAAATTCCAGTTTTAAACATTGGTTTATGTACTTAAAAAGTTGGGGAAACATTGGGAAGGCTTTGATGAATTAAATGGAATTTTTTAGATGGTTTGAGGTAGTGATGATGAGGTTCTTGAGATTTTTTGTTGATGTGGTGATAATGAAGTTGTTGAGATGGTTTGAGGTGGTGATGGAGTGCCTGGATTTTCAGCTGGTATTTGCATACTGTTTTCAGTAAAGAGAAAACATCGCATGTCCATGCATTGCATAGTCAGGTGGTGACCGCGATGGGCCACAGAGTTGATGCAGTGACCGTGATGGGCCGCGAAGTTAAGTAGTAACCATGGGTTATAGAATAGTTCCGCGTGTATTAGATGGTCTATTCTATCCAGGGTCAGAGTAGTTCCGCGTGTATTAGACGGTCTATTCTACTCGAACTACGGAGTGGTTCCGCGTGTATTAGACGGTCCATTCTATCCGTGCGAGGATTTAACTTATGTGTATTTGGCCTGTGAGAGGCTAATACACGTCAATGTAGTAACCGTGAAGGGTTGTAGAATAGTTCCGTGTGAATTAGACGGTCTATTCTATCCGGGTTTAGAGTAGTTCCGCGTGTATTAGACGGTCCATTCCATTTGTAAAATCGTGCTTATCCGTGAGAGACTGCGCGTGTGCTGGTCCGTGAGAGACTGCACCTTGGTAATTCCAAGAGTTGTGTACATTGGCATTTACATATTGCATCAGGGTGGTTGACTGTGAGTCATGTTTTAATATGAGTTGATGAGTTGAAACCGAGGGTGGCAAGTATCCATTGAAATTTGAGTGCCGAATGGGTGTTTGTGATTGCTGATTTTGTTGTACTTGCAATATAATTAATATGTAAATTGGCTATTTCGCGAAGATGTTAATGTATACTTTTCATAAGTAAGCATACTTCATCATTACTGTTGTTATATCATTTGAGCATGCCATGTATATACATTGTTATCTTATAAATAATTGTTATGTGGTAATTGTTATTTTCGGTCGGTGACCCTTTACTATTATTATGGAAAATTGGGCTTTGCCCTCAGATGATACCCGAACCCGTATCACCGACGGTTACACTAACGACAAAAACGTCGTTAGTTTTCCTTGATCTTCACGTAAGGCGTATTTGGGGACAAAGCAGAGGGACGGACAGCTGGGTGAAGACGAGACTTGTAGAGGATGCGGTGGAAACCGTGCTACTGTAGCTTTAGTGTATGATCAGTTTAGACTTGTTGTATAGGGTCTTGAGCTCGGAGGATGTAATTATTTATTTTGGGATAATTGTATATTTTTTCGCACTCTGATAATGTTTTGGTGGGTCCAGGATACAATTTTTGATGTATCTTTATTTTCGTATATTTTGAAGATCAATTTCCCAAAACTAATTTACTCGGTTAACGTTATGATGTAATTATTTAATTACGTTCGTCATTTGAATCACGACGTATTATTTTATGAAATAATTTTATTTTATTTTCTTTTAATTCTTTTGAATTAATTTGAAAATTCTCTTATTGATTTTGGTTGGAAAAAAAATACACTCGCGCTATTTAAAAACTCGGGGTGTTACATCTATCCAAATGGATACCAAAAGTCACAACTATTCAGGAAGCTAAGAATCTCAACAAACTACCTTTGGAAGAACTTATAAGTTCACTTTGATCTCATGAGATTGAGTTGAATGACAATGAGCTAAAAAAGAAGACAAATTCCATTTCAGTACAATCTAAAGGCAAGAAAGCTACTTCAAAAGCTTTTCAAGCAAGAGAAGAATAAAAGAAAATTGACTCTGAAAACCAGAGTGAAGATTCACACGATAACAAGTTATCATTCATATCTAGAAGAGTTCAACAACTATGGAGTAGAAGGAAAAAATACTTTCCCAAAATGGACTTCAAATACTCCCGTGATAGTAGAGACATTAAAGAGAAATCAAAGATGAAATGAATCATCTGATATGAATGCAAAGAGCCAGGACATTTCAAATCAGAATGTCCAAAACTTGAGAAAAGAAAATCCAAGAAGAAAGATTTCAAAGGAAGAAATAAGAGTCTTATTGTAACGCCCCAGATTTTTTGATCCAAAACGTTACTTGAAAAAGATACTTTTAGAAAAATTTACGACAATTTTTTTTGGGTAAGAATATCTAACATTTATGCTTTTAAATAGTAAGTAACTATCACATTAATATTAAAAAAAAAAGTTTATTCAAAAAACTAAAACAAAAAAAAAACTTATTAAAGTTTGGTGACAAGGATTTAAAATGTTAGTACTTAAAATGTTGTATCTCCTCGAACTCATTAGTACCTAAAATGTTGTTGTAAGGGTTAGGCTTTTCAATCATCTACATCAAACCAAAGCTAAACATATAGAAGAATAACACAAAACATATAAAAGTAAAAACTTCCAATTTAAAAGAAAAAAATGCGTAAACAGTAAATCGTATATTAAAAAATATGTATAATGCATGCTCCTGAAACTATATGATCCGGATATAAACCTGCCACTAAGGCAACTTCTGAAGGTGCAAACACGAGAAATGGGGTTGAATTTTGTTTGTAATACTTGAATTCTTTTTCTGTTTTTTATGATTATTTAAAATCTGATATATAAGCAAGCAAAATTAGCAGCGGATAAAGTAAAATAATCAACACAAAGATTTATCCTAGTTCACCATTAACTAGGCTACATTCAGTCCCTTCACCTTGAAGGATTTTTCCACTAATTCAAAACCTCTGAATTACAACAATACTACTGACCCTCCAAGTCAGTCTTCCCAAACAGTCTAACAATCCTAGACTTTTGAGCAACCCAGCACCTTGACTTCACAAGTCAAGTCTTCTCCTACCAATTTGACAACCCCAAATTGCAGAAGGGATTTCAACGCCTTGAATCTAACTGCTAAGTCACCTGCTACTTCTTCTGACTCTTTAGATTGTAGACTCTGCTGCAACAATATAGATCTGACACAAGGGAACAAAAAACAAGAGTACTTGCTTCTGGAAAGCTGATACTCACAATTAACCTCACTAAAAACTCGAGTGTTTGCCTCTGGAAGTTTATGACTATTTTTCTGATTTTCGATGACAAAGTCTTCTGCCTTGAGCCTCCTTTTATAGATGAAAATTAGGGTTTCTTCCATGATCAAATTCGAGTTGTATATGTCCATATTCTCTTGCAAAAATAACTTGGCGAATCGGGTTTGAGCTTTATGCTTGATCCGAACCTTTTTGCTCAGATTTGTTCTAAAAATAACTTTGGCCAATCCTATTCTTGTTTATTTCTGGACCGTATCTTTCTTCCCTCCAGTTGCTTTTAAATTCCCTCCAAGACTTCAATTTATTTTTGTATCAAATCCCCTTAATACTTTGATCAAATTTCTATCAAAATTTAATCAAGTCTTTTTCGAATTTTAATCAAGTCTTCACTAATTTTCATCATGATTAAAATCTGGACCGTATGATCCTCTGATCTCGACAAACTCTGGATTATGTAATCTGATCTTCCCCAATTATGTGATCCTCTGGTCTTGGCCAACACTGGATCATGATACTTTAATCTGGACCATTGATCTTTTAATCTGAACATTTACCCTCTGATCTGGACCAAGTTTGAGCTGAGTCTGGATTGAATATGAATTAAATCTAGAATTATGATATTTTAATCTGGACATTTATCCTCTGATCTGGACATTTATCCTCTGATTTGGATCAAGTCTAGATTAAATCTGGATCAAGTGTAAACTAAGTCTGAATTAAATCTGGACTAAGTCTTATGTTCTGGACAATCAAATCTTCTGGTCTGGACTGAGTTTTATGTTCTGGACCATGCTATCTTCTGGTCTGGACCAAATCTGGACCAAGTCTGGATTAAATCTTATATTCATGACCAAGCTATCTTCTGGTCAGGATTAAGTCTGGATCGAGTTTGACTTATGTTTCCTTTTGGTCTGGACCAAGTCTCCCTCTGACAAGCTTCCATCTGGTCTGGACCAGGTCTCCTTCTAGACTCTGCTTCCTTCTGATATGGACCAAGAAAGATATCCTCTGATGATGTTATTTGTCCTTTAATGTTTTGCCTTTGATGACATCCTCTGATATCTTCTGGAGGTGTACCCTCTGGTGTCATTCTCTGATTTTATCCTCTAGTGTCCTCATCTTCTGCTTCTGAATTTATCTTCTGATGACGTCATCTTCTGCCTCTGGTGACGTCATCTTCTGGTGGCATTTTTCATTATTATTCTAAGTCAAAAATAAGATTATTTAAAAGTACTTTTGTAAACATCAAAATTCTAAGTATAGAACCAACTTGGTTCCAATAATCTCCCCCTTTTTGATGATGACAAAACCTTGTATTTTTGATAATTTATTTTGTTAGGCTCCCCCTCAGATCAAGCTTCTCCCCCTAAGTCTAATGCCCCATATTTTTCCTCTCCTTTTCAACTCCTTCTTTTGTCACTCTTTTTTTTGTTCTTATCACATCTCCTTTTCAACTCCTTCTTTATTTCACTCTTTCTTTTTCACTCTCCTTTTCTCTCTTACTTTCTCTCCCCCTTTTTGTCATCAGCCGAAAAGAGGTTTTTTTTTACAGAGTACAAAAAAAAAAAAACAGAAAATAAAAGAAAAAATAAAAATTTAAAAAATACTCCTTTAAAAAGACTACTTGATCTAGTCAGATATGGAGATTATGTTGAGATGCTTTTTGATGAACTCAAATCGATCTTCAGGCAATGGTTTGATGAAGATATCAACCCATTGATGATCTGTGTCTACAAACTGGATGCTTATTGTTCCCTTTTGAACATGGTCTCTGATAAAGTGATGCTTGATTTCAATGTGCTTGGCTATAGAGTGTAGGATAGGGTTCTTGGTTAGGTTTATGGCTGAAGTATTGTCATAGAACAAAGGGATGTTGGTTTCAAAGATGTTGTAGTCTTCCAACTGATGTTTCATCCAGATTAACTATGAACTGCATCCTACTGCTGATATGTATTCAGCTTCTGCTGTTGACATGGCAATGGTGCTTTGTCTCTTGCTTGACCAAGAAATCAGATTATCACCTAGAAACGAACAGTTGCCACTTGTGCTTTTTCTCTCTAATTTGTCTCCAACATAATCAGAATCACAAAAACCACTTAGTTTGTAAGATAGGGTTTTCTTGTAGAGCAAGGTAAGATGTGTGGTTCCTTTAAGGTATCTAAGGATTCTTTTGACATCAGTTAAGTGGGATTCCCTAGGGTCAGCTTGAAAATGAGCACAAACACAAACATTAAACAAAATGTCAGGTCTAGAAGCAGTTAGGTAAAGAATGGATCCAATCATACCTCTGTATGTTTTCTAGTCTACCTTTTGGCCGGATTCATCTTTTTCAAGTGAGCAGGTGGGGTGCATGGGGGTGGTGAATGAGTATACCTGTTTTGCCTTGCTGAATCTGAATTCCTAGGAAGAACTTAAGTTCTCCCATCATGCTCATCTCAAACTCTTGCTGCTTCAAATCAGAGAGTGCCATTAGTGGATCCAAAGATATCATCAACATAAACTTGAATGATCAGAATATCATCTTTAATGGATTTTCTAAACAAAGTGTTATCTATTTGGCCTCTATCAAATTGATTTTTAAGTAAGAAATTGCTAAGTCTGTCATACCATGTCCTAGGTGCTTGTTTTAAACCATATAAAGATTTTTTAAGTTTAAAAACATGGTTTGGAAAATCAGAACTTTCAAAACCTGGGGGTTGTTTGACATAGACTTCCTCACTTATATAACCATTTAAGAAAGCACTTTTGACATCCATTTGATACAAAGTAATATCATGATTTGCAGCAAAAGAGAGTAGGATACGAATTACTTCTAACCTGGCCACTGGAGCAAAAGTCTTAGTGTAATCAATGCCTTCTTGCTGATTGTATCCTTGTGCCACAAGCCTAGCTTTATTCCTGACTACTCACCTTTTTCATTGAGTTTGTTCTTGAACACCCACTTGGTTCCAATGATATTTTTGTGTGGTCTGGACACCAGATCCCAAACATCATTCCTTTCAAACTCATTCAGCTCTTCTTGCATTGCAAGAATCCATCCTTCTTCTGCTAGTGCTTCGTCAACAGTAGTTGGTTCAATGGTAGAAAGTAAACCAAATAGACTTGTTTCTTTAAGTGATGATATGGTTTTCAATGGTTCAGCTGCGCTTCCAATAATCAGTGTTTCTGGATGTGAAGACTTGTACTTCCACCCATTCTTTCCTTCTGACTTGCTTTCAGGTTCAGCATTATCTTCGAATTTGCTTTCATTATTTTCTTTCTCTAGTTCTGTTGTTTGATCTGCTCTTGCTTCCTGTGCTTCTGGTAAACATGCAATTTCCTCATCTTGCTTTGACTTTTCAGAGTCAAGGTGTTTGTCATCAAACTTAATGTGTATGGACTCTTCCACAGTGTTAGTTTCTTTATTAAACACTCTATACGCTTTTGATCTCTTAGAGTAACCAATGACAGTACACTTTTGAGATCTGGAATCAAATTTTGCAATATTATTCTTAGTGTTTAACATATAACATATGCAGTCAAATTGATTGAAATAGGAAATATCAGGTTTCTTACCTTTCCATAGTTCATATGGAGTTTTGTTTAGAATAGACCTGATGTAAACTCTGTTCTGGATGTAGCATGCGGTGTTGATAGCTTCTGCCCATAGGTAGGTAGCAACATTCATGTCATTCAACATGGTTCTGGCCATCTCCTGCAGTGACCTGTTCTTCCTTTCAATAACTCCATTCTGTTGAGGTGTTCTGGGGGATGAGAAGTTGTGAGAGATACCATTTTCATCACAAAATTCTTCAAAGTACCTGTTCTCAAACTCACCTCCATGATCACTTCTAATAGTTATGATTTTAAAACCTTTTTCATTCATAACTTGCTTGCAGAAAGAAATAAATACCTTGTAGGATTCATCTTTGTTTCTCAGAAACTTTACCCAAGTCCACCTTGAGTAATCATCAACTATGGCAAACCCATACTTCTTACCATTAAGGGATGCAGTTTGAACAGGACCAAACAGATCTAAATGAAGCAGTTCAAGAGGTTGTGAAGTAGAAATACAGTTTTTAGGTTTAAAAGAGCTTTTGGTCTGTTTACCTTTTTGACATGCTTCACACAGAATCTCAGATTTGGTACTTAGTTTGGGGAGACCTCTCACTAGCTGAAGTTTACTTAACTCAGAAATCAGCCTAGGGTTTGCATGGCCTATCCTTTTGTGCCAAATCAGATTTTCCTCCCTAACAGATAAAAGCACTTAACTTTCTGCTTAACTAGACTAAACAGACCTATCTTATAGACATTATTCTGCCTAACACCAGTGAACAAAACAGATCCATCTTTTTGACTAACAACCTTGCAGGTTTTCTGATTAAATACAACAACATACTTGCAGTCACTTAGCTGACTAATGCTTAACATATTTTGATTCAGACCTTTAACTAATAAAACATTTTTAATAGATAAGGAAGAAGAACTATTACCAACTGTGCATGTACCAATGATCTGACCTTTCTGGTTTCCTCTAAAGGAAACCTTGCCTCCTTTCTTCAGAGTCAGCTTCTGGAACATTGATATGTCTTCAGCCATATGCTTGGAGCTGAAGGTGCAAACACGAAAAAGGGGGGTTGAATTGTGTTTGACTAACTTGATTACTTTTTCTGTTTTTGCAGTTTTATAACAATACTGTTAACTAGGTTACGTCCAGTCCCTTCACTTTGAAGGATTTTACTAATTCAAAAACCTTGAATTACAACAATACCACTGACCCTCCAAGTCAGTCTTCTCAAACAGTCTAACAATCCTAGACTTTTGAAGAAAAGAACCTTGAATCTAACTGCTAAGTAATCTGCTACTCCTTCTGACTCCTTCAGATTGTAGACTCTACTTCAACAACTTAGATCTAACACAAGGGAACGAAAACTTAGAGTACTTACTTCTGGAAAGCTGATACTCACAATTGACCTCACTGAAAACACAAGTATTTTGCTTTTAGAAGTGTACGACTCTCAAGTATTTTCGATGCTGAGTCTTCTGCCTTGAGCCTTCTTTTATAGATGAAGATTAGGGTCTCTTCCATGATTAAATTCGAGCTGTATCTTGTCTAGATTCTCTTGCAAAAATAACTTGGCCAATCAGGTTTCTCTTAAATAAAAAACATATCTTTTTAGCTCCAGATATGCATTCGAAAATAACTTTGGCCAATCCTGTTCTTAATTAATTCTGGATCAAATCTTTCTTCCCGCCAATAGCTTCTGAATTCCCACAAGACTTCAATTTATTTTTGTATCAAATCTTCTTAATACTTTGATAAAATTTCTGTTAAAATTTAATCAAGTCTTCACTGATTATCATCATGATTAAATCTGGACCGTATGATCTTCTGATCTCGACCACATCTGGACCATACAATCTGATCTGTTGTGATTCTCTGATCTCGGTCAAAACTGGACCACATGTTCTGATCTTCTGATCTCGACCAATCACTGGACCATACGTTCTAATCTTTTGATCTCGGCCAATCACTGGACCATATGATCTGATCTTCTGATCTCGGCCAATTATGGCCTGAGTCTGGATTGAATTAAATCTGGACATGATATTTTAATCCGGACATTTACCTTCCAATCTGGATCAGGTCTGGATTAAATCTGGACAATCATTTCTTCTGATCTGGACTGAGTTTCGTGCTTTGGACTATGCTATCTTATGGTCTGGGCCAAGTCTGGACCAAGTCACTTGTTCTGTACCAGTTATCTTCTGCTCTGATGAAGTCTGGACTGAATTTTATAATCACTGCCAAGCTATCTTCTGGTCAGAATAAATTCTGGACTAAGTTTGACTTATGACTCCTTCTGGTCAGGAATAAGTCTCCCTTTGGCAGCCCATTGATGATCAGTGTCCACAAACTAGATGCTTAAAGTCCCTTTTTGAACATGGTCCCTAATGAAATGGTGTTTAATTTCAATGTGTTTGGCTCTAGAGTGTAAGATAGGGTTCTTGGTTAGGTTTATGGCTGAAGTGTTATCACAAAACAAAGGGATATTGGTTTCAAAGATGTTGTAATCTTGAAATTGATGTTTCATCTAGATTAACTGTGAGCTGCATCCTGCTGCTGATATGTACTCAGCTTCAGTTGTTGACATAGCAATGGTGCTTTGTCTTTTGCTTGACCAAGAGATCAAAATATCACCTAAGAATGTGCAGTTGCCACTTGTAATTTTCCTTTCCAGCATAGTCGGAATCACAAAAACCTCTTATTTTGTAGGTGGGGTTTTCTTGTATAACAAGGTAAGGTTGATGGTTCTTTTAAGGTATCTCAAGATTCTTTTGACAGCAGTTAAATGGAATTCCCTAGGGCCAGCTTGAAAACGGGCACAGACACAAACACTAAGCAAAATGTCAGGTCTAGAAGCAGTTAAGTAAAGAAGGGATCCAATCATACCTCTGGTCTACCTTTTGGCTGGTTTCATCTTTCTCAAGTGAGCAGGTTGGGTGCATGGGGGTGGCCATAGGCTTACAGTCACTCATTTTGAACTTTTTGAGAAGTTCTTTAGTGTATTTAGATTGGTGAATGAGTATACCTGATTTACCTTGGTGAATCTGAATTCCCAGGAAGAACTTAAGTTCTCCCATCATGCTCATTTGGAACTCTTTCTGCATTAGGTCAAAAAACTCCTTGCACAAAGTGCCATTAGTAGATCCTAAGATGATATCATCAACATAAACTTGAATAATCAAAATATCATTTTTAATGGATTTCCTAAATAGAGTATTATCAATTTGGCATCTATCAAATTCATTCTTAAGCAGAAAGTTACTAAGTCTGTCATACCATGCTCTTGGTGCTTGTTTTAAACCATATAAAGATTTTTTAAGTTTAAAAACATGGTTTGGAAAATCAAAATTTTCAAATCTAGGGGGCTGTTTGACATAAACTTCCTCACTTATTTAGCCATTTAAGAATGCACTTTTAAGATCCATTTGATACAGAATTATATCATGATTAGCAGCAAATGATAACAAAATTCTAATTGCTTCTAACCTGGCCACTGGAGCAAAAGTCTCAATGTAATCAATACCTTCATGTTGACTGTATCCTTGAGCTACAAGTCTGGCTTTGTTCCTTACCACTTCACCTTTTTCATTGAGTTTATTTCTGAACACCCACTTCTTTCAGCTCTTCTTGCATTGCAAGTATCCAACCTTCCTCTGCCAAAACTTCATCAACATTGCTTAGTTCAATTTTTGAGAGTAAACCAAACAGACTGGTTTCTCTACTTGATGATCTGGTTTTCAATGGTTCTGCTGCACTGCCAATAATGAGAGTTTCTGGATGTGAAGACTTGTACTTCCATCCATTCTTTGCCTCTGACTTGTCTTCAGAGTCAGCATGTTCTTCTTCCTTGCTTTCATCTTTATCTTTCTCAGGTTCTGCTGCTGGTCCAGCTTCTGGTTCCTGTGCCTCTGGTTCACCTGCAATTTCCTCATCTTGCTTTGACTTTTCAGAGTCAAGCTGTTTATCATCAAACTTAATGTGGATTGATTCTTTCACAGTGTTAGTTTCCTTGTTAAACACTCTATAAGCTTATGATCTTTCAGAGTAACCAATAAAGGTACACTTTTGAGATCTAGAGTTAAACTTAGCTAGATTATCTTTAGTGTTCAACATAAAACAAGTACAACCAAATTGCTTGAAATAGGAAATGTTAGGTTTCTTACCTTTCAACAGTTCATATGGAGTTTTATTTAAGATTGACCTGATGTACACTCTATTCTGAATGTAGCAAGCTGTGTTAATAGCTTCTGCCCAAAGGTAGGTGGCAAGCTTCATATCATTCAGCATGGTTCTGGCCATCTCCTATAGTGATCTATTCTTTCATTCCACCACTCCATTCTGTTATGGTGTTCTGGGGGATGAGAAGTTGTGAGAGATACCATTCTCATCACAGAATTCTTCAAAGTATTTGTTCTCAAATTCACCTCCATGATCACTTCTGATGGTTATGATCTTGACACCCTGTTCATTCATTACTTGATTACAAAAAGAACTAAACACTTTGTGAGATTCATCTTTGTTCTTTCTTATCCTGTTCTTGTTTAATTCTGGACCGTATCTTTCTTCCCTCCAGTTGCTTTTAAATTCCCTCCAAGACTTCAATTTATTTTTGTATCAAATCCCCTTAATACTTTGATCAAATTTCTATCAAAATTTAATCAAGTCTTTTTCGAATTTTAGTCAAGTCTTCACTGATTTTCATCATGATTAAAATCTGGACCGTATGATCCTCTGATCTCGACCAACTCTGGACTATGTAATCTGATATGCCCCAATTCTGTGATCCTCTGATCTCGGCCAACACTGGATCATGATACTTTAATATGGACCATTGATCTTTTAATCTGAACATTTACCCTCTGATCTGGACCAAGTCTGGACTGAGTCTTGATTGAATCTGAATTAAATCTGGACTTATGATATTTTAATATGGACATTTATCCTCTGATCTGGATCATGTCTGGATTAAATCTGGATCAAGTCTGAACTAAGTCTGGATTAAATCTGGACTAAGTCTTATGTTCTGGACAATCAAATCTTCTGATCTGGGCCAAGTTTGAATTAAGTCTGGATTAAATCTTATATTCATGACCAAGTTATCTTCTGGTCAGGATTAAGTCTGGACCAAGTTTGACTTATGTTTCCTTCTAGTCTAGACCAAGTCACCCTTTGACAAGCTTCCATCTGATCTGGACCAGGTCTCCTTCTAGACTCTGCTTCCTTCTGATCTGGACCAAGAAAGATATCCTCTGATGATGTTATTTGTCCTTTGATGTTTTGCCTTTGATGACATCCTCTGATATCTTCTGGAGGTGTAACCTCTGGTATCATTCTCTGATTTTATCCTCTGGTGTCCACATCTTCTGGTTTTGATTTTATCTTCTGGTGACGTCATCTTCTGCCTCTGGTGACGTCATCTTCTGGTGGCATTTTTCATTATTATTCTAAGTCAAAAATAAGATTACATAATAGTACTTTTGTAAACATCAAAATTCTAAGTATAGAACCAACTTGGTTCCAACAACTTCCACATAGAAAAATCAACCATACCAATGGAAAAATAAACCTGCCACTAAGGCAACTCCCACGAAGATGCATATGCCATGACATGACCATAAATTATCAAAACTATACTTGCACACAGCCCACTAAGAATCATGTCATATGCATTAAAAAAAATCACCTTTTTAAAACCATCATCTTATTCACACATCAAAAAGATCACATAAAACACATCCTTATCACGAGAATCATATATTCATAGACAAATAATCATTAAATAATAATTTTCACCACGTACGCATAAAAATCGGGACTTGACTTCATTTATACCATAAAGATTAAATCTTTATATATAACAAGAAACTTCAAACTCCAACTCATAATACATCATCAAAATCAAAACCTTATCATATATATAACATAAAAAAAACATATTTTGCTTCATATCCATCATAAAAATTAAAACTTTATCACGTATAATATAAAAATTCATATTTTACTTCTTAAAAAGACATACATTACATACCGAACTCAATGTAAAGGATTTCATATTTCATTATTTTATTTTATTAGTCTACATTTATTTCTTTCAAAAGCAAGCAATTACCATTATTAGTTCCATGTCATCCAACTAACGGTCTAACTATAATTTGTGTGGGGAAAATCCCTTACCTTGGCCGCTTCTCTTCCTAGTACGAAGCTCTAAGCCCCCACAAAGTTGTTCACAAGAAGAGTTTGATGCACGAAGAAGAGAAGGTGTGAAGGAGATGACGGCTAGGGTTTTCGGTATTATTTTCTACTTATTATTACTTAGTATGAAAATATTGTGGACTTTAGGGAAAATTTAAAGTGGAGATTATTGAGTAGATAGTGTTGGGCCCAAATAAAGAATAGAAGGAGAAAATATTATTTTATTTATTATTATTTTTTTCTTAACCTTGATCATACAAAAACTAAGCCACAAACTCCAAGCCCAAATTTCAATTATGGGTTGGGTTACACCAAGCCAAAAACCCTTAGCCCAAATTCTTCTTGTACAAAAAAAACATCTATATATATATAAAAATTCTCCATTGATTAAATAATTTTATCAACTACAATAAGTCGAACAAGGCAAATAATTATCACACCTAAATTAATATTGAGAAATATATATATATATATATATATTTAAAGGTCTTAATTATTTTAAATAATAAATTTAGAGGATGTTACACTTATGGTAACATGGGATGACTTTGATGATTCATCTGATGAAGATGAATAATAAGAAAATATGGCTCTAACGGCAAATGTTCACTTTGACTTTGAGAGCGAGTCCACAGACAAATATAAGATTGAGGTATTTTATCATCTTACTCGTGATGAATTAATCTCTATGTTAAATGAATATCTAATCAAAGCTCACATAATGTCTTCTAAACATAGAAATCTTAAAAAGGTACATCATATTTAATAGAGGAATATAAATCTCTTAGAAAATGATTTTGAAACTATAAAAAGGGAAAACCAGACTCTAAAAAGTGATGATTTGAAATATCAAATGTAACTAAGTGTAACCCTGTTGATTTGATTATGAAAGAGTCTTTCAAGAGTTTCTCGCAAATGACACAAATTGAAACAAACAAGCCTATATGATTTGTGGTATTAGCATAAACAATAATCATGACATTGAGTTTTAAGAAATAGATGAAGACTCTAAACTTAGTAAAGTTAATGCTTTATGTTCCTACTACTCCAATTTCAAATATAAGCAAAAATATGGTCAAAGCAAGTTAATGTATCTAGCTCAAAATTTGGACTAGATGCATCAATTTTCTTTGGTCTACTTTTGCTTATATTTAAGACTATAGGCTATACAATTTAAATAAAGGTCATGCTAAAAGCTCTTTTCCTATGTTGAGTGAAGTAGGAATATGATTCACAAGAAAGTGGGTTTGAAATTGTGATTCCTTTTTAAATTATAATTCCTGCACTTAATTTTAATTAACTCAAAAACAATCTTGATTGAAATAAAATTAATCTCCAGAAAGTTGTGGAGGTGTTAGTTAAAATAAATAGTTCAACTTATGAGTAAGTGAAATGCAATTGGCGAGTGCAAGATAAATAGAGTTAACTGATAAGAAAATCATACAAAAATATATTCTGATTCTCCCAATGTGGGCTACATTTAATCCTCTCAATTTGTGAAATTTTCCACTAATGTGCTCTGCATCATAATCTTCTGCCTTGCACTATTTTTCTTGATAACACTCGATTTGTTACAACTTTCACTTCTCAACTTAGAAAGTAATTTTTACAACTACCTTTCACAACAAAAATGATTTTTACAACCTATTGAATCTAACTCAAATGATAGATCTGAATTATAAAGATGTGTGTATGATAAAAAGTATTTGGGATCTAAGGTTTCTCAATTTTTGTTTGAGACTGATAAAAACAAAAACTTAGTAAGAATGACTCACAACTATATTAAAGAGAACTGAAGTTTTTCTTCAAGAGAAGAGGTTAAGAACTTAAGTTTGATTATATAAGTGTAGATTGATTGCAAATGAAACTCTTGCATTCATCTTCTAATTTATCTTCCTTTTATGGATGAAGAAAAGCTTGAGAACTCATATAAAGTTAAAGATAGTTGTTAGACACACTTGCCAAGTATCGTATATGATTTGATCACATTAAACACATGTTTGTATTACTATCCAAAACGTTTTTTATCAACTCAAAACATTCTTGTCTTGAATTTGAAGGTAGTGTAAACATGTGTGAGAATGACCTATCAAATGATAGTTGGTATTTTGCTTGACCATAGGCATGCATAGCTTTCTACATTAGTAGTGCTAGTACAATGTACTATTTTCTTTGCTTACAACTCATCAATCTCGAGATCAATCTGGAGATAGTTTTAACCAATGGGACTTCCAATTTGAGTCATTTAAGTTCTCATTAAATCTCAGCAACCCCGTGTGCGAATTTGTCATTCTAAATTTACGATTTGGACTTCCCAAAATGATCTGTTTTGACTTTGTCTTTAATAAAAGGACAACCAAAATATTTTCTGAGCATTCTCCAATCATTTTGACATTCCTTTTGAAGATTCTTCCAAAATTAATGGGCTATACAAAATGAATTTTTATCTTGTTAGAGCATGATATGGGAACCTAAATTATGACCCAATCTTTCTTGATTGCTTTGAAAGAGATTGCGTTATTTTTTCCATGAATGTGCATGCTTGTGTTTCATTTCCTATCTTTACATAAATCACTCAAAACCACAAGTCAATAGATAATATGATCAAAATCATCATTAATAATTTAATTAAATGTTTGCTTATCTTCAAAACAATAATTACGAATTTTGCCTCAACAATCTCCCTTTTCTTTATGATGACAAACATATTATTAGATTTTGAATTTGGGTTCTAATTTAAGTATGATAATAAGCAAAATGTTTTTGTCAAAAAACTCCCTCTTAATTTTAGCATCCATTATCATATGCAAACAATAACTTTTAAACTAAAATATCATTTTCATTAATCCAAACATCATAACAACTCATACATGTGGTTCAAAAAGAAAAACAATAAACATCAAAACATTAAAACAAGGAAGTACATAAGGAGTTTTTCAAAAATAATTCTAAAAAACTAAATCTAATTCTTCTCCCCCTTTGACATAAGAAAAAAAAAAGGTGCGAGGAAATAAACATAGTAAAATCAGGATGGTAATGATGGTGAAGAACCACCAGATGAGGAGGAAATGAAGGGCCTGGGCAGTTCTATAAAGAAAGGAGGAAGATTAAGAATAAGAGTATTAAGACCAAGCTTTGTTGCAGTTTCTTCGACCATTCAATCTCTAGAGATTGCAGTCTCCTTATCCCGATGGATTTTTTTAGCAATGGTGCTTTAGAGAGAAGTAAAGATCTTAGGGTGTCCTTTCTTGTCTTGGTGGTATTCCTTTAATTCTTTGTCCTTTTTGATAGATGGGTGTTTTCATGAGCACTTTGTGAAGTTGGAATTTGTGTATCATAAGAGGGAGCAAAATAAGTGAAAAAATATTCCAGAGTAGCATAATTTAAATCAATAGTTGGAACAATAATAGATTGAGTATTTTGTTGAGGAATAGTGAGAGGAGATGAATTAAAAGCAGAACTCGTAAAAAACTTGTCAATACCAAAAGAAGAGGACAAACTCAATTGACGAGAGATGAAGATAGGAGACAATTGTGAAACGCTTCCAGGATTTATTTGATTGGATGGTTTGTTTGAACCAAGTTGGTTCTAAGTACTTAGGATTTTGATGTTTACAAAAGCACTCCATGTAATCTTATTTTCTACCTTGAATTATTAAATCAAATGACACCAGAAGATGAAGTTATCAGAGGCAGAAGCTGAAGTCACCAGAGGCAGAAGATAAGTATTCAGAAGATACAATCAAACCAGCAGATACACCTCCAGAAGTCACCTGATAATGCATCCAGAAGGTACCAGAGGATGCATCCTGAAAGCACCAGAGGATACTCCAGGATGTCAAAAGTTCAGAATGAGTGAATGTAAGCCTATATCCACCCCCATGCACCCAACCTACTCATTTGAGAAAGATGAAACTAGCCAAAAGGTAGACCAGAAAACATACAGAGGTATGATTGGATCCCTTCTTTATTTAACTGCTTCTACACCTGACATTTTGTTTAGTGTTTGTGTCTATGCCCGTTTTCAAGCTGACCCTAGGGAATCCCATTTAACTGCTGTCAAACGAATTCTGAGATATGTTAAAGGAACCACCAACCTTACCCTGTTATACAAGAAAACCCCCACCTACAAACTTATAGGTTTTTGTGATTCCGACTATGCTGGAGACAATCTGGAAAGGAAAAGTACAAGCGGCAACTGCACCTTCTTAGGTGATAATTTGATCTCTTGGTCAAGCAAAAGGCAAAACACCATTTATATGTCAACAGCTGAAGCTGAGTATATATCAGTAGCAGGATGCAGCTCACAGTTAATCTGGATGAAACACCAACTTGAAGATTACAACATCTTTGAAACCAATATCTCTTTGTTTTGTGATAACACTTTAGCCATAAACCTAACCAAGAACCCGATCTTACACTCTAGAGCCAAACACTTTGAAATAAAACACCATTTCATTAGGGACCATGTTCAAAAAGAGACTTTAAGCATCTAGTTTGTGGACACTGATCATCAATAGGCTGACATCTTCACCAAAGCATTACCTGAAGACAGGTTTGATTTTATCAAGAAACATCTCAACATTGTCTCCATATCTGACTAGCTCAAGTAGTCTTCTTAGGAGTTTTTAATTTTCTTGTAATTTTAATTTTATGTCTTTTATTTTCTATTTTTTAATTTTTGTACTTTGTGAAAAAACAAAAATACAAAAATAGTAGAACCTCTTTTTGGATGATGACAAAAAGGGGGAGAGAGAAAGAGAAAAATGAGAAATAAGTAGAAAATGAGAGATAAAAAGAAAGGATGAGCGAAAAAGAAAGAGATGAAAAGAGAAAGAGTTGAAAAGGAGAAGAAACAGGGAGAGAGAAAAATAGAGAAAAAGAAAGAGTGAAAAGAGAGGTAGTTGAAAAGGAGAAGAAATAGGGAGAGAGAAAAATAAATCAGAAAGAGATGAATAGAGAAGGAGTTGAAAAGGAGAGGAGAAGAAAAGAAAAGAAAGAGTGATCAAGAAGGAGTTGAAAAGGAGAAGAAAAAGTCAGCATCAGACTTAGGGGGAGAGATTGGTCTGAGGGGGAATATTTCAAGTACTTCGAGTCATAAGCTAAGCAAAATAAGTTAAGCTTTTGTCATCATCAAAAAGGGGGAGATTGTTGGAACCAAATTGGTTCTAAGTACTTAGGATTTTGATGTTTACAAAAGCACTCAATGTAAACTTATTTTATACCTTGAATTATTAAATTAAATGTCATCAGAAACTGAAGAAATCAGAAGCAGAAGATCAAAGGAAAATGAATTCTGGAATTTCCAGAAGATATTTCAGGATGACAAAACTGAACCAGAAGATAACTTTGCAGGCCTATATCAGAAGGACTAAAATTCAGAATGAAACATGGATCATATCATTGGTCCAAATTAGAAGTAAGCCTGCCAGAGGGAGCAAAGTTAGATTAGAAGGAAGCAAAGTTAGAAGAAGACCTGGACCAGACTAGAGGGAAGCCTGCCAGAGGGAGAGTTGTTCCAGACCAGAAGATATCATAAGTTAGACTTAGTCCAGAAGTTATTTTAACCAAAAGATGGCCTGGCAGTGAAATGATAAACAACTCAGACTTGATCCAGACTTAATCAGAGGATAAGTTAATGGGTCCAGAACAAGAGATTCAATCCAGATTTGACCCAGACCAGAAGATAGCATGGTTTAGGGTATGAAACTAAGTCCAGACCAGAAGAAATGATGTCCAGATATGATCCAGACTTGATCCAAATCAGAAGGTAAAATGTCCAGACTGAAATATTATTTGTCCAGATTTAACTTCAGTTCAATCCAGATCCAGTTCAGAATTGGTCCAGATCAGAGGGAAGATGTTCAGATCAATGGTCCAGATTTAAGTATATGGCCCAGTGTTGGCCGAGATCAGAAGATCAAACCATGGTCCAGTGTTGGCAGAAATTAGAAAGTCAGAATGTGTGGTCCAACATTGGCCGAGATCAGAGGATCACAACAGATCAGTTTGCTAGACCAGGATGGCCGAGATCAGAAGATCAGAAAGTGTGGTACAGGGTTGGCCAAAATCAGAGGATCATAGCAAATCACTTAGTATGGTCCAGATGTGGACTAGCGCAGAAGATCAAACGGTCCATAATTAATCATGATGATAATCGGTGGAGATTTAATTTAATTTGATCAAAGTATTAAAAGGATTTGATTCAAAAATAAAGTGAAGTCGTATGGAAGTTCATAAGCTATTGGCGGGAAGGAAGATTTGGTTCAGAATTAATTAAAGTCAAGATTGGTCAAAGTTATTTTTGAAAGCAAATCTGGAGCTAAAAAAATATGTTTTTTATTTATATAAAACCCGATTGGACAAGTTATTTTTGCAAAAGAATCCAGCAAGATACAGCTCGAATTTCAGCTTCGAAGAGTCCCTAATCTGCATCTATAAAAGGAGGCTCAAGGCAGAATACTTAGCATCGAAAATCACAAAAGAGTCATACACTTCCAAAAGCAAACACTCATGTTTTCAGTGAGGTTAATTGTGAGTTCCAGCTTTCCAGAAGCAAGCACTCATGTTATTTTCATTCCCTTGTGTTAGATCTAAGTTGTTGAAGTAGAGTCTACAATCTGAGGGAGTCTGAATGGGTAACAGATTACTTAGCAATTAGATTCAAGGCGTTGTAATTCCTTCTACAATCTGGGGTTGTCAGATTGGTAGGAGAAGACTTGACTTGAGAAGTCAAGGTGATGTATTCCTCAAAAGTCTAGGATTGTTATACTGTTTGAGAAGACTGACTTGAAGGGTCAGTGGTATTGTTGTAATTCAAGGTTTTGAATTAGTGAAATCCTTCAAGGTGAAGGGACTGGACGTAGCCTCGTTAACGGTGAACCAGTATAAAATTCTATGTTTTTATTTTTACTTTATATCCGCTGCTAACTCTGTTTTCATTCATACATCAAGTTTTGTTTTAAAACTGCAAAAGCAGAAAAAGTATTCAAGTTAGTCAAACACAATTCAACCCCCCTTCTTGTGTATGCACCTTCAACTTGGTCCAGATTTGGCCCAGACTAGAAGATAGCTTAGTTCAGAGTATGAAACTAAGTCCAGACCAGAAGAACTGATGTTCAGATTGATCAAGACCTGATCCAGATCAAGAGGTAAATGTCCAGAATTAAAAATTCTTTGTCTAGAGTTAATTTCAGTTCAATCTAGGCCCGGTCAAGAATTGCTCCAGATCAGAGGGAAGATATTCAGATCAAGGGTCTAGATATAAGCATCATGGTCTAGTGTTGGCCGAAATCAGAAGATCAGACCATATGGCCCAGTGTTGGCCGAGATCAGAATATCAGAACGTGTGGTCCAGTGTTGGCCAAGATAAGAGGATCACAACAGATCAGTTTGCTAGTCCAGCGTGGTCGAAATCAGTTAATCAAATGGTCCAAATTTAATCATGAAGCTATTAGCGGGAAGAAACATTTGTTCCAGAATCAATTAAAGACAGGATTGGCCCAAGTTATTTTCGAAAGCAAATCTGATGCTAAAAAGATATGTTTTTTATTTAAACGAAACCCAATTGGTCAAGATATTTTTGCACGAGAATCCAGCAAGATACAGCTCAAAATTAAGCTTGGAAGAGACCCTAATCAGCATCTATAAAAGGAGGCTCAAGGCAGAATACTTAGTATCGAAAAATCACAAAAGAGTCATACACTTCCAGAAGCAAACACTCGAGTTTTCAGTGAGGTTAATTGTGAGTTTAAGCTTTCCATAAGCAAGCACTCGTGTTTTTCTTTCCCTTGTGTTAGATCTAAGTTGTTGAAGTAGAGTCTACAAGGGGTAGCAGATTACTTTGCAATTAGATTCAAGGCGTTGTAATTCCTTCTACAATCTGGGGTTGTCAGATTGGTAGGAGAAGACTTGACTTGAGAAGTCAAGGTGCTGTATTCCTCAAAATTCTAGGATTGTTAGACTGTTTGAGAAGACTGACTTGGAGGGTCAGTGGTATTGTTGTAATTCAAGGTTTTGAATTAGTGAAATCCTTCAAACTGAAGATAATGGACGTAGCCTCGTTAACGGTGAACCAGTATAAAATTCAAAGTTCTTCTTGTATTGCTTCAAACTCATGAGTCATCAACTATAGTTTCCTTGATAGATTTTGGTTTTATTTTGTGAGATCATTGCCATGTTGTTGTTTTCATCTTTGAAAGACGTTTTTGTTCTAATGTCATTAGTTGTGTTTCCAATGATTTGGTCTTATGGATGATCCCCTACAATTTTCAAACTTCGTGGAGGTGTTTGAGATCAGAAGATCAGAACGTGTGGTCTAGTGTTGGCCAAGATAAGAGGATCACAACAGATCAGTTTGCTTGTCTAGCGTGGTCGAAATCAGTTAATCAAATGGTCCAAATTTAATCATGAAGCTATTGGCGGGAAGAAACATTTGTTCCAGAATCAATTAAAGACAGGATTGGCCCAAGTTATTTTCGAAAGCAAATCTGATGCTAAAAAGATATGTTTTTTATTTAAATGAAACCTAATTGGTCAAGATATTTTTGCAAGAGAATCCAGCAAGATACAGCTCAAAATTAATCTTGGAAGCGACCCTAATCTGCATCTATAAAAGGAGGCTCAAGGCAGAATACTTAGTATCGAAAAATCACAAAAGAGTCATACACTTCCAGAAGCAAACACTCGAGTTTTCAGTGAGGTTAATTGTGAGTTTAAGCTTTCCATAAGCAAGCACTCGTGTTTTTCTTTCCCTTGTGTTAGATCTAAGTTGTTGAAGTAGAGTCTACATGGGGTAGCAGATTACTTTGCAATTAGATTCAAGGCGTTGTAATTCCTTCTACAATCTGGGGTTGTCAGATTGGTAGGAGAAGACTTGACTTGAGAAGTCAAGGTGCTGTATTCCTCAAAATTCTAGGATTGTTAGACTGTTTGAGAAGACTGACTTGGAGGGTCAGTGGTATTGTTGTAATTCAAGGTTTTGAATTAGTGAAATCCTTCAAACTGAAGATAATGGACGTAGCCTCGTTAACGGTGAACCAGTATAAAATTCAAAGTTCTTCTTGTATTGCTTCAAACTCATGAGTCATCAACTATAGTTTCCTTGATAGATTTTGGTTTTATTTTGTGAGATCATTGCCATGTTGTTGTTTTCATCTTTGAAAGACGTTTTTGTTCTAATGTCATTAGTTGTGTTTCCAATGATTTGGTCTTATGGATGATCCCCTACAATTTTCAAACTTCGTGGAGGTGTTTGAGATCAGAAGATCAGAACGTGTGGTCTAGTGTTGGCCAAGATAAGAGGATCACAACAGATCGGTTTGCTAGTCTAGCGTGGTCGAAATCAGTTAATCAAATGGTCCAAATTTAATCATGAAGCTATTGGCGGGAAGAAACATTTGTTCCATAATCAATTAAAGACAGGATTGGCCCAAGTTATTTTCGAAAGCAAATCTGATGCTAAAAAGATATGGTTTTTATTTAAATGAAACCCAATTGGTCAAGATATTTTTGCAAGAGAATCGAGCAAGATACAGCTCAAAATTCAGCTTGGAAGAGACCCTAATCAGCATCTATAAAAGGAGGCTCAAGGCAGAATACTTAGTATCGAAAAATCACAAAAGAGTCATACACTTCCAGAAGCAAACACTCGAGTTTTCAGTGAGGTTAATTGTGAGTTTAAGCTTTCCATAAGCAAGCACTCGTGTTTTTCTTTCCCTTGTGTTAGATCTAAGTTGTTGAAGTAGAGTCTACAAGGGGTAGCAGATTACTTTGCAATTAGATTCAAGGCGTTGTAATTCCTTCTACAATCTGGGGTTGTCAGATTGGTAGGAGAAGACTTGACTTGAGAAGTCAAGGTGATGTATTCCTCAAAAGTCTAGGATTGTTATACTGTTTGAGAAGACTGACTTGAAGGGTCAGTGGTATTGTTGTAATTCAAGGTTTTGAATTAGTGAAATCCTTCAAGGTGAAGGGACTGGACGTAGCCTCGTTAACGGTGAACCAGTATAAAATTCTATGTTTTTATTTTTACTTTATATCCGCTGCTAACTCTGTTTTCATTCATACATCAAGTTTTGTTTTAAAACTGCAAAAGCAGAAAAAGTATTCAAGTTAGTCAAACACAATTCAACCCCCCTTCTTGTGTATGCACCTTCAACTTGGTCCAGATTTGGCCCAGACTAGAAGATAGCTTAGTTCAGAGTATGAAACTAAGTCCAGACCAGAAGAACTGATGTTCAGATTGATCCAGACCTGATCCAGATCAAGAGGTAAATGTCCAGAATTAAAAATTCTTTGTCTAGAGTTAATTTCAGTTCAATCTAGGCCCGGTCAAGAATTGCTCCAGATCAGAGGGAAGATATTCAGATCAAGGGTCTAGATATAAGCATCATGGTCTAGTGTTGGCCGAAATCAGAAGATCAGACCATATGGCCCAGTGTTGGCCGAGATCAGAATATCAGAACGTGTGGTCCAGTGTTGGCCAAGATAAGAGGATCACAACAGATCAGTTTGCTAGTCCAGCGTGGTCGAAATCAGTTAATCAAATGGTCCAAATTTAATCATGAAGCTATTAGCGGGAAGAAACATTTGTTCCAGAATCAATTAAAGACAGGATTGGCCCAAGTTATTTTCGAAAGCAAATCTGATGCTAAAAAGATATGTTTTTTATTTAAACGAAACCCAATTGGTCAAGATATTTTTGCACGAGAATCCAGCAAGATACAGCTCAAAATTAAGCTTGGAAGAGACCCTAATCAGCATCTATAAAAGGAGGCTCAAGGCAGAATACTTAGTATCGAAAAATCACAAAAGAGTCATACACTTCCAGAAGCAAACACTCGAGTTTTCAGTGAGGTTAATTGTGAGTTTAAGCTTTCCATAAGCAAGCACTCGTGTTTTTCTTTCCCTTGTGTTAGATCTAAGTTGTTGAAGTAGAGTCTACAAGGGGTAGCAGATTACTTTGCAATTAGATTCAAGGCGTTGTAATTCCTTCTACAATCTGGGGTTGTCAGATTGGTAGGAGAAGACTTGACTTGAGAAGTCAAGGTGATGTATTCCTCAAAAGTCTAGGATTGTTATACTGTTTGAGAAGACTGACTTGAAGGGTCAGTGGTATTGTTGTAATTCAAGGTTTTGAATTAGTGAAATCCTTCAAGGTGAAGGGACTGGACGTAGCCTCGTTAACGGTGAACCAGTATAAAATTCTATGTTTTTATTTTTACTTTATATCCGCTGCTAACTCTGTTTTCATTCATACATCAAGTTTTGTTTTAAAACTGCAAAAGCAGAAAAAGTATTCAAGTTAGTCAAACACAATTCAACCCCCCTTCTTGTGTATGCACCTTCAACTTGGTCCAGATTTGGCCCAGACTAGAAGATAGCTTAGTTCAGAGTATGAAACTAAGTCCAGACCAGAAGAACTGATGTTCAGATTGATCCAGACCTGATCCAGATCAAGAGGTAAATGTCCAGAATTAAAAATTCTTTGTCTAGAGTTAATTTCAGTTCAATCTAGGCCCGGTCAAGAATTGCTCCAGATCAGAGGGAAGATATTCAGATCAAGGGTCTAGATATAAGCATCATGGTCTAGTGTTGGCCGAAATCAGAAGATCAGACCATATGGCCCAGTGTTGGCCGAGATCAGAATATCAGAACGTGTGGTCCAGTGTTGGCCAAGATAAGAGGATCACAACAGATCAGTTTGCTAGTCCAGCGTGGTCGAAATCAGTTAATCAAATGGTCCAAATTTAATCATGAAGCTATTAGCGGGAAGAAACATTTGTTCCAGAATCAATTAAAGACAGGATTGGCCCAAGTTATTTTCGAAAGCAAATCTGATGCTAAAAAGATATGTTTTTTATTTAAACGAAACCCAATTGGTCAAGATATTTTTGCACGAGAATCCAGCAAGATACAGCTCAAAATTAAGCTTGGAAGAGACCCTAATCAGCATCTATAAAAGGAGGCTCAAGGCAGAATACTTAGTATCGAAAAATCACAAAAGAGTCATACACTTCCAGAAGCAAACACTCGAGTTTTCAGTGAGGTTAATTGTGAGTTTAAGCTTTCCATAAGCAAGCACTCGTGTTTTTCTTTCCCTTGTGTTAGATCTAAGTTGTTGAAGTAGAGTCTACAAGGGGTAGCAGATTACTTTGCAATTAGATTCAAGGCGTTGTAATTCCTTCTACAATCTGGGGTTGTCAGATTGGTAGGAGAAGACTTGACTTGAGAAGTCAAGGTGCTGTATTCCTCAAAATTCTAGGATTGTTAGACTGTTTGAGAAGACTGACTTGGAGGGTCAGTGGTATTGTTGTAATTCAAGGTTTTGAATTAGTGAAATCCTTCAAACTGAAGATAATGGACGTAGCCTCGTTAACGGTGAACCAGTATAAAATTCAAAGTTCTTCTTGTATTGCTTCAAACTCATGAGTCATCAACTATAGTTTCCTTGATAGATTTTGGTTTTATTTTGTGAGATCATTGCCATGTTGTTGTTTTCATCTTTGAAAGACGTTTTTGTTCTAATGTCATTAGTTGTGTTTCCAATGATTTGGTCTTATGGATGATCCCCTACAATTTTCAAACTTCGTGGAGGTGTTTGAGATCAGAAGATCAGAACGTGTGGTCTAGTGTTGGCCAAGATAAGAGGATCACAACAGATCAGTTTGCTTGTCTAGCGTGGTCGAAATCAGTTAATCAAATGGTCCAAATTTAATCATGAAGCTATTGGCGGGAAGAAACATTTGTTCCAGAATCAATTAAAGACAGGATTGGCCCAAGTTATTTTCGAAAGCAAATCTGATGCTAAAAAGATATGTTTTTTATTTAAATGAAACCCAATTGGTCAAGATATTTTTGCAAGAGAATCCAGCAAGATACAGCTCAAAATTAAGCTTGGAAGCGACCCTAATCTGCATCTATAAAAGGAGGCTCAAGGCAGAATACTTAGTATCGAAAAATCACAAAAGAGTCATACACTTCCAGAAGCAAACACTCGAGTTTTCAGTGAGGTTAATTGTGAGTTTAAGCTTTCCATAAGCAAGCACTCGTGTTTTTCTTTCCCTTGTGTTAGATCTAAGTTGTTGAAGTAGAGTCTACAAGGGGTAGCAGATTACTTTGCAGTTAGATTCAAGGCGTTGTAATTCCTTCTACAATCTGGGGTTGTCAGATTGGTAGGAGAAGACTTGACTTGAGAAGTCAAGGTGCTGTATTCCTCAAAATTCTAGGATTGTTAGACTGTTTGAGAAGACTGACTTGGAGGGTCAGTGGTATTGTTGTAATTCAAGGTTTTGAATTAGTGAAATCCTTCAAAGTGAATTAGTGGATTGCTTCAAACTCATAAGTCATCTATAGTTTCCTTGATAGATTTTGGTTTTATTTTGTGAGATCATTGCCATGTTGTTGTTTTCATCTTTGAAAGACATTTTTGTTCTAATGTCATTAGTTGTGTTTCCAATGATTTGGTCTTATGGATGATCCCCTACAATTTTCAAACTTCGTGGAGGTGTTTGAGCTAGTGATTGATGATCAATCTCGTTTTTCTAAAGAACAATTTGTTGTTGTTATTGTTGTTGAGATTGATATTCTTCCTCGTCATCAATCTTTTGTATATCAAGATCATCAAATTCATCAAATAACACATGCATGCTTACTTCCATTGTTTTTGTTCTTAGATTATAGAGTATATAACCTTTGGAATCAATGGAGTAACCAAGAAAAATGGCTTTATCTGGTTTTGCATCAAACTTCCCAAGGTTATCCTTATTATTGAGAATGTAGCAAGAACAACGAAAAGGATGAAAATATGAAATATTTAGCTTTCAATTTTTTCATAATTCATGTGGATTCTTGTTGAAAACTTTCCTAGTTGATACACGGCTCAAAATGTAACAAGATGTACCCAAAAATAATTTTCCACATTTGATTCATTTAAAATAGTTCTAGCTATTTTTGGTAAGGTTTGATTCTTTCTTTCAAAAACTCCATTTTTTGTTGAGGAGTTATTGCACAAGACAGGTTGTGACATACGCCATGATCTTCAAAAAAGGTTTTGAAGCAAGAGTTTACAAATTCTCCTCCTTGATCACTTGTTACAGAAATAATGTTTTGAGTTTTTTTTCATTTTGAACCATTTTACAAAATTTTGAAAAGCTTTAAAGGAATCATCCTTCTTTTTTTAAAAGAGTACTCAAGTTTATCTTGAAAAATCATCAACAATCACAAAGCCATATTTCAAGATGTTTTTTAGTTGAAATTATATCTTTTGAATAAAACTACTTTTGATTTGTTTTCCTTTCTCGCATGATGGATATTCATCCATTTGGTTGTGTATGTTATATTTTAAACACAAGAGATGAGAACATTTGATTCAAGATCTCAAAAGTGTATCTTTTTGGGATACACTGAACGATATAAAGCGTTTTGTTTGGAAAGGAAAAAGACAAGCTTATAGCGTTTCATTTTTTCTTCCATTTTTAATCTTATTGTCTTAATTGAAATTTTTAAATAATTAATTAAAAATATGTTATGTCATTTTATACTTTTCAGCTAGTTCAACCGCTAATTTTACCAAACACTTCAAATTAAATCATCAAGTTTATTAGTTATCTGTTATCCGTTATAAGCTCATTTGCTATCAAATAGCTTATTTGTTATGTGTTATTTTTTCTAAAAAAAGGCTTAATGGATATTGACTAATGGGTCAGGAATTTTATTTGATTTGGCTACATAGACAACAAGAAGCTTATCACTCTTTCTTGGCACAAATTGTGCTCTCCTTAAGAGTGTGGTGGCTTGGCAAAAGTATTGTGAAGATTAATGAAGTAGACTGTCTTAGGTTGTGCTGAAACATCTTAACCAAGGACAATCAAAGTGGAATATTTCTTAGAAGCAGATTCTTCATCAATAAGCAACCAACTGCTATTTATATAAAACCTTCCATTTTGCCTGATTTTAAGAATATATTGTTAAAAATCCAAGTGAATAGTAGTTGGAAGATTGGTAATGGCACAACTATTAACTTATGGCATGATAAGTCGCTCAAGAATAAAATATCTAGCATGCTTGCTCTTGATAATTCTAATATTGCAAGGCTAAATTTCATTGTGGCTAATTATATCATAGATGGTAAATGTCATTTTCCAAATATTATGCACCCCAAAAAAATTCCTCACCTTTGTGACAACATCAACATGATTATCCCAATTCGGTCCATTCCTGATACTAGAGATTGGGATCGCTCCGAATCTAAAAAGTTTGAGTTTAAACATGTATACAATAGCATATCAACCTCCTTCAATAGGGTTTTCTAGAGCAAATTTATTTAGTTTCATTGTATTCCTCCTGCCAAGTCTTTGCTTTTGTGGAGAATTTTCCTTAATGTAGTGGCTACTGATGATAATTTGTGGAAGATATGATTGATCAGGGTTTCATGACATTGATTGTGTGGCAAGCAATACTAGTTTGCAAACCATATTTTCTTTAAGTGTGATTTTCAGGTATTTTATGGAATTTGTTTATAAATGGTTTTCAGGTATCTTATCCTTTCTTTCAACAAGTGATTAACATCATAAGAGGTAAGATATCTTTGTTATCTAACCATTCCAAAGGTAGCATGCATTTGTCAGTTCATGAGTTTCAAATTATGAAGACTTCTTATGTCAAATGTCATCCTTCTTCGGTTCCCAAAATAATTCAAGTGACTTGGTATTATCCTCCATTAGCTTAGGTGAAATGTAACACCGATGGAGCATCTAGAGGTTGCCCTAGGCTTTTAGCATGTGGAGGAATTTTCAGAGTCACGATGGGCTTTTCTTGGTGGTTTTTATGAGTCCTTGGAAATCACTATTGTTTTCCAAGTTGAAACTGTAGGCGATATACTGCCATATAATGTGCATTTAATCAGGTTTGGATTGATTTTTTGGCTTGAATGTTATTTCTTTTTTACCATTCAAACTTTTAGTAATGCTTCTTTAGTTCCTTAGAGGTTACAAAATCATGGTCAAATTGTCTCGATATCATTCATGTATTTCGTTTCAAGTCTCTCATATCTTAAGGAAAGGCAATAATTGTGTGGATAAATTGGTTAATCATGGTTTCTAGATCAGTGGTGTGGTGTGGTGGGATCTCGTTCCAGCTTTCATATCTGATGATTTTGCTCGTAACAAGAATAATCTTCCTTTTTTTTTCTCTCCATTTTTGTTGATTTTGATAACTCTTCATGATATGCATATTTTTCATTGTTTTTAGTCTTATTTATCTTTAATCATTAGTTTATTTATGGAGTTATTTGATATATTTTGTTGATTTTAGTTATTGGATTTAATAAAATGCTTATGTTTTTGTTTCCTTGATTAAGTACAGATTTTTCGTAGTTTTGCATTGTTTCTTTGTTTTAGTGCAGTGATGAATTTTGGTGAGAAATCAACATGACCTATGTGGAGTATTTCAGCAATATCTGGAATTGTAGATGTTCAATTGGAGTCAAACCAAGTGCAAATAAAATCTAAGATCCATAGCTACAACTTTCATGAAGACATTGGAACCAAATTCTGACTCAAAAGAGGGGAAAATGAAGTATTTGTCAGATAGTAGATGTTGTACGCCTGAAGTGCAAATTCCACGCCTGAGACGCATTTCTGCATTCATGAATCTGTCCAAGCGCGCCTGAAGCGCAAATTATGTGCCTGAGGCGTGTGGCGCGCTGCAGAATACATAAAACGCATTTTTCACACTTTCTATGGATCTTTTTGGCATTTTGGAAGTTTGGAGACTTGTGCCCAAGGAGAGAAACTCAAAGACGACTGTTTCTAACACCATTGAAGGAGTTTCATCGAGAATCATTCATGAATCTTTCTTGTAATTCTTCTTTAATCTCTATCTTCTATATCTTTGTCGTGAGTAACTAAATCCTATTTGTTAGGGATGAGTGAAACAAAATGAAACATTTATTTGTCTGATTTGATTTCTAGTTATATGAATAAATTTATTGAATTATTTTTCTCATCTATGTGCTTAATGCTTTTTATTGCTTGATTAACTTTAAAAAAATTTACGATTCATATTTTGAAACGGAAATGGACTTTACGAATGTTTGAGATGAAAAATTCATGATATTGTAGTCTAGGGATAGATACACGTCATGAAACCAATTGAATTAGTTTCAGAGGTAGTAGTTTAATAAGAGAATTCTTATATTGTAAAGTTTAATTCTAATCTTAAATCCACTAAGGAATTATGGGTTATTTTGGAATTAAAGGTTATGTCACTAAGACATTAGGGCAAGAATAATAAAGAGAATTTAGTAATAATTCAATAAAGGAATTTAGTAACTAGGATCAAATTAGAAACCAAGGTTGAACACAAAGTGAAACTCATCCCTGAAATTTTTTTGTTCCATTTTAGTAATTAAACACAATTCAATAGTAAAACACAATCCTTGAGTTCAACACTCGGTACTACCGTTTTAATTATTACTTGCAACGATTCAGCACACTTGCTGAAATGCTATCATATTTCCTTTTTAATATTATTTACTTAGTGGTCTTAAACTTTGGCTTTCTCATTGTTTGTTGTTTCACTTTGTACAACTATTTCATTCGCCAGATTTTATCCCCTTGAGACATTACTAATAAGGTTTTTAATGAAATTGATGTTGTTGATCCTTTGGATTGTACCCTTGGTTTTGGCATAGTCCACAAAATATATATTTGTCCTTATTTATTTAATAATATTTATTGGAGATCCCCAAATAATAGAATATGGTTGCGGGGTGCCAATATAGTTGGAATATCACCATATAATATCTTTGCACTCAAATTCTATTTTTTACTTTAAAAGAATAATATTTATATAAACATTGTTAAGACAAAATCTTAATTAATTGTTTTGATGTAAACAAACAAATTAATTAAAGACTCTAATTATGATTCTAAATTATGTGTTATTTAACATGTTCTTTTGAGTGTGATAATCCAAGATAGGTATCAAGCAAAATCTTTTTAAAGAAAAAGCTAAAAATGAACTGCCAAAAACCAAGAACGTTTTGGACAATTTTTTGGAAAAACCAAAAATGGTCTCCATGTTTTTCCACTTCATCAAGACTGTTCAAGACATCTTTTAATGCAAGGAAAGATCATGCTTATTTTAAATGGATTACCAGTACATATACAAGGAATATACAGCTTTCATAATAGACAAGAAAGTACTTCAAAAGATCTAAGAAGTTAAGATTTGAATCAAGACAAAATGACAGAATCAGTAAAGATCAAATCATTCTCTAGAACATTCTTCAGCTTCTATTATGCAGCTTCAGAACGTTCTCCAGCTTCTTATGGGCTGACCAAGAATGTTCTTGAGAACTGATACTTCAGCATAACTGTATGACACATATTCTCGTGATCAAGTGATCCTTAAGCACTGTACAAATCAGATAAAATAGAATACACAAAGACCAGAAAGTCTTAAAGTCAAAAAGGGAAAAAGTTCAATCAATAGTCTTACTTTCAAGACTGATTATTTTAATCTAACCTTTAACCAAGGAAACCCCTCCAAACGGTAATATTAGGCTGACATGGACCTCCTCAAATGTCTATAAAAGGAACCCCAGAGCTTAATGAAATTTACGACATTCAAGTGCAAAAAAAATCATCAATCACTCACATTCATACTTGAAAGTCTCACAAGAAATCAGTAACATTCAGTTTCGAGTTCATTGTTATTAGATTACTGAAATCTCTTGTAAAGAATCTAACCTCAAACAAGAGTTGAGATTAAACAGATTATGTCAAACACTTTAAATCATTATCTTGTAAAACTCAAGACTATAAGGTTTGTTTATACCTTGAGTGAGTTGTTTAGAAAAGCCTTTTAAGGTTAAAAGGTGAGCTGTAAAAATCCTATCAAAGAGTGATAGGTGACCTGATTGAATATCTTTCTGGGTGCAAAGGATTGAAGTGTATAATAGATCAAGACTGATCTGAGCTAGGTGTTGTAAAACCAAGAAGGTTATTTGTTTTGAACACTTAGTGGAAAATCTCACGGTTGTGAGGATTGGACGTAGCCCGGGTTGGGTGAATCAGGATAAATCATTTTGTGATATCTATTCCCTATCTCTATTTACTTTCAGTATTTCATTTACTAAAGTTAAAAATCAATTTCTATTTTTAAACCAAACCAAGAACGTTCTACTTTTCTGTTTCCAGAATCAAGAACATTCTTCGTTTTCTACTTTTACGACCAAGATCATTCTGCTTTTTTAACAACCCAAGAATGTTCTCTGTTTTCTATTTCCAGAACCAAGAATGTTCTCCGTTTTATTTTTCTTAACCAAGATCAATCTTGAGTTATTTTTAAGTTTTAACAGAGAAATTTTAAATAGGCAACTTTACAATTCAAACCCCATTCCTTGTAAAATGACATTTCTACTTCAATTGGCATCAGAGCTCGATCTCTAAAATTAAACACCTAAACAGTGCTAGAGAAAAGATCTAGAAGAAAAAATGTCAAAAGCTTAATACATAGTTGAACGAGGATATTCAAATAGACCACCTTACTTTGATGGAACATATTACTATTTCTGGAAAAATATGATGCAATTATTTCTGAAATCACAAGATACAGGAATGTGGTGTATCATAACTGATGGTGATTACATCCCAAGAGTAAATCAAGATGATCCAACATCAGCTGAAAAAAGAGAAGTTGACTGGATAGCTGAAAACAAAACTAAGGTACTTCTAAACTTTAAAGCTCAGTTATTTTTATCTTGTGTTTTAAGCAGGGAAGAAAGCGAAAGAATTGATGAATGCAATACTGCTAAAGAAGTATGGGATACATTACAAACTTATCATGAGGGAACAAGGCATGTAAAAGAAATCAAAATTGACATAGGCATAAGAGAGTTCGAACTCTTTGAGATGAATGAAGGTGAAACCATTTATGAGATGTACGCGAGATTTACAACCATTGTAAATGAAATGCGCTCTTTAGGGAAAGCATACTCGGTATAAGATAGATTCGGAAAAATCATGAGATGTCTTCCAATAATATGGAGACCAATGGTGACTGCTATAAGCCAAGCCAAAAATCTTGACACATTACCATTGGAAGAACTGATTGGAACCTTACGAGCACATGAAGTGTTACTACAAGAAGATAGACCAATCAAAAAGAGCAAAGCAATAGCCTTGAAAGCATCTCAGCAGAGTTCACCATCACAAATAGATGAGGACTTAGAACAAACTAAAGATGCTGATGAAGAAATATCGCTCATCACCAGAAAGATCCAAAGAATGATGAGAAGAAGATACTAGATCAAAAGAGGATTCCTAAGTAAAAATGAAAATCCCAAAACATAAGTGGATAAGAGTCAGGTCACATGCTTTGGATGCAACAAACTTGGTCATTACAAAGCTGAATGTCCATTAAGTAAAAAGGCACCAAAGATATTTCCATTCAAAAAGAAATCAATGATGACCACATGGGACGATTCAGAAGAATTAGAAACAGAAAAAGAAGCAGAAGAAGCCAACACAAGAGGAGAATGTTCTTCTTAAAGCTAAAGTTGAAATTCTTAAAAATGATTTATCAACATTCATCGGAGCTAGTGAAACATTTCAAAAAATCATGGGATCTCAAGTAGGAATTTTTGATAAAGTAGGACTTGGTTTTGATAAGACTCAAAAATCAAAAATGTATGAAAACTTCTTTGTTCCGGAAAGAAAAGAGGATAAATGCAAAACAAAATATTCATATTGTAATAAAATTGGACATCTAGAATTTGCATGTTATTTCAAAAAGAGAGATGATAAAATCAAGAACAAAAAGATTTTTACAAAACTGGAACGATCTGGAACAAAGACATAATTTTTTCAAAACCCGAAAAAAGGAAAACGTTCTCCAGGATACTTAAAAAAAGGAGAACGTTCTGGAATAAACATTCTCCAAAAAATTTAACAAAAGGAGAACGTTATGGTATTTTACCAAAATCTGTTAAACCTCAGTTTTATAAGAAATTTCCAACACTAAAATGTTCTCATTGTTCCAAAGTTGGTCACACTAAATCAACCTGCTATATCAAAAAGAAATCAAATTTTAAAGCTAACTCTCAAGGACCTTAGAACAAGTGGGTACCTAAAGTGAATGTAACACCTAATGCAGGTTGGATTTCAACATGTCAAGAAAAAGCTTTGGTTCTTGGATAGTGGTTGTTCAAGACATATGCTAGGAGATAAAAATTGTTTCATGTCATTCGAAAAGAAGGAAGAAGGTTCTGTAACCTTTGGAAACAACAATCAAGCTCAAATCAAAGGTAAAGGAACCATTGGTAAGAAAAACTCAGCTCAAATATCTGATGTTCAATATGTAGAAGGGTTGAAACATAATCTTTTAAGCATAAGTCAATTATATGACAATGGCTTTGAAGGCATCTTCAAACCCAACTTATGTGAAGTTAGAAAAACTAAAACTGGTGAACTCATCTTTTCTAGATCCATAAAGAAACATTTTTATGTTTTATATCTTGAAGAATTACCTGATCAAACCTGCTTCATGTCCATAAACAAAGATAAATGGATTTGGCACAATAGGACAAGACACATCAGTATGAAAACTATTTCAAAGATTTCAAAATTAGAACTTGTTAGAGATCTGCCAAAAATCAATTTTGATAAAGATAAAGTATGTGAAGCATGTGCTAAAGGAAAACAAGTTAAAAGTAGTTTTCATCCAAAGGGTTTTATTTCCACAAACAGAATCTTTGGCTACTTCACATAGATCTTTTTGGTCCTATTAAAACAACAAGTTTAGGTGGAATGAAATATGGTTTTGTTATTGTTGATGACTTTTCACGATACACTTAGGTCTTATTTTTAAGGTTTAGGAGAATTCATAAATGCCTCTTTTAAAACTTCTTTTGATGAACTTGGCATTTCTCATAATGTATCATGTGCAAGAACTCCTCAACAAAATGGAGTTGTTGAAAGAAAGAATAGAACCTTACAAGAAACGACAAGAACAATCTTGGAAGAGTCTAATGTTGAAAAATATTTTTGGGCTGAAGCTATCAATACTTCATGCTATATTTTAAACCGTGTATCAATAAGAAAGATTATCAAAAAAAACACCATACCAAATTTGGAAAAACAGA
Organism: Cicer cuneatum; assembly: GCA_037974295.1. NCBI lineage: Eukaryota > Viridiplantae > Streptophyta > Magnoliopsida > Fabales > Fabaceae > Cicer > Cicer cuneatum. The sequence continues at coordinate 25,742,336 of JBBPBO010000002.1, read as the reverse complement.
AAGCCAAACATTTCATTTTTTTCATTTTTTGGTTGTTATTGTTACATTTTGAACAACAAAGAAACCCTTGGAAAGTTTGATGCTAAATCATACAAAGCAATATTCTTGGGTTATTCAACCAATTCTAAAGGATATCAATTTTTCAATCTCAAAACAAAAATTGTTGAAATCAGCATGCATATATTGTTTGATGAGTTTGATTATCTAGAGATGAGCAAAAGAAATGATGAAGAAGAAAATTCTGGACAGCAGCAGCAAAATGTTCTCCATGAAACCCATATTGATAAACAATCTTCGTTTCATTCTCCTCATAAAAGTTGGAGAACGATCAGTGATCATCCCCAAAATCCAATCATTGGAAAATATTGTTGATGGAATTCAAACAAGAATGTCATTCAAAGATGATGGCAACAACAACATGGCAATGATCTCCCAAATTGAACCAAAGTCAATCAAAGAAGCCATAGTTGATCGATCTTGGATAAATACAATGAAAGAAGAACTTCTTCAGTTAGAAAAGAATGAAGTCTGGAATCTTGTTCCAGATCCACATAATTAAACCATCATTGGAACAAGATGGGTATTCAGAAACAAACTAGATGAAGAAGGTAAGGTTGTTCGAAACAAAGCAAGGTTGGTTGCTCAAGGTTACAATCAACAAGAAGGTATAGATTATGATGAAACTTTCGCTCCAGTTGCAAGGTTTGAAGCCATACGAATTCTTCTTGCATATGCATCTCATAAACTTATAAAACTTTTTCAAATGGATGTCAAAATTGCATTCTTAAATGGTTTCTTAAATGAACAAGTTTATGTGCGACAACCTCCTAATTTTGAAGATCAATCAAAACGACATCATGTTTTCAAACTTACCAAAGTTCTCTATGGTTTAAAACAATCACCAAGAGCTTGATATGAAAGATTAAGTTCTTTCTTAATCAAGAATGGATTTTCCAGAGGAAAAATCGACACTACACTTTTTAAGAAAACTGATAAAAATGATTTACTCATTATTCAAGTGTATGTTGATTTACTCATTATTAACCAAGGAAACCCCTCCAAACGGTAATATTAGGCTGACATGGACCTCCTCAAATGTCTATAAAAGGAACCCCAGAGCTTAATGAATTTTACGACATTCAAGTGCAAAAAAAATCATCAATCACTCACATTCATACTTGAAAGTCTCACAAGAAATCAGTAACATTCAGTTTCGAGTTCATTGTTATTAGATTACTGAAATCTCTTGTAAAGAATCTAACCTCAAACAAGAGTTGAGATTAAACAGATTATGTCAAACACTTTAAATCATTATCGTGTAAAACTCAAGACTATAAGGTTTGTTTATAGCTTGAGTGAGTTGTTTAGAAAATCTTTTTAAGGTTAAAAGGTTAACTGTAAAAATCCTATCAAAGGGTGATAGATAACCTGATTGAATCTCTTTCTGGGTGCTCTGATCTGAGCTAGGTGCTGTAAAACCAAAAAGGTTCTTTTTTTTTAACACTTAGTAAAAAATCTCACGGTTGTGAGGATTAGACGTAGCCCAGGTTGGATGTAGACGCTGAATTTTATTTATTTGAAAAGAAAGAAATGAGGAAGAATTGACACCTCATTTCCATTAATGCCACATAATGAGCTTAATGGATATGTGCAATTTTTTAATGGAAACGGTGAAAAAAATGGGTAATGATACAAATAAGCTATAGTATAAAAAGGTAACTCTAGTAACAAAATGAAATTTTAAAGCTATAATTAAGAGGAAAAAAAAAATTAAAGAATCAATGTAAAATTTGAATCTGACTTAAAAAGCTACAAATATAATTTTGTCTTTTAGATATTTAAACTTAGGGGTAGGCTTCAAAATCTTTCTTACTATTACTACTTTTCTTATTTATTTTGTCTTATTTTAATTTTATTTATAAAGGAAAATTGTCTACAAAACTATAGACTTGTTTGTCACTATAAAAAAGAAGAGATCGTAAGAAAGATATTTGTTCTTGAGATACAATAGTTACTATTGACGTTTTGATCATAACAAATTAAGATAACAATTGTCTAATTAGTATAATATACATAATATGAATCTATGATATTGACTAATTGACATAAGTAACATAAATAATTGTGATTTAGTAATAATTGTTCATGTGGGAAGCACAAAAAGTATATTATAAATGAATAAATAACTATGTTCATTGATGATAGAGCAAGTCATAACTTAAAAGAAAAAACAACATTCTAGTCCAAGACATGTGTTCACATTTCGGTGAAGTCATCATTTGAATAAGAAGATTAATCACAAATTGGAGGAGTTCTGTATGATTATTTCTTTATAAATTCTTAATAGTAAATTCGTGAAGTTACTAAGTAAAAGATTCACCAACCAAATAAATGTAGTTTATTGATCAGTCATATCTTTTCAATTATATCTATTTACGCCAAAAGTTGTCTTAAGAGAGTAAATTAAAGCCACATATTACCACATATTATATATAAATAACCGTCTTGAAACCTTTCATTAGTGTTATTGATGGAGGTATCTAAATAAGAAATTCACCAACTCAATAAATGTGGTCTAGTGATTAGTCAAATCTGCTCGGTATATGTATTATATTTCTAGTTACAATTATAGTATATATGTATATTAACAGCTTTTTAAATTGATCTTGAAGTGGTAATTTCAGTTGATTATGTTGAACAATTGTTTATATTTCCACTAAAAAATAAAATAATATACGTATATATAAAGTTTTCTAGATTAAAATTTAGGCTAAATAGCACCCGTAGTCCCTTAATTTAATTTCAATTAACGTTTTAGTCTTTTATCTTCTTTTTTTCCCGATTTGGTTCCTTATTTTAATTTTAAGTGAAATAAAGAATGAAAATATTAGTTTATTTGAAGATTTGAGTTATGAATCTGATAAAATTTGTATTACATGAAAGAATATAATTAATTTTATGAGTTTTGATTGAAAATTTTGATGAATTTTTATAAAAAAAAAGGATAATATTGTTGAAATTTTAAAACATAAAAGATCAAATTGTCACTTAAAATTAAAATAAAGTACCAAACCCAAAAAAAAAATAAAGGACTAAAACGTTAACTGAAATTAAATTAAGAGACTACATGTGCTATTTAACCTAAAATTTAATATAAAATGTTTGAAAGTTTATTATTACGTAAAACCATCGTAAAACAATATTCTATAAGAGAGTTATTCGTAAAAAGGTTAAGTTAGATATTCAAGGAATGTATAATAAAATATTTTAGTTTAAATCGGTTGGATAATCGTACTAATTAAAATATCTACCATATTAAGACGACAGAATTTAAGCCAGTTAAGAACCAACTTTAAAGGGTTTAAAAAAAAATGGGCTTAATTCCCGTTTCAGTACCACTGCCCTAAGAATTTATGAATCTAATGAAAAGCAGAATTATAATTCTAATACAAGTTATAACATACCATGAGTATTAGCTTTATGGGAAGTCTTTGAATTTCTAGAAATAATTTTATGAATATGAAAAATTATTCATCAATCTATGTATTAGTCATCATAAAAATGAGACATTATTATAACTAAATTGGTTTAAACAACAATATCTTATAATTAATTTCGCTGATATAATTAATATGAGAACAAATTATTTTCTAATAGATATGTCTAAGTAAAATCTTGATTTCGTTTGACTTAATCATTGGTTGAAGACATATTTTCTGATAAAGAGTCACTAATATAATTGACTCCTCTATTTTTATGGCATAACTTTGACTTACTTATGTATGGAGAACTACATCATTGAATCATCGAGAGTTACCCTGTTTATATTTGACAAAATTATAAGTGTTTAAGAATTTGTGTGAAACTTAAATTACCTATCTGGAACCTACAAATTTTTGAAATTAAGACTCTTTTATATAATTTATATAGTTAGGTTAAGTGATTTCTAAAAAATAGGATGCGGATTTGACTATCCAAAACTTAAGCAAAATTTGTTATCAATAACTAATTAATTAACAACAAATTCTAATTGGTTAGGACAGTAAAATAGAATCATCCGATATTGTGACGGTGTATTAATCAATTACTTTATTCAACCTATAATCAATCAGTCTATTTCCTAATTTATAAATACTTTTTATTAATTGATTAAATTTCCTTAACACAGTTACTGATTATTTCTAGATATCATATATTGATATCTAATTATTTAAACATCTAACAATGAGCACAGCTTTTTCTTAGTGGCCTAAAATTAATTAACAAAAATATGGGGTTTTACATGATTCTTGTCATAATCAAAGTATTGAAATTGTTTCAAAGTTAAAAAAACAAAAAATCTAGAGCGCACATGTGTTTATCATACCCGTTCTAGAGATGGTTAGAACACTATTTAATGTAGCTTCATTTTTGCTTGTCTTTTTTCTTTTTTTTCTTCTTCTTGAATGAGGTTTATGTCACATTCTAGTTTTTTTTCTTCTTTTTATTAATTTACTTTTATTTAGCTTTAGAAAAAAAACTATTGTTTTGCTTTAAAACTCCAAAAATGTCATTATTGTTACCTTAGTTTTGCCAAAATAATACTATATATGTCCAAGTTATAACTACATTTTAGAAAGAAAAAAATTGTCCCTAAATATAAATACTTTTCAAACAATTTGATGCATGTTTTTTCAAATATATTATTTATTAATATATATATATATATATATATATATATAT